>OW052222.1:37005157-38211417 GCA_932526605.1 Nephrotoma flavescens | reverse complement strand
GAGAGAGAGAGAGAGAGAGAGAGAGAGAGAGAGAGAGAGAGAGAGAGAGAGAATGTAATACATCGCTGCTCGGCAGGAAACAAATATTAATGTTGGATTGTTAGCCATATATTCTTCTCAAATGACAAGTCGTTAAATTTTATAACAAATAGGCCGAACATTGGATATGTCTACTATAAATCAGTTTCTTTATAAGATTTTGGATCAAATGTTTATCATAATTTTAATAAACAAAATTTCTATAATCAAAAAAATTATAAATATCAGTTATTCAATAATTATTGAATAATCTAAGACAAGTCACATATGAATTATTTATTTACTGTCCTACCATCATCACCAATGGCAAACATCTCAGATAATCATCATGTGAACTGAATATAAGCCTGGCTAATGATTTTTGTTTTCATTATTTGTGTGCAGCAACATATTTTTGGCAATCCTTGAGTTTATAGAGTCCCAAAGGGGACTAGTTTGGCTTCTTCGATTGGAATCGTTTTTCTAAAAAACTTCAAAATTCGACAAATATTTAAATCTGTTTTGAACTGCACTGAACTTTACCAGAAATGCACTACTAAATTAATTAAAATATGTGATCGTCTCTACCACAAGCGTATCAAGCGTATTGAAATCATGATGTTTAAACCACTGGACCATCATGTTTCAATTATCTAAGCGAATTTTTAGATGAGACTTTGCAAATGATTTTGATTGACTTTCCTACCTAAAAAAAGAGTTCTCGTGGAGAAACAAATAAAAGTATCCAGCTCTGTACTAGGTTATCCCGTAAAGATTATTTCAGGCTATTTAATATCCATACAATGTAGTAAAAAATTAGGTAATTGATTCGTATTGAAACATAAACGCGGTTAAACTTTAATCGGTCATTTTATTCAGAGTTTTTTGTAATTTCTTTTATATTTTTATTATTACGTTTAATTAATTATAATTAAATTTATAAAATAAATCAAAATAAAATTAAATAATTAGATTCATTATAAATTAAACATTTCTACAATTATTTATTGATTCGGTGTGTGTGTCTGGTGTATGTGTGAGTGTATGGGTTTTATGTGTATTTATTATGTATTAATCTTCGTACGTAAATATTAATTAATTAATGATTATTAGTCAATTTTTTCATTTTAGTTGTTTGTTTTTTTATTTAATTAATAAATAATGTGTATACTATTATTAACTTTTATTATTATTAATTATTTATGTATTCCACAATATTTAGTTTTTTTTTCTAGGGCTTGAATGTTATTTTTTTTTTGTTTTAAATTCTACAAATAAATAAATTTATAATTAAACGTGTTTATTAATTAATTTTTAAAATTATTTAAACGGTGGTGTGCAAGAAAATGCGTGACTCAAGAGTTTTGTGAATTTTGTAAAGAGATTCCGAACTCAAGAGTTTGGCAATAGAGTTTCTAAACGGGATTAGCCACAGCAAAATTAAGATTACGAAAAACAATTTTATTTATTAAGAAACAATTTGCTGAATGTGCTTATTGCTATAAGTTAAAAAACATTAAAGATGCCAACATTTTCTCATTTTGCTGCGGATAAAGCCCTAAACACACGCGGGGTTTTCTATTACTTTTATCAACTAATATATAATCGGATGTGGATGTGTGTCTGCGTATAATTTTGTTTTTCGAGATGATTCCAATATAATTGTGTTTTTATTGTAAATTATTATTTAGTTGTTGTATTTAAGATTCTTTTTTTGTTAAAACTTAAAACATAAAAATATACAAAAAAAAATTGGATTTCTTCTTAAGAATAAACTCGTCGAGTTTATTTCTGTATTAATTTTTTGGTCGATGATGCAGGTGATGATTTAAATTGTCGAAAATTGACGTTCAATCTGATGTCACTGTTTATTGTTTTTCGAGAAATTATGTGAAGCCCAATTGAGGGATGTTTTCCATGAATTCACTTTGGCCTCGTAAAGTTTTGAACGGAAATGCTTTCGTGCATCATTTTCTGATAAATCTAAGACCTGCATAAAAAAAATTCTCTCATTAATTCAATTTTAATTGTAATTGTATTTACTAATTGTAAATAAAATAAAATATATAGACGTACTAATGCAAATATTATTAATTTAAAATAGGTAACAACATCTACAAAATATGATAAACATTACTTACAAACATTATTTGATTTTTTCACTTTCGTCAGCTTTCATCGCTCCGTCCTGTAGCCGATCATCCTATTTGATCAAGGTTTCAGGATTTTATCAAAATTGTAGCCAGTCCAGTAACACGGGAATTCTGTTTTCTTTGTTAATTCCCCAGATGAACTGGACGGGATTTTAGCACTTACTAAGATTTCGAAGGAATGGATCTTTCGAATAAACTGGCAGTGACAAATTTGATACAAAGATCATATTGGATAAATTGTATAGGCTGATTAGACTAGACTGGATGGTTTTGATCGATTGAATAATCTGAGAAAACTAAAAACTGTATACAATTGACTGGATCTCATAAACTGGATTGCATATCGCCTGGTGAGAATAATGTTTTATGCGTTTTCTTACTAACAAAGTTGGATCGAACGATTACTGAAACCACTGAATGGTCAGTAGGGGAAGAGCGAATTCTTTAGGTATACTGGACTGCAAGGATTTGATGATAGAACTGGAGTAATAAACTTGATAGTTTAAAAGAACATTAGAACATTTTGTCTAAGGCAAAGCTGATATAAATATTTCCTGGGCTAAAGTGGCGGAAAAGATGGGGATTTTTTTTAAATTTATTTACAATGCAATCTGTTTTGGGGTTCATGGCTTACCCTGCTCTTTCGCGGTTATGTTTTTTACGTCCTTACTTTACGCCTTTTCAGCCAACTCGAGGACCTACGGTATAGGACTGATTTAACACCATCTGCACATTACAAGCTCCATGGGGAAGATGGGTCGGCCCATGGGTTTTTTACACCGACAGGGGGTGAGATGTGTTACATTTAACCACAAATCATAATCTGTTGATGAAGTTTCACTATGCATCCTGGCTCCTATCGGGATTCGAACCCGGTACCTCCCGATCTAAATGCCAAAGCTTTAACCAATGTACCATTTGGTCGGTGGAGATGGTGATCATATGCATGGAATCTTTGGGATGAATAAACTAAATCAGCTGGATGGATGGAATCATCCGACGTTTTGCTAAAAATTACCTAATTTTT
This sequence comes from Nephrotoma flavescens, assembly GCA_932526605.1. Classification (NCBI taxonomy): domain Eukaryota; kingdom Metazoa; phylum Arthropoda; class Insecta; order Diptera; family Tipulidae; genus Nephrotoma; species Nephrotoma flavescens. The sequence continues at coordinate 38,208,219 of OW052222.1, read as the reverse complement.
GAATTTTCCCTTAAGAAAGATGTTGTATACTTACGTGAGGTGTCAGGTGTATAATGTGCACACACCATATTTGAAGAATAAGCAAAATTACTAAAGTTGAAAATATTATGTTATTTACGTTGTTGAGTATCAACATTCTCCGGACCATGTTTTCTAAGTTGTAGGCTTCGTTTGGTGGAGGTCTTCCTTTGGTTCGGCGTTTGTAGATAATATAGGCGCTTATGCTAAAGGCAATAGAGAAGAGAATAATGATGAATGTCATGGTGTGATACTGGGAGCTGCTCTTCTTGTATCTCTTGAATTCGCTTGTGCAGCTCAGTTATGTAATCCACTTCATCGATAAGTTGACTTTAAGTAGATATGACGAGTCAATTACGGTTTCCTTGTAGATTTTATAGGTTTTAGAAAGATTGACCCTTCTTTTAAAGTTTTTCAACTTTATCCATGTATCTCTTAGATTTTGCGATACTCTTTTTACAATGTGGCAGTTGAATGGTTGTTGGGATTGCAATAAGTCATAATTCACATATAGAATCGCTGTTGTATGCGGAATGAATGGGATGTAGCAACATACAAATATATCCGCTGTTGCTATGCTTGCAATGGCTAAATTTGTCCTTTGACATCATGTAATATTCATCACGATGTGCGGAGGTAACCAAATAGTCCATTGATTCGTGAATGAAGACACCTTCGATTGTAGGAAGAGGTGTAGGTTTAAATATTTGATATTTCACCGTGTTCATCCTCTGCATGACATGATTTGATACAGGCTCAATAATTCATAGTTTTCATTTTGTGAGGGCAGCAGAACGTCCGGAGTTCATCTTGAAGTGCCTTGTTAAGTTGATTTGGTGGTAGGATTGAAGTGTTCACTGCTTTGTTGTTTGAATTTAAAAGGACATCAATTAGTTTTTGCTGTTGTCTTCATCAGTTAATTTTAATATGTTTAAAGTTGCGTCAGCAATAGATGTTTGGTTCTTGGCTATCATTAAAAGGTGTTATTGATTTAGTTTAAATTTTTGTATTTCATCTTCATAGTGATGCGCATCCCGGCTATCTAGAACTCCAAATAGCTCACTTGCCAAATTGCCAACGATATTTAGGATCCTAGGTTTTCTTCTTCGTTCTCTGTAGTGAAGTAAACTACTATTTTCCACGGCTTATTGGTGAATCGGAGATTTCCTAAATTTTCTAGATAGAGTCCAGGTTGATGACTAAGAGTGATGATGTTGTACAACATCTTTTGAATATGGAACCATTCCCCCCTTTTATTGTGACTACCCTAGTCAAACCATCGCTGCCAGGATGTAGATCAATGATTCTTACCAAAGGTAAGTTTGTTGGCGGTAAGTTGTTCTCTTTTATTAAAACAATGTCGTCTACTTTAATCATTGGTTGTTGGCTGGTCTATTTAGTTCTTTGTTGTAGTTCGGTAAGGTAGTCATTTGACCAGCGTTTCCAAAATTCTTGAACCATTTTTTATAGTAATCTCCACCGATGATAGACAGAAATGTTTTTATTCAGCATGTTCGATTCTGGGATAGTTATTAGTGAATCACCAATTAAAAATGTGCCGGTGTTAATATCAACGCATTTGGATCAGATGAAACTGGTGTAAATGGCCTTGAATTGAGGCATGCTTCTATCTGCGATGTCAGCTAGCATTTGCTGGAGGTCAAGATTTGCTTATTGTAGAGCTTGTTGTTTATCCTTTTCAAACAGTACCCGGGCTCAAACAAAATTGGTTCCATTATTGCTGTAAATCCGTTTGCAGACCTCTTCGAACCATAAATCTCTTAACGACCGCGATAAAGGCTGCATTGGCCATATCGCTGACAATGTGTGCACTGCTTTGGTACCTATCATACAAATAGTGCTATGTATCCCTTGTAAGGACCACGTCCTTTAGAAACTTTTACTGAGATTGGTCCGGTGTAGTCAACTCTTGTGTTAGTAAATGGGCGTGATGGCATGATACGTTCTTTGGGTAAGCTTGCCATTAGTTGGTGTCTTGTTGAAGCATTGAACCGAATACGTGATGCATTTTCTGTGATGTTATCTCAGTACGTATGCTGCTTCTGCCGTTCGTGATCCAATAGTTCTTTCTAAGATGTGCTAGAATTAACTGAATCCCACCATGCAATGTTTTTACATGAGCATCTTTGATTATCAGCTTTGTGAATCTATGTTTTGGAGGCAGTATCTTTGGATGTCGGGTATCATAGTTCAGGTTACAATTAGTTATTCTTCCTCCTACTCTTAGTATTTTATGTTCATCAATAAATGTGTTAAGCGAGAGGAGCTTGCTTTTTCTTGATACTGAGCCTTCTTTGTTAATGGATGATTTCATTCTGGAACTCCGCATATTAAATTATTCTTACCAACTCGTTGTAGGATTCATTAAGTTCTTCAGCAGAAAGTAAAGTTGGCGATCCGGTAATCTGTGTTTTCAAACATTTATTTATAAACCGTCGACGGAGCCCAACAACGCGAATTATTTTGTTCATGTTTGAAAATCGTTCTATGATCTGTACAAACGGATTGACTGTTGTTGATGTTGCACACCAATTGTTTAGTTTTCAAAGTAGCTTCTTCTTGAGCAGTAGTTTGTTGTGGTCAACGTTCGGTTGAAAATTTTAGCCAATCTGAACCCGTTCACCATAAATTGTTGTTCTTTAGTTCCTTCGGGCTGGTCTCTCTTGATGCGCAGTCTGCTGGATTGTTGGTTGATCCAACGTGATGCCATTGTGATGAACTTCGAAAGTTTTATATTTATGAGGACGCCCCCGTCCAAAAGAATGAAGTTGTTTCCGAAATTTGCATTGCTTCTTTAATTTGGTACATTAGTTTAGTAAGCAACAACGCTCCACAAAGCTGAAGACGAGCTTGATGCGAGAAGCCTCACAATAGTAATGCCTAATGAATTTGTAGAATTGAAGTAAACGGCAGGAGCATAGGCTTTTTCTGAGGCATCGCAGAAACCATGAAGTTCTGTTATATTGTTCTCTTCAAAATGGATCCAACGTGGAATAAATATTTCTTCCAGGAGAGGTAGAGAACTTTTAAATTCCTGTCATTTTGTTGTTGTGTGTGACGAAAGTTTTTCGTCCCAAGATAGGCCTACTATCCAGATTTCTTGCATCATCAGTTTAGCCACAACAGTAATTGGTGCCGAAAAAACCGAATGTATGTATTGCTGGATTCCAGTGTAGTCCAAGAGTTTTAATTGTGTCAACAAGCCTGAATTCCAATCGATTTTCATTCCTTAGATGCACTGGTATGGATTCCAAGAGAACTGTGCTGTTTATTGCCAATTTTCTTAACGTAAATCCACCGCAATTCAGTAAGCCAATGGTTTGTTTTTGGCTGAGTAAGGCTTCTTCCAGTGTGCTTTGCCCAGAAATCAGGTCATCCACGTAGAAATCATTTAAAACTACGTTGGACGCTATAGGATAGTTTGGTTGTTCATCGATGGCCAGCTGTCGTAGTAACTTCACCCCTAAAGTTGCTACTGCTGTTCCATATGTGCATTGGTCAGCCTGAACTCCTTAATTTCTTGTTGCGAAGACTCTTTCCACAAAATACGTTGATAGTTCTGATCATGTTATGTTCATTAACGGTGATTTGTTTGAACATTTTTTCGATATCAGATATATGGACGTATTTATGCTTCCGCCACCTTAACAGTATGGATAATAAATCCTGTTGAAGAGTAGGGTCCGTTATCATTACGTCGTTTAACGATGTTCCAGCTGTGGTTTTGGCAGAGCCATCGAAAACTACCCTCAATTTCGTAGTTGTGCTCGAATCCTTTAGAACTGCATGATGCAGCAGATAATAGTAACCAGTTTCAGTAGCTGTTTCAGCAACTATCATGTGGCAAGTTTGAATTTTCATCAAGTCGTTTTTCTATTTGTATCAAACACGCCACGGCGACCCTTTTTGAGCATCCCAGTGGGTTGGCAGAATATAATTCAATGTCAAAAGGAATCTTGATTATGTAGCGACCAAGTTTGAGACGTTTTTGACTGACACAATTGAGAAGCTTTTAGGAAATATAGGAGGTGCAGCGTAAACGACCAATCACCAAAGAAGAACTAGAGTGTGAAAAAATATTCGCGATCAGTCACAAACGTCTCAAATCACCAATTGTTTTAATCAGGTATAATGTTACCGAACACAAAAAGTATCTTATAAATACTCAACGAAGGTTACTGTGCATCATTAATATCAATTCTTAGCATGGTAGACAGCTTGATACGAAATTAAAAATAAATAAATATTTGAGCACTTGTGAGTCCCATACTACCCATAAACCGGGAACTATAAAACGAATAATCTCATTTGAATTAATTTTATTTTAAACCGTGAAAGAAGAACCGAGAATTGGAGGAATATGGAATTACCGACTATTTTTGAGTAGAAACGATATCCTAAAAGTTTTTCAATTTGCTGAAATTATTGTGATTTTAAAAAATTTAGACGAATTTTTCAAAGCAAATCTGGCATGACATTTAGTCGATTGGAATGCAAATCAATTGATTGAGTTAATAGAATCAAACTGAAATTTTATTTCAAATCGTTTCTATGTCGCTTTGTATCTCAAGTGAGTACAAACACGAGAACGTGGAGTTACAAAAATCAAGAAAGGAATATTTTAGCATCATACAAGTAACATCTGAAAGCACGGTGGGATTAGTGTTACCAATCGCTTTGTGCTACCAATCGCAGATCTCTGTAATTCCGACAAGTTAAAAATGAATTGGAGTAAATTTAAATTTTATCCTGACACTTTTTAAATTCTCACGCCAAATGGGTCCGACTATTTTGGACTTTGGATAAAAGTGATTCCAGAGGCGGAAACAGCAATTTTACCGAAACAAGATTAACCTTGAGGCTGAATTTGTGTTAATGTGTTTCTTAAATAATTTCTCACTATTGAATGAAAGAAATATTTGGTTTTAGGGGTCCCATAAATTAGTGGAAGTTTCTCAAAATGTATCGGCGTATTTTTAATTAGACAGTAACTAATTAATATTTCCGGGCCTAAAGACCTTTCATAGCTCGTTCTGTGAAGAAAAATTATTACAAATTATAACGTCAAAATGTAAATAAAAGGCGAAAAACAACAATCAAATATGTTTTTTTTGTAAATACCACATCTGTATAGGTAAACCTGCGAATATACGTAAATTTATTCTGATTCGTGGTAAAATGTATATTGATTTGAGATACGCCTTATATATTTTATTCCCTTTTTGGCTAAAAACTTACCAAGGTTTCTCTTAGATAATTAAGATCTTTTTCGGATGATAGTTCCGGTAGCCCAGTCGATATCATCATTGCAAATAAAGATAATATTAAACAGCCATGTTGTCTTAAAATTAAAAATGCCTGGGAAGCAAATAAAAAAATATTACAACAGTAACCTTAAATATAATATAAACATCCAAAAGTAACTTACCTCTTCACATAAATTTTCAAATGTTCCGAATTCTTTCGCCTCCTTTTGTCCTTTATTTATAACGTGTACAAAATCGTTTGTTAGCACAAAAGGAACACGTTCCCGCCGAAAACCAAATTTTTCCTTAAAATGTCCTAATATATGTCCAAAATCAATATGAAATAATTGTCCAGTCTTTTTAACCATAATATTATCCGAATGACGATCGGCAACGCCTAGTACGTATGTGGCGACACAGTAACCAGCACAACTTAATGTAAACTCATTTATTGCTTTTTGTAGTAGCTCCTCGGTCGCATTATGTTCTTTGAGCCATAAAAATAGAGATTCTTTTTTGAATGCTGACGTTGCCGAAAACATAACTCTCTCTTTCTGTATATTTGCTATTGTTTCGGCATTTATCACAACCTCGATCATACCTAGCCGGCGTTCCATACTAATACAACTGTAGGGATTCATCCGAAAATCATGCCCATGACTCTTCCATATTCGATCCATAACCCTTAGCATTTGTAACGTCAGCATATCCTGTCGTAAATCATCACCGTTTTTGAATATGATATAAATATCATCGCCATGGCTATCCGCATTCTCGTAAACGATCCATAGCGGCCTCATTTTCGAATCCATTACTTTGCATTTTTCGGCTCGCACCGTTTTACACCGAAAGCTAGGATTCAATGGGCTTATCACCTCTGAGATTGCTTGCTTTGTGTGCGAATCCTCTAGAAATTTTTGCAGTAACTCCTTCCCCTTTTCCTTTCCTTGTTTTTTTGCAATTTCGGATCCCGTTTTAAATTTTTCCAAACATGTCATTTGTTTCAGCAAAATGGGAATATGCTCTTGGCTGCCTTTCAGATACGCCTCTAAAATAAGGCCAAATCGTATTTGCACCGATGGCACTTGCATCTCAGATCTTAAATGCCAAAATAAATAATGTCCTATTCTTTGGTTATTTAGCGCCCGATCTAGTAAAAATTCAACGAGATCACAGTGAAGGTAAGATTCATGTTTTACAGCTTGGACTAATTGCAACAAATACAAGAGCAGCTCCTCGTCTTTCACACGTTTTAGACAATTTACAGCGAATCGGCGCACCGATTGATCGGCATACGCATAATCGAGCAGTTCTAGGGCACGCTCGACCGTAAGCGGAGGCCAATTTTGTAGTAAATTTGTCACTTCGGCCACTTCATCGCGATCATTCCATTCGACACAATATAATAAGCAGGGCAGACCTTCAGGATCGTCGTTCATTAGATCGTATCGTTTATCCCAAATTGCATTTCGCTCCTGTTCATGCATCTCATGAAACCGATCATTATTCATATAGGGTAAGATTATTTCTTTAATACTACGTTCGTCTTCAGCACTACCACGGCAAAAGTCTTTTTTTTCTCTCAATTCTCTAGCATATTGCAAAACTGTTTCGTCCTGCGGATACAAAATTGCAACTTCTGTATTATAACTATGCAGCAATAGCTGTATTGTGGCACAATTATCACTACGCGGATTCGATTCTACAGTACCGAGCGGATGTAAAAAGTCATCGGAACCTGAATCTTCCGCATAGGTCCACGTATATAATTTAATAAGCCCTGTTTTTAGTTGATTTTTATAGTCGAATACTGTTGTGTTCACCCATGCTAAGGGATTAATATAAAGTTCTTTGTTCCCATCTTTAAAGCGACGACCTCTTACACCACCTTTCGAACTTTTTGTCATTTCATACACCACCAAGCAGATTCGTGCCATTCGCGGCACATTACTCAGATTTATATCGTACGTTAAAGTTTCATTAAACGTTGCTGTCGTCTCATTTAATTTTTGCTCGACCGTCTTTTTAGGTTCGCACAGTGATTTGCCCCCATGAAACAGACCAACCTGTACACCAACCTCGACCGTTCGGCTTGTATCACAATTTAGTCCGGTTATTAATTTAACCGTACACTGAAAATGCTCATTCACACTCCATGATGATAAATGCTTGTTCTTTTTGCGCAGGGTAAATGTGGACGGCATTTTAGATTCTTTACGCTGATCATCTTCGTTGATTACTTGATACGTATTATCCTCAAATACCTTAACATTTTGAACCGATTGCGTAACGACAGTTGGCACATCGTCTCGCGACAATGTATCTTGAATATATAAAAATTGTACGAGGGGATATTCACCGTACATGTATTCATCGCGGCCACATATTTTCAGTATATAATCGGTTGCCTTGTCGTGTCGATTATTTAGGGCGAGAGCTTTCTTCTGCAGCACCTTATCTAACAGGGCCTGAGGTGTCATATTATAGCGGACACTAAATGTAAATGAGGTCTCATTATTTTCGAATTTAGCGACAAGTACAAAATTATCGTTACGCAGTCGACCCCGCACTGTTTCCGGCATATCTGGCGTGTTAGCAACTCGTGGCGGAAACTGATATAGTAATTTTTGATGCCATGTCATTGATTGTCGTTCGTATGATATTTGTTTGCCCAATAGGGCCATTTTATAACGAAAATCATGTACCTCGGGATTTTTTAATTCTTTAAATTCGTTAAGCGCTTTCCCAATTAGATTTGTGATATTATTTGTTATTTTATTGCTGGTGGCGACCTCCTTTTCACTGATACGTAAAATACAGAAATACGGACGAACATCGCAAAGGCGTTTAGTCTCATCGATTAATTCATCGGTACTTGAGAAACCCGATATTGCACATAGAACGTACATTGATTTATCTCGCAGCATTGCGTACAGCGGATATTCTTCAGCCTTTTCCCATATTTCCTGGAAAAATAAAAATAATAATTTTTTTAATTAATTTCATAATAAGCTTAGCGTCGTTAAATCTATGTACCACTATCATGATTCGCGCACAAATCGAAACGTCATATCTACTTGAAATACGCTACTTAACATTTTGAATTGAGAATACTGTGAGAGAAATCTTTAAGAAAAATGTTTTGATTGAAAAATTTGTGTAAAACGGTTGTTGTTTCGTAATTATTTTGCAACACAATTTTGTTGTTGTTTGTATCGCCGTCACAGTTCTGTTAAAATTCAAAATAAAAAACACAAATAAAAAAAAAATTTTGGTAATTAATTAACGAAGCATGTGAATTGTAATTTTTTCGACGTTTTGTACATGTGTAACATAATTAAATTATAACGCCATATTACGAAATTAGCAAACATTTTCGTTGGTTTGCTATTTATGTTTGTCCGATACTAGGAATTTAGTTTTTTTAAATTTATAATTTCGATGCGATATTATCAATTTGCTTAATGTAAAAAAAAATTTTTGTTATGCAAATTAAACGCTAAAATGTTCGTAAGCCAAAAAATCCGAAAATGTAAAGTTGAAAGTTTATCATTTCATAAATTCCCATTTCTGTGTTTTTTATTATTGTTTTTAAATGTCTTTTTTTTTATAATGGAAGGAAGTTAAAAAATGTTTTTCACATTAAATTTCCGTTGTACGGATTAACGTAAGAAAAATTATTTCTTATTATTTTGCGGAAGTAAACATTTACATCGTGCATGAGTTTCATATGAATTAGCACAAGTAGAATGGGCTTGGTTGATTGATTTGACCTAAAGATCGTGATCTCGTCACAAATCGTCGGGTTCTTCATCGATTGTAATTTTTGGAACGATTATTCATTATTAGGTGTCTAAAAGGATTTGAGCCGAGTTTGGCAGGTTGATTTGATAAATTACGATCATTAAGATGGCCACCTTAACACCTAATGACCACTAATATGTAATTTTGATTATTTTCATTATTATTCATCACCTTCATTCTCAAATATCACTGTGTCCCCGAACAAGCTAATATAGAACGAGAAGTCCAGATCAAGATCTTATAAGAGATCGTTTCAAATTTTCACAACAACGATTTATTTCTACTAACTGCCAGAGTTTTAATTTTACTGTCGTGAGTTTCGGACATAAAATAAAACAAACGAAAAGTGCAGTAGTGCTCACACATGGTGCAAACATGATGTAAACATGATGAGGCTTTTTCCCCAAAAAACATTTCTTCGTTCATCGAACGCCGAACACAATCTACAACAAACTTGAATCAGTTTCATGTAGAAAATATAAATATTGCAAGTGCAAGTGTAAACCCAACACAGCAAAGTTCAACACAGCCCAAAGAAAACACCTATGCCAATGATTAAAAGTGCTTCTTCGACAGAATTAATTATACGGCAGTTTAAAAATAAAAAGCAAAACCGCGAAGAAAAAATTTATTCATCAGCAAATTTAACAATGCTAAACGTAAACAATAGTAATGAACTCAGTGCGACGAACTCTATAGTGACCGTGGTCAGTGTGAAAATAAACTAGTGCAAACGAGATTGGATAAGGCATATCACACTGTTCAATTTAAAAGAAAACGTAGCCCGGGATCTGCCCAGTTTGCTGGCAGGAGTAAAGTGACATGGACTGAAGGAGGTGTTAACCAGGTCGTTGACCCCAGCGCAGCGCCGAATTTGAAAACTGAGAAACCGCCTCCAATTTATTTTAGGGAAGCATCTAATAATGAACTGGTTAATAACATCGCAACATTAACAGATTCTAAATTTTATATTGCCCCGTTCAAAAGAGGTAATATAAACGAAACAAAGATTCAAACCTTCGAATTCGATGGCTTCAGAGCCCTAGTTAAATATTTTGACGAAGTTGGTAATAAATATTACACATACCAGCTAAAAAGTCAAAAAGGGCTGACTGTTGTGCTAAAAGGAATTGAAAGCTGCGTAGATGTTAGCGACGAGGAGGACCTAGACATTCATACCATGGTAAATAAATTAACCGAGACCATCCAAAGTTTCATGATGATGATGGAAAGACAAATGAGCATGATGATGCAAAACATGAATACACTTATGCAAATTATAGTCAAAAATCAAAAATGACAGTTCTAAAAATAACTATTCGGAATGCGAACGGGCTCTCGCAACATAAATCTGAGGTGCAAACCTTTCTTATGAAACAAAATATAGACATCATGTTAATATCTGAAACACACTTCACAAAACAATTTTTTTTTAATATTACCGACTATTCCATTTATGACACCAAACATCCGATTGGAAAAGCACACAACGGCACTGCAGTCTTAATAAAAAAAAAAAAAAGATTAAAGCACTACGAGCTTCATAAATATGCTAAAGACCACATCAGTTTGGAAGAATGGTCTGAGAAATTTTTAATATCGGCTGTCTACTGTCCACCGAAACACACAATTAAAAAACAGCAATTTATCGATTACTTTAATCAGTTGGGAATCAAATTTCTAGCAGGGAGTGATTACAACGCTAAACATGTGCAATGGGGTTCGAGGTTGACGTCATCCAAAGAAAAGGAACTCTACGAAGCAATAAACGAGAAAAATCTAGATTATTTGTCATATGGACATCTCACATATTGGCCTACAGATTGACGCATTTGACGCAATTGAAAATCACGCTTCGGATCAAATCCTTGCATCGAAGTATAATACGCCATACTGCCTAAGAATTGACATCAACAAATTTGGTCCCGCATGCAAATGTTTTTCATGTGCCTCGTTAATGATTTTTTGTATTATGGGATGATTGCCTGCCAGAATTATCGAATGTTTTAGATCATATTGTTCCCTGGCGTGTACAAGGCGAACGCCTACCCGCATAACTCACGCCTTATCTAAATATGGTGATAGAGAAGAAATACGATTAGATTTGTTCAGTGGTAAGTATCTGAAACATACTTCGCGATTTTGTTGACGTCTTCACGTACTGGATTTTCTCTAGCGACATTAGTTAATGTTAGAGTAGTTATAGAACACCTTGAACAGCTGGGTTTTGCTTCGATTTAACGTATATATGGTTCTATAGCTGAACATTCGTTGAATTTAATATTTCTGTGACTCGATTCAACACGAATATATTTCCCTTTCTAGGTGGATTTAACAGCCAAACGAGCATGGTAGTGGAATCCGAACATAATGAGACTTGTGGAGGTACAGGAAGTTCCAACGACTTGATTACGGACTCAAGCAATCGGACGAGTAGCAGAGCCGCGCATAATTTCAGTCTAGCGGTGGAGACGTACTTGATCGGTACGACCTTGGTTTTTGCAGCACCTTTCCCTGCGAATTTACACTGCGCTCGTATAAATGACAGCGGCATATGTGGCGTTAGAGGCATCTGTAAATCAACATAGGTGCACTTGGGTATTGGAGTTAAGCCATCTCGGTATTCTGATATCTTCAAATAATTTGGTTCGAATATCTAACGAGCGATTTTGAACATCTGTAGGAAGTTCATCATCAAAATCGATCTTCAGCAGCCACAAGCCTTGAAAAATCATTTTGATTGCGACTGTTACAGGTGACAACCATCCCATTGGGTCGAATACACGGGACGCTTAAGATAACATGTTTCTCTTGGTAGACTAAACGGACACTGGCAGGACGACCTTAAACGAAAACCAATATCCTCGTGGGTCAAATTTAATACCTAGGACTGAGATTATTTTAGTTCGTTCGGTAATTTCACGAATAGAGATTTCTCGATCTTCTGCGGGTACGGTTTGTAGAAGCCTCACATCATTGGATGTTCGCTCCGGACATTAAGTCATTCATGTAAAAATCCTTGATTAGTGTTTTCGCGGCGTTTGGGTAAGTATCTCGGTGCAGCTCTGCTAATTTACTAAGAGCCTGCGTTGCCAAAAACGAAACTGATGCCGTGCCGTAGGTGTTGGTCAGGAGGCGGTAATGTTTTATCTTTGCTGTTGAAGAATCGCGCCAGATAATGCGTTGATAGTCTGTATCAGCCTTATCAATCCATAGCTGACGGAACATTTTTTCAATGTCTGCCGTGTAGATGTAGCGATGTTTCCGGAATCTTATTAAAATTTATAGAAGTGTCTGCTGGATGGTCGGCCCAACTATTAGCGTATCATTAGTTGATACTGCTGAGGTAGATTTAGCTGAGGCGTCGAACACGACACGGAGCTTGGTCGTTGAACTAGTTTCTTTTGTCACAGGATAATGCAGCAGGTAATATTTTATCTCATTTGGCGTCTACTTCGTTTTCTGGTATTGCTTCCATGTGACCAAGTGATTCACACTTCTCTAGGAATTTCGTGTAATTTGGGCGAAGTTCAGGATCTCTTGTTAATCTTTGTTCAAGCGATTTGAACCTCCTAATGGCTTGATTAAATGATTCCGTATACTGTATTACAGCTGTGGCACTATTCTGGTAATTCCCTGGGAATAGGGAATTAGGGAAAGATTTTATATGTATATTTCTGTTCAAATATATTTTTCCGGCCTACTGACGAAAAAAGTTCCATGTAAATATTTATAAATTGGGAATAATTTTTCCATACCTAAATTGGTAAGGAAAATTTTTCCCAATTTAATTTTGTTTTGAAAAAAATTAACACTAGCTTTTTACCTCAATAAGCCAGAAAAAAAATATTTGAACTGAAATCACATATAAAATCTTTCCCCAATTCTCTATTCCCGGGGAATTGCCAGAATAGTGCCACTGGTAAGTCTTCTGTCTCCCAGAACTTCCTTAATGTTTAGTCGATGTTTATCTCTTTTTGGGCGGACAGACAGGTGGTGGTTTGTTGCGGCAAGCCATTCGATTCGTAGGTTCCTCCAATGATCCATCCTAATATAGTCTTCTGGGCAACGGGATGATCTTCATATTTTTTTATTTGGCCTTCGGATAAGAGTACAAGAAATTTATCACAGCCAATTAAAAGATCTATATTGCCCATTATGTGGAAATCAGGATCAGCCAAAGTTAGGTGATTTAGATACTCTAATCGGTCTCGATCTATCGATTTAGGAGGAAGGTTGGATGTAATTTTGGGTAGGATATAGGCAGTTACATCAAATGTGAACCCTTAGTTTGTTCTGGATCTTATCAACAGAGATGATACTCCTCTTGAACAGCTGGCGCTTCCGCCATTGATCGTATTAATATTAAATCTGATGCAAGATTTAGCACAACGTCTCGCCATTCGTCAAATCTATCTTTCACTTCGACAATTGCGGTTGGTAGAATTGCATCAAAATTTACAGGTTGGGGTGATGAGTGTAAAACGTTGACTTCATTTACATCCATTTCCTTCGACATAATAAATATCGTAGTCGCTCGTGAATTTGAATTTGCTTCTGTCGCGAATGAAGGTTGTAAATTACTAGGTTCGGTATGAACCAACGTATGTTGTTTTCTTTGGCACTGGTGGCATCGTCCTCTCTATCTACACTTGAATACGACATGCCATTCTGCCAAGTAATTAAAACATCTGGAGTTCTTTTTTATAAATTTTCTCCGTTACACTAATTCCGTCTCGATAAATTTGGAACAATTACATAACCGATGTTGTTCGCCACTGCATTGAGTAATGACTTTTGCTCTGCGTTGACGTGGAAAGTCCTTGCGTGTGTTACAGGTCTATTTTGAACCTTGATTGGCTGCTTTCTCAAACCTTCGAGAGAGTTCATTCTCTTGCTTAAGAACTCTAAAAATTCCACTATGGTCGGATAATTTTGCTCGGACTCTTGGCACCATAACTGCAACGTAACATCATCCAATTTCTTTTCCGCCAGTTGAACTAGCCAGCAATCTCTCGACTGAGCGCCCAATCCGAGAGCTTTCAACCCGCGAATATCTTCGTCACAAGTATCGTACATTTGTCCTACGGTTTAAGCGGAAGATTTAATGATCTGTGGTTGATTAATGTACGTATCAATAAATTCGTTCACAATGCTACGCTTTCTATCATAGCGCTTTACGAGGCTAGAGTTTCAGCCGGACCACGTAACTGGCTTGACAAATTCGTATTTTCGTGCACAGTACTTTTGAAGAGGTGGTAGAATGATTGCCATTCACGAGCCTGCACGCTGAACGTTGATAGCGATAATCGAGATAACTTGAAGGTTACACGGTGGTGTCTGGATTTTTGATCTCATCAGCCTCTGTAGTATTGATACACAGAAAAAATAATTCTCATCTACTGCCTCGGCATCAGACTCCAACTTGGGATCGAGGGAGAACATTTCGTCTTCAATAACCACAAAATTTTTGTAGTGATCCTTTAACTTCTTCAATCGAGACAGCATATCATCGTAGGGCGTCGCATCATTGCAAGACCTTGCATATGTAGTTAATATGGTGATTTGTCCCTTAATGATCGACCTTCTCTTTATCAGTGCGTCCAATATCTTTGTTGTAGTTGAATTTTCCAGCGATCCGGCTCGAAGGACCAATGTTGCGGTAGCGGATTTGTATCTTGATCGCTGGATGCTGAATTGTTGAACGCGGTTTGAGTTTTTAATTTATTTATTTTCAATTTATTATTATTTTTACAATATTAATTTTATGATATTTATTGTTGTTCGATTGATGGTAAAAGACAAAAGAACGAATTTTTACGTGTGTCAGAATTTATATTAAATTCAAAATGGTATAATTTGCAACTACGATGACATCTATCAAGGGACATCTTACTTATATTAGTTTATAAAAGATTTTTAGTTATATTTTTACATCACAGGTGTCACCGCTCGATATTAAGGGGAATAGTAAGTAAACATCAACCTTTCGTGATGACAGGTAAATGTGTATACAAATCAATTTTATTGTGATGATTCCTTTGGTGATGATTCCCGACACTCAGTGAGCTAACAGCAACAGAAAAAAACAGGATTACTTACTGTGTAAGGCAACAAAAATTTAAAAAGGCAGAGCTATCGAACTCACCGATAAGGAAACCAGATTGTCACTGGGCCTGAAGTTACTTAGAAAAAGATATCGCTTTCTCTAACCATCTGCAAAAAGTGTTCATCCCAAACGAACAAAATAATGACTGCGTACTACCACAGTTTACGAGGGACGAGTCGAACCCAAATCCAGTCAAATTTAAATGGTAATGCGCCAAAACGGTTATCAAAAAGAGTATAAATTCTAAGAAAGCGCCAGATCTTGATCTAATAACTTGAAAAATGATCAAAGAATTACCAGATAGATGCAGAAAAAATATATAACATATATTTTTAACGCGATTATGAGATGTGGATCAAATTATCATGATTCTTAAGCCAGGTAAAGACGAGCCCAAGTCTCATCGTATAGGCCAATAAGTGTGCTTCCGATAATTTCAAAGGTTTTTGAAAAGATGGTACTACAAGGACTAATACCTATATATTATCTGCAGATCGCTTTATACCAGATCACCAATTTGGATTTAGAGAGCAACAGGTGCACAGAATTGTAAATACAATTAAGCTTTCCTTAGAAGAAAAGAAATATTGCTCGGCAGTTTTCTTAGATATTGCGCAAGCTTTCGACAAACTATGGCATGAAGGATTAAATTACAAAATAAAAACTCTTTTGCCTAAACAATTTCATGCAATTCTTGACAACTACTTAGCCCAAAGGATGTTCCAGGTGAAACAAAATACGGCCACTGCTGATTTAACCGAGATAAAGGCGGGAGTACCGCAAGGTAGTGTATTGGGACCTGTGCTATACTTGTTATTCACAGCTGGCTTACCAATAAAGCTAGATATCCAGCTCGCGCTAAGATAAATTTTAACGCGGTCTTCACAAGTCTCCACTAAATTGCAGATAAATTGTAAGCTAAAAAGTTTGTGTAGAGATAAATTTTGACGTTTGTTTTATTTCTTCTACAACAAACAAAACTATAGTTCGATCGATTATTTAATAAGCAATTTTATAAACGTTTAAAATTAAAAGTTAAAATTCCCGTTTTGGCTTCCATTTTCCACTTTCTAAATTTTCTGTATATCCACTTCTTCGTAGTCAATCAAGTATTCTTCTTGATATTCGAAACTTTCATAATCTATAGAATTATTTAATTCATCCATTTAAAAAAAATAGTTTTCACGTTGTGCTGCCAAAATTTATCTCAATTTTATCGTTCTAGGCTGATAAATTGCTGCGAAAACGTTTGTAGAGTTTTCACTAGCGCAGTCTATATGTGTGTGAGATAACTACAAACTTTTCGCTTCAGCTGCGTACCGCATCTGCGAAATCGCGAGCTAAATACTTTTTTGTTACGTCAAATTTGCATGTAAAATTTATCTTAGCGCGAGCTGGATACCGACCTTAACTGAAAAAATAGTCACTTCAACTTTTACTGATGACACAGCTATTTGATTTTCACACAAAAATCCTCAAACAGCATCGAGAGAATTACAAGAACATCTACACAAAATAGGAGATTGGTTAAAAACTTGGCGGATAAGGACGAATGAATGTAAATCAACACATGTAACATTCACACTAAATAAATGTACATGTCCAGCAGTAAAATTAAACAATATCACAATTCCTCAACAAACAAACGCCAAATATCTCGGTCTTCATCTCGATAGAAGATTGACATAAAGCACATTGAAACAAAACGCAATCAATTAAAAATAAAATTTTCTACAATGTACTGGATGATCGGAAGAAAATCGAAACTCTCTCTAGACTGCAAGGTTCTACTATACAAAGCGATCCTAATCCCCATATGGACATATGGTATCCAACTATGGGGCTCAAATAGGGCATCGAATATAGATATCGGACAAAGAACGTAAGCAAAGATACTTCGTAGTATTACAAATGCTCCATGGTATATTCGAAACAGCAACGTCCATAGAGACCTAGGAATCAAAACTGTTAGAGACAATTAAATCATGCAGTCTAAAATACCAACTAAAACTGGAATCACACTCTAACGAATTAGCTAGAGAACTACTAAGGCAACCGAAATACGGACGCCTTCGCAAAGTAGATCCTCTAGATTTAATTAACTGAGAAATATAATATAGTAATTACGTTACAACACTAAAATTAAGTAATTAATAATAATTTAATAATAATAATGCATAATGATATTAAGTATTAACATAGGTTAAGGCTCAAGTTAAAAAAAAAGTTAGAGTTTTTAAGAATTACATACTTTCTTGTTAGTTTCGTATAAAGAAAGATTCAAAAATGAAGCTTTTGGCAGTACAGAGTTACAAAAAAAAACTAACTGCCAAATTTTTTTAGTTAAATTTTTTGGGTTAATTCTGGTGATCTGGACATTTAAAGTTAACCGCTAAATCGATTTTTTGATAAACATAAAAATTTTCAAAAAAAAACAAGAGATTTTCCGCAAAGCCCCATATGGGCATCGTGGCGGTTACAATGAAAAACTAACAATATTATTTAAATTCAATTACACATTTTCCGCCTTGTGGAGATACCAAAACTTTATCCAACACGTATGGTTAATTTCAAAAGTAACTCTTTATAGCCACTTGTAAATATTTTTCAAAACATACTCTTCTGCAACATAAAAACGTATTTCAAAACTCCATCTTTTCTATTGTAATCTAATACCCTAAACATATAGACGCTGTTCGTTTGAGCTATTTTTCCCAAACATATAGACGCCGCTTTTTGACATTTAGTGCCATACGAAAATTATAATCCCGCGACTGTTCAAAATTTCTTTAAAAATATAAATTTAAAATGGAATGCACAATTACAATACAATTCTACTAATGAAGATGACGATGATGTTAATTACTATGAAAAATTTAATACGAGATATGGA
The DNA here is from genome assembly GCA_932526605.1 of Nephrotoma flavescens. NCBI lineage: Eukaryota > Metazoa > Arthropoda > Insecta > Diptera > Tipulidae > Nephrotoma > Nephrotoma flavescens. The sequence continues at coordinate 38,190,128 of OW052222.1, read as the reverse complement.
AAAATTAAAAAACAAGAAAAGAATTACTCGAAGATGGTGGGTTAGGCCAACATTTCGGGATAGAAATAAATAAATACAATTATATTTTTTAGAAAATTATTAATTTATTTAAAAATAAATAAATTTTTGACTATCCGCTTGTATTTGTGTAACTCGGTGAGCCAATGTTTTGTAAATGTCATTTATCGAAAGCAGAATGGACTCGTTATAAGAGTATGAACAAATCTTTTACGGCAGTTCTTAACGTATCATCAGATCGCTTAAAGCGCGTTTGTAAACATTTTTTGGAAACAGGTGATTCCTAAGTCGAGAAACGTGGTGGCGATAAGCGATCAGCAAAAATGTTTGCTAAAAAAATGCAATAATTGAGTTTATTATAAAGTTTAAAACATTGGAAATTCACTACTGCAGAAGTAAAGAAAGGCATCGCCAATATTTGCCAATGGATTTATCTATTAATAAAATGTATCAAATGTTTTCAACTGCAACATTAAATCAACCCGAACTTACCGTGAAACCGAGTTATTTTCGGTATATGTATATTTAAAACTAATTTTAATTTGGGCTTCAAGACACCAGCGAAAGATATGTGTTCAACCTGTCCAAAACCGAAACAAATTCAACCAGAAGAAATAATATTTCAATCAACCAACGTGTCCACAAACTTCGGGCGAAAGCATTTTACAATTTATTGCAAGAGGTGAAACCGAACATGTTGACAATATTTTTCGACTGTCAAAAGAATATGGTGCTACCAATGGTTCCCGATCAAGCGGCATATTACAGCAGACAGCTTTACTATTATAATTTCAGAATGGTATTGGGTTCTTCTCACGATAATTTGGCTCGTCAAAACGTATATTTATATACATGGACTGAAAATTTAAGACCAAAAGGTGCCAATGCCAATGAGATAGCGTCAGCTATTTATCATCGGCTGTGTAATACAGACCTTTCTACCATCAATCATATTCGGTTAGTTGCAGATGGATGTGAATGGACAAAAAAAAATACCATAATTACGGGCCTGTAAGGGATTGGAAATCTGAATTAAAATCCGTCGTGAAACCATCGTCAGGTTTACACTTCACATTCAATAAGTGTAAACGATTTATACTGACCAAAGAAAAAAATGGTTCAATATTTATAAGAGGAGAGGTATCGTATAAATCAGATCTTGGAGTTGGTATGGCATTTACCAAAAAAGGGAACCAATTCCGAAGTATGATCCTCCCTAATGAATTGGAGGTTTGTGTAAAAATTAACCAACATAAACTGGCGGATGTTGATAAATTACTGGGAAAACGTTTTGGCCTAGACTGGCGAATACAAGACTAACTTGAATTTTATAAAGCGCTCCTAGATAATAATTCAGCAAATATCATTGATGAAGAGATAGAAATGTGTAAGTTCCATGAAGTCGATGAGGGGCTAGTCATATAATTTTATTTAGTTACTAATTACACAGATTGTGATGAATTGTGATAAATACTGATACTTTATTATTTTTGTTTTGTTTAATTCATGCTTATTTTTATATAATGAAATACATATTTAGTTTATATAATCGTAAAATTTAAAATAATCTCTTATATTTTTAATTAATTGTTAAAAGTGAAAAACTGTTTTAATTAATTGACTGAACTTCGAATTAAAAATTAATTAAACCAAAACTACTCCTGCTTTTTTTAATTGTTTTCAAAATTACTCCTTCTCTAAACAAAGATCTTTTCCTCTCATAATTCAAAAAAATTATTACAAATTAGAATTCCAGTTTTTTAATTAATTTTTACAAATTTGATTAATTTTTCGTCTTTAGTTCGCCAAAAAATCCCGTCCAAATAAAAACTACAAATTAAAAGTAAATTGAAATATACATTATAGATTTTATTGCTTTTCATCATTTTCCTAAAAACGACTTAATATGGAGAAGATCAAGTTTTGATTCTAATCGATTTATTTTAATGCATATTTCGGATAATTTTCAATGTTTCAAATTTAATTGAGCCATTCAACCATATACACTCCACATGTAATCCAACATTACATTTAGAACATTGCTTCCGCACGTTGGTTTTGCAAACAGCACATTTCCTTTGCTTTCCTTCGGTTGATCGTTCGAGATAATGCTCTAATAGGGTTTTTCTTACAGATTCTGAGATGCACTTGATTGCCAATTTTTGTAGAGAAGATCTCCCTGAGTTTTTGGTTTGAACAATGATGTTGTTGAAAGATAAGTTCTCGCGATATTTCTTCTAAATTCTAAAAGCAAAAGCAATTGGCAAAAATTGGAAAATAATTGAATAAATACAGAAAGGTTGCGAAATTTTCTATTGTTTTTTCTCAGTTTTTGACCATCCGGTTACTTTCTGTGCCCCGTATAAACTGTTTCAAGTAATGATGGCCATAATACCGAACCATTTGCTCATCAATACTTATGTTTTTCGATGTAATTCCGCATTATCATTGAAATGAAGATTTCTTTTTATTTCCAGATACCCATTTTTAGACATATTTTTTTTGACGGCTGCCAGGCATACGTCCTCATCCTCAAAAACTTTCTCAAACAAGCTGTCGTCATTGTAAAACCGTGTTCTGTTATTCTGCATAGCATAGACGATACTTTGATTTACAATATACGTCATAATATCTTCATCGAACACGGTTTCAAACACTTACACAGATGATCTTCTTTTATATGTTTTCGTGATGCCAATATTTCGTCCTCTTGACTAATTAGGTTTTGGAATTTGGGCCTTGTTCTTTTCGATATTGAGCTTATTTGCGATTTTTTCTTTGTAATTTTCTGACGCTTTGAAGGTGGTAAATTGTCGGATTCAGGTTGCTCAGATGTAGACAGCGCTAACATTGCGGCAGAATGAAGTTCTAACCTGCAAGGTACGTCCTTTAGATTAATATTTTCCAAAACATCGTCATCAATGTCTTTTCATACGATTGAATATCGACATTGTCCGGTGGATTCAAACCCTTTAAAAAAAATCAGGATCAGTTACGGCATCGTCTAATTCCGCAAGTGCTCCTCTCTAAAAAAATATTCAAAAAAATAATATATTTTTAACCACGATACCAGCTTATAAATAATAATTATATTTCTTACCAGCCATGATTCCCAAATTGGTATCAGTGTATAAACATTACTCACGTAACTCATAACACTATTATAAAAAATATCGCACTATATTTGGTTTTTCTAGCCTATAAATTTACCACGTGTAACAGGAAAAACAAATATTTTTAATGCAACTAATAAAAAAACACTTTCAAAAATTAATAATTATATATGAGTGATTAATTATTTAATTTTTATTTTTTAATGGGTTAACATCTAGATCATTGCGATAATCACCTTAACGCCTTGCGATTTCTAAGTACAAAATTAATATGACGTGTTTCTACATGAACTTTAATCTAATCACTTTTTTTAATGCTCACTTATTCATGATCGCACCAAATAATGATAACTGAAACTGGTACATCAACGAACCACCGTAAGTTCTTCTTCATACGTTAATAACAGATAAGTGATCATACAAACATGATCCCAGATCATGAATCTTTATAAAATTTCATCGAATTATCATCATTTTGATAAAATTTTATATGTGATCATTACTGAGTTACAGATCTTGAGTGATTATATTATCAGTCTACGCAATTCATCCGTTTTCACATACAGCTTAGAAAAAGTTGATGGTTTTAATTAGTTCTCGATCACTCTTCAGTATCAAAGATTGTGATTTTCGGTTAATTCTTTAAAATATAACGATTAATTGTATACGGTCCAATTCAAATTTCGTTAGAAATCTTAATTTGGTCAAAAGAACTTCTTGGTCCTAGTAAATAGAAATCAGTTGAAACTGGTGCGATCTTATCCGATCTATCAAAATCTGTGATCTGATCCGATTCACAAGTAATCTTCACGATCACAACATTCATTTCATTCGGCACTTTCTCTATTAAAACCTCGATCTTCAGTTATTTTGTTGATCAACTTTGTCGACCAATGTAATATAACGAGTTAGAAATTTAATGTAATCGTTAATTTTAAGGTAATAATTAAACTTCAATTTCTGTCATACATAATATGATCTGTGTATAAATTTTATGATCACTATGATTAGTCGGAAGATCGTGATCGTGATATTATTGTCTGGCAACTTCACGTTAAATATGACGTTCAACAACTTTCTGTTTAATACTTTTGTGTATATTGGGTCTTTATGATAATTGCTTCACCAAATGATGCAGTAGTTAAAAGAGTAACATTTGATCCGGATAGTAGAGATTAGCCACAGAAGAACGAAGTCACTTTCGGTGCCAAAGAAAAGCAGATTAAAAATAAAAAGCGCATTTTACATACAATTGATCGTAATGTGAATAAGAGGAACACATTGATTATTCTACTTTCTTTTATACAAAATAATAAAATTTTCAGAAAAATTCCTATTTAAATGGAAAATCTATTTCTATTTTAAATATCGTTTAATTTGGTTGGGTGTTTTAATTGATTTTTTTTTGTACATTTTGAAAATAATAGTTTTTTGGCACTGACAATAGAACAATATTATGCGTTATTTACGAGAAGTGGTGGTATTTCGTTTATATCTTACACAATAAAACGATTTAAAATACATACGATCACTTTATGATCGTGAACAATAATTAAGTAAAATCGCGATCGCCAGTAATAATTACATTACTAGATTGCAATATTATTGTGATAATTCTGCATGAAATTAGGATGGAAGACCATGTACTGAGATTGTTGATCGACTCGCATACTACAATTTCATGAACCAGTGTGATATTTAAAATGATCCTCCTTTTCTAACTGCATTAGATTCGCTTCAATTGACACATGCAATGGATCTGATTGATTGATATTACTCACATATTTATTCTCATTAAGATTGTTTTCTTTATACCATTTACAAAATGTTAGTCGTTTAGTTCGTCGTTTTTATTTTTGAATATATGCCTTTTGGAGGGAATTTTGTATTCTAAAGATAAGATTGAGATCACAACCGTAGCTTAAATAATAATTTGTTAAAATAGAATGACATCGTTGCCGTTAACAACGTTAACTGATGATAAACCCGAACTTTTAACATCAGCGTTTTTTTCTTCATATGTCCGTTTCTACAAATTAACGCACAGAATTAACAGAGATCAACACCTTAAACCACAACAAAACTTACAAGGTCGGTTTAATTGTCAAATATTTCGATAAAACACATTATGCATATATTTGGAAATATTGTGTTAATTGAATCACGCACGATCGCTTTATTTTAATTTGGTTTACAGCCGTTTTGATTCTTATAAAGAAGTTAAGTTCTGAAATGTTTCCATACCCAAAAAAAAATGAGCTATTTTCAATTATGTATAGTCAATTATTTTATAACTGGGGTGTGACAACAACTTCACCAACAAAGTCAAACAGCCATTGCTTGGATTAGTACAAATTGGAATGGCCGCATTGGAACGCAAAGAAGAACACGCTCCCATGATCCCACAATGCAATCCAACAAAAAATGTTAAGTAAGAACATAATTTTCAAAATAGCAATTTGGAATGCGAATGGGATTATGAAACATATTCCATAAATAGAAATATTAATTCGGCATTGCTAATAAAAGAAAACATAAAACACCATTTAGAATCAAATATCGATGAAGAAACAATGCAAATCAATACTGTAAGGATCCAAATTAAACAAAGACTGCTTACTGTCTCTGCAACATATTGTCCTCCCCGGCCTAACTTGAAAAGGGAGGCCTACCTAAAACTATTTAAGTCGCTTGGACGTGATTTTATTATTGGTGGTGACTTTAATGCGAAAAACACCTATTGGGGTCTAGACTTACGACGTCAAAAGGTAAAGAATTGCTTCAAACAGGGCACACATCAAAATGTGAATTTTACTGCGGAGGTTCCCTAATATACTGGCCCAGTGACGGAACGAAGATACATGACCTAATAGACTTTTATGTAGCAAGAGGTATATCCCAGAACTACATTCACATTGAAGATAGTAATTCTCTAGTATCGGATCATTCTCCGGCTATCATGACCGTCAGTGAAATGGTAATCCAAAGGGAGAGTGCATCCAGATTAACAAATTCAAAAACAAACTGGGATCTCTTTCGTGAAGTAATGGAGGAAAAATTCAATCTTCAGGTACCGATCAGAAATTCTCACCAGTTGGAACAACTCAATGAAATAATTCACTATGCTGCTTAAAAAAGAAGAATGGAACCTGGGCAAGAGGGCTTGTCAATCCACAAGCTAGATGATTTTTATATACGCCCAGTAATAACACTCAAAGAATTAAAAGAAGAAGTAAAAAGCAACATAAATGTTAACAAAGCCCTAGGGTATGACGATTACTTGCCAAATAATCAAGGCTCTAACAGATAAAGGATTTCGTAAGCTATTACACATAATCAATGCAAGCTCTTGGTTAAAATATGTTCCGTGGCAATGGAAAGTAGAAGAAGTAATCATGATAGCAAAACCTAATAAACCACCTAACTAAAAAATCATACAGGCCAATTTCATTACTGCCAATTATGTCAAAACTCTTTGAAAAATTATTACTAAAAAGACTTAAGCCAATAATTGACGGCCGACAACTAATTCCCCCACTTCAATTTGGATTCAGAGAAAAGCACTCCAAAATTGAACAGGTTCACAGAATCACCAATATTATTGAAAGAACGTTAGAACGCAAAAAAGTATGTTCCAGCATATTTCTGGACGTCGCCCAAGCATTCAATAAAGTCTGGCACAGTGGACTGGAATTCAAGCTACATAGGGATATGCCGAGGCAATTCTATACTAAGATCTCATTTATCCAATATACATTTTCGTGTGAAATATGAGGATGAATACTCCGAATTAAAAAAAAATCTCTGCCGATGTCCTGCAGCATACGAGCAAACTCCAGAAGATTACCAATGCGGTTTGTAATTGCGGACTAAGTAACCGCTGGAGAATTAAGCTTAATGGGACGGAATTCACGCATATTAACTTAACATTTAGTCCAGAAAAATGTATTGACTCATAGGTAGAGGCTCTGAGCTTACAATTCACAACAAGCTGCTATATCGGCAAATACTGAAGCCGATATGGACCTACGGTATTCAACTCTGGGATGTACTAAACTAAAAAACGCCAAAATGATACAGACGTTTCAAAACAAGGTTCTCCGTAGCATAACGTAAATGCTCCGTGATACACAAGAAATGAAGACCTTCACAGGGACTTACAGATGGAATTGATCAACGATGAAATAAAAAAGCATGCCGCCAAACGAAATAAGGCTCCAGGAACATGGAAACTCCTATATTCGCCATATGATAGATAACCCTGTCGTTGAAAGAAGACTTCAAAGAACGAGACCACTTCACCTAGGAAACATTCCAAATTAAAATTAGTATTTTAAATAGGTTTAATAATTTTTGGGACTAACCATTGGGTTTCACGGTTCACCCCAACAAATCAGAAATGCTTAAAAAAAAGGAAAATTTGTAAAAACTTTAAAAATATATTGCTAGATGAGTACAGTCTCAGTTGAAATTAATAATAGAGGGGAAAACCAATGAAAATGAACTGCAATGTTCCTAGAAGTTACTTTGTCTAAATATGGGATCAAGCAATTCACTTTGGCCGGTCTTTCTTTGAGATCCATTCGTGCATCTGAAAATACCAAATATAGGTTGCAACCCAATAAAAAGAAATTTGTTGCTCTCTTAAATGAGGAGCTCAGATATAACAACGCAAACAATAGAATTCCGGTTGAGTGACGAAATTGAAGGTATAAATTCGGCCCATAACGCAATTTCGTACAACATCGTGTAATATGAAGCAACGTAACAGAAATGATGCAACGTGACACAAGATGGTGCAACGTGTCGCGACATGATCCACTACATAACAGAAAAAAGTAAAAAAAAACAAACCAAAACAATAAAACCAAAATATTAAAAATACAGATGGTAGGTTTGGATTTCTTTATCAACGCTAAGATGACTTTAATTATACCACATGGCACGAGAGGCCCCCCTTTCAAGTTTTACTCGTTTAAAGGTAGGATTGGGCGGCAAATCAACTACTTACTCTCACAAAAAACAGCAAGTTATGTACTCTACTTGAACGTCTCAAACGACTTTGTCGAGTTCGTTTACACGGACAGTGCTATAAAAATGGGAACATGGGACGTGCTAAGCCTGTTAAAACCTGCGCAGATGGAAATTTGGTCTGAAAGTGGCATCCAGAATGGCACCAATGGTTACACTGTCCACTACCTGGTCATCAGAACGAAGGAGATTTCGGTGTAAGATTTCTCATCCGGTAAGACTCCACACAAAGAAATTCAAATTAAATAATTCAAATTAAATTCTAAAAAATCCTAATTTATTCCACGTTCAGAGAGCAACATCAATGCATCTCTTATTGGTCGGTAGCTTGCATTAGCAGAGTAACAACAACGGTCAACGCGTCACGGAACTGACTATAATCTATAACCAAGTCGTCGACATGAACGGTGATCATATGCTTGATCTGTTCAAATACAAGTATGTAAAAATTATTATCCAAACAAGCATCCTACCAGCTATCACTGAACATTTAGGCACAATGAAAAAATAGAATTTTCATCAAACATCCAGGAGCAGGGACTAGCTATCCAACCAGCCATAACTGTCGCACCGGAAAATACAGTTGGAAGCAGAGCGCCAAGAGCATGGAATGATTGGTTAGACGATCAAAGCTGCATCAAATCGTCGAAAATAAACGAAAACTGTGTGAAAAATGGTTGACTTGTAACACTAGGACCACTCAAACAGAGTACCTTCATGCCAGCAAAGTTGGGTTCAAATAAGCCTGGAAAAACGCGAATATTTGAGGACCAGTTTTGAAAACAGCTTTTAAGCAGAAAACGGAAACTTAAGAGACTGCTTTGCCAAAGCCAGAAATCTTAATAACGATTTCCATCCAAGATCCACAGTTGATGTCTGTGAACATTAATGGGGTGTTGAAAACAAAAGTGGCTAACGTTCTCTCAGTATTGCAATCCTACTTCTAAAATTTACTAAATCAAAACGACGAAGTGACCCCTATTTGGGGAAGTAGACGCGGCGATTAGTAATATAATGATCTCGTATAATCTCGGCAGAATTATTAAAAAACAGAGAAACTACTCCTGCACATCCTCTGGGCCAGGAGAAACTTTCCGAGGAGTAAAAAACCGCATGTCCATAAAAATCCCACCGTTTGAAAAGTGAAAATTACATTGGCATAGCTCTGTTAAACACCGCGGTAACAAAGTGATTGCGAATTTTATAGTTGCTCCAATCATCTCCCTTGCCGACAATATCATCGGTGACTACTAATGTGATTTTCGCCCCAACCGATTAACCAGCATGGTTTCACTGTAATAATCACCTTGAAAATTGTTGGGAGTACAACATGACTATTTTTCAACTCTATATATACTCGTAGATTTTGGGCCGTATCTATAACATTTAATCTGGCGTTCTAGCACGTGTCGAATAAATCACGAAATCAAACGAATTCTTGAAAACGGTGCTATATTATTGGACCCATCACGTTGAAAGCTCTCCATCATAACGAATTATAAGAAATGTATGAGATCGATAATAGGGCAGCCTCCGTCGCAGGGAAAGGGATGGAGATCTTCAATGACTGGATGGAGTGAACCAAATGAACCAAGATAGGTAGAAAACCACCGTGAAGGCCGCAAAATCCCTTCAAGGAATGTTTAAGCTAGAGAGAGGGCGAAAGAGAGAGAATTATTTAATATTTGAAGAAAAATCTTTGTTTCTGGACCAATTAGCTCTTAAAAATTTCTCAAGTAAATGTTTTTAATAGAAATATACTTCAGACCACCAGCTTTCAGAAAAGCTAATGAATATGTGGATATGGTTTGCGTTGTGTACGAGGCTAATGAAACCCTAACAAATGATCGCAAGATATATCAGCAACATTACGCAAATCGTACTTTGCCATCCAAAAACACTTTTGATAATGTAAACCGGAATTTGCGGGAAAATTCTTTAACAGGTAAAAAGAGAGACTTAGCATTACGTCATCAACATCAACACGTAATTCTGAAAGGTTACTGCGAGAGCCGAAATATTAAATCCGTAGTGCACAGATACATTAAAACTGAAAATATCTATTCTTTTCACTACCAAAAAGTATAAGATACTTCGGAAAATGATAAAAATTTAGAAAATATTTTTGTGAATGAGGAATTGGGCAGTAAATCCAAGATTTTAGTTTTCCGGAGAAGATCATCTAGAACTGTTGGAAGAAGCGTATGTGAAGCGTATATGAAGCTTGCATCGAAATTAAACGGAACTGAAACATTTTTGTAAAAGTTGGCAGTTCGCGAATGCGTAACGGCTAACGGTCATCATTTTGTGCATTTACTGTAAATATTAGTAACTTATAACATTTAAGCCAAAAAATTAAACACAAACATTTGCGTAATAAACGAAAAACAAGGCGACTCGTTCGAGGATCCCCATAATAATTTTTTTCGAAATCAGAACTCACCGCCATGGCTCCGTGCTACTCAAAAAATCGAACAAAGAAAAATGTTGTAAAAGAAGTACTCGACAAACGAATTTACCTGAAATCAAGACACATCCAATCTATTGCTGGGGCTAGAATCTGATGATGTGAGAATGACAAAGATAATTTTTTATACCTTGCAAAAATGCTGGTTATATAGAGCCAGTCATAGTTGAGATATTTAAGAATTTTTAAAAAAATTATTTTCTCTAATAACAAAAACTTCTACGACTGCGAAATTCACTTCTAATTGGTAATTCGGGGTTACCAGTACATACATACAGTGACGAGCAAAATTGGATGAATGTATTCGGTTTACCGTTTCCACGCAAACGCATTATTTACGCTACGCATTGCAACAAAAAATTTTGTAATTTTTTTAAATTATATGTCTCTTATATTTAAAAATAAATTTATTAAATGTACTCAAAAATAGTACATAAATGACTAACCTAAGAGCATTCTTCCAATTTTGCTCGTTTTCATATTTTTACATTTATTGTTCTATAGTTAACGGTACTTCATGTTTACGTGTCATCTCATGTTTAAACCGGCTATTGCGATTTATTTTATTAGTTATTTGTGCGTTTTCGAGTGTGTAGTGCAATGCATTCATTTGTTTTTTTATAAATTTTAAGTATGAAGGAAATATCTTAAGAATTAGAAAATTCTATTACAGTATTAATGGAAAACGGGTGTATGTAAGATTTCGCATTCACCTGTATAACAGGCTGGCCAACGAAGCGGTTTTGGGCATACAAAAGGCGTCAAAGAGAAACGCAGATTAATGACCGACCGAGATGCTCGTCTAATGGAGCGTCATTTGAACGAGAAAACGTCAACCAAACGGGTTAAACACCATTAGAGGCAGCTAAAGCAATAAATAAATCTGCTATAGTGAATGGACAGATCTAAGAGCGCTGAAAAGAATTGGGTTTGCGAGCAGTGTAAAGCATTAGAAACCCGCTTTGTCGGATAAAAATATAAAAACTCGTCTACTGTTTGCGAAAGAACATAGATCATGGTCCGTTGAAGATTAAAAAAGGGTTATATAGTCAGACGAAACCAAAATTAATTGTTTTCAGTCAGATGGTAAAAAGTATTACTGGCATAGACCTGGCGAGATATTGCAGAAACTTATCAAGTTAAGCAAACAATGAAACATGGTGGTGGAAATTTAATGGTTTGGGGCTGTTTCACTTGGGCGAACACGTGGCCATTAAATAAAATGAATGGTACAATGAACAAGGAAGATTATTTAACCACTTTGAAAGACAATTTGCTAAATTGTATTGACCAATGTGAAAAATGGTTACCTGAACAACAGTTTACTACTTTAAAATGGCCAGCACAAAGCCCGGATTTAAATCCGATAGAGAATTTACGGGTAATTCTCAAACGACAATTGCGAGATTATGATCAACCCCTCAAAAACAGTCAGTGAGCTATGGGATCGAGTAAGCGAGGAATGGAGTAAATTTAGGTCGTTCACACTAGAGAAATTGGTAGAAAGCATGCCAAAAAGGGTAACAAGTGTCATTGCGAACAAAGGATTGTGGACGAAATACTAGAACAATAAAAAAAAAATATAAAGTGGTTTCGGGCAAAATTGAAATAATGTACTCAATTGGATTTCTTATTAGCTATTTAAGTTTTATTTAAGAATTACTATAATTTGTTTTATTTAATTTAGTTTCTAAAATAAACTATAAACAATAAAACTTGCATTGCCTTATTTCTTTAACTGGTTGTATAAACTCATTAAATGCGAAAATTGAGAATCATCAAAATTATTCGTCCATCGTGGTTCCTTCAAAACCACACCGGAATTGATATTCAGTCAAATTATTGGGTAAGAGAGTAATAATCTTATGATGATAAAAGGAGTTGGCCGTATAAAACTACTAACAAATAATTCGTTTTGATGATGAGTGATCATAAAAGTATAAATGATCACGGGGAATAATAAAATTCATCGCCATTAATATTCAAAAACAAATTAAGAATCAATTTGCTAAAGATTACCTAAGAAAATTTTTAAATATCGGCCATTTTATAAAATCATCATGATTTTAAAAAATCATAATGTCTTCTAGAGATTTTAAAATGGTTATCGGTCGTATCTACCCAATAATAATTCACATCAATAATTCATTACAACAAGCTCCTAACTAAAATCATTTTTGTAAAGTTCAATTCGATCCGTTACTAATACCGTTTATATTGTGAGAAAACCAAATTTTAAATAATTTCTATATGGCGAAGCTGATCGTAAAACGATCATCATTTTTTACATAATAGTTTATCGCCACTCAATGATTTATGTTAAGTTCCGAAAATATGTAAATGGACGGCATTCATTGTTTTAACAATTAATTTTATGAAATATTTACGATTTTGAAAGTGATCGTTGAATGTTTAATTGATTTTTACAAAGGCTGTTTGAAGTTAAGAATGACATTAGATTTACATCAAATTTCAACTTTCACTTTAAAATGTTCGTGCTTTTCGCTAGGCAAAAGCGCAGTATCACACATATAGTGCAAAAAACGTGCATAAATTAACAAACTCTATATTCATTAGGAGACGATATTGCGATCATTAAATTATGCGCGATCAATCGCGATATACGATTTTAGATATATGATCGCGATTATGTTTAGCTAGATGATCGCGAAATTGTTAATGTTTATGTAACAATCGTGTAGCCAACCGAATCAAATTTTGGGGGTCATACAAAATTTATGTTGCATTAAACGAAATTTTGATGAATACCTCATTATTTTTATATATATATTTTGTTATTTCTCTATTTGCTTTCTAATTATGAAAACTACAAAAATAGCAATAAAAACTACAATTACAGTTATACATAAACTTTTGTATATTCGAGTTCAAAAACCAGTTATGTATAGTAGTTTTTTGTTGCAAAAAATTTTTTTTTGCCCAATAGCGACGTCTTCTTTTTATAAATGGGGTTATGCGGGAGGAACAAAAACCTACAGTAGCGATGTATTGTTTATGTTTTTGATGTTTCACTTATCAGCACGCGGTATTGTGTGTTATCATTGGTATAACAAATTAAATGTTGTAAAATTTTATCTATTTGTCGTAAACTATTTTGCTTCTTTATCAATTTTACGTCATATAGGAACTTGTACAGGTACATTTATACCTAGTGGTGTGTGTATGGCTGTTTAAAATACAAAATTTTAAAATCAATAAAAATGTGGGAGCATAAAAATTTCGTTCGACTTGAAATAATGCATTTATATGCAATAATGCGCAAGTCAAACACAACCCTCTATTCTACTGTAACCACTGACCAAACAAAATACTGCACTTTTATGTTAACGATCAATAAAATTTATATTTATACAAAAAAAAAAATTGGGAACATCAATATTATAAAATAATAGCACAATGTAATATTATCCTCGGCGGTGAATTATATTTGCAGTTGCGTGTCTCACATATTAAAATCAATAATAATTAAGTGATTCATCATCGTGTACTGTAGCTATAGCTATAGAGAAAGTCTACTCACCGTTTTTTTTTGTATTAAGACGGCTTTATATTTTAATATTTTTTGGGTTAAATTTGCCAGTACTCGTAATTGTTGTTTATTATTACAATAGTCAATATTATTATATAGTTTGCAAACGCGCAAAAAATACTATATTGAAGGTTTCTTAATTTGTAGGTTAATACGTATGAAATATGAAATCGTCTTAACATTTTTTTATGCATAGTATAAAATTGTACAATGAGTCACAGTTTAAACCTAATTTATTTTGGTTTGATGGATGGATTGCATGTAGAATATTATTGTTAGCCAAGAAATCAAATTTTGCAAATTGCTATAATCTGGGGCTTGATAATTATAATATCTTAACCATATCACCAATGTACCGAGTAACATTCCATCAGATCCACTTTTTGTGTATTCGGCCTCTCCCTAATACCGAATTTGAAATAATTGTAGTTTCTCTGGTGAAATTGCGATTCTCATAACGAGAAAACATTTCTATTATCAAAAAAACTCATTACATTCCAAAAGAATGACAATAAATACATCTAATTCAACTTTATGACGAAAAGATGACTAACTTTGAAACATTTTAAGTGAAAACATAAAAAAATACCCAGACTTTTTAGATTAATTTTGATATCGATTAAAATTAATGTCTTCAAAAAAGTTAGGCAAGTTCAACAACACGAGACGATACATGTCTGAAATATAAATTTCAGGAATTACAGAAACTATCAATATGGGTTTTGAATGCTTCTTTTGTTGCCAAACAACAATCCGAACAAATTTTCGACCGATTTGTTAGGAAATACTAATAATAATAATTAGGACATTATTAACTGACGGAAAAACATTTTATTTATCAATTTTATATGGGGGTATAGGGCTTCGGCTAGAAGGTCAATATACCAACCCAAATGTCAACTTTGAATGGCGAGTAAAGAAAGAAAATGAGGACCAAACTGAAGGAAGTTCTGGAAACTCATCTTACTAGCTATAACGAAACCAACACACTTGTCTGTAATAACGCTGAGTTCCATACAGATGATGAGGAGCTTGCAAGAGAAACTGGCGTTTGATGCACAAAATACCAAGGAAAAAACGAAGAAAATAATTCTCGCCAGAAGTTGAGGGACACTCCTCGAAAATTAATGAAACTACCGAACCAGTGCCCTCAACAACACCAGCAACAAGAACTGTTCCAAAGATAATTTTTAAATTATATTTGATAATTTTTATTTTGGGGTTTTGACCCGACCAAATATTTTTACTAATTATAATTAAAAAATATATATGTATACTGAATTTTCAGTTGATATTTTTTTTTGTGTGAAAACTGTAATGTTGGCACGATAGATCATAAAAAATGATATCCACACGAACAAAAACAAACTCACTCAGATTTGCCTCGAACCGGAAGACCACGTTTAATTCGCACTGCGGAAAATATTGAACGTGTAGAGCAGTGTTAACGAAACACCAGAAACATCTACCAGAAGGCGTTCTGCTCAGCTAGGAATGTCTTGTATACGTCACTATAAGATGCAATTGGTGCAAGAATTAAAACCTGAAGATCATCGGCAACGTCTAAATTTTGCAGTTAAATTTCAACAGTTGGCCAGAAATTAAATCAACTTTATTGAAAATCTGATTATGAGTGATGAAGCTCCAGGTTCTGGAGTTCTGAAAATCCAAGAGCCATTCATCAACGCCAATTGCACCCCATTAGGTGTACAGTATGGTGTGGCATTACATCTGAAAATATCATTGGGCCTTACTTCTTCGAAAATAAAAATGGAAGTACTGTAACTGTAAATGGAGAGTGGTATCGGTTTATAATACAACATTTTTTACGTCCTGCCCTTGAAAACAGACCTCAGATGTGGTTTCAGCAGGATGGAGCCACTGCCCAAACTGCCCGAGACACAACGCGTTCGCCACATTTATCAGCACCCGACTATTTTCTTTGGTGTTACTTGAAGGAGCGAGTATATGTGAACAAGCCCGAGACAATCCTTGAACTCAAGGCCAACATTGTTGCAGAAATTCGAACGCGACAGCTACAAATTTTGAAAGATGTTATGGAAGATGCTCTAAAACGAGCCCATCAATGCGAAGCTGAAAACGGGAGTTATTTAAGTGACACTATTTTAAATAAAATAAAATATAAATTAAAATATTGAATTTTTAAACCCTGGTGACTTTTGGCCCACACTGTATATCAGGCTGTGTTCATTTTCGAGTAACGAAATGAAATTAATTGTTGCATTTTTGTTCTAAGTTGATTTATAAAATCGTCAGTGGATGGAAGAGGTTCAGAACAGGGACCTAAAAATATATCGCCAGGAAGTTTGAGGCTTTCGCCATACACCAAGCCTGCCGGACTACATCTAAGGTTCTCTTTTTCACATGCTCTGACACCCAGCAAAATAATTGTTAACTCAGAACTCCAATATTTAGTGTTTCCTCGGGCTTTAAGTAAAGTTTTTAGTATGTCTTATGGAAATGCTCTACCAAACCATTCGCCTGAGGATGGTAAGCTGTGGTGCAGATTCTGTGAGAACCCAGGATTTTTGTAAGTTCTGAGAAATTTTTTGACTTGGCTGCTTTGATCTGTCGTAACCTGCAGAGGGACACGTCTTCGCAATTGTTGCAGCGGTCATTTCTGGAATTAGGTATAACTCCGGCCAACGGGTATAAAATTGTTCAGGATAGCTAGCAAATAACGGTTCTTATTAGATGTGCATATCCACACTAGGGTAACTTTTATCTGGTAACTTTTTCGTTTCTTTCCCCTTTACCAATAAAATCGTGTTATCGGTTTTATTACGACATTTTTTGATTTTATTGTTAAAGGGGAAACAAACGAAGAAGTTATCGGATACCAGTTGCCCTAGTGGGGCAACAGCCGATGGTGCTAACTATATCTATGTGAAGGTGTTGGAACCGCATTTACGGAATTTTGAAGTTGCCATACGGTGACTTAGTATGTTGCATAAGATTTTTGGCATGATAAACAGTTTGTTACCCAATTTTTAACATCTTGATTTAACTTGGACCAAAAATATTGAGTAGAAATAAGTTTACGTGAAGCACAAATAAGTTTACGTGAAGCATTTCTCAATGTGAAAGACAGTGTAAGGAATCATACACGTCGTAATGATTTAGGAATGTAAACTCATTGATTACTTGTGAAAATTTCACAATAGAGTTCGTTGCCAGCGAATTGAACAATTCGTGGAATAAACCGATGATGAAACTTCAACATTCCTACGAATTTCTGAATCGATTTAATTGACTTGGGTTGGGGAATTTTGTTATGGCTTCTATGCGCAGCGGCGAATGTTTAATGTCATCTGTAGTAATAAAGTGGCTGAGGAATTCAAGTGTTGGAATACCGAAAACACATTTTGACGTTTTAATTTTACCATCGTAATTTGCAAGTATTTCGAAAACTTGCCGTAAGAGGAATACATGTGCCTCCTAAGTTTTATTCACTATCAATATGTCGCCGAGGTTGCAACGAAGCGTAAGATACCACCGACAATTAATGTGGTAGGCATTACAGAGTTTGCGAATATCCAAGCTCTAATGAAATCGATATCCACAAGCGACTATAGAGTAGTGACACTAAACAATAATGTTTGGAAGATAAACACCCGAGATCCCGATGCATAGAGCTTTTTTAGCCACAAAACTCACTGAAGAAGGAAAATATTGCTACCCACCTGCAAGAAGGAGGATATAAAAGAAGACCTCAAAATTAAAGAACTACAAATTAAAGACGCAATAAACATACACTCCGTTTCACTTCTTTAAGAACACTTATTTTTTTTAAACATCAGATTGTTTTTCAATACTAAGTATGTATAATTAAACAAATTTTAATTGTTCTATCGGGAGAGGGCTCTATTAAGAAGGTATCCCATACAGCAATTTACAGGTGCGTTAGAGAACCACTACTTTTTTTTTAATAAAACGGGGTGCACCTTTAAAAATTGCATATTGATTTGTCTCACTTGTCTAAGGAAAACTGAAATATCTCATTTCTAATGGTAAAAATTAAAAATAAAAGGGTGTAGGGTATCAGTTCGTGATTAAACCTTGACGTGTGCACAACTATGCATAAGGGAAAGTTCTTGAATATAAATGTAAAAGCCCAAATTCGGGCTTTCAAGGAAGACGGTCATAGTACCCGGGAAATTGCTGCTAAAATTGGAAGAAGTTCAACCGTTGTGCATAATTACGTAAGTAACATCCAAAGCTATGGAAAAAACAGTAAAGGACGTGTGAACATGGCTTCAACAATCCAAGATCGACGGACCATTCTTAGAGAAGCTTCAAATTCTACAATGTTGATTAGCAAAATAAGGGATAAAACCGGTGTTACGGTCAGCAGAGCTAGTATAATACAGCGTCCCCACACTTTCAAGATTTCAAAAAATTAAAAAAAAAACTCCGTCAAGTGAAGCACGCAGGAACCAACATCTTTGTTTTGCGAGGCAGCACATTAGATGGGATAGAGAGTGGCATAAGGTTGTCTACTCCGATGAAAAAAAAAATCAATTTGGAAAATTTCAATAATTATTTTTAGCAAACGGCACAGTAAAATGGCTGGTGTAATGGTGTGGGAACCAGTGTCTTTTTTGGAATAATTGATTTAGATTTTCAGACAGTAAAAATGACAGCCGTTTTGGAACGAGCTTTTCCAAAATTTGCCAAATATTTAAATACAGAGTTGGATTTTCCAGCAAGATAATGCCCCAATTCATACTCCCAGGATTATCAAAGGGAGGATTCAGGAGCAAAATGTAGAACTATTGCCGTGGCCACCCTATTCACCCGACTAACGGACGATTTAATTGAAGCCATAAAGTCAGTCTGGGCTGAAATTTCCCTTCGCTATTTGGGGTTACTTTACAATTCAATACACAATAGACTTCTTGAAGTTATTGAACATCAGGGTGGAAATACTCATTACTAAATGATTAAATAATATTTGAAATTAAATAAACATTAAAAACAAACTCAACCGCAGATAACAATCGCTTGTTTTATTTATTAAATAACGGTATTCTCGTGTTTTTCTCATCGCTTATCGTCACATTTATTTATTTTATTTTCTCTACATAAAATCTCAACAGCGCGTGTACTTAAACGAGAAAGATGCGTAACACTTGCCGGCAAACACAACACGAAACACTGTTCTGTCAACGGAACCGAGCATGCAAGGTGTATAAACTGTCAAGAACAACACCCAGCAATGCACGCTTAGAAAAACAAGAACGTGCTTTAGAAGCTATATATTAGCGGCTGGACAGAAAAGAAGCTTCGAATAAGCTTACATCAATTTTAACGACCAAATCGCCAAATGGTTAACCATTTTAACGCTTTCGCGTTTGGATCGGGAGGTATCGGGTTCGAATCCCGATAGAGGCAGGATGCAAAAGCAATTTTCATCTACAGATTACGATCTGTGGTGAAATGGAACACATACATGACCCCCTGTAAGAATACAAAACTCATGGACTTACATCAATGCTATACTAATCAAATGAACAGAACACTTACAATTGTTATTCGGAACGAAAACGGATTACCACAGCATGCTCCAGAACTAAAAATTTTCTAAACTGGCCTACTGACATACATAAAATACAAGACCTTCTTCACTTCTTTGTAACAAAAGAAGTTTTAGAGGGATACACGTGCATTGAAAATAGTGAAGGCCTACCATCTAACCACTCACCTGTGATCATGACTCTGAGTGCACAATAAAAAGAAAAAAAAAGATAGCTTGCCTAAATTAACTAACACTAAATTACCAATTCGAATTTATTCAAAAAATTAGTGAAGAGCGAAAAAATTTCTGCGAACCAATTAGAACAGAGAAACAGCTGGAAGATGTACTAGAAACATTCAATAATAATATCCAACAACCAGCTTGGGAAACTTCAATCTCATACTAACACCACAAGGAAGCACAACTCTGCTCTTGAGGTCAGAGAACTATAGTTAA
The DNA here is from genome assembly GCA_932526605.1 of Nephrotoma flavescens. Lineage (NCBI taxonomy): Eukaryota > Metazoa > Arthropoda > Insecta > Diptera > Tipulidae > Nephrotoma > Nephrotoma flavescens. The sequence continues at coordinate 38,169,954 of OW052222.1, read as the reverse complement.
AGAGAAACGAAAAGCTCGAAGAATCTGGAAGCAGACTCGTATTTCGCAACACTAAAAGATCCTCAATTTCCTGTGCAATAAATTAATACAACTAATAAAGGAAATAAAGAACGAAATCATAAATAAGCGACTTCGAGGTCTTTCTGAACTAAAAGATGACGATTACTCAAAAAGAACCAAACTGCATGTGCCACCTATCAAAAATGATGATAGCACCTGGACGAAGTGACAAATAGTAAGTCTCTGTATTTGCTGCTTATTTGGAAGACTTTTCAACCGATGCCGCAGCACCATATGAAAATACAACGGTCGCAAACAAAGTATCTTAACATAGAACATGTGTCATCAGAAAAGCTCCAGGTTATGAACGTACTTATAATTCCTAAACCGCAGATAAACCAGCAAACGATAAAAAATCATATCGACCGATATCACTACTACCATTCAAATCAAAATATCAATGATAATTCAGAGAATCCAGGGGCCTAACTATTGAATTCGACATTAATTTTCGAAGGCTATCATTTTTCTATAGAAGAAAAGAAGAAAAAAAAATGTATGAAATTTTTATTATTCTTTGCTCTTTTGTTTCTGCGCTTGCTATAGCAAAACCATAGCCATAGAATTCAATAGTTAGGCCCTCTGAGCGCGGATTCTTGAAATCGGTGGAAATTTCCAAAATTGGAATACAATTTGCTTTGAAATTCTCTAACATACATATATTATTCGAATTTTTCGCCGGCGAATTTAATCATTTTTTCAAATTTGTTTTCAAGTTTACTAATATATGTCTCCCTACTAAGGGAATAATTTGAAATCGATTTACCCGGTCGGAATTTTTCTATTAGTAGGGGGGAAAAATTATGTTTCATAATTCAAAAAAAGAAAACAAATTTTAAAAAATGATTAAAGTAGCCGGCGAAAAATTCGAATAGTATAGAGAACTAGCTGAAGTGTTCGGCTTTGCCCGGGGTAAAATTGAACTACTGAACTTCAAACAGGTGTTTTTTTTTATTTTACACCTGATTGGTAATACTTTAAGTGTGTTGAGTAAAAATAAATACAAAACTAATTTGTTGGTTTTACCGCAATGCTAATGCTTGCTTGTAAACCACATTTTTTGATTTTCCTCCCGAAGCTAAAACAAACATATTTTGTGAAGTCCCTACTCTTGAGCATGCCACATACAACTGGCCATTAAATTAGCAAGAACTTTCCAAATCCACGCCTGAAAACTTAAGGGATTGTCCGAGAGCTTAGTTGATGGTTATGGCAAAAGAAAGTTTAACTGGGAACTGGACTCGTTTGAAGCTGAATGGCAGGTTAGTTGGTACCAACGGTATGCGAGGTATGAATACGTTCATACGCCCTCTCTTTTTGCAATCCCAGTCAATACAGTGGCTCCGATGACATTTGGTAAAAGACTTTTGACATGAAGCCGTGTTTCATTGCATAGTTTTGGCGGGTCCAGATTCCGCAGAAGCATTATTGATGATCCATTCTTCATTTTCAAGATATGAGAAGGCATTTAAAATATTTTATAACACTCTCACGGCTATCTCGGCTTGTAAAATGTATTAAAAAAAATGCATTAAAATGTATTTGTACTAAATTTGTAAGCACTCGCTATGTAGGATCAAAAGTTTGCATATATATTGAAAATTCCTGCTTACCCTACAGGTGAGCATACGGAAGGGGTAACATTTTTTGATCACTAAGCACTCTATGTATTTCTCGGCTGCTAAAAAGTATTCGTTTAAAATTTGGGAGCAATCGCTCAAGTGGTTCGAAAGTTTTCATATATTGTAAATTCCTCCTCACAGGTGGGCATAGGAACGGTGTAACATTTTTACGGTTTGACACGATTTAATTTTTTAATTGTGCTCCCAAAACGGGTGGGAAACGTAAAAGCACCTCAGTTTCTATACGATTACTAATACCTACTAAGTCGATATTATAGTTGGCTTAAGATGATGGCCCTTCCCAACACTCCACTCTTCCAAAACACGGAGAGCTTGTAGCCTCAGTATAACCAAGAGCAAGAATAACGGTCACAGCACATTCCCCGTGGACACCCAAGGGCAATAATTTATTTTATTTATTTATTTGGTGGCGAAGAATCTTGTCTTCACTCAGTTGCTTCTAAACTATGGAAGAAGCATTTTAAAATGTTTACTTACAGAAAAATGAGAATAGATGATGGGCTGCCATTTAGTGAACATTTAGATCTAGATTGTTCTTTGTATTAAAGTTACGAAGATGTTTAGGCCATTTTGTAGAAGTAAAGTCTCGAACGGTCTCAGAATTTTACAAATTCTATCTACCCGTATGGAAACCCCTAACATCGAAAAATTTCATAATAGGCTCACTAATTCTAGGAAAATCTGCTTAGAGAAGATGCGAAGCTAAGTTATTTTAATCTTTTTATGTTTTAAGACTTGTAACGATTGACTCGTTATATATTTGTTTGGCAATTTTTTTTCCCCCCCATTACGCGTCCATTGCACTATGGAATACCACTGTTGCACTGCTATAGTGGCAGACAACATATTTGAGCTATTCGGTAATAGATGGCAGGGATGCTCGTTCAATACTTCAAATTCGTAGTGGAGATTATTAATAAATTTTTTTGACAGCTACAAAAGGTGATGAAAAAAAGAAAACGAGGAGAGAAAAAGATCGACACCCGAGAAGTTCGGACGCCAAATTAAATTGTCTCAAAAAATTATTAAAGTAGCTTTGTGATAAAACGAAAAATAATAGGAAATTGTTCGGGTAAACGGGATAATACCCAAGTGTGTAAGCTAAGTGTACTAAGTGTAAACAAAGTGCAAATAACACAAGTTATTGGGGTCAAGACAACCACACCCACAACCAGATAGAACCGCATCGACGACACAAAATATACGAGCGGACAAAAATTTGCAGTTGACGTGGTGTAACAGTGTAGTGTTGAGTAAACAAAAAAAATTATTATATTCTATACTTATTGTGCGGAAATACCGATACAACCCGCCACCCTACGACTTACCCTATAAACGCTCTATACACACCCGATCGTGATAAACCGGCGGATCTTAAGTGGGATACTGCCTAGAATCCACCAGCAGCGGATTAAATCTAGCTTACGAGCAATCCTGCCTCAACGTGGGACAACTTAGAAGCAGACGGAGGAACGAGTAAATCATTTGACACACGTGAATCGGAATTGTAGCAGATCAGGCGGCGTGTGTATTGAACATAATCAGTATCCATTTTCTCTTGTTTAATTTTGTCAAGGTCGTTACATTAATTGTTTTGGTTTGTTCCAAACGGAAAAATAATTGTTTGTACTAATACCGTCGACTGCGGTTGTGCAGGTTTTTTTTTCTTGTCTTTATTTACAGGTCGGTGGGAACCAGCGAGCTCGAGGGTATTCACCGCGGGGGTTGTATTCGTGCGCCGAGTCAAGAAAAAAACTTGTTGGTTATATCCAATTTTTTATATGAATGTGTAAATTCCATAACCCACAATGATTAATGTAACAATCCTATAATTTCAATCAATACGTAATGAAAATATATACATATATGTAATTTGTTAAAAATGGGTACAATTAAAGGAATGATGTTTTAATTCTAATCAGTTCGGGGGATGAGTGGGACCAGCATGTGTGTGTGTTCGAGTAAAATGAGGTAAGTAGTTGTTCTCAATAGCAGCAACAAGACCCAGGAAGGACACCATCATAACCCCACGCCAGACTGCGCGATAGCCGGCCAAATGCTGCTGGTGGTGACTCCTGGGCATCTGCTAACGGGCGATTCCAAGGCGGGTCGTTCGTTACAGACTTTAGTGATTCTTATAGAATAACAAAACTAATTTTATATGTAGCTTGGGGCCCAAGAAAGCGACATATTTGATTGTCATTCGTCGATAAATTTGACTAACTCGGTTTGAGTGACGAAACTAAGCCATTTCTCAACCGATTGGAACGGTTCTCGGATTTTATTATGGATTCCAATATGAGTTTTCATTCTTTTACAATCGTTGGGCTGAAAATCACTTTGTTTATTAAAAACAGTAGTTATAAAATGAAATTTAGCTGTTTCTTAACTAATTTGGCTAAAACATAATTGTTGTGCGGTAAGGACCCCTACTACTTGAAACTCAGAGATTTCTTAAAGGATTGAGATTAAACTACGTTTGTATGATGAAAATAGGAATTATATTGTAACTTCTGAACGTTGCTCTGCAAAATAGCCAATTTTGATAATTTGAAAGACGAGCTAAACCATTTTTCAAACGAGTAGGACAATATTCGAACTGATTGAGCGGTTGATCTAGAAAATGGTTATTCGATTTTGAATTTTTTTGTTCAATTAAACTACCAGCCTATTACGAGTAGATAGAAAAGGTATTTAAATATTACTGCGCGAGTGAAATAATTCGTCGATTGAAAATATCGAAGATCGATAAATTTCATAATAGTCTATTTTCAGCCGAAGCTCATGCCGCTCGCATATTATATAAATGCAAACACAAAACTTGAATTGTTATGTTTTGTAAAAATTATATAAATAATGCAGAATCCATTCCTTCGCGGCGTGTGCTGTGTGGTTAGGATCGTTGTCTTCATGCCATTCATGGTTTCAAACTGTCCTTAAGAGTAAATAGGTATTTCCAGCGATTCATATTTCTATTTATAAAAACAAGTTTTCCTACTAAAGTCACCAACATTGAACCCCATACCATAACTGAACCACCACCATGTTTAAAAGTTGGGACGATATGTTTTGGCTTCAGTGCTGTAGCAGTTTTTTCCAAATTTTATCTCTCTCGTCGGCTCCAATAATCTTGAGTTTAGTTTCATCCGTAAAAACATCCGTCTTTCAGAAGTTAGTTAACTTTTGTTTTTAATTTTTCTGCAAATTCAATTTTTTTTTTTTGGAATCGAGATTCGAAATTGATGGATTCTTGTACACGCGGCCATGATATCTATGTTCCGACAAAGCCCTTCTAATATTTTGAGGGTGAATTGTTTTATTAAGAATCTTCTCCATTGCTGAATGGAGTTCGCTTTCCGTTTTAAACCGATTGTGTGATGTTGAATCTGGATATTATTTGGAGCACTGTAGAATGATTTCGGAAGACAAATTTTCCAAATTCGCGGACGTATTTTCCAGTACGTTTCATATTAATTGTTATTTGGCGTTCTTCTTTGGTAGTTTCTTCTCTAACACCGGCCATTTTTAAATAAAATTAGTTTTTATAATGTAAAACTACCAAAGAGATACTTCTCTCTACACAGAGAGGCATTTCTTTTTATAATGAACAATGGAAACAAAACTGTTCATTCTGTTGTGTATAAAATGAATTTGCAAAATAAATTTTATAATCCTTATATTTTGTAATTTTTTTTCAAAAATCAATGTGTATGATCATTTTCGTTACAGACTGTACATGCAGAAGACAAACATGCTTGATATCTCAGCTTATAATGGATCCGTGCTTTGGTGTGAAATAAATCCAGAATGGCAAGTCGGAAAATTTTCAAAAATCCGTTTAATTTTAGAGGAGCTGATGTTTTTTTTCATTTTGCAAAATGTTTAAATTGGTTCGGTTCATATTGACCCGAAAGACAAAAAGTGTATAAACGATTTGAGGAAAATAGGAAGGTTAAAAAAAATTTAAAAATAAAAATTTACTAAGGGACAGCGGACTGTTATTGAAAATGGTTTAGGATAACGGATCGCAACAATTCATTGACACCGATGTTGCTATAAATAGACAATGTTTTTTTATCGTTTACCATTTTATACTAACATTGGCGATAAGACATTTCTAAAGAATTAAACTAATTGTACAACAATTTACTATAAAATAAATTTCTTAGAAAAATATAAATGAAAACCGATAAAAACACAACAACATTTTCTTTTATATTGTTAAACTTCAAACAAACATCAATATACAACAAATACTTAATCTATCTCTTGCATGTTTTGTATTATGCACTTGGTTTATTAATCAATATTAAAAGAAAAAACTCGTCTTTATCTGCATTCCTTATACAATACTTTTATGTATATTACTATGTGCAGATGGTTTGTCTTAAAGCACTCACCACACAAAATTTATCCGCACACAGCCTAATAACAAAAATATAAAATTCTATTGTGTTTTGGCTTCGAGGGCCATTTTCCTTTGAAAATTTGCGCCGAACTAAAACAGCACATCATCGATAACGACGAGAGGAGAAAAGACAGATATAAGCTCGTAAAACTTAATTGGTATTTTCAATCAAAAAACTTTATTGCCGTGTGCATTTCGAAATAAATTATTTTATAGTTTTTAATTTTTGTTTTTTTTTTATACTTATGCAGACATTTCTTATTTTTAAAACCACATATTTTAATTTATAGTTATGATTTTATTTTTACGAGCCTTTACATTGTATACCATTTTTCATTATACATTAAATGCACAACATCATAAATAAGTTCTGCTAGTTTTGAGCGATGCATGCATATCTCAGAAGTATACTAAGACATTATTTATAAATAAAGCAAGTTTACAAGTTTGCGGTTTTCATATAAATTTACGTTTGTAATGTTTAGCTTATCGTACCACACCAAACCTCGCCTTAACAAACAACAAATCCAAAACAAATTACCCAGAATTTAGTCGGAGCTTAGGAATGTCCCCAAATGTTATCCACCCTATATACGCTATACTGTGCCGCTGCATGTTTTCTGGGAATTACCAATTACCAAATATAAAACTTTTTTTTTTTCGACAAACAATATTTATGCGGTCTACTTGCTAGCCAAACTATAAATATAACACAAAATTTTGTTTTTGTTTGATGATTTTGTAAAATCAAAAACTATATACGTAACTATATACTAGCGAGCGACTAACACAACAAATAATAATTATTTAATGAAAAGGCATATCTCCAGTATGATGACGCACATGCATGAGTTAAAATTATCAATTTGTAAAAAAAAAAAATTAAATATATAAATATTTGGCGGATAAACCTAAAAATATAATAAAACTATTGTTTACTTGTCGTACACAAAATATTTTTTATACACCAGCTAATTATGTGTTGGGTATACATAAAATATCAATATGTCATGATAATCATTTTTTTCTAATATCATCATCATGTCATGTTGGAATACATTATGCGAATATATATGATATATGGCACAAGATAATCGCGATCGTTAACGCGACATTTTTTTTTATTGTTGTAACCTTAGCGCGCTGAATAAACAACATTTTTTTAGATGGCATAACAAATAAACGGTTTAAATGTTTGTTACCTGGAATCAGGGCATTTGTTTTGTGTATGTGCAAATCGCAAATTCTTTGAATTGTTTCGATATGTACAGGTAAGCTTTGAATGATGTGGTTTCTCTATATACCGTATTAAACGTGATCCAGGGAGACTTCAATTCAAAATTGACTTCAATTATTTTGCACACCGTTAAAGATTCATTTGTACTATATGCTCACGGTACTCTGCACGCCACAAAACTGCACGCCGATTTAACTCTTGGTGTATTCAAATACGATGCTACTCGTAATTATGATTACAATTTTCATCCAATGCAATGCCCCCAAATTTAAGAATGAAACACCCTGAATGTGTTGTGCAGGTGAAAAAGTGAAATTACCAGAATTTCATTCACCACTCGAACATTGGCCCCACGTGCCCCAAGCCAATGCACTCATTTTGGCAAATTTATTCAGAAACACTAATGAACAAATCGAATAGCGTCACTGCCAGCTCAATTCCCTTAGACGTATCACTTCATGCGACGTGACTATGGATCTTCCTGGTTACTAGATTTTAAAATCAAAATTTAATAAATAATTTTGTGTAATGCTCTCAATGAAAATTTTTTAAATCTTAGTTGGCTTCATTAGTTTGAATTTTTTTTTATTTATTTGTCACGTCAAAATTTCAAGTGATAGAAATTGTTATTTGGAGTGATAGCAGTCGATAGGAAATTTTTATAAAGCAGCATACTAAGATTTAAAAAACAGCCAGAACGACTTTTCTGGACAATTATTTTGTAAATTTCTATTTAATGAGCTAGTAACCAGGAAAATGAGTAGTCACGTCACTTGAAGTGATGCGACTAGGGGAATAGGGGTGTGCATTATTAATTTTATTCGATCAACACAACGGATTACTTCGATTGTATAGAACTGCCGTTGAACAAATGAGGACTGGGGCGAAATCATGAAATCCGACTGGTAAAATCAATTGTTCTAAAATATTTCCATAGACAAACACAAAGAAATTCGAACAATTATCAACGTGGACCATCTAGGCATTTAAAGGGTGTTCCAAAATTTACACAAGATAATTCAAATCTTTGCAAACAAAAAAAGAAAACAGCTTGACAATTGACCGTTTAGGTTTAGTGGGCATGCATCACTACAGGAAAGAACAACGCATTTTCATTGTTGAACAATATTTCAAAAAATAATGAAAGTTTGAATCCTGACTTTTCGAGCAAAATCATCCTAAGCGATGAAGCAGATTTTCACCTTGATGGTTTCGTTGATCGTCGAAATTGCCACATTTGGAGTTCAGAAAACCCACATGTGATTGTCGAAAAACACAAAATGCATCCACAACGTGTCACTGTTTCGTGCGGATTTGGTCAAGCAGTTACTGTTACTGGTGCTCGATATCGAGGCATGATAACCGAGTTCTTTCTGCCTAAATTTGATATATTGATGTGAACGACATGTGGATTCAACAAGACGATACGACATGCCATACAGCCAGTGAAACAATCCAATTAATGTATGAGACAGCGATAGCTGAAAGTGTACGCGATGACAGTGATGAATCGATTTGGCGTCGTTCTCAATTCAACTCGTACAAAATTGAAGCCGGCCGACCTTTCAAATCGTCACCGTTTCGGTTTTTGAGCTCTTGAAAAGCTTGAAGAAGATCCACTGTTTACAACCAAAATTTCGTTCAGTACGTTAATAAGCAAAATTACTGTATTTGGGCTGAAGATCAACCATTATCCAGAAAAAACAACGGTTTGGTGTGGTTTATGGGCTGGTAGAATCAATGGCCCATGTTTTTTTCAAAAATGAAGCCGGCCGGAACGTAACTGTGAATGGCGCCCGTTATGATAACGGACTATTTGCTGCCTGAAATAGAAGCCCGTGATCTCGGACGACATTTGGTTCCATCAAGACGGCGCTATTTGTGAGTTGGCCACCTAGATCATGTGAGGTGGCACATTTAGACTTCTTCTTTTGGGGCTACGTAAAGTTCAAAGTCTACATGGTTAAGCCGGTTGCGATTGAGCGATTGGAAGCCAACATTACTCGCGTCATTGGCCAAATACCACTTGAAATGTTCGAACGCGTCATCGGAAATTGGAACTTCAGAATGACCATGTTAGCCGCAGTATTACTCGATAAAATTGAATTTTTTTTATTTTTGAAAAAGTACCTCAAAATGAATCACTCGTTATTTCATTATCGAGCAATTTTGAACGGATATAGCTTCCAATTGAGCCCTTTCCAGCAAATCAACAGTTGGTAGAGAAATTTTAAGAGCTCCACTTTTAAAATTCAAAAAATTAAAAAACACACCACTAAACCCTCTGCGCAAGTAACAAAGATTGGGATTCATCAAGCAGCACATGGCTTTGAAATGTGCATCCGAAAACAATGAATAATAATTCGAAAAAGTTGTCTTTTCAGATGAACAAAAATTTAACTTAGATGGACCAAATGGTTATAATTATTATTTTCAGGATATTCGCAAAAAAAAACATTTATGACTCGCCGTAATGCCAGAAAAAGAGAGTAATGGTATGGGGTGCAATTTTATATTGGAGTGCTATTAAATTAAATTTTGCTTCCAATAAAATTACTGGAAATTCATATATATGCTGCAATCAGTTTTTCCAGAAATTCAGGAGCTTCTTCCGTCGATTTTCTAAAAACATAATGCGCCCATACACAAAGATTATGAAAGAGCAAACAATTCGAATCCAATGAAGAGCTAATTCCAGGAATTAACGCTGCCTGGGCAGAAATATCGTTGGAAAACTTAAAATCTTTATATGATTTTTTGAAGTAATTTTAAAGAATGGGGGTAGTACACATTGTAGCTATGTTTTTATTATATTTCTAAGTAGCGACTAATCAACTGAACCGAAAAAATAACATTATAAGTTCGAGCTTATCTCAACAAAAAAATTGAAAGGCAACATAATGTGTTCTCTCAGAATAATTATCGATTATGGATTTATTGAGTAGGGATTTTTCTCTTCTCTTCAAAATTGCAAAGGTTTCTAATCAAGTGAACCGCAGTGTACGATTTCAGATTTAAAATAAAACATTCTGCTTAAAACAAAAAAAAAATAAAAATTTGATTTAACATTTAAAAATTTTTAAAATTCATCTCTACAAACTTAGGGCAGACAAAAGACAGTAGAATGCACCATCGTTATAGTTGGCGGAGAATTTAACTCACATGGTATAGTACTTCATAGCAGAAATGGTGATGTTGAGCAAGTCCTCATCGCTCTTATGACGGATTGCAAAATTCGATTTTATTTTGGCAAGAAGAAGATTATTCATATCGAATGATGATTCGTGAAAACAATGAACATCATCATTGTCGATATGAATCAAGTTACTTTTCGAAGAGTAGTCACTTACGAGATGCAGTTGATAATTGTGGCCAAGTGAATCCAGTATTAATGTGAAAAAGGTCATCCTACCAGCCACATTTACAAGGAATCCACGGTTCGCGCATATGGCGACCCAAAATTGTTTATTGTATTCACATGCCATCCTACATGGGATGAAATAAAATAACTTTTGTTAACTGGACAATCACCATCGGATCATAACGATGTCTCCGCACGTGCGTTTAAACAAAAACTAAAATCTTTAATGGATTTCATTGTCATGCATAATTTTTTGGGAAAGACGCACTGTTGGATCTATTCCATTGAATGGCAAAAAAAAGGATTGCAACATACATACATTTTGAATTGGTTGATCGAAAAGGGCACAGCAGGACAAATTGGCCTAGTCATCTCAGCAGAAAACCCCAGATGCCGATATTTTGATCCCGATTTATTTGAAGTCGTCACCAAAAACATGCTTCATGCTACATGTGGGTTCTTACCGAGAGTTTCAGTGGCAATAACGGATATTCTCGAAGATCACTCTCAACGACCAATTAAAAATGGACAGCGCGAAAAGTTTAAACTTCGCAAATATTTTAAAGCAGATGAAGGACATTCAAATTTATATTTAACCGGCGCGTTGGGGCGCCTGTACTCAGTTTACTCTAACAATGCAGAATGGTTGCGATTATTGCGTATTATCAACGTACGTGTAACGACATCTTTCCAAGAATTGCGACTAGTAAAACGTCATAGGTATGTACCAAGTAGGAATTAAATCTCGCTTATGCATCGAATAATGCCCATCTGCAGCAAATACGCTCAAAAACCGGAATCAAAATCTGGACATTTATTCTATCTTCAAACGACCTTTTTGATCGTGATTTGCAACAACACAACAGAACAACGCATAGCGTATCACAGAAATATGCATGCAAACAAACCAAAGCAGAGGATTGTATTTTCAGATGCGCCCGGAGGAACAGGCAGAACATTAATCTTTCACTTATTTTGGCAAACACACGATCAAGAAAAAATATTGTACTGGGAATCGCATCATCCGGAGTTGCGGCAATTATTTTGGATGGTGGCCGTAGCGCATTTACACTGAAATTGCCATTAAAAAGGCAAATCACTAAGCACCGACATGCAACATCAAAAAAAAATGTTGACAAATTCTACCAGTTATATGTTGAACCCACCCACAATGAAAAAGTGGCAAGCCGTGAATCCACACAATGTATCACATTGCCAATAAAATTTTGTAAGATCACGGCAGTCTCAGACAATTTCATCAATCAAAACGAAATATCAGGCTTCAATGTATAAGTCCATCGATATTGTAATCAATCAAGAGGTCATCAATAATGCAACTGAGTTCTTGAATTCACTTCATTTGCCAGACATGCCGCAGCAACAAAATCATTGAAGGTACAATTTTAAAATTTAAAGGAGAAAATGTACTATTACCATGCATCCAAGCTGCATCACCAAAGCTAAACCAACATTTTGCGGAGAAACCACGGTGTGGAGAATTCAGATGCCAAATGATAAGCAGAACGGAAAATGTACGGTGGATAAAAAAATAAATAGTAAATAAGAAAATTTTAGGGCAAACACAAAATGTATAAATATTTACTACATATTGACGAGCAATTTTCTACTAAAATTTATTATTTACCGAATGAAATTAAATTAAATTTTTAATTTAATTTTAAATTATTATTTTTTTTTTTAAATTTCCCGTAGCAAAAAATAATTGTTCATCGAAGTCGATGGTAACTTTACTCAAAACCGTGTTACCATTTTTTTAAAATTACATAAATTATGTGCGGGTTACAATTAAGATAACTTTGAGCGATAAACAATTTCTTTTTCCTACGGTAAATTTAGAAATAATAAAAATTTCACCACAAACTTACCTCTAATATTTTGTTAAGCAACACAATACATTTACTACACCAGACATAAGATGCTTAGGTTGCATGATGTAAATTCCTCAGGTCACTCGCTTAGGTCAGGTCGCATTGTTTTGTTTGATCTAAACTAGATAGGTCCTAGCTTAAATCGATCAAACTTGATGTAAACGACATATACGACCGTACTGAAATTTTTCTTATATAAATAAGGACTAAATGTAAAATAAAGATCATAAAACATTTAAAACTATGACAACGCAAATATTTGAAAGGTGTTTTATTAATTTAATTTTTTTTCTGAAAACTGCGAGTGCTGGCTGCCTGGACTAATACATAAACCACTTTATTGTTATTTAGAGCCACTTTAAAAAATTTTTAGTGTTTAAAAAAACTTCTTGGCTTTCTCGGTGCTGCCTAAAATATGCAAATAATTAAATTTTACCAGATGGTCGGTTATTGCACGGAAATTGCAGTAAACCGTCCGCCTGTGTAAACAAATAATATTTTCTTAGACAACTAGGGTACACTTTTTATTCTTTTGAGATCAGGTTTTTAGGAGAACTAACATTTCATAAAGAACTTCATATTGTAAATTAACGAGAGTTTGCGAGAGAAAGCCATATTTTCCTAGAACTTATGAATTTGTATAGACTGTTTTACTTCAAATCACTACAAATAATTTCACTTAATTTTAATAATCACTACAAATAATTTAAAAAACCTAATTAACGATATTTTTTGCCAGTGATGGACTAATAGAATCCGTTAATTTATTTTTTTCCACACACTTACCTACTGACTTAGTTAACATAAAATAAAAAAAATTCTATATGTAATTCTATTTTAATTCTATAAAAAAGATTGTTTGAATCATGAAAACTTTAACCTATTCACATGCACACCTTAAGCCTTTCTAATGGCCACAACTTTTCAAGAAAGGTGACGTTTTTTCGGTTAATTGTAAAATATCTTCACAGAAGAAAATACGTTTAATGAGCGTGGTTCATATCAAATGTTTTCTTATACATCACTAAATTGCTTTGGATAAAAATTAAAAATATATTTCTTTTATTATTATTGAAATATACCTTAAATATAAAAATGTAACTTTTATTTATACGTCGAGTACGCAGCTGATAAAGAATTGAATATTAGTAAGTGACACGTATGTGAAGTATCCCACGATTCTATCTCAGAAAATAAATAAATGAAATCAGGCAAAACTAATCACGAAAAAATCTCATTTGCTTTTGTGTGAAGTTAGCCCCGCCCATAATTTATTAAAAATCACATTAAATACAAAAATTTAATTCGTTACTTTGTTATATGTACATGGTGGGCCATCTCATCTGTTGGTCGTTTTTTCAATCGATGAATTTTAGTACTTAATGTTATCTGTTCTAAAAAATTCCTTGACATATGAAAAGTCAAAAATATGCTATTTATCATCATGGAGTCGCTAACAACACAGCAACGAATTTTGATTGTCCAAATTTATTATGAAAATAATCGTTCAAAAACAACTTTTCGTAAATTACGTGAGTTTTCGTGGACATGGTCGTCCTACTGAGCGTCTAATTGGAAATTTGCATGTTGATTTTCATTTGCATCCATAATCAACTAACTCAAAAATTGAAGCCACCAAACCATTTAAATCGTCGTCGTTTTGTTAATTGGATGCTTGAATGACATGAAGATTTTTCCATCCAAAATCATCTTTAGCGATGAAGCTCATTTTCATCTTAATGGGAACGTCAATAAGCAAAATTATCGAATTTGGGGAGCGCATAATCCTCATGTTATTCCCGAAGAAAAAGTTAATTTTCCAAGAGTTACTGTTTGGTGTGGTTTATGGGTTGGTTGCATCACTGGGCCGTTTTTCTTTGAAAACGAACAAAAAAATGCCCTTACAGTGAATGGGGAACGTTATCGAAACATGTTAACTGGTTTTTTGTGGCCGAAATTGAGTGAATTGTGTGTCAACGACCTTTGGTTTCAACAAGACGGTGCGACATGCCACGCAAGTCGTGCAACACTCAATTTATTGTCATCAAAATTTGCTGATCGCATAATTTCAAGAAATTGTGATGTTCCTTGGCCACCAAGAAGCCCGGATTATTATTATTTCAACATTTGATTATTTTTGTGGGGTTATTTGAAAGGTAAGGTGTATGCTAATCATCTACAAATAATTCAACAACTGAAAAACAGCATTTTGCTGAAATTGAGGACATTAATCCGCGAAATTTATTGGAAAAAGTCATTGAAAATGTTGATGTTCGGATACAGGCCTGTAGACGATGCCGTTGCCCTGGGCCCAGTTTCGCAAAGTTACTAATTTTTGTCAATTTTTCTAAGAGAAAGGCAGGAGTGTAACGATTTTAAAATCACATAGCCTTAATCCAACAAATTTATAATTTTAATGTGCTAAACTCGTATTTGAACAAAAATTACATTTGTTCAAGATTTTTTTTCGGCTTTTTGGACACAATATTACTTTTAATGGCACCCAAACAATGTTTACGACTGTCCGAAAAGCCGAAAAAAAATCTTGGACAAATTAATATCACGAACGATTATGAAATACTTCTAAAAAACTACGTTGTTCAAATACGAGTTGTTTGGATTTATCTGGCCCTAGGGCCCAATTTCGCGAGTGTGATGATCTCAAAACCATATAGCCTTGATTCGACAAATTTATTCTTTTAACGTGTCAAATTTAAATGTATTTTTTGTTCAAATGCGAGTTATATGGATCACAAAGTTGCCACCGAAAGATTTTTTTCTAAGTTTTCTAAAAGAATGGCAGAAGTGTGACGATCTCAAAACCACATAGCTTTAATCCGACAAATTTATACTTTTAATGTGTCAAATTTAAATGTAATTTTTGTTTAAATACGAATTGTATGGATATATCCAGGGCCCAATTTTGCAAAGTTACCACCGAACTATTTTTTCTAAGTTTTCTAAAAGAAAGGCAGGAGTGTGACGATCTCTAAACCACATAGCCTTAATCCGACATATCTATACTTTTGATGTGCCAAATTTAACTGTAAGTTTTGTTCAAATACGAGTTGTATGTATATATACTTTCGCAAAGTTGAAACCGAAAGATTTTTTTCTAAGTTTTCTAAAAAAAAGGCAGGAGTGGGACGATCTCAAAACTACATTAAGGCTATGCGACCAATTTATACTTTTAACGTGCCAAATTTAAATGTAATTTTTTTCAAATACGAGTTGTACGGATATAACTAGCACAGGGCCCAATTTCTCGAAGTTGCCACGGAACGTTTTTTTTTCTAACTTTACTAATATAATGGCAGGAGGGTGACGATCTCTAAACATAGCTCTAAATCGACAAATTTATACTTTTAATGTGACAAGTACCTTTATCGTGGCTAATGTAATTTTAGTTCGTACAAATACATGTTCTATTGATTTAACGGTAGCAAGGCTACAATTTGCAAAATTTAAAAGTAACGAATTTAATTTTTGTATTTAACGTAATTTTTAATAAATTCTGTGCTGGGCTCAAGAGCAAATGTTTTTTTTTTATTGATTAGTGTTGCCTGACGATTTGATTTTTTTTTTTTTTTATTTTGTAGAATAGAATCGTGGGATAACTTCACATACGTTAATTGACTTAAACTCTTAACATTAAATTTGTACATATCCAATAGTCCAAATTTAAAATTTTATGCTGCGATAAAAAAAAGCTTATTAGGTAAAACGTTCCGGAGATACTCTTTAGTTTCTAAAATACGAAAAAATGCAACACCGTTTCAAAAAACACATTTCGAATATTCTGAACCAATTGATAAGGTTCCTGACACGTTTCAAATAAATATAAAGGTTTCTTATATGATTCCATCTATAACTTAGTTTAAAACGTTTAAATGACATTTCCCTATCAAATGTTAAATGTGGTAGAAACGTTTGAAAAACTGCTGTGGAAAACTGGGTGGTTTTTCAGAACCTGGACAATACCGATTTCCTGTGGCCCTATTCTGGTACTTCGCCGAGAAAAGAGAACTGGCGAAAAAATAATTTAAACAGAAATTATATGTAAAATCTTTCCCCAGTTCCAGAATTACCAGAATAGAGCCACTGAAGGTTAGTAAGATGTTTCTGTGGTCATGAAGAGGCCATGAAGGCGTAAAAATGGTTTGGGTTTTAGAAATATATTTTAAAAGAATAATGCGCTTATAAGAATATCTATCACTGTACTTCCTCCAAAAAAATGGTACAAATTTCATAATTGCTATGATTGAATTAAAAAAACACAATTTAATTATGTCTAATGAGTATTTTGGGTTTTCCATTTCGTTGGGTTTTTGAGTACGTAAAATACTCGCGTAAAATGACGAAATGGAAAACCTAAATTTTGCTATAAAAACATAAATATTTTTGTGGGTGGCCACAACTTTCAATTACAATTAAATAAAAATCACAAACTATTTTTCAATTACAATTAAATAAAAATCACAAACTAATAATCTCAATTTTTGTTTGCGCATTACCAAAATACTTTCCCAATTTCATAAATGGGAAGTAAAATAACATAAATGTTGTACAGTTTATGTGGTTGCCAGTCGATGACGTCAAATGGAAAAATTGCATTTGGCATTTTATCAGATAAATACATCGATCACTTTTTATGAGAAAATTTGTATTTTATAAATAGATACAAGTAAAACGTAACGTGACTGGGACATCAGTTTATATTCGAGACATAACAAATAATAATTATTGTTCCTGGTGGTAGTCGGAAAATCATTTAGGTAACGAATAAATTGTATATATGGACTGCAGTAGTTTGCTATTTTAATTAAGTTTAGGAGTTTCTATATTACGAAAAATATATCTCAAATCGTTCGTGTTATAGTGTCATGAAAGATGAGTCGGATCTGCACTCCGACACGGAGCCAAGGAACCAGTATTTTCACCTTCTCATACTATTCGAAAAACCTAAGCAAATATGGTTATGAACATTCAAATCACACAAAACATATTACAAGACCAAATAAGATACCGCTTCAGCAGTGGTGGATAATCGGTAGATTTGATCAATACAGTTTGATAAGGTATCCAACTAATAACAAGACCGTATCTTGATCGATAGTTTGGGTAAAATATATAATGAATATACGGAAGAATTTAACAAAATCCCGTAATGCATTAAAAAAAAATTGAATTCGGGGAATAAAATTCAACAGCCAAATGAATTCCATTTCTAAAAAATAGAAGCACATGTTGAAACCAAATGGTGTTGTTCAAAGGGTAACTCTTCATAAAAGAACAAAATTATTAATCTTAATCATGGAAAAATATTCGATTGAACAACGCGTTTTAATAGTGAAAACCTTTAACACAAGTCAATCATTTTATTTAAAAAAATTTTCCAAAAAGTTTAGAAAATCATTCGATCGATTTCGGCCCGTTAGGCCGTTATCAGGAGTATGGCCTAACAAGCCGAAATCGATCGAGTGATTTTCTGAACTATTTGGAAAAAATTTTTAATTAAAATATACAAAAATTTAATTTTTTGCAAAACTTTGTGTAAGCGTGTTCCGCCAAGTGCAAATAGTGTTAAAAGTATACAAATAAGATGATGTTGCTTAACAATGACAATCCGGATTTTTTTGAAAAATTAATTATGAGTGACGAAGTTATTATTTTCAGTAGAGAATCCACAAATATTCATCAATCATCATTATATCTCTTGAAAGTGAAGGTATGCTGTGCAATTTGGGCCGGAGCGGTCATTGGACTATATTTTTACGAAAATCCGAATGGTTACAGTCACTGGCAAATGTTATCGTGATTTGAGAATTAACTTTTTTAGACCAAAATTGCATGCCAATGTTTTGATGAACATGTGGTTATAATAGGACTTTCCCAGATACCATACTGCTAATTTCGAAACCTGGAGGTTATCTTCAACAACTTAAAAGGAACATTAGATAAGAAACGTGAGGAAAAGTGATGAAAAATGTAATGAAAAAAGCCGCCATGTGTATAGCCAATTGAGGCGCGGACATTTGGCAGATATTGTTTTTCATACTATTTTGTTTTACGAGTATTTAAATTTTTTTTATAAAAGCAAGGGCAAAAAAGTAGTAAACCTTTCGGATGGACACCCTGCAGTAAATACAATCAATTCTTAATTCTAGAAGTTGACATGCAACGAAAGCTGCTTCTTCACCACGACACCATGATAAAAGTAAAAATATTTAATGTTCTCCCTATCTTAGCAGTAGCCCTATTCTGGCTTTCCCTGGGCATAGGGAATTGGGAAAAATATTTTCATAACATTTTTGTCTGAATTGTGGGAAAAATACTAAATTGGGAAAAATATTTTCATAGCATGTTCATCCAAATTGTATTTTTCTGGCCTACTGTGGCACTATTCTGGCAATTCCCCGGGAATAGAGAATTGGGGAAAGATTTTATATGTAATTTCAAATCAAATATTATTTTTCTGGCCTGCTGAGGTAAAAAGCCAGTGTTAATTTTTTTCAAAACAAAATTAAATTGGGAATAATTTTCCCTATCAATTTAGGTATGGAAAAATTATTCCCAATTTATAAATATTTACATGGAACTTTTTTCGTCAGTAGGCCAGAAAAAATATATTTTAACAGAAATTACATATAAAATCTTTCCCCATTTCCCTATTCCCAGGGAATTACCAGAATAGTGCCACTGAAGGAATAAGTTTGGTGTAAATATTTTCGAAACAAAGTTAAATGGGAAAATATTTTTCCCTAAAAAAATGTTGTGGAACAAAAGTTTCCCAATTAACTTCGTTTTGAAAATGTTTGCACTAAAGTTATTCCTTCAGTAGGCCAGAAAAACTCAATTTGGATGAACATGCTAAGAAAATATTTTTCCTAATCTCCTATTCCTAGGTAAAGTCAGAATAGTGCCACTGAGGAATTTTTATGCAGAACGCTACTATTTGATACGAAAAAAACTTGACAAAGCTAAATTTAAATCAGATCAAGGACTTTCGACATAGGAAAAAATGGGCTTTTCAGGTCACTCAACAGTTGGTACAATGTTGTGTAAAATCAAGGCCAACGTTATGAAAATTTTCAGCTATACATGATTTCCCTAATCATCATGCCAACAGCTGGAGTACCTCAAAGTGCTCAATGTCATTATTCCTCCCATCACAAGAAAATAGTGAAACATATCTTTTGTTCTCTTCAATCGTTTGGAATTTTTATAAAAGTGCCAAATCAACAACGCTAGGTGAAACGGATTCACGAATCAGATTCAGAAATGGTTGATTGACAAATTCATGATAAAAAAGTGAAATTTTATATTATTTAGGTCAAAGGATAGTGCCACAAATTGGTAAGGGAAACAAGATTCATTTTGTTTCGTTCCACTCCGTTCTTCATACAAATTGTTTATCGAAAGAGAAACGGGAAGAATTAATTCAGTGCAACCATAAAGTTTGAGTGGCTTATTTTTAACAGCCAATAACAAGACATCGCTGAGTTTGTACCAAAATCCTGCTATTATCAGTTGATTTCTATAGGCTTAAGCTTTCAAATGGCGCAAATGTTTGTTTTCCAAACGGATTGATAGCAAAATATTTTTTTTTGAGTAGAACTCGCTCACTGATTTTGTTGGATTTTTTTTTCCAAAGGAATAACCAGCGCATCTGTGTCAATCAATGAAACTAGTAGGGAAATGCTTAAATTTTTATTACAAAAAACTCCAATTCGTTTGAAAATGTTAACTGTGCAGCTTGAAAGGTTAAGCATATAACTCCACCATCTATTTGTTATGGTTAATGTGCGAAATCGGAAAATGTGCGAAATTTTTATTTTAAAAATTTTTAAAATTCGTTTACACGATTAAATTAGGTTGTGAAGATGTCCCAAGTTCACAAAATCTTTGTTGACCGTAGAGTAGAGGGTGAAACATTTCTGGAATATAAGTTTTGTTCGCACATTTACAAATTTTGCAACTTTCACCGTTACATACTCGTATATGGTAGAATTTTTGTAAAACTTTAAATGCATGACTTCATACCTTTGTTATATGAAAGTTTAAGCTAATAAGTATTATCAGTGAGAAGCACTGAATGTGCTATATAAATACCTAAACAATCCTACGATCTGCCTAAAATATCACGCAACGAATTCAATAAACGAGATTTACTCAACAAAAAAAAAAAAAACTTTCTTATATGGAAGCACTAAAATTATATTAGGCACCCTGGGTATCAATAACTGCCACAGAATTAAGCATAGTTTCAGCTATTGTCTTCGTATGTCAATAAATATTACTACTATAATTAATCAGTTTACCATTTTTATTAAACGCTATAATCACATTCTTAAAATTAAGAATACCTTAGGATGCCTAAGAAACGTGGAACCTATAAAGAGGAATCGCTTCAAGCAGCTCTAGCCGCGCAAATTTAGAAAAAACAAGCGGCAGAAAAACATAAAATACCTCGATCAAGTACCAGACCCGGTCACTGCAGTGAGTTCCAAAGTAAGTGGAACCGATATTAAAAGATGGTTTGGTTCCATAACCCTATATCTGAAGGAGTCGGACAATTTGGGTATATTAGAGTTTTCAGATCGTATTTACAACGGAGGCGAAACCAATTTCTTGCTTTGTCCTGAAACCCGTTCCGTACTTGCAGTTAGAGGTGCGAGAAACATATACGAAATTGACCGAGGAGCTGTTAAATCGAATCTTACAGTTATTTGCGTATTCAGTGCCAGTGGCCAAACTATACCGCCGATGGTACAGAGTGCCGAAGGAGATTCAAAAGTCGCTGCCTAAAAGCTGGGCTTTAGGTATTTCAGACAACGGATGGATGACCAAAGAAATATTTTATGAATATATTTCAAAGCATTTCCTGGTAAAGAATAATACAACATTTCCAATCATTTATTTTGTATGATGGCCATAGCACCCATATGACCCTAAAAGTACAGAGTATAACTCACTTTTATGTGTGCGACTTGGAATAATTATTTTTGCATTGTATCCTAATGCCGCACGAATATTGCAGCCATGTGATTACGCTGCACTCAAACCACTAAAAAATTGTTGGCCAAAAATGTATTTCAGTGGCGGAAAGAAAATTCAGGCGCCTTTTTAACCAGAGAGCATTTTGCCCCTTTGCTATTGAAAGCATTTGATGGCTGGCTGCATTACACCGCATATGTTAGAAAATGGATTTAAAGCGTGCGGCCTTAACCCGTGGAGCTATTCTTCAATAGATTTTTCCAAATGCCTGGGAAAATCGTCTGAGATGTGCGAGACAAATACGGCCCCATTGGATGAACTGAATGTAGTTTCTCTTTCACAATTTACTGAAATTGTTGGGCAGTCAAAAATAACGCTGTTTGATGACATTTTAAGAACCCCATTTAATTTGGAAAAGTATGACGAAAATTTCAAATTATTATTCAAACTATATGCAACATTTAAAGGTCATGCGTTGCATCCAGACTTGAATTGTTCTACTGAACCGCTCGAAACAGTTCAATTTCGGATCGATGAACTTAGCGCAACCCAAGAAATAGATGTTTCCCAAATAGATGGTTTTATATACATTGATGGTGATATAACACACCCAGTAGATGATTTGATTGGAGTAACATTAACGATTTCTGATAGCATGGAAATTAAAAATATGCAGACAACTGATCCGACCACTAAAAATGTTGCTAGGACTAGTCAAATATTTTCCTAGGAAAATAATCCAATAATATTCATTAAAGACAATTTAGATTGGCCAGAAACGCCAGTTAAAACTGGAAACCGGAATGATGATAAACCGTCGGCAAAACCAAAAAAACCATTTGTATTAACATCCCCAATATATAGAGAAGCAGAAAGGAACCGGAAAATAGAACAACATAAATTGTTGCACGAAAAGTAAACACGGAAATTAGTCAAACTTGAGAAACAAAAAAAAAAAGAGAAGAAATAGAATTGAAAGCTTTAAGAAAGCGACAAAATCAAATTAAAAGAAAATCAACGATCGGGAAACTTAAAACCGCAAAACACGCAATTAAAATATTGTTCGAAATAAATAAAGAAAACCAAATTTCTCCAGATAATGTAGAAATTACAAACACGGAAAATAATGGTAAGCTTAAAATGAAGTCATAATTTTATTTAATAACTTTTCATTTTCAGCGGTACTTGTTGCTAATGAACTTAGTCCTGAGAAAACAAAAACAATTAATACAGAAGGTGATACGACAAATTCAACGTTGTTTGAAGCAACTGGTGACATCGGCAGTAGTAAAATTGCCAAATGTGTTACCACTGTACATATTCCTTGAGTAAGGAACCACAGAACTTCGAAGATATAGGGTTAAAATGTTGCAAATGCTTAAGAGAGTTCCACATAAAATGCCTGAAGTCACTAGATTTGCCAATCCTGCCATTGTTCCTGTGCACGAAGTGCAATTTGGAAACCCGATTATAGAGAAAGACTGATTCGTTTTGGAAACTTATTGTAATAATAAGACTGTTTAAGTTTAACAAGCTAAATGACATTGAAGTCATATTGTGATAATACCACCTAACTAGCTATTTAAATGAATAGTTTTGTATTATTTGTCTTATTTATTTTTGTTTTGATTTTCATTCGAAACTGCATAAATATTATTTCAATAGCTACAGCAATGCATGTCAATAATCGTAACAAAGTGTCAATAATTAGTAATCTTTTATGAAAAATCATTTTCTGGATATTAAACAATAAATTAATAGCGGTCCAACGGTGGAAATGGAAAAATGAACAATTAGCCTTTACTAAACTTAATATTCTACACGATTTAGGGCACAGTGGTTGAAAATTTTCTTATGACTGTCAATAGTTGTAGCCTCTGTAGCTAATACTAAAATTAATTCATTATTCAGACTTTATAATAATTAAGTATAGTCGTAGATTAAGGTATAAATGGACTATACACTTTTCACAATAAAAATGGGATTTATATTTACACCCTTGCTAATGGCATCAGTTCCCACTAGATGGCGAATGGCCATGTTTTAAATCATCAAGCGGCCGTACTTCACAGCGATTTCGCTTCATAGGCTAGAAAAACTCCTCGCTATTTGATTGCCTACCAAGGCGCCTACGTGTGGTTTAGTGCACGTTTCAATAATAGACATTATTTAGTTCTTCAAATCCACAAAATAAAATATTATTCTCAAAAAATGCGATAATAGCTCAAGACTATGACTATTACAGGCTGATCTACATCTGCAACATTATTTGATTTATCCCATGTTGGAACTGGTCGTTTTGTATCAATACCCATAAAATTCGATGTCAAATGAACCAGTTTATTAACGCTCCATCGAACCATGACTACCTTATCGTCTACACTCCCAACCTCCTCACAAAATCCTCTGGGCATTTTTTACTTCTTTGTTTTCAAGAAACGGTGGATTTGCAAATCGGTTGACTCGAGCTATTCCAACGGTGTTTATCTTTTTTGTTGAAAAATTACGAACAACATGCGTAGGAGGAAAAATAATTATCATAGAACAGACTGCGCCCAATATTTGAAATGCAACACAATTGCGGCAGCGTATCCGACATTTTTAATATTAGCTATAAATAATGGAATCTTATGGGAGTGACACCACTTTGTCCACACAACACATAAATTTTTATACCCCAAAAGACACGGTCCCCTTTGACATATTGTTTAACAGCTAATCTGCCATTAAAAGACACAATTTGTTCGTCGATACACAAATAGTCTTCCCGAACAGTTTTCCTAATTCATTGAGTGTTTGTAGCATGGAATAGTCGGTCGTTTCGCGTACGTATAAAATGCGGCATTTATGAAGAAATCACCAGGGTAATTTACTAAAGTACATCAGATCATCACCATTTGTATTTGACTTTTTTCGAATCCAATTTCCTTGATTGAAACATAAATTTCTTTTCGCCATTTTGTATCGGCTTTTTTAGTAAATTGAAATTCCTAAAAATTATCGATAAATTAAATTTCGATTTGAACGTTTTCCAATACCGATTGCAACTCATAACTGCGAACTTCTGCTGAGTTTTCTTCTCCATCATCAGATTAATTTTCTAAAGTTTATAAACAATTAGAATTTAACACTAAATTTAAGATAATTTTGGCATATTTGGCGTATCATCTAAATTTTTTTGAGTGACCAAATTGGTTTCCCGAGTCGGAGCCATTAAAAATGTCCGCCAACTCGTCCATCGTGTATAATTTTTTACGTTCTTTTCACTCGGATTCTTTTTTGAAATTATCTTTGAATAATATCGGATAAAGTTTAAATTTTTAAAGGCAATTATGAAATAATAATACTGGAGAAAATACAATGTTCCAAAATCGGAACATGAGTATCGTGTACGGTTGCCTAATGTCGGAACATGCATTTTCTTATCAATATTATTTATTTTCTATAAGATGTAGTGCGCAATATTTTATTAAAAAAATGATAATAGCCACTATTTTAAATCAAACTGATATTGGTGTACCACAAATTTTGCACCGGCATTGTCAAAATTTTGCACCGGCCTCTTAAAATATTTGGTATTGACTGCCTGCGAAATAGAATGATAAAATGTAAATGACATAAACAGTAGAGCTAAAATATAAAAGTGGAACGATAAAAAATTAATCTATATTTTTATATGGGAAAATTAGTCAAAAACTTTGTTTTGAAATCGGAACATTATGACCCAAACTGTTAATTATCTTAATACTTAAATATATTTAAAATTTGATTTATTATAAAACTTATGAATTTCCTTTTTGTAATATATAGGTTTTGCAATCCAAATTCATCCTTTTACAAAACATGTTCATCAATCTGCAAATAAAATTTACATTTTTCCAAAACATTTTCATCAAGTTCCAAATCAAATCCAACTTTATCCAAATCGAATTCACCTTTATTCAAAACATATCCATCCTTTTCCAAATCAAATTCACCTTTCTCCAAATCATATTCATTCTTTTCCAAATCAAATTCAACGGTAGACTATAAAAAACCAACGTAACCTATTTAATTTAATAAATTTATTGTATTTAAATTCTAGATTCAAAATATGTATATAAAAATTATTTTGTTTTTTAATCATTGCAATCTGTTCTGGAGCTCTATTCACGTCCTACCTTACGCAGTGGCCAGAAAAAATTCTACATTATCAAAATCGCTGAGTTTATTTTCATTACTTCGAAACTATAGTAATTGCACTCAAAAAGCAGAATTACTATGAAATTTTTGGGTTTTTAGGCGATAGGCGGATACCAGCGTCGCATCCAGGTGAGGTTACCAAGACGCCGCTAGTTTGAATGAAATATCGAATATTTTGATTACACAATAAAGGTTAATTTATACTTTATTAACTTGTTATTTTGGCTGGCAACTGCGTAAGGTAGAACGTGAAAAGTGATTCGCGATTAATTGGGAGTGCTTTGAACCCAGAACAGATTGCAAAGATTAAAAAATAAAATACTTGTTATTTTGAATCTAGAATTTAAATAAATTTATTAAATTAAATAGGTTGATTTTATTTCGTCTCCGGTTGAATTTGATTTGGAAAAGGATGAATATGATTTGGATAAAGGTGAATTTGCTTTGAACAAAGGTAAATTTGATTTGGAAAAGGATGAATATGTTTTGAATAAAGGTGAATTTGATTTGGATAAAGTTTGATTTGATTTGGAAAAGGATGAAAGTCTTTTGGAAAATGATGAATTTAATTTGGAAATTGACGAACATGATTTGTAAAAGGTTGAATTTGAAGTGCAAAACTATATAACATGTTATTTTGACTGGCAATTGCGTAAGGTAAGACGTGAACGAACCGCGAATGAGTAGGTAGTGCTTCGACCCCAGAACAGATTACAAAGATTAAAAAATAAAATTCTTCTAATTTTAAATTTAGAATTTAAATGCAAAAAGTTTATTAAATTAAATAGGTTGTGTTGGTTTTATATCCTCTACGGTTGAATTTGATTTGGAAAAGAATGAATAAGATTTGAATAAAGATGAATTTGATTTGGAAAATGATGGATATGTTTTGAATCAAGGTGAATTTGATTTGGATAAAGTTGGATATGATTTGGAATTTGATGAAAATGTTTTGGATAAAGGTGAATTTTATTTTCAAATTGATGAACATGATTTGTAAAAGGATGTATGTGGAGTGCAAAACCTATAAAACGAGACAATAGATTAACATTAACATGTAAACTACATTTGACCAAACGAAAATTGTCAAAATTGGATGGTAAGTCGGATCGTCTGTATAGATAACATACAATTTGGTCGTACGACGGTCGGTCTGACCATCGGATCGTCTGTATCACTCTTAAGCCAACACATATTATTAAGAAGTATTTCATAATCGTCCGTGATATTAATTTGTTTAAGATTTTTTTCAGCTTTTCGAACAAAATATTATTTTTACTGGTACCCAAACAATGTTTACGACTTTCGCGAAAGAGGCCATTTACTCACAATATCTCTACCACAAAAGTAGAAGTTTCTGATTTGGTGATATAATTCGCTAAATCGATAAGTTTTTTTGTACTATCGGTACAAGGCAAGAGTTGGATTTTTGCAGTTTGGCCGTTGCAACCTAATGAGTAGACCAACTTTTTATCAGTACGAAACCAAGCTGCCAAGAACAGACCTAAGGAAGTTCTCATTTTTGTCAGGGTTTTTCTGTATCTTTGTGTACAAAAGTACCCTGGGGTTAAAAATGAGGGAGTGCATTTTTCTCCTTTTGTGTAAAAACAAATCTTACACGAAAACTAATCTGCGAACTAGACTGAAATTTAGTATGGTGTCGTTTGACAGATGACGGTACACGATGGTAATATCAACTTCCCTCAGCGGATACTTATTGATCGACCCTCGTATATATGTCTTAAATATTCAGAAAACACATCGAAAAAAACATTCCTCGTAGCGGCCTAAAGACGATAAACGCAAAGCACTTATACCAAAGTACAGCTACAAAAGCAACCTCAAAAACTACTTTTTAAATTTATAACTTAACTTTTTTTTTTTGGACTGCTTCAATTAGTGATTGAAGTACTAATATTAATGTATATTTAATGTATATTTTTGGGTTTTCGTTTATTTGTTAATTAAAACAAAAATCCCTAGAGGAGAAAAACTTACCTTCAATCGAACATTTTGACATTTGATTCTCAGTGTGTTCAATCGAAAACGACGTTTGTCAACTCTAAAAAAATAAATATTGAGTTATTTTCTACAAATGGCAGATTCAGTATAGCGAAGAGGCTATAAACTCCACCGTATTGTTTATTTATCGCCATTTGTGAACCATTTACATATTTTAGCGATCGTCTGGTCGATTATACAAAATATGTTTGTGTGCACGGATAAACGAACATAATGTTTTGTTACAAATGACACTTTTATAACTTATGGTTTTACAATATTTACATAAAACATTATGCGTTCCATCGCACTTTATGTTATTATTTGCTCAGATATCGAATATACGTACGTAGAATGCGGAATACAGATTCAAAACAAATATTATGTGATATTAAATTTCTCGAACTAAGTAATTAGATCGCGGCTACTATACATAAGTAGTTGATGGTATGATTAGATCATTACTGTAATATACGCAAGTAGTTTGTAATAATTTGTAAAATCAAAATATGTTTTATCGCCCTATTATTTTATCGTTTCTGTTGAAAAACCCAAAATTAACAATAATAATAATATTTGCATGATAAATTTATGCGCGAAATGTGTACATCACAGTTTAAGTTGAAAAATGAGCCCCTTTAGTCAAATCGCACCTATAGTCAAATCGGTAGTACACGTATTTTGTTTTGTTTTATCAATTCCTGGAAATTTTTAGCACCTATAGTAATATATATAAATAAATACTATATACGCGAGTATATATTATATATATATAAATAAAATAGTAAGTAAATTATCGATAAAAAACGGTCTGCTGAAAAACATAAGATAACGATCATATTCGTAGGTGCCACATTTCCGTTACAATTTCCCTCAAAACCTAAATAGTTTTATTATATGTATATATAGCAACGCGTTGCTAATTTGCAATTCTATAAATAAATTGTTTAGCTGCAATTTGTAACAAACATATTTTTTGTATGGTGGCTTTATAGTAGTAAACAAACAAATCGGAAATACTTTAGCGATGACGTCAAATTACGATGACTTATGTTTCATTTATTAAATTATAATTGTTATGAAGTCAATGATTTCAGTGGCGAATTCGATATGCGTTGGTTCATTTTATTCGTGTCGCCTCGGTTATTATATGTGTAAAGTTTAATGCATTTTGTTATTTTTATAGTATCTAGACGTTGTAAATAAATAAACATTAGTCATGCTCATGGTTGATGCTATATATCGAAAACAAATTTCAGTCAACTTTTTTTTTGTTTTGTGTTATCGATGTGTGGCCGGGAGACATCATTTTTCGGAGTTTGTACTTTTCCAATTTATACCAAATGTGCGATTTAATTTATATAAATAGGTTCAACGTTTCCGGTGACGCCAAATAAGTGGGCCACCATAAAAGTTATTGTATATACAATTAACTTCTTGGAATTATGTGTCGGCGGGGTAGCAGGGTGAGACCCCTCTATACAGGGGTAGAAAAAAAATATGCTTTTTTTCTATAAACGAATTTTAATTTTTTATTGTTTTAAACAATTATTTTGGAATATTTACGCGTGTTTTACACAAATTATTAAAAAAGTGTTAATACAAATATTTTTAGTATAAAATGAAGGTTCCTCAAAAATTCTGCGACAAACAATTCATCGAAAAACAAATATGAAAACTACAATTTTACAATAATCAAATGTGCGTGAAAACAATTTTGCAAAAAACAATTCATCGAAACAAAATTTCTCGAAAATAAAAGTATATCGATATTGAGTAGATTTTGAAACGGATTATTGTGATGAGGTGCATAATTTATTTGAATCAAACTGAATTACTATAATTATTCGGACATTTCGGGAAGTTGCGGTGCAAGTGATTGGCCCCAAGTACTAAAATTTATGGAAACACCAATTTGAGAAAATTTGATGTTTAAGGGAATATCATACCTTCGGGAAAAATTATTTAAAAAAATTTATTTTCGTGATTACGTGAGTTTTAATATCAAATCCCACTAGAATCATGAAAATTGATGATTATGATGACAACAAATGTGAAAACATTAAAAAGCTTGAAAATTATGTTACTACCATTTCTTCAGAAGCAAATATTTTAGTAGAATGGATTCGAGTTTAGTTTAAAAATCTGAATCTAAAACTACGACACACTAAATATCTCACACTAAATTGTAAGCCTTTGTAAAGTTTCTATAAATTCATCTTTACTGCCATGCGTTGGTCACCAATTTTTAAAAAATCAACAATTTTTAAAAAATCAGTGTTAATTCCAGGTAATTCCTCTATCTAGAACAGCAAGCATGTTGACGATTTCTTGAGTAAGAGCTGAGATATGAATATTCTCGTCAATTGAGGCTCCAAAATCGACGAATACTCTTGAAGAATATATTTCCCAAGCAAATGACCATTTTCTTTAGAAGCATTTTTATTGTAATTCTGAATAGCTAGGAGATAGACTCGAACCAACAATCTTTCAGATTGGGGTTTATTTGACAAAGCCTAAATGTCATAATCGGTATAAGGATCTCATCACAGGTGAACCGAGACTCGTGGTGGAACTATGATGGGAAATAAATATTTAAGCTTAATAAAGCTAAAATCAACGGCACTCACCAAAAGCGGCAGCAATGCTGGGAAGTGCAGATTGCAAGTAGCTCCTTCGCCGAAACGACAATACGGAAATTAGCAATCATTAAGGTTTAATGTTTGAATAGCACCGTCCAATGATTACGAAACCGTCACACAGGGGAAACAAAAATGTACTCTTTGTTTTTCCCTACGAAACTAACCAATCGCTAGCCTCTCTTCCAAATACAAACGGCATTACATATTTGACTTTGGGCCAATAAATTTTGGAGTACATTGAAAGGATGGAGCCGAAAATCATACAGGAGGCCATACTGAAGAAATCAGAAACCAACCGACCAGACGAAAGTGCGGCCAATTAGCCTGCGGTAGCGGGTAGTATGCAGTTGGGAATTTTTTGCTCACACAGACTACAATTAATTTAGATCATTCTGCATTACACCAAAGTCATTTTGGTAGTTCTCCGTCTGATACTAGTCTCAATCTAGAGAAAACATAGTTCTTATACATATGAACCGCTGCTAAATATTAACAGAAATTATGATCTTAGAGCGAACGGGCATTGAATCATATTCTCAGGTAAACCCGGGAATATTAGATCCAACATTCTTCTGAAAAGTAATATAAAAACTTTTAAATCAATATATACAATGGCGATATAACATAATGGCGACTTGTCTAGAGATAAGCATCGTTACTACAAAATCTGGCTGGTATAAGCGTATATGACCTCACAATGTTTGGGAGTAGGCCAATACCAATACGGCTGTCAGTGGAACTTGGGACCTACCAGAAAATATGTAGATAAGGCAACAATAAAATTAAAATTATTAGAAAGGTTCTAATTTGGAATTCCTACAAGGAGGCCCTTAAAAGTATTAAAAAGGAACTGAGGAAGGTTAAATTGAAGTGTTCTATGGTTACGGCACACACAAGTCTTGGAGAGTTTTATGTGATAAAATGGGAAATAATAGTGATTTCCGAGAACTCCTGCCTTGGGAAGATTATTTCTACTAATCAAACCACTTCTAGCTAGTAAATTCGACTGCGTGATTTATTTACATTTGCGAAATACTTAAAGTTTCGTACCGCAAGTCACTAAACTAGAATCCATCCTACTAAACTATTTTTTTTTTATTTTTTTTATTAACAACTTTATTGATATGGCTACTACAATCTTAAACATTATTAATTCATAAGGTTGACATTAGTACTTATGAGATAAGCATAAACTTGTGTGGGTCTGCTGGACCAGTGTCCAGTTCCCTTGGTTTATAATTTTCTTACGGTTAGCTCATGTGGTTTGATTCGTTTGAGCCGCCTTACTTCGTTTGTACTATCCAGTAGTGAGAGACTTCTTAACCACACCAATCTTGAGGCCGAGATTGGTGTGGGTAAGAAGTCTCTTTTCATGTTTTATGGCACATTCGCGGATAACATCGTCTATCAATTGTATTTCTAAATCATTGTGGATTTCCTTGTTAGTCATAAATCGGTAGGCGTTGGTGACCATTCGAAGAAATTTATTTTGGGTTCGTTGTATAATGTTTCTATTTGATTTATGTGTACAACCCCATAGCTGCGCACCATACATCCATATTGGTTTGAAGATAGTCTGGAGTCTTTTGCAATACAGGTTCAATTTGGAATGATGTCCAATTAACCAGTACATTTGACGTTGTTTCAATCGTATCTGTTCAGCTTTTTGTCTCACGTGATGTTTCCAGTATTTTACCGATTCCGCCTGCGGCACTTGCACCCCTTTGAGGAATACATGAAGAGTGTTAATTTTATGTCAGTGCGTAAATGTCACATAGGTTGATTTGAGCTCATTCAGTGCGATTTTCCAGTCAATTAACCATTTAGTAACGTTGTTTATTGCTCGTTGAAGATTTTCCACTGCTCTTGGTTGAGATTCGTCTACTGACATAATTACAGTGTCATCTGCGAACGTGCCGATGAATGTTTTATTTGTTGTAGGTATGTCCGCAGTATAAAGAAGGTAGAGGAGGGGACCCAATACGCTTCCCTGCGGAACTCCCGCAATCGCTGGATAAAAGTCAGAACATGTTTCTTCATGAATGACTCTGAATTGGCGATCAGAGAGGTATGATTCAAGCAGCTGGCAATAATTTTGAGGTAGCATTTTACTCATCTTGAATGTCAATCCCTCATGCCAAACCCTATCAAAGGCCTGGGATACATCCAGAAATACGGCGGGGCAATATTTCTTTTCTTATAACGCTTGCTCTATTACCGCAGTTATTCGATGAACTTGATCTATTTTGGAGTGGTTATTCCTGAATTCAAATTGAAAATCAGGAACGTTTACCATTGGCTTTAGACGTTTTAGTAGCAGTTTCTCGAACAGCTTTGATAAGGTCGGAAGCAGTGAGATTGGTCTGTATGATATTACTTCTTCATCTGGTTTACCCGGTTTCTTTAACATAATGATTTGGGCCATTTTGAAGCATTTGGGTACATACTTCAATCTCATACAGGCATTAAATAAGTATGTGATCAAGATGATTGCTTTACGTGGAAGTTCCTTGAATAGACCCGGTGATATTTTATCAACTCCTGGTGCTTTTTTATGACTAACATTTTTGTCGATTTCTTCAGCAATTTCCATTGGCGTGACCTTTTAAAGTCCTGATTTGGTTGATAAACAGGTGTTACATCAATGTTGGATTGAATGTCATGGGGTTGGAACACTGCTGTTAGGTGTTGAGCAAAGAGTTCCGCTTTTTCTTTGTCTTGTCAAACCCAACTGCCTTGAGCATTCCTTAAAGGTGGTACTCGAACTACAGGTCGTTTAAATCTTCTGGTTGCTTTCCATAACGAGTAGTCCTTCCTTATCCATTTCTGGACCTAGCCCGCTTAAGTAGTTATCGAGGCTATTCTGTTTGAAATTTTTGATTAGCCTATTGACTTTGTTACTTATTCGATTAAAAGTTGTCTTGTCAGCGGGATTTCTGGTGAGATGCCATATTCTCCTCGCCCTTCTTCTTGCCTTGATTTGTTCTCTGATTTCAGCCGGGTATTTGACTTCAATCTCCGCTTTGTCCTTTAATTCAGGAGTAGCTAGTCTGGCAGCCATTCGAGTGTATTCAATGAAATTGTTTGTTTGTTGTTCCAATTCTTCATTGCTTTTAATACTAACTTTTAATTCAACTAGCTCTTCCAATTTATCTCTGAAGATGTCCCAATCCGTGAATCTATTAGTAAGGTTTTGCTTTTTCTGTTTCTTTATTACTATAGCGCTTACTGACAACAGTACAGGAATGTGGTCAGATGTTAGGTCGTTAATTCCTTCTACTCTAGTGTAACTTAATGGAATACCTTTTATGATGAAGAAATCTAGTAGATCTGGTATTTTTCCTGCATCCGTTGGCCAGTACGTTGGCCCCCCTGGGGACAGAAATTCGCATTTGTTTTCATGAATGGCATTAAACAAGGTGTTTCCTTTCCCAGGAGAAATAAGCCTGGAACCCCAAGCTGTATGTTTTATATTGTAGTCCCCTCCAATAATAAATCTTGGATCGAGTTTATTGAAGACGTTATTAAATTGTAACTTCGTTGGTGTATGCCGTGGAGGACAGTACGCTGCTGCAATATTTAGATCTGCGCCATTAAATTGGATTGAGATAACAGTTGCTTGCATATAGTTTTCACGAATATCCTCTTGTTGATTATGTTTGATATTATTTTTAATTAGTAGGTACAGCTGAACCACCTCTGGCTCTTTCACTAGGATGGGTTGTCCAGTAGGAATTAAAACCCCTCATTCTGATAAAGCTTTTGTTGGAGAAGTGCGTCTCAGAAATCAGCGCAATATCAATGTTGTTTGTATGGAGAAATATTTCTAGTTCTTGGTTGAGCCCATTAGCGTTCCAAGCTACAATGCGTAGGAACGAGTTAATCATTTGTAAGTATGTTGACTTTTTCGCTTGGTGGATAAATATTGATTTCCAGTTTTGTCACCCTCTCTGCTAAATGACCAAGTGACTGTTGAATTTCGCTAAGCATTTTAAGAATTTCAATGTTATTAGACTCGTTGGTGATTTGCGCATAGGATAATCCAACTGTGGGTGGTGTGATTGTTGTTTGTGGTTTAGCAACTTTGGTTTGTAATCGGTGCACTGCGCTTGTTCTATTATTCTGTTGACTTTTAATTTTGTTCTGATATACACTGCATCCTTTATAATTTGCAGTATGCCCTTGTTGTTGACAAAGAGCACAAGAAGGCGCGATATCTGGTGTTTTCTTGAATTTTATCGTGTAGTGATTTTCAGCGCATTTAACGCATTTGATTTGACGATAGCAAAAGCTCTTGGTATGTCCAAGTTGTTGACAATTCGTACATTGTAGAATTCCCCTTGTCTTGTTAGGTGGCTCAATTTTAACTATACAGTACGCAAGTTTCTTGATATTGTATACTTCTTTATTGTTGTCTTTATCTTTTAAGTCGATGTAAAATAATGGAAAGTGTTTCCTGACTTTTACACCATCAATTGTGACCATTTTGTTTATGTTGGTAATACCTTCGACTTCATGTCCCATTTTTTCTAAGTCTGCTTTAATTTCATCGTGACTAATAGAAGAAGGTAAGCCTCTGATAACCACATAGGACTTTTCACTCTTCAGCTGGTAGGTGTGATATTGGAAATTTCCTAGGTGGTTACTAGATTGGTTACTGGATCGAGCCAACGCGTGACAGAAAAGTTGAATTTATAGAAATTTAACATTTAAGATTTTCAAACTAAACTCAAATCCATCGCAATCCGTCGATGAATTAATTGTTCAGTGTAGAATTGTTTCCGTGTAAAAGTGTTTGTATTACAATTGTTTGTCGCACTTTTGTGATTATGTTAAATTGTGTTGCGCATAATTTTCGGGTGCCAAAAAATATGTATACAAAACCCTATCACAACATAGTTTTAGTAAATATTTGTGTCTGCCAGGTTCAAAATACTTTTAACATTTATTCTTCAGTGGTTTTTCAGTGGCGATTTAAATCAATAAATATTTATGAAATTTTGACTGATGGGAAATGTGTAAGAATCACAACAATCAGCTTCGAACGGATGAGATTATTGATGTGAAAAAATCAGTCTTCTCATCAGGTCGTCGGAATATTGTCTATATATAAAGAACATACCATGTAGTTGTACTACTAGCAAATTACTGGCGTAGCGTACAAAATTCGATTCGATTTGGTACGCAGAATTGAATTTGAATTCTAATTTGAATTTTGAACGAAGTTCCGGAATTCGGCCAAGCTGAATATAACTAGACCTTTTCTTAACAAATTGTGGTCAAATTTGGTATGCACAACTAGGGCGAGATCATGAAAATGCAAATAAATGAAAGTTTAATGGAAGTAGTATTCGACAACTATTCAATTCAACAATTTTAAACGAAAATATTGTACCGGTAGAAATTAAATTTCGGAAATCGTCTAGCAGATAAGCCATTCCTTTTAAAATATTACTTACGCGTCACCCCACATCCGCTTTGGTAAATTTTGTAGTTTTAATGGAGTATATTTGAACATATTTCATTGTGATTTTAACGTGAATTTAAGATGAAATTCTGGAATTAGAGCATTTAAAAATGAACTTGGCCATTTCTTAACCTATCATATATTTAGGATGTAGAGCTGGATTCTTTCATCAAATTTGCCCGAAGTTTTGTATTTTGACCATGTGGGATGGAACTCGACTAGTTCTTAACCAGGTCATATTTGATATATCGGAATTTGGCATTGTTGAACTTTGAAATATATTAACCGCTTTTGGTCAGATTTATTACGTACAACTATAGATTAGGATTCTTATGTACATCAATTTGAAGGTTTTTCTATCCTGAAAATGACCTAGTTCTAATCCAGCTTGATTTGGAACCAATAATTATTTTATGCATTTCCTGCATTGTACTGACTAGAAAAAGATTATCAATAACCCATTTTTGAAAACAAAAAATTATGGATTCGGGCTTTTGAAGCTTGTGAGCAAACGACTATAATCTATTTAAGTATAGAGTGCAACTTCCCATTTTCAGAGGGATCTGTAAATTTATGACAAAATTTGTACTCCTGGGAAAACTCAATCTCATTCGTAATCAGGTTGCCATGAAAATTGTATCAATGGGCGCTTTCAGGACACAAAACACTTGGGAGCTTGTTCAGCAAAATCGAGGCCGAGATTATCAAATTGAAAATCAAATTGGCAATGATTTCACTAATCATGATATATGACCTAAATTTGCAGAATGTCTGTGCATGAAATATTTAAAACTGTCAGAGTTAAGTACACTTTTGAGTCAGACCCAATTTTGACTTTGCTCTACTGCGAGTGTGTACCGAATTTATCATAAGAGATTGAAACCTGGTTGAAGTGAAGTTTAACACCCTTCCAAAATCGTACCATTGTTTAAGAGAGAGTGTACCAAATCTCTTCTTGAGCTCTAAGTTTGTCCCTTTCGAAATTTTATTTTATTTAACTTACCATGATCCTCATTAGACATTGTTTGAAATTTTGCGCACAAATTGAAAACTGCTAATTTTTAATAAAAAATTTATGGGGCTCCTTAGTCCCGAAATCTAGTAAAACTCATTTAAAAATTCAACTATCTCATGATCCTGAAGTTCATTCCTTTCCAATATCAGACTATGGTGTAATACAACAACCAGCGAATGCGAAATAGCTTAAATGTAATATTTTAAGACCATTTCGGTTAGTGTTTCGACTACCAAAATCGTATATGTTTATTTAAGCAACTGGCTTCAAAATGTGGAACAGGAAAATTCGATTTTTCAACCTCGTAAACTCTTCAGGCCTTCGCAAACGGCAAAATATTGATCGTAGAACCGTTATAACTTTAGACCCTTTTGCGTTTTTCTATGAAGGCCAACAAGTAAAATCGTGAAGGCGGGACATTATATATCTTTCACAATATGAGAAAAAATGAGATTACACCACACAAATTTTTCAGTTCTCCTCAAGGCATGCTACGATATTTTGCATGGATCAAAGCTACTTAAAATAGTTCTTATAGTATATTGATGAGTTTCGGCTGATTAAACTAAATTACTAAACTATTAAATTTATATTATTATTTTAAATTTTCATTACCGATGATTTTCGATTGATATTTTCAGTTGTTCTTTTTACAATGAAACCATCATTACCGTAAATTTTCTGGTGGCTACTGAAATGGATCTTCATTACCGACCGAGAAGATATGCATTATCGAATTTTATCGTTTACTATAGCTGTTTTCCTTTGGCTTAGTCCGCTTAGCTTTGAAAAATAAAATATTAGAGGCCAATTTTGGTTTCAGCAATGAATTTCCTGTAACGGAAAATAATTGTCCAAAATTGGCCTCTAATATTTTATTTTTCAAAGCTAAGTGGACTTTGTCAAAGCAAAACAGCTTATGTACTTTGTATATTCTTACAGCTAAAACTGCATAGCCATCATTTGACTGAGGATAAAAAACAAAATTCGATTTTATAGATCCCTCCCTTGCACTTGATTTTTATTTAATCGAATTTTCGGTTTTAAAGACACTTTCGTCTAACTTTTACATGATACTACGTTGTATTTAAAATCGTGCATCCTGTTCTGAGGTCAATTCCTTTAGAGTTCAGTGACGCCCGGATTTGCTTTTCAAATTTTTCCGGTTCAAATGATTTTAATAAAAATTGGTGAGGTGGATTTTTAGTGCCTTGAATCGATTGCAAAGAAGGAAAATTGGTTTATAAAATTTTCCAGCGAGCCCGAGATCTTCTGTAAACTATTCGCAGCTCAAGTGATTTTGATAAAAATTGGCAATGGGGTTTTCCAGTACAAGGAATCGATTGTTACGAGCACTAATTGAAACCGAGTTGAAACCGGGAGTAGTTGGTGGCAATAGAATTCTAAATAATCAATCAATCCATATTTCCGACCAAATGTCTTGAAAGTTATTGAATATTTTCATATAAATTTATATTTATACGGAACCATTTCGAAACAGGAAAATTGTGCCAATCCTAATATACTGCTAAAATTGGGGAACTCGCCATCGTTTGCCTTCTATCATTTCCAAGTCAAAACATAAAAGAACCATTTCCGATCTAAGAAGTTCTTCAGAGATGCTAATTTTTATTTAACTTAACCTGGGACTTTGGAACTTGGCCATTTAATCAAATTTGAACGTAAGGCTGGTGCTGATCACTTGGCGAGCAATCATATTATCACGTACCACCTCAAAACATAAATTGCCATTTCCGCCTTAGGAAGTTCTTGAAAGTTATAGATGATAAGTTTGCTCTTATCATTACCAAATGAAAACACAAAGCACCACCACCTAGGAAGTTCTTAAAGAGCTATAAATTGTTGGTATACTTCCCCTGAGATTTTGGAAATTTATCATTTACTCATTATCGGCGGGTGCTGGCGGCGAGTTCAACATTCAATCTATCACATACTATCTCAAAACATGTCTTGAATCTTATAGACGATTTTCATATAAATGTACATGGGCCTTATCGAACTTGGAACATTGTGCCCATCCTAAAATACGGTAGGCACTGGGAAGTTGACATATCAAGCAAGTATGGGATTAAAATATTTTGGGTTGTAGATGCGAAAACAAATTATCCTATATCAGCAGAAATTTATTTGGGTACCCATCCAAACGATTGGCTATTGGGTTTTGCTAATAACTTTGATATTTCAGTGGATATCTGAATTTTAGCGTTAGATAGCTTGGAAGTTCCAGAGTAAATTTGAGATCTTTATCGGCTTTTCGGACAAAATATCATTTTTAATGAGGAATATACAATGTTTACGACTTTTCTAGTCGTAGAAAACAAAGAGGCCATTTACTCACAATATTTCTACAAAAAGTAGAAAAATGCACAGCACCACCCCCCCCCCCCCCCAATTTTTAACCACAGGGTTCAAATCCTTACAAAAATGAGAACTTCCGTAGGTCTCTTGGAGGGAGTACATTTTTCTGCATAAGGAGCCATTATGGGATGAAAATCCATGCCAAACACAAGAAGAACTTGCACTTATATTAGGAGTGACCCAACAAGCCATTTCACATCGTTTAAAATCATTGGGAATAATTCAAAAGCAAGGAAATTAGGTTTCAAATGGAATGAAGAACGCCGAATTTTTTCATGTAAAATGGTGCTTGCTGGGCATAAACCAGGGTTTTTTGCATCGGCAACCAAGCCGAATACGCATGGAAAAAAACTCATGCTTTGTACTTGGTGGGATCTGCTTGGTGTCGTGTATTATGAATTTCTAAATCCGAACGAAACCATTACTGGGGCTCTCTACCAAACACAATTCATGAGATTGAGCCAAACACTCAAGGAAAAACACGCACCCTACTACTCCAGACACGACAAAACTATTCTGTTGTATGATAATGCTGAATACTCAACTAAGAAGTTTCAACCCACTCGCCGTATTCACCAGACATTACCCCGTCTGACTACCACTTAGAAGATGCCAACAATTGGGTTGATTCATGGATAGCCTCAAAAAATGAGTCGTCCTTCCGTCGTGGTATTTGTAGGCTGCCAGGAAAAAGTAGTGGCTAGCGATGGACAATACTTTGCATGAAACATAACCTAACGTTCTTTCACAATGAATGTCCAATTTTTGATAAAAATGACGCACACTTATTTGTATACCCAATAAAACTGTGTTGGGAAAAATAAAGATTTCTCGATTTCTACACCGCTTTTATAAGAATAGGTCTGGTCAGATCTATCTGTTTCGTACAATTTGTATGAAATAAATAGATTTTTTATAAGAATAATACTAAATATTTCTTAGATAATTACTATTTTGAAATGGCTAATGAAATAAGTGGATATAGATGGAGACGGCAAGAATGTTTTCGGCAACGCAAAGAGAGCAGGAACTGCGAGCAGGCTTGCTCAAGAAATAAGTGACGAAATGGATAGCGATATTGGTGGTAATTTAGTGACGATTATTTTGAATCAGATCTTGTATTCGGGAGTTTGAGCGATATTGACGATTTCGGTGACAGAGACTTGGGATGAACTTTATGAAGAAAATGATCTCGTCGATTAACAGCAAAATTTGCAACCTTTAACAGAATCTTTCGTATGTACGGAATGGAACAAAACGAGAGGTATGAGAATTTACAATATTATAGGGTTTTCCAATAGGAATGATATGATTTTTAAGTGACGTTTCGGCCATTTGTAATATGTCATGATCTGTTCTCAAGAATTGAGACTGTCGCAAACCACAACCGGCCGGATTTTGAGAAAGGATTTGGGTTTGCATCCGTATAAAATTGTTTTCACTCAAGAACTGAAGCCATTGAACCACCTTATACGTCGTGAATTTGCTGATATTTTCTTGGAACAACTTGAAAACGATAACGATTTTTTAAAGAAAATCATCTTCTCCGATGCGGCTCACTTTCATCAGAGTGGTGCGGTAAATAAACAAAACTGTCGATTCTGGTGCGAAGAAAATCAACAAATTATTCATGAAACACTTTTACATTCACCTAAATTTGGTGTGGTTTTTGGTCTGGTGGAATCATCAGTCCGTATTTTTTTCGAAATGAAGCTGGTAACACCGTTACTGTGAATGGAGATCGATATAGATCGATGATAACCAACTTTCTATGGCCGAAATTGGAAGAAGTTGATCTTGACAACATTTGGTTCCAACAAGACGGGGCTACGTGCCACACAGCAAGTGCAACAATTGAATTATTGCGAGAAAAGTTTGGAGATTCGATTATTTCAAGATATTGTGATATTGAATGATCCCCAAGAAGTTGTGATTTAACACCATTAGAGTATTGTTTGTGGGATTATTTGAAATCATTGGTCTTTAGCAATAAACCAAACTCTCTTTAAGCTTTACAAGTCAATATTGAACGTGCTATTCATGAGATACGACTTGATTTAGTGGAAAAAGTGCTCAAAAATTGGGTTCATCGAAATCGTTCCTGCAGAAGAAGCCGTGGAGGCCATTTGAATGACGTTTTATTCAGAACTTAATTGTATCGATTGTACTTCACATTAAATAAAAACATTTCAACTTCCTTAACAATTAGTGTGTTTTTTTTAAGAAATCCAAGACGCGGAACGAGCACAAAACCAATTGATATTTTTTTAGTTCTTTAGTTCTCTCCATATTTTGCGAGTTGTTTGGCATCGGCCAGCACCGTTACTTTTAAGTGGCACTATTCTGGCAATTACCCTGGAATAGGGAACTGAGGAAAGATTTTACCATAGCGAAATTATTAGGGAAAGTTATTCTAATTTGTTTTCAAAAAAACTAACTGTTTACCTCAGTATGCCGGAAAAAATATTTGAACAGAAATTACATATAAATTCTTTTCCCAGTTCCCTATTCCCGGGGAATTCCCAGAATAGTGCTACAGGACATTTTTATTGGTCTTCTTCCTACTTTTCCTCTTCCCTTGCGGATTCCATTCCAATGATATTCTTGTTAAAATATCATTGGTCCCTTTCCTTAATGTGCGTCAAATCCATCCATCCATCTCCACTTTCGTTTACTAATTTTGCACTCAATTTCGATTTGCCAGGTCCGCCGTACAGACATAATGAATTCAATTATTTTTCTCGGAATGCCCATTTCACACTGTACTTGCCAGATCATTTATTTGCTGATGGAATCGAATTCGCGTTCAAAGTCCACGAAGAGCAGATACCTCGGGCTCCATTCGTTTGATTGTTCATCGATGATACCGAATTAAGTTGATATGGTCTGTAAAGCTGTTCCTTTGCTAACACTTTCATTGTACTGTTTTGTTTTGGAGGGAGATGCCTCTCTGAAAACCTAGAGGTGTCGGTTTTCTGTGATTAAGACTTGCTCAGAGGATCCTTTATTTGTGGTAAGTTTGTGGGATTTTCCGATGACCCTTTTTTACACATTGATGTAGAGTGAGCATGTTTCTACCATATTTGCAATCTCGAGAATATGGCTTCGGTAAATTTTCTGCGATAATTTCATACCATCTTCATATTTGTTTCGATTTTCCGCCGTACTTTCATGGCAAGGCTGTAACTTTAGTTGGCGACATATTCATATGGTTTTCTGGTGTAGTTTTGACAGTCAAGCACTGTTAGCAGGTTTTTTTGAATGTATCTGTCAGTCAGTGTTCTTCAGTCGCTCAATGTTGAATATTTCTTAAGATTATTCTTTGGGTTCTTCACAGTTGCTTGTTTGATTTTGAATTTTGCTATTTACCAGTTTGGTGATCGCTATATACGCCTACTCTTCCCATTGCTCTGACATCCATCTGATTGATGTCCAAGTGTAATCGATGATTCTTTTTCTATTGTTGTTTCTTGCAGAATCTAGAGAATGTTGTTTACCCATGATTGACGTCATACCGGGTAACCATATCGATAACATTCCAATGTTCGCGTTGAAATTACATTGAACAATTTGTATGTCATTTCTGGATGTTCTAGATAGATATTGGTAGCTTGTATCTTGCGTAAATGAAAAGAGCTGCCTTGAAATATCAGCTGTTTCTTCCGTAGGTGTATAGACACACTGAGCTATCGTTGTTCGACTAGAATCTTGCTGTTATTGTTCTGCTACTTTTTCAGGGTCCATTCGAGTAGTGTTTTCTTGCTGTTATTGTTCTCCTCTACTCACATTTTTTTTATATGGATCTTGTCTACCTACCAGAATAGTGAGATATTTTTTGCCCGGGTGGTTGTAATCTCTTTCTCTCTCTTTTTTTTTTCTCTCTCTCTTTTTTTTCTCTCTCTCTCTCTTTCTCTCTCTCTCTCTTTTCTCTCTCTCTCTCTCTCTCTCTCCTCTCTCTCACCTCCTCTCTCTCTCATCTCTCTCTCTCTCTCTCTCTCTCTCTCCTCTCTCTCTCTCTCTCTCTCTCTCTCTCTCTCTCTCTCTCTCTCTCTCTCTCTCTCTCTCTCTCTTTCTCTCTCTCTCGCTCTATCTTCCGATTCGCGTTCGTGTGTGATAGCCAACGATCGAGATTTTTTTTTCCGGTTTGTTATTTATTATTTTCTTCTAGTATTCGTTTCTGTAAACAGTCAGGCCATGACGCGGGAAACTTTCGTTCCGTTCTGTTTCATTACTTTTCTTCTATGAAGTTCACAAGCGGCCACCCAAATTTGTATTAACCCAAACAATGGTTGCTTGACGTTGGCGATGAAGTTGTTGTCGTCTTATCATTGTAGTAACCGACCAAATGGTCAATATCATCTAAAAACAAATGAATAGAAAGGCCGAAATAACCCGTATTTCGAGCAACAATGGGTGTTTTCAGATACCCTATCATGATTAGTGAAATCGTTGGCTTTGATTTTATTCAACATGTTCCCAACTGTTGCGAGCCTTGAAAGTGCTCAATGTATCAATTTTTTTGGGGAAAAACGT
The DNA here is from genome assembly GCA_932526605.1 of Nephrotoma flavescens. NCBI lineage: Eukaryota > Metazoa > Arthropoda > Insecta > Diptera > Tipulidae > Nephrotoma > Nephrotoma flavescens. The sequence continues at coordinate 38,126,140 of OW052222.1, read as the reverse complement.
GTTTTATAAGACATTATAGTCATGGGTCATGGTCATTAGTATTTGGAAGTTAACTTTTTTTACGAAAGGTTAGTTATCTTCAGTAAAATAACAAATTTTAGAATATTGAATCATTAACAATCAAGTTGTGCGGGCCAACTTTGAAGCTAGCATAACAGTAACCCAGGACAGCCAACCACTACTACATTCTATGGAAGAACTGTGGAACATAATTAAATCGGTGATATTAAATGCTTCAACGCAAAATCTAGATAAAAATACATATAAACCTAGAAACACAAGGAAGACTCAGCGTTGTCTAACTTCAAATCAAAAAAAGAATCGAGAATAACACCTCTTTCAACCAACAAGGCAGTCACACAACGACTATGTAGCCGCGAAACGACAACCGTCGAAAACCGATCAAACATTTTCTCTGAGATGTACTTATGATGGAAAATTCTTACAAAAAAGACATCTACTCTGCACAGCCATGTATCTTCTAGTCATAGATTTTCAGCAAGAGTATGATAACATCCAGAGGAACTCGTTATAGAGTGTCTTGTCTCATTTACTGATACCTTCAAAAGGATGCGCGGACAACATAAGCATTCTGGGTCATAACATTGTGTGTCTTAAAGTTAACAAACAATCCAACAAATCGGCCCCATAACGAAGCGAAACCCAGACACGCGGAGAATTTTTAACAGACGACACATAATACGAAAAGGTGAATGAGTTGTGTGACATACAAAGGATATACAATATGCTTATTCCTTGAAGGAATTTGACCATTTATTAATGAGCCTAAAAATCTTCTAATTCGCGTACATTTCCTTAAATTTGCTTTATTATCCAAATTTGAATTAATTTTAGGAATAGGGTTTTGGCGGCCTCATCATCGAGGTGAAATAAGTTTAAATTCTGATTAATGGTTGATTAGTCCGATGAGTCCTACTCATGTTGCAGCCCTGCTAGAAGGTGCACACTAAATAAGGCATACTGTCATGCCACGGGGGGTTAAACTCGTTTCCTTTTATTTTACAATTTCGTTTGTTTTTTCCACGCGGCCACCCAAATTTGTACTGTTACATTAATTGCAACAATTACCACAAAGTATTGAATGAAATTTAATACGAGAAAATTGGCGGTACAAAAATGTAGCAAATTTTAATAATTTCTTCTGTAGAAACCACAGATACTTTGAAATTGCCTTTCATAATTTTCTTACTCTGTCGACGTCCGATCTAATTATGCGATTAGTTACGTTAATATGGTAGTGGGCTGACAAAGAAAAAATCAGTTACGGCAAATAATTAACAATTTTAAGGTTTGCTAATCGATTCGATACTTCAGCGTTAATGTGGCGTGTGGAATTATGTATCTAACACCGTGTACTTATCAATTACTTAATTTAAGCTAACTGACTTATTTACGTAAAAGGAGAGATCAGTATCCCTTATGGAAGATGCCTCCTCAATTCTTTAAGAGTGCGAATTGGTTGTGATTATCCCTGTTTCGGAACGGAATTGTTGCGAAAAAAATAAGGAAAAGAGTGTCTAGTTATATTTTTCCATTGATCCTACCTACTATCTCAGGAATCGAAACCGATACCATCTGATTCAAACATCCCAGATTTAAATGTAACTTTTACCAGTTTTGTTAACTTACAACCCTATACTTTTACGGATACATTACTTTGTCCACCACTGACATAAAATATCATAAATGAGATTTGCAATTGCAAAAAATATAAAAATTAACTTAAATATTAAAGACTCACCTCCTTAATTTCCTGCAATGTTGCATTACGATTAATTTCTAGTGAAATTGTAATTCCCGTAGGCATTAAACATGTCAGTTCAACTGTTTCTGGGGGGTCCCCATGCCAAAAGTCATAAGCAAAACAACTTTGAGGCGAAGGCACCATTTTTGGTGATGATTAATTATGATGTCTGTGTGATGAATTACAATATAACTGTGTTGTTTGATGATGATGGAAATTGTATTTTCCCCTCGAATAGCAGAGATTGGCAAGGTTTCACCGGCGTACCCTACTCACTCCAGAATCAACTACTACTCGATTAAGAAAATTGAAATGCCTCTCCTGTAACTTTAGCGGTTTGATGACACAAAAAATAACACATATAATAAATTATTATCTTTGTAGGTACACACAATTAAATTTCTAAGTCATCATTACATCATTAAAAAAAAATACTTAAGATTAGTTTTTCATACGCGAAAAAGATGATGAGCATAAAACCCTTTCATATTTTACATTTCGTATGCATCGATACAATTGTATATTCTAATCACTTATTCAGGACACTCATTTTTTATGTTGTGCCCAGCACTGATTATTACCTAGTACAAGCACTTCATAATAATACACACACAAAACAAAAAAAAAAGCCAGACGAATTTCTCCTGGGTGGGAAATTCGTTAATTTTTAAGTCACTAATTTTAATCGCGTCATAATTTTTTATCGGGTGGCCCCGGCACCACAATTTGATTACACAAATTTTCTAATTTTCATTCACTGTATTTTCACTATTTGGCCAATTCATGGGCCACGGCAAAAAAAAAAAAATTTTTTCGTTTTCAGGGAGTCTTGTCTCTTTTGAAAATGTCAAAATGACACCAAATAATTTTGCTTTCTTTTATTTCGTATGCCGTTTTAACTGTTAAAATATAATGAATTCGATCGATTAAACAATAAAAGTTATTTACTAATTTGTTGCTTCTTCACTTGTGTTATAAATGGAATAAAATAAGTGAATTTAACCAAAAATACACCAAAATAAATGAAGAGAAAAAATTTGTTTGATAATCGCACGAGCTGTCAGATTCAACAACAAATAAAAAATGACATCTATTTCAAGTGAGTATGGTTTGAAGTTGGCTATAACTTGCGTTACCAACGTAAATTATAGTACGGGCGAGTTCGGTATTTGGATATTATGGCAGCGTGTTAAGACTACTTACCAAATTAAATACTATTTTAGTATTTCGCCTAAATGTTGTTTTTAAACTTGTTTGTTATTTTACATAAATTTTTCAAATTATAACGAATGAAAAACCGAGTGGCCCGGTGAAAACGGACTTCGATTCGTTTTTGATTAAATTTTGATTAATATGAAGATATGATGATCTTATTAAGAGGTTGGATTGATGTTTAAATTCCACCTTGCACCAATTCCATTGAATTACAATCCCGATGGTGTTTTAGGTTGCAAATTTTGATTACAAAATCTAGTTAGCTCCTTTATACGTTGCTTCATGAATCATTCCCGCCAAGTGTGAGCATGACTGCTCCATAATAAAATAGCCTTTTATAAAAATAAATCTTTATCGGATTCTAACTTTACTTCTAAGGAAAATCTAAGTAATTGAAAAATAAAATAAACACAAATTTACAGACTGTTTGGATCGTTAAAAAATTATGAAAAATATTAAGATTTGCAGACAGAGGAAGACCATGAAATAGTTTCTGCGGGCAAATTGATAGCCTATCTGGACTCACATGCGACTTAATAATGTATGGTGATGATGGCTCCACATATAAATCGTTCCGTTGGGCCTCCTAATTGGAAACTGGGTTTTAGATGTGTTCGTCATGCTACGCAGAACCATATCAGCTTGAACCACACTCACTATGGCACAAGTAGCACGATACATTGTACATCATTGTGCACGAGGACTATACCAGCAGGAACCTTATAAGGCATCAACCTTTTGAAGCTTGCACAATGAGAACAATGTTTTTCGGATGGTTTTACAACACATACGCTTTCAGCCGGAACCATTACCATGATAGCTCGAAGCACCTTAGAATGTCCACCGAAACCATATTAAGTCTGCCAGCCCAAGACGGAACCATTTGAAGTGGTTACTACCTAAGCCGAAACCATTAAAAAGGCCTTCCAGAACCACTAAATGTCAGCCAGATCCAGAAAAATCTATCGAAACCAAACCAACCACACAGCCCAAGCAGCACAATACGTTATGAATCATTGTGTACCACTCCTTTTTGTCAGCCAGAACCGGTACTATGGCAACCAGAAGAAAAACAACGGCAGCCGGAACAATATCAAGCCAGCCCGGAAAATCTCAGCTAAAACGCAATGTCGGAAGCGGAAATTAGCAACGACTCTGTAAAGATGTTGATTAAGATGTCCCAATTGGAAAAAGGATAGTGGTGTACACTTGTGAAGGAAAATCCTACGACTAAAACTCAAATTAAAAGTGCTGTGACAAGAGTGCATATGGCTATGTGCAGGCTATTCAACAGCAAACATGTGTTTGAAATCATGTCAGAGCAGCCCGATAATAACAGCATTACCCTGGTCGGGACGAGGTAACAGGGAGCAGCTAGCCAAGGAATTTCGGTTGAAAATTCATGGCTGAAATCAATTGGCCAGAAGAGGCATTTATCGGCTAACTACCATAAACCATCGCAACATAGATAGATTTAGACGAACCCATAACACATCAGATATGTATATTGTGGAAATGTTGCAAAGGAGATGTCCTAGAATTACGCCGTGGCAGTTTGATGAAGCCTGATACTTCATCGGAATATTTCAAGGAACGTCCGTTACCGTTTGAACAAATAAATGAAGTAAAAAGAGTGATTGACAGATTGGCTTCACTTGGCGTTCTTCAACCAATACGTAAAGCTGCATCGTTGTTGTTCGTATAGGTCAGCGTGTCAGCAATATTTCAGCAATTCATTGAGCAAATGATTTCGAATGCGGAATTTGTTAGAAATTACATAACTTTTATTTCCAAGGTTATTTTTATCAAAAACGCTTGATGATCATCAGAGCCAATACCGATGGGAATACATATGTCGACATATGTCGACTTTACTAGACTTATTCTAGGCCATATGAGACAGTTTTTCTCCAATTCGCCAACGGTTCGCGCGCTACAAAAATTTTTTGCAATGCAACAGTTTCCAGAAATCATTGTAAATAATAATGGAACCTCGTTTACATCAGAAAATTTTTACGACTTCTGTCGACGCAATGCTATTGATCACTTAACAACTGCACCATTCAAACCCTCGTCAAATGGGGGAAGGAAGAAAGGGCTGTGAGATCTTTCAAAACCGTCATAAAGAAACCATTGGGAGATGGAGATATAGTAAACTGATCACACGAATCTGATGTTCATTAGCAGGTTCCGATTTTCACCGAGTCTTGATGGTAAATCTCTAAGCGAGAAACTTCATGGTCGTCAACCAATGTAGACAATATACGTTAGCCTTTACAAAATTCATACTGTCAAGAAAAAATTGTTGTACAACCTGCAATAAATATCAACAGTGGAGCATTCAAAGTGTCGAGTAGGAAGGATGCCATGTTTGGATTATTATACAATTTTTTGGGGTTAAATCATAATTAAATAAAATTTAATATAAATATTTTATTAATCCAAAAGCGGTGACCAGCCGATGTGATCTAAACACGCGCCCACCGTCTCCGTACAAGCAAATGCTACAATGTATTGTTCGGTAATGGCAAAAATTCCGCTCAGCGATCTGGGTGCTATTCAAACGGAAATCGGGCAAGTTCCAGAAAATAGATAGTACGAGCACGTAAAGTCAGTAATAGTGGAAAGATTCCGAGAAGCTATACCCGATGTACAACTTGGTGATACAAAACCAACCCTGTTGTATCAAAAGTTAAAAAATTTGGCATCAGATTCGTTAACGGAAATGGCACTCATCGATTTATGTGCTGCCCCACTACCCGAAATGGCTCACGCTGCAGTGATTAAAATGAAAAATTCATCAATCAAGGATCAACTCATAGCACCCAACGCTATGGTAGAATCAATCTGTTTACGTAGAGTGTGATCGTAATATTCGCCAAACGACTACACAGCAAACCGTAGCATCGAGTAATTCGAAATTTACTTCGGCAGCATCGTCCTAAACCAGTGTACTATAAAACTCTAATCTGAGCTTGAACAAAAATTTCACAATTTCCGTGGTCGCAGCAATTCAGTGAACGCTAGCTAGTAAAACACGTGCGCGTTCAAAATCCCGTTCGGAGCATGCAAATCAAACCAATGCCGCAAGCCGTGTAATTTTGACGCAACGAATGCTGCCCAGTCAAATAGTAAATGAAGGCAACAGCCTACGTCGGATTTAGGTAACGAACAGCCTAAATCAAATTTCAATAACCGACTAAAAATTTACATCGGATTTTTGGTTGATACAGGGGCCGACGTATCAACGTATCAGTCAAATTAAATTGTTCGCAGCGAACGGCGCCGAAATTTAAACGTTTGAACTACCAGTCTACTAGGGAAGTTCAAGCAAATTACGATACGATATTTCCACCACCAAGAAATGAAATTCCTACCGCTATAATACATCGAATTATCACGGGAGGTCATCCTATATATGATCATTCCCGGAGACAACAAAAATGATCGAACGACGTTAACATGGACGGACGATGCGGGAAGTGCATTTAATAAGTGCAAACTCGATTTGTCCAACGTCTCTTTACTCGCCCATCCATCAAAAACGGCGGAGCTTTCGCTATATGTTGTAGACAACGGACTTAAACCGTTAGATTTTTTCTCAAAACACAAAGTGCAACTTCGATACAGCACGTATGATCGTGAGCTCACGGCAATGTATTTGGCCGTTAAAAATTTCCAATTCATGCTGCAAGGAAGAAGTTGTCACATCTACACCGATCATAAGCCGCTTAAAAAGCGAACGATCGTCAAGTGAGGCAACTCGATTACATCGGACTAAAGGACTAAGGTAACATAACATTTCGATTAAATTAAAAAAAAAATTCTGTTCCAGGCAGTTCGAATTCGTGACGCAAAAATTTCGAAGTAACTTCATTCAGACGATTCATGACATGCCGCATCCAAGTGTACAAAGTACGGCTAAATTGATGACAAAACGATTCGTTTGGTAAGGCATTCAATCAGATGTCGCTAGATTTGTTCGAAGCTGTTTAAAATGTCAACACGCAAAAATTGGACGTCACACGCATTCTGAACTGGAGAGAAATTGTCATCTATATTCAATAGACAAGTACGAAGGGCCGTTCGCTGAAAATGCTTCTTGAAAAATGGTTGACTCGTAACACTATAAGCGCTCTAGCAATAGGAAAGCTACGACTAAATATCTTAAGAAGCGAAACAAAGAAGCGCAAGACAGGATCACCATTTTAGGAAACTTACGTAATGTACTCAGTGCGACGTTTCGATTGCGATTGGGTCGACTGTGCTGACGACGTTTCTTATTTTCCCCGCAAACGACAATTCTGTTTCGATTCCGGTCAGAGGCTGTTCTAGTTCAACGACGATCCCATAAGCAAGCATTCGAGTAAATTCGTTACGTGTCAGCGCAACCTGTTCTGCTAGATTTTGCAATAATCGAGCTTCGATCAGATGAAGGCGTGGGAATAACGGCGGTCGTAAAACGTCGAATCGAAGACCGGGGGATTCAAACAATTTGAATTCATTGAACATGTTATCAAGATGAAAGATCCGAATCAACACATAGTTTGGGCACCAGTGCACCACCTACAGTTCTGATGCCTAAGAAGAATAAAGAAATTCGAGTGTGCGTAGAATCAGTTGGCAGGTTAAAGTTAGCAATGAGGACCTGGATAAAACCGCGTTCATTACGCTATTTGGATTATATTGATTTAAAAGAATGCCGTTTGGGTTGAAAAATGCGCCGGATCAACCATTTTTCGAATGTCGCTGGCCTGTTATAAAATTTGACAAAGAAAAAGACACCGTGATCCCGGAGTGAAGCTGAAAATTCTGCTTTTGAAAATTTAAAGAGTTATGAAATCGTATACCCTGATGAACGATGCAAGCCGTTATGCTTTGGGTGCTGTACTATTACAAGGTGATGGAAATGTTGAAAGGCCAATCGAATATGCAAGTCGCATGATAATCACTGTGGAAAGAAACTATAGCAACATTCAACGAGAAGCACCCGCAGTAGTATGGGCATTGAACAAGTTTCGAGGCTTGAGTATTCTGTTCAAGTCGACACTCACACACATGCACAGAACTTTTAGCTCGGCTGAGTATGCGAACTGTCAGATCCACTTCACAATTAAATTCAAAATAGTTCGTGTTTTTTTTTTCATTTTACAGCGGAAATACTTTGCGATCAGAATAATCTCAATAGGTTATGGGCCCAGATCACGGGAAACTGTAAAATAAAAGTGATAAAAAGGAAAAACAGCCAATTTCGAAATAATATTATGCACGGCGAAACAACAACAATTCATTGCATCAATTTAGTGCGATTTCGAGTGGAACATTCAAGAACAAAAAAAAACATTATTTTCTGGATTTTCGTGGCCGGTGAGCATAGTTGAAACAAAAGGGAAGGTGATCATGTCAGCATTGAAAAATTGGAGAGCGTTTAAAATTGGCCGATATTAAAATTCCAGATGCGTCAAATCATGGAAGCAAATTACGCGACGGAAATTGTAACTTGGAAAAGAGTAGACTTTCATATCAAAATTAATAGAACAGCAGTTGAGAGATCAGAAGGACACAATCATTTCAATAGCGCGTTTGATGGCGGAAGAAATGCGTCTCAAGGCACAGGGCCAGGTCGAGAAGGTGGAAGCGCTGATGGCTATACCAAAGAAGAACAACCAACAACAGCAAAAGGGAAATTCATCGAATAACAACAACAAAGCGGCCAATAAAAGCGGCAAGCCGAAAGGCAAGTGCGGAAAAGGCGGCCATTGACTGCGGGACTGCCCAGAAAAGAAGAACAGCTCGGACAAAAAGCAAGAAAACACTTCAGTGGGTGCTTTCATTTGTCACACGGAAGCAAGTGGTGACAGGCACACCAGTATTTTGGATTCAGGAGCGACGAACTACATGAGACACCGACGTGTTTGGTTTGAAAACTTCACGGAAATATCTGAATCGATGAAAATAGGCAATGGTGATAGAATCATGGCTCGAGGCAAAGGCGACATCTAGTATTCGAGTTTTCACTGGCAACGATTGGATTCGCAAGCAATTCATGGAGGTTCTATTTGTACCGGACTTGCATGTAAATCTATTTTCAACGGGAAAGGTGACAGATCATGGACACAAACTGAGCATGGACAACGAAGGATTCGAAATACAGAAAAACAGATACAGTTCCAGATGCTTTTCAAAACAGACGAATCATCACAGTTCGAGGCTACAGCAAACGTAGCAATTAAAAAGACGTCACTTCAATCGTGGCATCAGCGACTGAGACATCAAAATGTCACACACGTGAAAAAATTCCTGCAAAGCCGAAACATTGAATTTTTCAATGAGGATTTTACATGCGAAGCTTGTGTTTTCGGCAAACATCATCAAAGCAGCTTCAAGTGTCAAGCTGATACAAAAGGATGATAAGCACAAACTTCGTAATGTTAGGTCTGACAATGGCACGGAATAATGCAGATGTAAAGGCATTTTTCGAGGAAAATGGCATTCATCACCAACGAACTGTGTCGTACACAAATGAGCAAAACGGGTATGCTGTCAAATCAGCAAGAATGATGCTTCATGTGAAGCAAATGGAAAAAAAGTTTTGGGCCGAGGCGGTGAATTTAGCAGTCCATGTGCTAAATCGAACTTTAACAAGCACGATCATCGGAAAAACACCGTATGAATTGTGGCACAACAAGGAAGCGAAGATTGGCCGTTTGCAAATTTTTGGTTTGGAAGTTTTCGAGCACATTCCAAAGGAGAAGCGACAGAAACTCGACGCGAAGGCCACCAAATGCATCTTTGTTGGATACGACAAACGTTCCAATTCATATCGAGTATGGAATCCAGACAGGAAAAGTTGAAATATCATGCGACGTGGTATTTTTGTTGGAGGAATCCATGGCAGTGCTCGACATCGGAGCTGAAGAAAAAGCTGGCGCAAATGAGGGAAAGGCGAGCTCAAAGTGACGAGCGCGCAGATGATGGAGACGCAGACGATTTCATCCCACCAGAACAACGTGAACGGCGTGGCGCGATATGCGATCTTGATTACAGAAATGTTGTCAATCGACGATTGCGCGATCCGAGCACCATCACGACAGCGAAGCATCTAACATTTTTTGCATCGACGCAACACATCAGTACAATGTTGGTAATCAGCGAGGAGCAGAGCAGGCGATACAATCGAGTGATCAAACGAAGTGACAAACAGTGGGAGCGTGCAAAGGACGAAGAGTACGATTCGCTCATTAAAAATCGTACATTATCAAGAAAACTTCAGTCCAGTGGTGAAGTTTACATCGATCAGAGCGATCCTGGCATTCGCAACGGCAAAGTAAATGAGGTTGACGCAATTCTACATCAAAAATGGTATGTTAATCCTTGCAATGGCTGGAAAATGGTATGCTAATCGTTGCAATTTATGTCGAAGACGGTTTGATTGCAGCGGAGAGACAGGAAGACATTACGTCGGTCATCGAACATTTGAAAAAAGATTTCGAGATCAAGGTTTTCGAGTTGAATTGTTTTCTGGGACTTGAAATTGATTGGCGATCGGACGGATCCATTCTCATAAATCAACAAGGCTACGCAAGAAAAGTTATCGATCGTTTCAACATGACGGATTGCAATGCAGTGTCTACTCCATTGGACAATTCACAAAATCTAGGAGATTTTGAGGTCGACGAGGAAGTGGATTTTCCGTATCGAGAAGCAGTCAGAAGCAGCCGATGCTTGGAAAAGCCAGCTGCAGTATATATGAATGCAGTCAAACGCATTCTGAAGTACATTCGAGGCTCGATGGACACGGGAATTCGCTTCGGAGGCAAAAATGATCTGAACTTCCTGAATGATTCTTCATGGACAATCAGAGCGCAATAAAACTGGTGAAGAATCCGGAGTTCCGCAAGCGTAGAAAACACATCGACGTGCGGTATCACTTCATTCGTGAAAAATTTGAAGACGGATAGTGGATAATGTTGCTACACAGTGGAAATCATTCAACGTACTACGTGCTGTTTGGGAATTAAGCAAAGTCTAGCCCTCAAGGTATCATTTCTAGGCCAATCCAATGAGACACCGTAATCGGGACCTAACAACTCAATTGAGAATTTTAATTAAAGATCTTCATACTGAGTGGCCGAAGTATTTATAAAGTATTAGATCCGCTATGGACGCCACAATATGTAAGGCCACTGCGAACACTAGGCGAGGTCACATTTGCGGCCCTATTCAACTTCGTGCCACAGATTTCTTCGTATTTGTGGAAGTTACAATTAGTAATGAAGGATGATCATAAAATCAATGAACGAGAGCAGGATCGGCGAAAAAAATATTCACACGCGCTACGTCAACATCGACCATTTAAAGTCAGTGACCTAGTACTGCTCAAATCACACCTTCGAGCTATGCAGCGAAAGTATTTAGTAGAAAAGTAGCACCCAGGCGTGGCCGGTCCTACCGCGATATGCAGAATTGTCAACCCAACTACGTGTCGAGCCAATTTCTTGAATAAATAGATGATATCGTGCTTCTTGGCCGAAGACCTAAAGATATCAGCCTTACACCGCTCGAACGCTACGCATGAAGACTTGGTGTGAAAATGAACAGAAGTAAAACAAAACTCGTATCAAACCCCAGGAGACCACCTCGTCTCTATTCCAAAAATTGAAATCGGCGACAATAATCCTGATAGCGTATATTTCTATTACCTCTACTTCTATTATAAAGCAATCGTAAGACCCGTGCTGACTTTCACAAGCCAGAGCTGGACCCTGATCTTTGTTTTAAACGGAAGGCCATTGATTCCATCGTTGGCCTAATTAAAGTTGTAGAAACCGACCAAATGGCACAGTGGTTAAAGCTTTGGCGTTTGGATCGGGAGGTACTGGGTTCGAATCCCGATAGGGACAGGATAGCATGCAGTGAAATTTTATCAACACATTACGATCTGTGGTGAAATGTAACACATCTATGACCCCCTGTCAGTGTGAAAACCCCATGGGCCGACCCATTTAAGGGTCATTGTGCTGGCATGGAGCTTGCAATGTGCAGATGGTCTTAAATCGGTCCTATAAGCCCTACGTCCTCGAGTTGGCCGGGAGGCATAAAGTAAGGACGCAAAAACGAGGATAACCGCGGAAGAGCAGGGCGAGTCTTGGAGCCCCAAAACAGATTGCATAGTTAATAAAAATCACCATTTATCGGATTTTTATTCTCGGAGACCGCGATATCATTGGATTCATTAAATGGCTTGTCGAACAAGATCTACGCAGAATTCGATACATCGCTAGGTTTCATAATAGTACATTTTCGACAGTATCGAATAAAAACCGCTATCGAAAATTTCATATTAGGTGTCGGATGTTACTCTGGATGAACTCGCAGAATGATGTACACATATAAGGACTTAAAAGAAGGAATCTAAATTAATTTTTGTAGGAGACCACCGAAAGAGTTTTAGTACTAATTCGATCAGAGAGAAACTTACGATTTTCTTTAACTGGAAATTATACGTGTATACGTAATTTTATTTTGAATGGTAAATAAAAACAAATTAACAAAAAATTCATGATTTCCAGTTACAGACACATTATAGATCATCTGTCCGCTTTTTCTTCTTCTTCTTTTTCAATTTTGGGGTTTCGGCTATTTCCGGCTCAACCTCAATCTCAACTGGATTTTCGGATTCACGATCTTTACGTTTTTTCTTTTTCTTTTTCGGACTTTCGTCGATCGTCACCTCCGCTGAAACTGATTGTTCTTCCTTTTTCAACTTTTTCTTCTTCGAATGTTCAGTAGACTCAACAGCCTCGTCTACATCAGCATGTTTCCGTTTTTTCTTGAAAGGCTTAATTTCTGTGCTGACTTTCTCGTCGACTGGGCCGATGATGGGAAGATGATTTTTCTCAGCTACATCGAGTTTCTCTTCTAGTTCCGCAACTTCATTCGATACGATATTTTTATTTATGAAAGTTGCACAGAAAAATCCATTCGTCATATCGGTTTCTTCGTAACAATAAATGCAGTTTTCACCTACACGATATTCTTCCGAACCAAAATTAAGCCACGAATCGCCAAGTATAGTGCGCGGATTCATTAAAAGAAAATTTGGACATCGCTTCAACGCCTTTGTGACCACATACTCATTCTCCTCGGGAAGTATTGAGCACGTTGAATATACAACACGTTTTGCATTCGGGAACGATTGCAGTGTATGAACGAGGAGACGTGATTGTAATTTTGAAAGAGCCTGAATACGTTCCTTGGACGGTTGCTTATGAACACGTGAAGCCATACCAGACGAGGAACAAGATGGATCAACAAGAATGTACTCAACATTTGGATATTCCTCGGCAGCTGGAAAAATATTTATGATTCAATTTACGTTTAACGATTATAATAAAATATTTTAAGACTGAACTCACTTATCTCTGTCGCGTCCCTATTCAGCGGAATAAATTTAACATTTTTATTTTTAAGTGTTTCACACATCATCTCGTACCGCTCCTTGTTAAGATCGTTCGCATAAATTTTACCTTTGTTCTTTATAATTGCTGCTACTTGGCTTGTTTTCATTCCGGGCGCCGCACACAAATCGAGTACGCACGATTTTTTAGAAGGCTCGAGTAAAATGGGCGGCAAGCAACTTGCCTAACCGAGAAAAAGAAAATTATGTAAGATACAATAAATATTCTAAAAATTACTTACCTTATCCTGTAATATAAATTTATGTTCGGTCACAAGAGGACTTCGGGCCCAGTACACCCGTGTCTTAGGGGAAAACACTAGCAGATGTTTTACATGAAAATCGGCGAGAAAATTAAATTCGTCAAGATGCTTAACGGCCTCCAAAAAATCGGAATACTTTTCGAATTCATTGGGCAGTTGATTGAAGCCCTCACGGCGACATTCCTCTAGTGCATCATCGTAAGTAATTTTTAGTGTATTGATCCGAACGTAACGTGGCAGCGGAGCTGGAAATAAATCAAAACTAGATTACTAAATAAATATGAGCCCGACCAAAATGGGGCATTCGAATTAAACTCGAAAACGGATTTCTAAGATTTAGAATTTTATTTTGTTCATAAATAATAAGTTCATAACATTCTAATTTGTTTTTTTTACTACTGGTGGTCTCGTTACGACTAGATCCTGTTGTATGACATTCCCTTGATCATCGTATTCAGTTTCGAAATATCCTTTAACCGCGTATAACGCTATAATGATGTTCACCACAATGACCGACGAGAATACGGACCAGCATGTCTCTTGGAAGTAATCGAGATCGAAATGGTTTCGTAACATATCGCGAACACCGTAAAACGTTAAAAACGGAAGGGTAAACATTAGAATACTGAAGAATAGCAGGAACAGCATAGATGTAGCCTCCTGTCGTTTATGAACGGGGAGTTGAGGTCGTGGTTGCATACGTGCCTGATAGCTTTCCAATGATTCTTGTTCCAGTACTTGCTTCTTCTTCTTTGGTTTATCCAAGTCATTTCCGAATCCGATGTTCATGATCCTAAACCATAAAAATAATTACTAGAAACTCACCATTACGCTTTTCCGTAAAATTTTCGCCTTTCAATTCATTGAAGATATCGAGAAGCTCCTTTTTATAAGTTAGAATCGTTTGGATTGGTTTCGCCTCGCCTGATAAACCATTCTCATGACCTATTAGTAGTTCAGTCATAAGAATACGACATACGTACGGATCAAATCGGGTCTCCCTCACAAGGATTTCACTTTTCTCGATAACTTTTTCGATGAGATCACGATTCCGAAAGAATTTATCGAGCAAGGCATACAAACGGTCTGTTCGCTAAAAACAATGAATAATTCGTACATTTTGATAAATTTGTCAGAATCCCGGCAATATATTATTATAAAATTTAGTAGAAAACAAACCGCATGTTTTTCATTAAACAGTAGCGTCTTCAGCGATTCCCCTTTCGTAATAACACGTCGCAGAATTTTTACCGCGGCTCGGTATTGTGTAGAAAGGCTTACCGAGTGCTTTTTTTCCATTACTCAAGCACGCTTTAAACAATAAAATAATAATTATTTCACTTTTATTTCATACAATTATTTATCAACAAACACATGTGAATTTCATGCGTTCTTGCATGGTTTTGACAAGACAAACCGTTCGACTGTCAAAATTTACAACAAAACTTTTGGATACAAATTTGCGCAAAGTTCTCTCTATTTTCAATGAATTCATTTTACGGCATAATTTTCACGTTTCGATCTGGCAGAATATTATACTTACAAAATTAATTTGGTTTTATATTATTTGCAATACTCAAATAGAAATTCTAAATATTTTTGTTTTAATTTTTGGATCTCGTGACAGCTGTTTGTTGTATTTTGCAATGTTGCTATAAAACACATAAAATTACTACGTTTGGGTGGGTGATATTATGGTTACAATTGCATACAACTAGGCGTTATGAAGTTGAATACAAACGATACACATATTAATTGGAAACTAGCCCTAATAAGTATTCCATCGGCCTGGCACGGCTTAATTCTAAACAGTCCTACACATAGATCTAAATATTAAAGATTCATTAAACTAAAAACGGTATTGATTATTTTATTTTGTTAAGATAGTTAGCGCCGCAAACTAGGCGAGCGAAAGGTGAAATTTGTTTATACGAGAAAAAGCCTCACCCATTTTATTTTTATTTAATCATTTTTTACATTAATTGTAAACTAATTGAACATTTTACATACTTATCCAATCGAATTATAGTCATCTATGAAGTGTAATATTACATTAAAACTAGTTTTTTGAGAAATCACCTTTCGATCTAGCTAGCAAAATATTCCATCAGATGTCAGCCACTCTGCGTTAAAAAGCGAATAGGAAGTAGCGCTAACTAGGCGGCGTTTTTAAGGTCATTAGGGATTTGAATCGTTTTCTTTTAATGTACATACATTCGTATTTTGACGTTCATTTAATTTTAAAAATAAGAGCGGCAATATGGAGAAGTCGCAAATGGGACAAATTGAATTTCCGAAAAAGGTACGTAACGAAATATTTAATGGCAGATTACAGATTTTCGGTTATGTTCAATATCTTTTAGAATGAAACACTCAAAAATATTACAAACCATTTCCACGAAAGCGGTGATCGCTGTTTGCGTAGCAGGACACCAACCAGCACATTACATTCTAAATCAGTTAGAAGAGTTCTGTATCAAGATGAGATAAATCAGGATAAAATTGGAGTATTAGTCGAATCCTTGAAGGCTGTCGAAATATCATATCCAATCGAATATTTTCCGGATTTACTACAAATACACGAATTCCTTAACGTCCATTTGGATTTTTTGATGCTGCGCACAACATTTACGCAAGGTGTAACAATGGAATACCTTGAAAGTGCTATTATTGATCGCCACGATGCAGATCTATATCAATTAATGTATATTTTTTTGGCGATTGTTTTTAAATATCGAAGCGCTGAATTTGTGGGGCTCAATTTTTTAACACAAAGGCGAACCGCTATAGGATCTTTCACCAGAAGCACAACAAGACGACTATATAGTTGCAGCGTGTATGACCTTTCCTGTGATGAATTCACTATAAGCGAAGTACTTAAATTACATTTATTAGTTTCGAGCACACCATTACTGGACCGTACAGTTGACAGCGGAACCCATGATTGCTATAATGCTTATCAGAAGCTTTCAGACGAATTTATCAAGGAAAATGGATCCATTATACAGGCACTTCATTATGATACAATTTATCGGCTCTCGTCGAGTGATTTATTAAAAATATTTAATTGTCTTTTGAACCAAATCCTAACATTCGATGTAGTGCGTAAACAAATTGAAGTGCATTTGGAGCCACCATCTAATTACCTGGGCCGAGATGAATCAGGCTGTATGTATTGGAGATTTTATTCAATGGCTGGTATTTATATAGAGTGCAACAACAACCTATGGAAATGTATTGATACTCGTAAAATATTTGATGAACTGTTGGGGATGATGAACGAATCACCATTAAAACAAAATTTGGAACAACATGGATACAAAACTTTTGAAAAGGGCCGATCTAGTACCAGGCAATGGAAACATTTCTTGAAAAAATACCGATTTAGGAATTTTTATTCGTTCGATGATTGGCCCATAATTTGGGAAGAGAAATTATCCGGTTTTGAAACATTAATCCAAAATCTTGGTTTAGTTTGTAATAATATAAAAATTGATTACGATTTTTTTCAAAAGTCATTTTCTGAGTGGGAGATTCCAAGTAACATGGCCATTATTAAATCGATGAAATTAATTCGTATGGAAAGTATCGACCAGAAACTGTGTCAATTGTATAATCTTCCAAAAAAAGGCTTTTCCGAAGAACATTTGAATGTAATCCGGGGCGAAGCATCGAAAGTAGCATTTTCTTACTACAAGCTGGATAGTAATCGTTTGTCAGGAAGTGAACAAGGCGCCTTAACTATGTCTCAAACTATATTTGAAATGTTTTTGAATGTTCAAAGTGTTGGTGAACTATTTTTAAGTTTTTATCAGCTGTACGAGGAGCTGTTAGAGAGCTACGGCGGTTGTGATATATGTCATAGCTATGAATTAGGGGCAAAATCGTGTAATACTTGTTATCGAACAGTACATTGGAATTGTTTTGCCAGGGTGCCAATGGCGTTGCAATGTTTAAGTATAAAATGCCATATATGTCAATTTCGGTTAGAGGAAACAGAAATCATCGATCTAACAGTGGACTAATGTATCTGACAAGCGATCGCAGTATTTTATATGCATACATTTATTTATTTATTTATTAATTCATATTCGAACTTGCGTTGGTTACAATAAAATTACAACAGCTAGTACAAATACAAAAATGAATAGTTCAAACCGATAGCAATAGCGGCCGTAATAGTAAATAGGTAATATAATAATAAGAATAAAAATTGTATAAATAAAAATATAAATATAAAATATTCTTAAAATAAATAATATTAAATCAGTTTCTAATTGAAATTAGTTTAAATAGCTAATAAATTAAACTCCTAATGTTGGTAGATCAAACCACAATTAGCTGGTTTCAGTCAATAAAAATCATTCCAATCATAAATAAATAAATTAAGTTGAATTAAATTAAATTACTTTGAATTATTTTGAAATGATGAATTGTGAATATCGTTTTTTGAAAGTTTCTACAGACTTGCCTCTCACTAACAGGGGCAGGTTATTCCATAAAAATCCACCCCAGACAAAAAGTGTATCGTCCACGTACATCGAGCTGTGAGAAGCTATGATGAGTGTCTCTGTCAGTACAATCAAATCTAAATCCATTCCAACAAAGCCACTCGGTAATCAAAGAGTTTGCGCGAAGGCTTTTCAAAATTCTCGTTTTTGATAATAAAAATATAGATAGATACCTTCATGATTAAACTCTCTTGTGATTCAATTTTCCCATCAAAGAAGAGCTCAACTTCGAAAATATAATGTCTCCATATGGGTAATTATGTGTCCAGCCGTTTATTTCTGACAAATCTGATCCACGTGTTTACCCCAGCTCAGGTCGTAATAAGTGTAACAATTCTTGCCTTTTGGCTGAACAGAAATTTTACGGGCGTACTCGTCGAGCAGACGAATTGTTTCATATTGTTTACATTCATGTTTTCCTGACCTTCAGACACGATTAAAGGTCGATTTATATTATCCGTTCCTTTCAGTTCCTGCACGTAACGTGTCAGACAAAAAAATGATTGTTGTATTTCACATGTATTTTTGTCTTAAAACGGCAAGTGTGCTAAACGGCAAGCAAAATTTCGAAGCTGAGTCTAGGGTTTTATTTTTATATACATCTCTAAACGTTGATATCTTTTGCATCAAAAGTTCTTAAATTTTTACCACTCTCATGCTTGCATGCGTAATTCACTGTTCCCATTTTCTGGCGAATCAATGCTTTGATTAAAATTTTGCACAGGTATTTTTCGCAGCATCACTTTGGGGATGTTGCAATAGTTAAACAGTCTGTCCAGGGGTGAATTTAATATGTCGCGTGCGAAGGTTATAATGCTTTGAGTATCTTTGGTATGCAGATTTTAGAAGCTTGACTATTGTAGACAAAATGTTACGTAGAAGTTTGTAAGATTTTAAATTTTTGCCGAACGGAGGGCGCAAGTGATTTCAGCTAAATATTTGTCCCAGGTTTTATGATCTGTTTCGACGTATGCCCTAATCGCAGCTAACACTGATCTTGCAACGGTCAGTTCCTGCAAACTCAGGAACACCGCGCATAGTATTGCAGAGTATTTTCTGTGTTTATCAAAATACCTTGCAATGCATTCCACAAACGAATTGCCAGCGACACGCTGATCAAAGTAATTCGTTTGGATCATTGTTTTAAAATAAATAATTCTTATTTTTATTTCTATTTTTATTTTTTCTTTCGGGCGTTTCGTATTTGCGTTTTGCGTTATTTTTTTTAAAGCATTTCAGCATTTGTGAATGCAGTAATATTTGTGTCCGCGTATCTAAAAGACACACAAGCAAACAGCACACACACAATTTAGTGACTTTGGGACGAAAATAAAAGTGAAATATGTCGGACAACGAGTTCGAACCCGGTTCCAGCGGCACCACACAGCAACCTCAGCCTTTAAGCAAGACTACGGCGCAAGGACAAGTAGTAGCAACAACAGGCCACAGCATCAAACTACCAGCATTTTGGGAGACGAGTCCTAGATGCTGGTTTTTGTCAGCAGAGATCGCGTTCGACGCGAACCGCATCACTAGTGACAAAAGAAAGTTCTCTTATGTAGTCGCATCGCTCTCGGAAACGCAAACGGACAAAATAAATTTTATTTTGCATGATCCGCCGCTAGAAAATGAGAACGATGCGGTTAAACGAGTTCTTATGGAGCGTTAGCCATATCCGAGGAGCGTAAATTGGAGACTATCCTCAGAAAAGTGGAGATTGGTGATCTCCAATCGCTGGCAGACCGGGAATTTTCGCCCAAAATCATTAAACAGCTATGGATCAGGCAATTACCTGTTTTCATACAAGCAGCACTAGTTCCACAGCAAGATAAGCAAGAGGAAGCTCTTGCTTGCATAGCAGATAAATTACACGAATTAGTTTGCAGTAAACAAAATCGTGTAAATGCATTACAGCAAAATACTTTTCAGCAACCAACGGACAAACATTGTTCCAATAGCACAAATTTGGAACAAACCCTTAGTAAAGTAATTGACAGACTGGACAAACTGGAACATAGTACACAATTTCGTAGCACGCAAAATACACACAGCAAGTCTCCTAGGAGAAAAACATTTTCTCCAGGTAGACAACAACATTATCGCCCGACAACAAACAATCAGAGTACTAATTACTACCAGCAGCAAGCAGCAACAACGTAACAAGCAAATACATCGTACCGACAACCACAAAACTGGTGTTGGTATCATAACAGGTTTGGCCCTAGAGCAACGAAATGTTCTAAACCATGTGGATTCAACGCTCCACATGGCGGAATTGCACATACTAATTCCCTAAACTACTAAATCTTAAGGTCTCAGCGGCGACCTTAAGAAAAATAGTACCAAGCCGCTTATTCATCCGCGACCCAGTCAACAAGCTAGATTTTTTGATTGACACTGGTGCGGATGTTAGTGTCATTCCACACACAAAATACTTCTGCTACAATACAAATCGGAGTTTAGATTTAGTATTGTCACCAGCAAACGGTACTAGTGTGGAGGTAAAAGGTAACAAACTAAGAATTAACTATTACTCCTTTACACACAATTAAAAAAAGGTTTATTTTGTATTTTATTTAACATTTATACTCAATAAACTAAACAACAATTAATTAATTATTTATGTTTATGAATTTTATAAATCGTTACTTGAGCGAAACTCTATTGAGTTTTTTTAACACGAATTTTATTCCATATACTGACTTTTATTTTTTTCTTCGCATTATTTTTATAGTTGGGAACAAAGAAATTCATGACGCCCTCCCGTATTGCATAATCTACAATTCTACAAATTCTACACGAAAATCGAGGACATAATTTAGGTTTGAAACTTTACTACTATAAAATTGATTTTGAATGCATTGGTTAACCGCCACACTAGTATCAACACATACGGTACCAAACTACTCGACGTAGACATCGGTCTATGTCGATCTACGCAATCGCAAACTTATCAATCCATCCACTAGTCTTACAATTCACGCCATAACAGCATGCGTGGACACACCTACTACACTTAATTTTATAGTCAGCAACGGTTACGGAGTTATCTTAAAGAATTATCCTTCTTTAACAGCTCCACTGAATTACAATTTACCGGTAAGACATAACATCGTCCATCACATTGTGACGAACGGACACTTACCTTTTTCTCGACCTCGTTGACTCGACCCAATTCAGCATAAATCAGCTTTCCTAGAATTCCAGCACATGGTGGATCTAGGAATCTGCAAGCCCTCTTCTTCTCCTGTATCATGTCCGCTACACATGGTAAAGAAGAAGAACAACGATTGGAGACCATGTGGAGATTATAGACGCCTCAACGCGGTCACAATTCCTGACCGCTACCCCATTCCCCACATTCAAAACTTTTCCATGCAATTACCATGGATGCAAAATGTTCTCCAAAATCGATCTCGTCAGGGCATATCATCTCATTCCAATTGCTCCCGACGACATTTACAAAACAGCAATTACTACTCCATTTGGTTTATTTGAATTCACTCGAATGCCATTTGGACTTCGCAACGCTGCACAAACATTCCAGCGTTTTATCAACGAGATAGTGAAAGATCTCGACTTCGTCTTTGTGTACATAGACGATATTCTCGTCGCGTCATATAAGACGAAAAACAGCACTTTGGCCATTTGGAACAGCTCTTTCAAAAGTTTTCAAATTTTGGCGTCAATTTTAACATCGCAAAATGTGTTTTCGGAACCAGAAGACTGGACTTCCTCAGTCACAAGATTACCGCTAATGGCATTCTGCCGCCTCCAGAACGTATTAAGGTCATTAGCGATTTCCCAGCACCGCAAACTATCAAGCAAATTCAACAATTTATCGGCATGATTAATTAATATCACCGATTTATTGAAAAGCTAGCGGAGACTCTTACTCCATCCACACGCATTTGGCAGAGCTCCTTAAAAAACACCTCAACATTTCTCTTGGACTGAAGAATGTCAAACGGCATTCCTTCAGCTCAAAAATAAGTTACAAGAAATAACACTACTAGTGCATCCGTTAGCTAATGCAAAATATAGCATTACCATCGGATGCGTCTGGTACAGTAACAGGTGCGGTCTTGCAGCAACTTAACGGCAAGGCCTGGGAACCTCTTGGGTTTTTCTCCAAGAAACTCACAGATGCGGAAAGGAAATATTCTGTATTGGATCGTGAGTTACTTGCAATTTATCAAGCAGTCAAGCATTTCCGTTACTTTGTGGAAGGTCGTGAATTTATTATTTACACTGACCACAAACCACTTACTACAGCAATTTCCTCTAAAACGGAACGTAATCTAAGACAAACACGCCACTTAGATTACATCGCATAGTTCACAACTGACATACAGCACATTCACGGCAGAGATAATGTCGTCGCGCATACCTTATCTATAGGACAAGTGACGACGAAATTGCCTCAGCTGAAAAGCCTTATACAATCGTTACTATCGCGGAGCAACAAGCTCGTGATACAGAACTTACAGACATACTCTCTAGTTCTTCCACTCGTCGTACAGCTAAGTGAAAATTGGAAGGATTGCCACTTAACGACTTAACAGTTTACTGTGAAACATCATCTACAGGCCGCAATCGTCCGTACATTCCGGAAACATTGCGTCGAACCATCTTCGACACTCTACACAATGTCTCACATCCAAGTGTTCGAGCTACTCGTAAGCTTGTCTCAGCAAAATATTTTTGACCCAAGATGAATCAAGATCTTACTCTTTGGACAAAGTCTTGTTTATCTTGCCAAAAATCAAAAATACATCGGCACACCAAATCGCCTCACGAGAATTTCAAAATTCCGTCAAGTCGATTTGAGCATATCCATGTAGATATCGTTGGGCCACTCCCACCATCTAATGGATATACACATTTACTCACCTGCGTAGATCGTTTTACACGGTGGCCTGAAGCTTACTGTATTAAGGACATCTCCGCATCAACCATCGCAAAAACGTTTGTCGAAAACTACATATCTTGATTCGGCGTTCCCAGTACAATCACTACTGACCAAGGCACTCAATTCGAATCTAAACTCTTTTTTGAGCTTATGCAACTTTTAGGCTCACACAGGATTCGAACCACTGCCTATCACCCGCAAGCAAACGGTATGGTTGAACGCTTTCACCGCCAACTCAAAGCTGCTCTTAAAGCAAGAGGAAATACCGTTAACTTAAGTTCAGAGGTACCAATAGTTTTATTGGGAATCCTAGCAACAGTCAAAGATGACCTACAATGCTCACCAGCAGAACTGGTGTACGGTCAAGCACTTAAACTTCCTCTGGAATTTTTTGTGGAACATCCACTTACACCTCAAATTAGAGCTGACACAGTGGTAAAGCAATTAAGGTCCACTATGAACAATCTCATACCAACGGACACTCGCAAAACTAAACAAAACGACATTTTCGTACCCAAATCACTGCAAACTTGTGATTTCGTTTTCGTTCGTACTGACAAAGTCCGAATAGGTTTCGCTACACCATACGAAGGTCCATTCAAAGTGATACGAAGGCTTCGTAAACACTTTGTTATTCAAATCAAAGATAAACTCGTTAATATCTCAATTGACAGACTCAAACCAGTTTATGGGATAGTGAATACACCTGATCATTTATCAGGAATCAAGAAAATCGTTCGATTTGCCAACAACAGTCCATGCATTCACTTCTCAGCAAGCATAGTTTTTAGTTTTAGAAAAAGGATTCAATCAAAATCGGTGGCAACACAAACAACACCGACGACACTGCCATCTAATAACTCAAAAGCAACACGTCTTTTGGAGTTACGAATTCTTAGATTGGAAAGACGCATGAGCGCTCTCCAATTTACAAAAAATGCAAAGCAAGCAAGCAATCCTGTCATATCCAACCATCCAAATAAAACAAACATTTGTTGGTTCCACACAAGGTTCGGGTTTGGAGCCCAAAAATGTAATATAATCATTTAAAAGTTTTTTTTTCAGCATGCAAAATAAATACAGACATTCCTCGGGTATTTATAAATACTACTCCTTCCACCAGCAATGGAACCCTTACTCCATAACATTTGGAAAAGGACGTTCGCACTCGTTGTCAGTACGTACTTGTCTAGGGACACCAAAGACTAGAAACCCGCTATTTTTAAGATAATTTATAATTTTATTTGTAATGTTCGAGCTTAAAAGGTTTTAAATTCGTTTTATTTAGTGAACTGGTCTAAAATAACTGAAATATATGAGTTTCCTAATTTTTAGCGTGGATAAGGTCCCGTAAGATCAATAAACAGGTGCAGGAACGGTCGATATGCAAGCAATGTTTCGTGATTGCGTTAGAGGTTTTCGCCGTTTTACAAATTTCGCATTATTTTACATAATCGTACACCTGTCTACGAATTTCAGGCCAATAAAATTGTCCACGTATACGAGACAATGCCTTACTAATACCACCATGAGCAAGTAGAGCTACAATATGAAATTGTTTAATAAGAGATTGGGTTATGCTCTGCGGTATCCAGAGCTTCCAGTTGTTCCGACTTAAATGTAAATCTTGTCAGACAAAATTTTAAAAGATGGATATTTATCTGGTGCTTGTTGAATATTGTCCTTTAGTTCTCTATGTATAATCGAGATCGTTGAAGCCCAAAGAAGAGAGATCGATTGCTGGGTTTAGGGTATTTTCAGAGCCTCGTTGATGCTGAATATTGAAATAAAATGCTTGTAGCTTCAGGCTCCAACCCGTTTATCTACCATTCAAATCATTCTGAGGCATCAGCCATTATTAAGACTCGATTGATCAGTTATTATAGTGAAATGGTAACCTTTAATGTATGGCCGAATTTTTTTTCGCTTAACACAGCGGCTAGACATTTAAGTTCCGTATACTGTAGTTTGTTTGTACTTAATTTAGATTTTTAGACATAAATGCAATCGGTCTTTCATTGCCGCCGTGGTCCTTTTGGAATAATACTCTTCCCACATCGGGTTTCGTACTCATCGCAACGAATCCAAAAAGGTTTAGCATCGTTTGTCCAAACAAATTTAATCTTTTTCTTTAACAAATGGAGTGGTTAACCCTATCATTCCAAGCAGTCTACGTGTTTGTTATTAAATGGAGTAGGGACATTTCTAATTGCTTCTACTTTATCCTCATCGGTTTTGATCCCGTCTTCGTAGCCAAGATATTTTATTTGTTTCATGAAAAAGTTGCTTTCTATAACGATTATTGTTAGGCCGGCCTCAGAAAGGCGATTTGCAACGAGTTGGAGCAATTTAAAATGCTCTTTGGAGGTTAGGTTCCTCGGACTCTTTCGAAACTTCTCCTCGATGTAGCGTGGTTTTTAATCAAACTCACTTTACTTTTAATTTATTTTAAAATCTTTATTAATTTACTTCGACTATTAAACAAAGAATTTTATAATTTTACAGTTAAACATTGTCCACGATTAATTGTCACGACACGATATAAAAACTAAAAATATTTTTTCTACCACACGTGATTCGATGAGATAATTCTAAATTAAATCTATTTTACATCTCTTCGTAATCTCGGCCAACGTTGTACTTCGTTTTTCGTTCTTCTTGTTTTATTATAAAAAATGACTGTCGCTCACCTATCGTTGGTGTACCCAAGTTCTTTTATTTTAAACCGTAAACAGAGCTACGAACCTGGCTTCATCATTTCAGCGCTATCCGAACATATTTATTTATTTACCCTATGGCGCCGCAGCTCGTGGATTATGGAAGAAGTGATCATAAGTTCGTTCAGATACACAAATATTTGGTGGTGATATTAATGCGGAATCACTTTATCCATCAGACGACGCATCGTCTGAGGAGAATTACACAGGCCGAGAGTAATTACACAAAACTACAGCGGACAATCAGGAACCGTGAACACGCGTGTTTTATCTCTCGAGGTGGGAGCCAGAGGTACATATTTGCCAGAAGGCATTTTTAAGGCCAATGGTGTAGCCGATACGCGTCTTTTTTCAACACAGCATTGAGCTTTCAAGAATCCAGTTGCAATCGAATCTTATTAGGCTTGCGAATGAGTACAACGGGCGAAGACACCAACTCGCGCTCTCTTTGATTACCCGTAGTGTATAACATTCTATCTAGCTCGCTGTACATTAGTTCCTGGATCGCCGGTGACACTGCATAGTGTCGCTGTTTAATTTTCGGACTATCACCAACATCTATATAATGTTCAATTAATTTCGATCGACCTAACCCATTCTTTTCAAATGATGGAAGGGAAGTCCGAAGTTTATCAAAGTCAATGGATTGAGGTAGTGTTAGAATATGTTTATTACTTTCGTTAATCTTTGAAGAAGGAGGAGTAAGAGAATTTACAATATAATGCAGGATTTTGAAAGTATTCCAAAAGACTATTCCTAAATAAACTTGACCTTGTAAAGAAGGTATTATAAAAAATCACAGGTAAATCAACAAAACTGATAATTTTTTTTTGGTCCCGTCCGCAGTGGACACTTCAGCTGAAATAGATTTATAATGGGATTTTATTTTATTTAGAAACTCTAGAGTTTCTTGACCTAAAATGCTGATTCAAGCTCCACTATCCATTAAACCACGAATCGGCAAACCATTAACTTCAACTAAAGCATAGGGCCTAACATCATGGTCGCATGCGATGCAAGTTTCAGCTCAAGCACAAAGTATGAAGATGTGAAGACTTGACACAGTCCACGATAGAGTAATCAATCCTCGGAAGAAATCAGCAGTGGAGCATATATTCTATAGAACCGACGAATCTATAATAGATTCAGGTTAAAGTCACCCGTAATGGTATAATGTTGCTTTAGTGAAAAGCAATCAGATCGATAAGCAATCGACCTTCAGGAGGCAAAATGCAAGGAGGAGGAGGAGGAGTAGGAGGAGGAGGTGGAGGAGGAGGAGGAGGAGGAGGAGGAGGAGGAGGTGGAGGAGGAGGAGGAGGAGGTGGAGGGGAGGAGGAGGAGGATGAGGAGGAGGAGGTGGAGGAGGAGGAAGAGGAGGAGGAGGAGGATGGGGAGGAGGAGGAGGAGGAGGAGGGGGAGGTGAAGGGGAAGGAGGAGGAGGAGGAGGAGGGGAGGAGGAGGAGGGGGAGGAGGAGGAGAAGGAGGAGGAGGAGGAGGAGGAGGAGTTTTCTCAATTCTCAGTTGGACAAAAATTTACTCTTCTGACTGATAACCATATAGTCATTCTCAGCAATGCAATAGCTCATAATGATGTATATGAGCTATTTCTCAGAAGTTTTCGTTTTGATATAAAATACCGGTAAACAAAACTGAAATGCTGACGCCAGCAGCAAGACCTGGTAATTCAATGCCCGTTAAGAATTGTTCGAGGTTACAATGACAGAAAAATCATCTTCTATACTAATTCAAGACCTAAGAACAGGAAGACAAGTTTCATCTAACCAAATTGAATTTTCCCTTCAATAAGGCTGTTTTATGAGGGGAATGAGGCTTTTCATTCCTTTGCAATTATACGTAAAGTTGTTCTCGACCAGAGATAAAGATGTCTTGTCAAAGAATTGTTCGAAATATCAAGCAAATTCAGTTAAGACTTTGAACTGTTTTGAAACTGCAACTAAGCGTTTTCATACAATTCATGCAGCTTTTGCTGGTCCTTTCATGGATAAATTCTTCTTTATATTGGTGGATGCTGGATGCTTATACAAAATGGCCAAAGGTTTGTATATTACGGGATTTAACCTCTGATAAAACAATTAAAGTGTGTCATGCTGGCATACCATCCGTTTTAGTTACAGAGCAAGGAAGTCATGTTACAAGCGATGAGTTCCAATTTTTTTTTTAAATGAACGGAATCTACATATAAATGGTGTAAAAAATGTATGTGCGCATCAGTTGAGAACGGCTGAAGCGATTTCGTTCAAACAAAATTTTGTTGTGTTCGCAATTGCCAGGAGATGGTTCTTACGAAAGAAAATTCCGGAAAAGCCGGGAAATCCGAAAAATCTAATAAAAAGCCTTTTTTATATGAATTTTATATGAACAATTTTTATGAGACAGGTGGTGCAGTGGTTAATGCTTCGGCGCTTGCGCTGAGGGGTACTGGATTCGAATCGCACCGGATGCTGCGTGCAAATTAGTATTTGCTTTTTTATTCAATTTACTTATTTTATCTTTTTATTTTATCTATCTATCTATCTATATATATATATATATATATATATATATATATATATATATATATATATATATATATATATATATATATATATATATATATATATATATATATATATATATATATATATATATATATATATATATATAATATTAAAACCGATTTAGCTCAATCTTTTTGTTGTGTTTGCAATTGCCAGGAGATGGTTCTGACGAAAGAAAATTTTGAGAAAATCCACCGGAAAATTCGGAAAATCGAAAAATGATGTTTTTCAGTTGAGAACGGCTAAACCGATTCGGCTTAATTTTTTTTGTTGTGTTCGCAATTGCCAGGACTACGAAAGAAAAATTTGGGAAAATTTACCGGAAAAGTCGAAAAATTCGGAAAATCAAAAATGATGTTTTTCAGTTGAGGACGGCTTAACCGATTTGGCTTTTTTTGTGTTGTGTTCGCAGGAAAAGTCGGAAAATCGAAAAATGATGTTTTTCAGTTGAGGACGGCGAAACCGATTTGTCTCAAACTTTTTTGCTGTGTTTGAAATTGCCAGGAAATGGTTCTTACGAAAGAAAAATTTGAGAAAATCTACCGGAAAAATCGAAAAATCGAAAAATGATGTTTTTCAGTTGAGAACGGCTAAACCGATTCGGCTTAATTTTTTTTGTTGTGTTCGCAATTGCCAGGACTACGAAAGAAAAATTTGGGAAAATTTACCGGAAAAGTCGAAAAATTCGGAAAATCAAAAATGATGTTTTTCAGTTGAGGACGGCTTAACCGATTTGGCTTTTTTTGTGTTGTGTTCGCAGGAAAAGTCGGAAAATCGAAAAATGATGTTTTTCAGTTGAGGACGGCGAAACCGATTTGTCTCAAACTTTTTTGCTGTGTTTGAAATTGCCAGGAAATGGTTCTTACGAAAGAAAAATTTGAGAAAATCTACCGGAAAATTCGAAAAATCGAAAAATGATGTTTTTCAGTTGAGAACGGCTAAACCGATTCGCTTTTTTTGTTGTGTTTGCAATTGACAGGAGATGGTTCTTATTTATTTATTTATTTATCATAAATCAAACTTACGCAACTACAAGACTGCAAGAACCAAGTTTGATGGTAGTTCAAAATAATGGTCATAGAATACAAATACAATATAAAAATATAAAAATTTATAAATATAAATACTAAAATAAAATAAAATAAAATATAACAGATAAAATAATTGTAATAATAATCATAATAACAACAATAAAGCAAAATAACAATAAACTTATAAATTATGGAATGGAATGGAATAAGAGATATTTTGTTAGGTTATTGCAACATAATGTGTTCCGTGTACCGCTTTTTAAAAGTATTAATAGACTTAACTTCTCTTAGTACTAGAGGTAGACCATTCCAAAGAACAGCCCCCGTACGGAAAGTGCATCATTCATGTACGATGAATTATGAGTGGCAATGATAAGAACTTTAGTTCTGTTAGAGAGGGCAAATTTTAAACCATTTCTAATGTAATTTGGAGATAGTGTAAAAGTAATATTTTTGAAAATGAATAAGACTAATCTGAATTCAAAGAACTTATTTAATGGCATTCCAAAAATTTCATTTTTGAAAGGTAAAATTTGATCATACCGGCGTAAATCAAAGATATATCGAAGACACTCATTACTTTAGTAACTTTTCTCAATAGAAAACTATCTAAATATAAGATCAATATGTTTGTCCCAGCTAAGATCGTTGGACATATTAATTCATAGATTTTTAACAGAACATTCGTAAGGTACCATATCGTTGATAGGTGGAAATAAATTATAATCGATTTTTTTACCAAAAATAATTGCTTGTAACTTCGATGCATTAATGATAAGAGTATTGGTAATTGCCCAATTGTTAATCCTAGCGAGATCATTGTTAATAGATTCACTAATAGGTAATGGGCTAAGATTAGGAATTTCCTTAAAAATTTGAACATCATCGGCAAACAGGTGGAGGTTACAATTAAGAGATAGTCGTGAGATATCGTTTATGAACAAGGAGAATAAAATAGGGCCCAGTATCGAGCATTGAGGGACACCTGATGTTAAAGGCAAAAGCGTCGACTGACCTTCCGACGTTATAACATACTGGGATCTTCCATTGAGATATGACAAAAATAAATTAATGGATTCAGTTGATAGGCCAAATTGGGTTTATAATTTAATCCGCAGTAGGTTAAAATTAATAGAATTAAAGGCCTTGGAGAAATCTAAAAGTACAAGAATGGTATTATTATTTCTGTCTATACAAGATCGAATGAAATCAGTAACATGGACCAGTAGGGAAGTTGTGCTATGTAATTTACGAAACCCCGATTGGTATTCAGACAAGGTCTGAGTTAGCGATAAATGCGAATGCATTTGGTCAGCCATAATTCGTAGGAATGGCTATTACCTTGCTAATTTTCCAACAGTCAGGGAAAGTCTGCGCTTTTAACACAGCATTGACAACATGGACCAGCAATGGTAAAATTGCTGGAATGCAGCATCTGATAAATTTTAGAGATATACCATCATTGCCAATAGCATTCGATTTAATGGATTGTATAGCTGTTAAAACTTGATCTTCGTTGACCTCCGTAAATTGAAATAATTCAGTCTTCCGCCGCTCATTATTCAAGCACCCAACACTAGATGAATTATCAGGGAATGAATTAGCAGAGCTGAGTGATTGAAGAGATGGGTCGGCATTAGGGACCATATTAACAAAAGCCGAATTAAGCTGGTTAGGATCAAACATCTTGAAACATCTTTGATCTTCTTGACTATTGATACCTTCATCTCTGAGATATCTCCAAATTTCCTTAGAACCGCGACCTAAATCAAGCTTATATTGAATGAAACGCTTCCTGGATGCCTTAATCATTCCTTTAACTTTTTTATCGTAGTACTTTAATATATTCTTATTTTCGGGTAACCGTAATGATTTCCAGACTCTATACGATAAGTCACTAAGTTGTATGACATTTAAAATGTTTCTTGTTAACCATTGGGGCTTGGTATTATCGATTCGCTTAGTAATGAATGGAGTATGTTTATCCATAAGAGCAATGATTTCACGATTCATTAGTAATGCCTTAGTATTAATGTTATTGGAATTATAGATTGCAGAAGTGTCAAGACGATCGATGTCTTCTTGAAGGACATCACATTGAAGGTTCTTAAAACTACGAAAAGTGATATACTCAGCCTTACGAATAATTTAAAAATCGGAAAGTCGAATAATGATGTTTTTCAGTTGAGGACGGTGAAACCGATTTGGCTCAAACTTTTTTGTTGTGTTTGAAATTGCCAGGAAATGGTTCTTACGAAAGAAAAATTAGGGAAAATTTACCGGAAAAGTCGAAAAATTCGGAAAGTCAAAAATGATGTTTTTCAGTTGAGGACGGCTAAACCGGTTTGGCTTCTTTTTGTGTTGAGTTCGCAATTGCCAGGAAATAATTTTTACGAAAGAAAATTTTGGGAAACCCCACCGGAAAAGTCGGGTAATCGAAAAATGACGTTTTTCAGTTGAGGACAGCTAAACCGATTTGGCTCAAACATTTTTGATATGTTTGCAATTGCCAGGAGAAGGTTGTTAAGAAAGAAAAATTTGGGAAAATCTATCAGAAAATTCGGTAAATCGAAAAATGATGTTTTTCAGTTGAGAACGGCTAAACCGATTTGGATTTTTCTTGTGTTGTGTTCGCAATTGCCAAGAGATAATTCTTACGAAAGAACATTTTGGGAAAACCTACCGGAAAAGTCTGGTAATCGAAAAAATGACGTTTTTCAGTTGAGGACAGCTAAACCGATTTGGCTCAAACTTTTTTGTTGTGTTTGCAATTGCCAGGAGATGGTTCTGACGTAAGAAAAATTTGGGAAAACCCACCGGAAAAGTCGGGTAATCGAAAAATGATGTTTTTCAGTTGAGAACGGCTAAACCGATTTGGATTTTTCTTGTGTTGTGTTCGCAATTGCCAAGAGATAATTCTTACGAAAGAACATTTTGGGAAAACCTACCGGAAAAGTCGGGTAATCGAAAAAATGACGTTTTTCAGTTGAGGACAGCAAAACCGATTTGGCTCAAACTTTTATAATGTGTTTGCAATTGCCAGGAGATGGTTCTTACGAAAGAAATATTTGGGAAAATTTACCGGAGAATTCCGAAAATCGAAAAATGATGTTTTTCAGTTGAGAACGGCTAAATCGATTTGGCATTTTCTTGTGTTGTGTTTGCAATTGCCAGGAGATAATTCTTACGAAAGAAAACTTTGGGAAAACCCACCGGAAAAGTCGAAAAATGATGTTTTTCCTTTGAGGACGGCTAAACCGATTTGGCCTTTTTTGTGTTGTGTTCGCAGGAAAAGTCGGAAAGTCGAAAAATGATGTTTTTCGGTTGAGGACGGCGAAACCGATTTGGCTCAAACTTTTTTGTTGTGTTTGAAATTGCCAGGAAATGGTTCTTACGAAAGAAAAATTAGGGGAAATTTACCGGAAAAGTCGGAAAATTCGGAAAATCGAAAAATGATGGATTTCAGTTGAGAACGGCTAAACCGATTTGGCTCAATCTTTTTGTTGTGTTTGCAATTGCCAGGATATGGTTCTGACGAATGAAAATTTTGAGAAAATCTACCGGAAAAATCGGAAAATTGGGAAAATCGAAAAATTATGTTTTCCAGTTGAGAACGACTAAACAGATTTGGTATTTTTTTTGTGTTGTGTTGTGTTTGCAATTGCAAGGAGATCTTTTGAAAGAAAAATTTGGGAAAATCTACTGGAAAATTCGGAACATCGAAAAATGATGTTTTTCAGTTGAGGACGGCTGAACCGATTTGGCTCAAACTTGTTTGTTATGTTTGCAATTGCCAGGGGAGGGTTCTTAAAAAGAAAATTTTGGGAAATCTATCGGAAATGTTGGAAAATTCGGAAAATCGAAAAATAATCGTTGGATCGTTCCGTATTGCAAAACATTAGCAACACACTGCAATATTGAATACTGTAACTCCATTAAGTCCATTAAATATGTCTCCAAATACGTCAACGAAGTGTCATGATTCTAATTGGGCTGTTATGTCAGTTCTAATTAGGCGATTTGGCGTATTTTCTCATTTGCAATACATGAACGTCATTCTATTGTTCAACATTCGTCGGTACACTTGGAGAATGGACAACGTATCTATTTCACGGAAGCTAATGCAGCACAACAAGCTGAACGACCACCAGGGACAACACTCACAAATTTCTTCGAAGTTTGCCAAAGCGATCCGTTCGCACGAACTTTGCTTTACTGCGAAATGTCACGCTATTACACTTGAAACCAGTCGACACAGTAGTTTCAACGGCTACAGAAAGGTCGAAATATGTCGATGTGTATATGACTGATACGCTGGCCGTGTGTACACTGTTCATCCACGACAAGACGAATGCTTCTATCTCCGTTTGCTTTTGTTCAATCTTCGTGGTCCTATACTTCGTTCGAATCACTTCGTACTATATGGTATGTTGCGCGCCACTAATCGAGAGGCTTGCCATTGTCTGAATTTACTTGGAAACGACTCACATTGGGACTCAACGTTGTTTCTGAAATTATGGAACAAATACAAGGTCGAGATGGCTAACTACATTTTGCGTTGAGTCCACACTACAACGTCGAATTATGAGCTTGAAATGAACGACGAGATACGCAACGAAGCTTTGAACTTCTTCTGAAACTGAGCATGCTAGCATTAATTCGTTCGATGCGCGATGCATTTAATCGTGAATTGCAACGAGAGCAAGTGGACGATCGAGATTCAACAAGCTTAATAGTGGGGCCAAACGAATGTCCCGCTTTCGAATGTGCAGCAAAATAACGTGTACGTCGCATTGGTATGGGCAGTTGACGAAGAAAACGGCAGAATATTCTTCTTTGTTGCTCCCAGTGGAACAGGTAAAACCTTTCTGATTTCATTCCTTTTGGCCACAATTGGCTCGACATCTTAAATAGCGTTAGATGTTGCATATCATCTGGAGTTGCAGCCACATTGCTGAATAGCGGCCGAACAGCACACTCTGCATTGAAGTTGCCGATGAATATCCACACGAATGACAAGCCAGTGTGCTCAATTGTCAAGAACTTATCGTTGGTCAAGGTGATGATTTTGAATTCTTGCAATATGCAAAATCATCATCTAGGACGAGTGCCCAATGGCACATAAACGATCATTGGAAGCATTCAATCGAACGATGACGGATTTACGAAGTGACCCAAGACATTTTGGTGGAGCGATGATTCTGCTGGCCGGCGACTTTCGTCAAACGCTACTTGTCATTCCGAAATAAACAGCTGCAGATGAACTCAAAACAACTGTTGGCGCTTGGCATTGGTCAAATTCGTGTTGATGTTTTGACAAGATTGATTTCGTTTCCCTCGCACTTTTACGTGTTCATAACGTCGATGGAAGAGCTTATCACGAAAGTGTTTCCAGACATCCGCCGAAACTATATGAATCACGGTTGGCTCAGCAAACGAGCGATTTTAACAGCAAAGAACAAAGATGTAGACAGTCTGAATTACTTGATCCAAACCCAAATCACTGCGGAAATGCATTGTTACAAATGCGTTGACTGTACGTGGCCAACCAAGACGAGACAACCAACTATCCGACCGAGTTTTTCAATGCGCTTGATTTGCCGGGAATATCACCGCATAATTTGATGTTCAAGGTCGGATTTGTGATAAATAATCATGCTGCGCGATTTGTGATAGATAATCATGCTGCGAACCACAACTGAAAGTGATTATGGTTGTGAAGAAACTGATGAACAACGTTATTAAAGCGAAGATCATTAAGGACAAATTCAAAAGAGGTGATGTTCTAATTCCGAGAATTCCTCTGATTTCAAATGTGTTTCCGACCGATTTCAAGCGCAAGCAATTTTCGATAGATGACTGTGATTGAATCGAAATTTCATTCGCTCTTCAACACATTAGTGTTGAATTCGATGAAAAAGTGAATGGAATGCCCACTCAACTCAATCGTCTATTGAGAATCGAGTTGAGTTCTTTGATTTTTTCTCTCATCAAAATCAATTTTCGTGAAGGACAAAAGTATTTGCTCGGAACAAAGTAGTTTGGGGCGGAACGAGGTTCGCCGGGTCAGCTAGTAGTTAATAAAATGAGTGCTCCATATCACCCAGAGACAAATTGGCAAAAATACATTTTATTGACATGCCGAAAGACAATTCATCCATCCACACGGGGAAGACTTCTGTAATGATAATGTTTAATAGCAAGATTGGGCGATAACAGTAGTATGTGCCTGCAGCTCAAATTAAGATCAATCACTTTGGATTCTAGCGTTAATTACTTATGCCATACTAATGAAATGGCAGACCTTATTTCGAAAGCCGCCTAAACTCGTGAGAATAGTAGTCGTTTTAAGGGTTCTACTGCATTTTATTTTACAAAGTAACAGGTTTTGAATTTTTTTGTCTTTTTAATTGAATTAGAACCGTATTTTTTTTCAATGTACAACAATAATTCGTATATTTTGAATGTCATTTAATTTTAAAAGTAAGAGCGTCAAAATGGAGAAGTCGCAAATGGATCAAATTGAATCTCCGTTTTCGGTATGTAATGAAATATTTAATTGTAAATTTGATTTCCGGTTATATATTCAATATATCTTTTAGAATGATATACTCAAAAATATTACAAACCATTTCAACGAAAGTAGTGGTCGCTCATCGCGTAGCGGGACACCAACTAGCTCAACTATAAAACCCGAATTAGTTAGAAGAGTTCTGTACCAAGATGAGATAAATAAAGATACATTTGGAGCATTGATCGAATCGTTGAAGGCTGTAGAAGTATCATATCCAATCGAATATTTTCCAGATTTACTACAAATACACGAATTCCTTAATGTCCATTTGGATTTTTTGATGCTGCGCACAACATTTACGCGAGGTGTAACAATGGAATATCTTGAAAGTGCTATTATTGATCGTTACGATCTGCATCTATACCAATTAATGTATATTTTTTTGGCGATTGTGTTTAAATATCGATCCATCGAAGCTGTGAAAGAGTTCAGTAAGGGGCACACCACTTTAGGATGTTTCACTAGAAGTACAACGAGTCGGTTTTATAATTGCGAAGTGTACGAACTTACTTGTGACGAGTTCACTATAAGTGAAGTACTGAGGTTACATTTAATAACATCGAGCACACCATTAATGAACCGTATAGTTGAAAGTGAAGCGTATGCTTGCTATAATGCTTATCAGAAGCTGTCAGATGAATTTATCAAGGAAAATGGAACCATTATACAGGCACTTCATTATGATACAATTTATCGGCTCTCATCGAGTGATTTATTAAAAATATTTAATTGTCTTTTGAACCAAATCCTAACATTTGATGTAGTGCGTAAACATATTGAAGTGAATTTGGCGTCACCATCTAATTACCTGGGCCGGGATGAATTTGGCTGTACGTATTGGAGATTTTCTTCAATACCCGGTATTTACGTCGAGTGCAACAACAACCTATGGAAATATATTGACACTCGTAAAATATTTGATGAACTGCTGGGGGTGATGGTCGAATCACATTTGAAACAAAATTTGGAACAACATGGACACAAATCGTTTGAAGAGGGCAGATCAAGTAACAGGCGAAGAAGACCATTCTTAAAAAATTATCGATTTAGAAAGTTTTATTCGTTCGATGATTGGTCCATAATTTGGGAAGAGAAGTTATGCGATTTTGAAACTTTGATCAAAAATTTTGGTTTAGTGTGTAATGATATAAAAATTGATTACGTTTTTTTTCAAAAGTCATTTTCTGAGTGGGAGATTCCAAGTAACATGGAGATCAATTCGATAAACTTAAATCTTCGACAAACTATTAATATCGACCAGAAACTGTGTCAATTATATAATCTTCCAGAAAGAAGCTTTCCCGAAGAATATTTGAATGTAATCCGGGGCCAAGCAGCGAGAGTAGCATTTGCGTACTATAAATTAAATGGAAATCGTGTATTAAGGAGTAAAGGCGTCTTAACTATGTCTCCATCGATATTTGAAATGTTTTTGGGTGTTCAAAGTGTTGGTGAACTATTTTTAAGTTTTTATAAACTGAACGAGCGGCTGTTAGGGAGTTACGGCAGTTGTGATATATGTCATGCCAGTGATTTAGGGGCAAACAAGTGTAATATTTGTAGTCGAAGGATTCATTCGAATTGTTTTGGGAGAGTGCCAATGGCGGTGCAATATTATAGTATCAATTGCCATGTATGTCAATTTCGGTTAGAGCAATTACAAATGTTATAAGCGGTCTTCGTATTTTATATGTATAAATTGTTAAAATTTTAAAATTATTTTTATTTTGTTAATTTCTATTTTAAATTGCATATTTTATTTGTTAAATGTAAAAATACCATTAAATAGATGGCTTTAAAATTTAATTTTGGTTTAAATTCGATTCGAGCGCCCAAAATGTTTATCCACTTCAAGGAACGTTGTTAAACGCTATTGAATGCTTGCTGTTGAGCTGTGTTCCTAGGAGTCAGTTAAAAATCTAAATAATCAATTTTTACGATAGAGATATTTGTTTATCTGTCCATGGGCCACCATCACGAATAAGACTCCCTCATTTAATTTGCAAAAGAGTCTCACAAATGCGATTATGTTCTGTTCATCTTGAGTCCATAGTGAAAAATTCCTTGAATCTTGGGATTCCTGCTTTACGTAAATTTTAGTAAACTTTCCAAGAATTTGTTAAGTTTTAAATTTATTCTAAGTATAATTGAAGATTCTTAATAGACAATGCACATATTTAGCCCTCTTGTGGTATAAATGTTATTGGTTAAGAATATGTCGTGCCATACAATAGAGGTCACCAGTTCGAGTCTGATGAGGAATTGTAGTTTTATTGGACAGAAAATTATTCTAAATATGTGTCGATCTTACTGGATTAACACCCCAATTGTCGAAATTGTCTCACGTCATTTTAGACGACTATATAGTCACGTCACTTCATTTTTGCTATTATCGAAGTCGTCT
Source organism: Nephrotoma flavescens (assembly GCA_932526605.1). Taxonomy (NCBI): domain Eukaryota; kingdom Metazoa; phylum Arthropoda; class Insecta; order Diptera; family Tipulidae; genus Nephrotoma; species Nephrotoma flavescens. The sequence goes on along the minus strand of OW052222.1, from coordinate 38,087,731 downwards.
GCTACGACTCTAGTCACATGATATCACAACAGTCACCTCATTTTTTCAAGTGACAAGAATATTTTAAGTACTCACCTAATATAGGGTAGAAATTGAATTTGGACAGTGACAATCATCCATGCGGAGTTGTATCATCGACTATGTACTCGTGCTGCGCGAAAGTAGTCTATACACCGCACAGTGTGCGGAAGTAGTCAATATACACCAAAATGTAATGATTACCATCTTTTGTTTCTGGAAATGGGTCGGCGATGTCCATTGCTATTCGTTCGAATGGTATACTCCATCACTGTATTGCTACATTCTTCCTTTCACCCGAGTTTGCGGTCCCTTACTAGCAGCATACACTTCACACTGTTTGCACCAGCCTTCAATGTTCTTGCGGTACTTGACCTAATAAATTCCTTGTCTTATCTTATTTAAGGTTTTTTGATTCCCAAGTTAGTTCACTGCGCCACGACGCTTTGAGATGTAATTTCGTGCCAATGCGGTCATCTACCTTCTCTCACCCATTTCCTTACTTGCTTAATTGAGTCATCAGCCTCATAGTTTTCTTTCAAATGTTGTTTATCCCAACCATGGGGTCGATTTTTTTGACGTCAAATATCATTGGAATTACAAAAGTTATCAAATGTGTTTCTGAGTAGCACACACATTTAGAAAGTGTGCGCCAATGTGTTAAGAAAAAAAAAATTTTAACTACACATATTTTAATTTTTTTTAGTGCGATGTCGAATGAATGTTTTATTTTCGCAGAAACTCAGAATCATAAATTATTATAAAACACAAATTAAATAATTAAATAAATTTAATTTTATTTAATACACTAGCTGAGTTACCCGGCGTTGCACGGGAGGTATATATTTCAAATATCTTGATTGTTATGCAAGAATTCTCTCTTTACATTGCTGTAGTTGCACTCACACATGAAAAGAAAATTATAAGTAGCTGTATTCAGTAACGGGTGCCTCCGTTAATGCATCCAGGCGAACTTTTGTAATGATATTATTGGACACCCTGTTTGTGGGGATAGTTAATTAATTTTGGTTTGGTATTTGTTACCAGTTGCCAAATAATTATACTTCATTTTTACAAACCTTCAACCAGATCAAAGTTAATAATAAATATAAAGATATTTTAGTTAATAATTTTTATTATAAAGCCTTTTGATAAACAATATTTTTGGTTTTTCCATTTGGTGTGTAAATAAATAAATTTTTTGGCATTCCCACTCTGGAGCAAGCAACATACAGTTGGCCATGTAAAAAGCATGAATTTTCCAAAATAACACCAGCTATTTTCAATGATAGCCCCGGCACTTTGTTGATTGTCATTGCAAAAGCAAGGCGTAATGGGAATTGTAGTCGCTTGAATTCAAACGGCAAATCGGTGGGAATCATAGGAATGCGCGGAATTAGCACATTTTCTCCTTTACTTTTACCGGTAATAATCGTTGCTTCAATCACTTTCGGCATCAATTTCTTCACACAAAGCCGTGTTCCGTTGCACAATTTCTTTGAATCTAAATTTGGGAGCAGTATTATTGGTAAACTCTCTTTTAAAAATAGTATGTGTGGTGGAATACCAGGTGGCTCCAAAGAATTAAGAAGCTATTGGATAATTGACGGATTGATTCACATCAGTAACCGTGTCGGTAGATTTGTATTTCATTAGTGGCCCGGGTAGTTCCGATTGAATTTCATTATTTAATTTATTAACGCCGTCATTTTTGGGACCTAAAGATTGTCTTAAATTTAAATTAATAAAATTAATTTGAATAATTAATTTCATTAGTGGCCCGGGTAGTTCCGATTGAATTTCATTATTTAATTTATTAACGCCGTCATTTTTGGGACCTAAAGATTGTCTTAAATTTAAATTAATAAAATTAATTTGAATAATTAAATCAATTATAGTAGAGGTATGATTTGTGTATAACAATCGCACGATAGATTTCCTTTTTGGTGTCTAAATTTTTTCGACTTAGGCGCTATTTCGGAACATTTAAATAATTGTATCTATACATACATGTAAAAATGAATTCTTGATAAAGGACACACTTCCGGATTGGAGCATGTCACTAATTTCATATAACCCCTTTTCTAAAGTCATTCCCTTCAAAAAATCTTAAAAAAATTGAAATTTGAGAAAAAATTTGTACCACAGCCCCTTGACCCCGGGGTCCAGTCCCTTCAAAAGTATCGTAGTCTTGGTCCTGAACATGCAACATATACATGGTAAAAATTTCATGACGATCGGTAAAGCGGCTAAGGCGTTATTTCAGGACAATCAAATAATTGTATCTTTACATGTAAAAATGAATTTTTGATCCAGGGGCGAACCCCCCGAATTCGAACATGTCTCTTATTTCATATAATCTCTTTCCAAAACTCATTCTCGTAAAAAAATTTAATTTTTGGAAAAAATTTGTACCATGGCCTCTAGACCCCGGGGTCCAGCCTTTTTCACAACAACGTAAGATTTGTCTTGAACATGTAACATTTCCATGATAAAAATTTCATGGCGATCGGTTGAGCGACTGAGAAGTCATTTTGGAATAATCAAATATTTGTATCTATACATGTAAAAATTAATTTTTGATCCAGTGCTGGGCCACTCGGATTCGAACATGTCAGTAATTTCATATAACCAGCCCCATAAACTCATTTTCGTGGAAAAGTTTAAAGAAAATTAAAATTATGGTTTGACACTTGGAGACAGGAAGCCGTCCCAGTTGTTGAGTATCATGAAATTGAACGCTGGTGACAATTTTAACGAAGCGACACTTCGTCAAATTTTGGATGAAGAGATTGCATCAGTCAGTTCAAATGGTACTCACACCGTTCGAAAACGACGTCTCCCTGTCAGTCCTTGCAGAACGGGCTGATAACGTGCATGAGACTATGGCTCAGGCACAAATATGTTCTATTGAGACTTCTGCATCTGGTTCTTCTAATCAAAATTCAACCTTTTCCTTAGATAATAAACTTTCGGAATTTAAAAAAACATTATTATCAGAGATTTCGGAAATTGTTAATCAAAATTATATATCACGATCTAAATCAAATTCACGTGGTCGCAATTATTCGCGATCAAACTCTAGAAATAATTATTCTCGTAAAAACTCTCCAAATTCTCGAAATTCTTACAATCCATTTTACGGTGAACCTTCGGCTGAGAATAATTTTATTTGTTTTTATCATCGTCATTTCGGCACAAAAGCATTAAAATGTAAACCAAATTGTAAATTTGTATCATATAGCTCCGATAATAATGTTTCAAAAAAAAATAAATAGTCATTCACAATTGGCGGTGTGTAATGACGATTCTAAAACTAGTCGCATTTTAATTTTCGAAATTTATCTCCAGACTCATTTTTTGATTGATACAGGTGCAGATGTCTCAGTCTTGCCAGTCCGTTTTGTTCGGAATCCAAGGGTCGACCCATCATTCAGATTGTTCGCAGCGAACGGTTCTTCGGTAAATGCGTATGGAACCAAATTTTTAAGACTTGACATCGGACTGCGCCGCGAATTCTCCTGGGAATTTATAGTTGCTGAAGTGTCGATGCCTATCATCGGCGCGGATTTTTGAGGAAAACTGGTTTGCTAGTGGATATACAGAGACAGAGGCTCATAGATCCGTTAACCTCTCTGTATTCAAATGGATCTCCTTCCTCCTACGATGATACTACTGTTTCTAGGATCGACAAGTCAGCAATGGACCCAGGAGTTTTCAACGTAATATCAACATTTTTAACGGTCATTCACGGTAATATTAATATTGACAATACTAGACATTGTGTGACTCACAAAATTTAGAGGAATGGACTACCGGTTGCATGCAAACCACGACGATTAGCACCGGACAAATTCATCATCGCGAAGACTGAATTCGAAAATATGATGAAACTCGAGATTTGCCGACCTAATAGCAGTCCTTGGTCCAGTCCGTTACATTTAGTACCTAAAAAGAATGGGTCTTGGAGACCTTGTGGAGACTTTCGGGCACTAAATGTCACGATTCCTGACAGGTATCCGATTCCACATATAAAGATTTAACATAGCGACTTGAGGGCCGCACTATATTCACAACGATAGAACTTATCTAGGCCGACCATCAAATTCCTATTGAACCGACGGACATTCCAAAGACAGCAATTTCGACACCTTTCGGACTATTTGAATTTTGTAGAATGACTTTCGGCCTTAGGAATGCAGCACAATCGTTCCAACGTCTTATGCATTCAGTACTACGCGGACTTGACTTCTGCTTTGTATATTTGGACGACGTGCTCATTGCCTCTCGAAATTATGACGAACATCTAGGACATATTAAAATCATTTTTTCTAAATTAGAAGAACATGGACTTGTGGTTAATGTGGACAAATGCGTTTTCGCTAAAACTCAAATTATATTTTTAGGCCATTTGGTAACTGGACAAGGTATAATACCGTCGCATGAACGGGTTCAAGTCATCAAAAATTTTGAACGACCACAGACTGTAAAACAACGCTTTTTAGGTATGACTAACTTTTATCGACGCGTTATTCCGGGTTATTAAGTTTAAAATTAAACTTACGAACACTACTTCACTTATTCATCCATCATCATTAGCACCTCTGGCCATCATGGTTGACGCTTCCGATACTGCGATCGGAGCGGTTGTCCAGCAGTTTGTATCGGATACTTGGCAACCACTCGGTTTCTTTTCAGTACGTCTCAGTGATACGCAAAAATGATACAGTGCTTATGATCGAGAACTTCTCGCGGCTTATTCGGGGATTAAACATTTTCGATATCTTCTCGAAGGTCGTTTATTCACGCTGTATACCGATCATAAGCCACTTGTCTACGCTTTTAATCAGAAACTGGAAAAGCATCTCCTCGGCAATTTCGGCACTTAGATTTCATTGGTCAATTTACTACCGATATTCAGCACATCTCTGGTCTGGATAACGTTGTCGCAGATACTCTTTCACGCATTAATCAAATTTCTATTCCCGAAAGTATTGATTATGCTATCATCGCAGATGCTCAGACCAATGACGAGGAACTTCAAGAAATTTTAAGGAGTAACTCTGTTCTCAAATTTGAGAAATTTCCTGTTTCTTTCAATTCAAAAAAATTAATTTATTGCAATATTTCTACTACTACACCTAGACCATTCATTCCCTTAAATTTCCGAAAACAAGTTTTCGAGGCTTTTCATAACCTTTCACATCCTGGCGTCAAAGCTTCCATCAAACTTTTGACTCAGAATGTCATCTGGTCATCGATTAAAAAAGACGTTCAGAAAATGGCTCAAAGTTGTGTAGCTTGCCAAAAGTCTAAAATCTCTCGACATACAAAATCTCCACTTGGTAACTATAAATTAACTTCTCAACGTTTTTCGACTATTCACCTCGGTATCATTGGTCCATTACCAGTTTCTGATAATCAGCGGTATTGCGTCACATTGATTGATATAACTGCTGCAACCGTCGAATCACAACTTTTTCGCGAACTGGCTAACTTACTTGGTTTTGAACGCAGGAGAACAACTAGCTACAATCCCAAATGTAATGGCATGATCGATAGATGGCATCGAGTCATCAAATCTGCCATTATGTGCTATAACCGTTCTAATTGGACTAGTGTTCTACCTGCAATCTTACTTGAACTAAGGACGACGTACAGTGACGAATTAAAAGCTACTCACGCTGAACTGGTTTACGGATGTACAACTCGAGTTCCTGGAACATTTTTAGATACTACGAACGACCAAATTTTACAATCAGACTTTATTACGAATTTAAGACGACACTTTGATGAAATTCGACCTGTACCGGCTTTTCGGCATACCACGGACAAAATTTTCATCAGTAAAGATCTGTTTACTTGCTCGCATGTTTTCTTACGGACGGACGCAGTACGCAGATCACTGCAACCACCATATACTGAACCGTATTTGGTAATCGATCGTACCAACAAATTTTACACTTTGGATCTGAACGGACGACACGCCAAAATTTCCATCGACCGACTCAAACCATGTTACTCGGACAATTAACAACAAACTACGGACGCACCAACTTCGCAAACTGGATTACTTGTACCGACTGACCGACCAGAACCTATTATTTCGGCTGACGGACCTAAATCATCTACCGTGGAACCGAAAATTCGCAAAAAAGTTCGTTTTGATCTTTCGCCAAGTACTAGAACAAACAACTACAAGATCGGGTCGTTTATCCAGGACTCCTACCAGATTCTTAAATTATCGATAGATCTTCGATCTCTCTGGGAGGGGAGTATTGTGGCGTTTTCACACCTTGTATATCGAAATTCATCATATAAATTTATTTAAATTTTCTAGTACCCGAATGGTTAGTTGGGTATAGGGGTAGATACTCGATCCATTTTCAATACGCTTTTTGTTTTTTTGTTGTGCGATGGTACAGTAGAACAACACAAAGTTTGCTGTTTAATTTTTGAAGCCGTAAATTTTACTGTAATATCGCAAAAATAAACAAAAATTTTATGAAAAATGTATCTTGAAATTTAAATTTCCTTGGTAAAATTGATTGAGTAGTCAGGATTTTGGCTAGCAAATTGCTTGCTTGCTAGCGGATCGAGTATCTACCCCATAAACCAACTTTTTGTAAAAATTTTCTATTCTTAGTAGCTTATTTAAAAATAACAAAAAATAGTTTTCACAGTTCAAGTTTTTCTTAAAAGAAAGAACAATAAAAAATAGAAATTAAAAAAAAACATAATTTGTCGAGATAATCAAAATACATAAAATATGTAATTGAATATAAATTAAATATAATTATTAAAAAATATTAGTGGTTCGTATTTTTAATAAAAAGCTTGGTGGAGCTATAATCTACCATAATGCCATTACTATGGTTCGAGCCAATTATATTGAGCCTTGAAACGAATATGTTCTTACGCGTAGGAGCTACTCTGAGCCTGAGGGGAGGGGTCTAATGTTACTGATATTTTCAGGGTTAACTGAGCTTATTTCGGGTACAGGAACCACTGGTGTTGTAGGTGCAAAATTATTCATAGAATTATTGTGAGAAACAGAAATTATTGATGTTGTAGGAGTAAAGAATGCCTCGAGATAATCTGATCAGTATAGTTATATTGTGTCAAACTTTGCTAATGAAAAGCTTTGCAATCATTATTACATAACACAAGAAGCATAGTTATAAAAGCCACAATATTCCTTTGGAATTAAACATTTATACACATTTTTTCGTTTATAACATTATAAATAAATCACTTTGTGTTACGTCGAAAAACAAAAAAAAAAATCTGCAGAAAGCTTTTTTCTATCGAATATTTAATGAAAAATTCTTGTAATATTGTTCGTTCATTAATTTTTATGTTTGACAAAAGCATAATTTATACTACACTATATACTGTTATTTCCTTATTTATTTATATAACAGAATTAAAAATTATTTATAAAATACCTAATAACTCTTGTATACAGCACTGTATATACAACTAGTAGGATCGGTTTTGTGTATCAAAAGCATATTTTCACATTCACCGCGGGGATAAAATAAAACAGTTTCATGTTTTATCTCTACATCGATACTGTCGACGTTACAGTATTTTAAAATTTTTGTTAAAAATGTTATAAAAAGCTTTCATTCTTTTAACACACAATAAAATGGGTTGAATATTTTGTTTCGTTAAGATTCCTTTGCTAATAGTCTACGTGTATAGCTTACAACATATAATATTTTAAGATGAAATTTAAGAAGGATGTTCATAAAATATTCTATACGATATTTTTGAAAATTTCTCGTGAGAGAATGTTTTCTAAATTTTTGCACTACAGCATAAGCCGGGTAAGCTTAGTACCCGGACAAATTATTAATTTTAATAATAGTTTTCCCGTTTATAATTAATGATGTAGAATTTCCAAGTAATATACAGTCTATATGCAATATTTTTTTGTATTGTAACAGACAGATATAGATAGATTGATGCTAATTGAAAAAAACAGCAAATAAATATCTCACACCACTTTCAAAACCCCCTACCCTAAAATTGGTTATCTGTCTGCGTTCATACAAATATTGTGTAGTTGCCACTGGAAGGAAAATATTGGAAAATAAATCATTCAAACGATTTTATCTGTACTCGTTAGTATTCGTAGTATGTATACAACAATAAATATATAATTGAATATAATAATTATTATTATATAATTTATTACAAATAAATATGTAATCAATTTTCCAGAAATTGAATTAAAATCGTATTCTGATGTAATAATAGCAATATTTTACCATTTGGTAATGGGTTCGGGCGGAAAAATATGCAATATAGTCGATAACACTACTAATCGAGTTTTAAGAACACTTCAAAACAGATATTTTGGTAAATAGGTTTATTCAATTTAAAGAAGAAGTAAAATAATATTGGTGGGGTTGTGCATGCGAGTATGTTGTGGCCTACTCCTTCTGCAATGTAACGGTTGTGACGTTCCAGCGGGCTGAATGCTAATTTTGTAAAGGCTAGCGAATGTCGGATAGAAGACAGTACACAATATATCATAAAAGCATTAAATGGTATAATATATAAATATATAATTATTTTGTGTATCTGGTTCAGCCGAATCATAATTGGTATAATTAATTAACTTTAAATATTTAGATAGTTATGCAAATCTCGCAGCACATCATTATTCTCTGTAGTCGGTGATAAGAACTACGCCCACCTTCTTTTCCTAGCCGGAAAACGTGCAGCTCGTCATCGATGTATATGACTACAAAGAAATTCTGTGAACAGTACAAAAAGCACTTAACTAAATTGTTGTTTGATAATCTCACATTGTTTGGAAGATTCGTTGGCCTTTGAATCGTTGACCTTTTCGATATGCCCCCATTTAGCCCTCTAATAAACACATGAAGTGCTCTATTCCTATATGTGTCGAAAAGGACCGTCATGGTATCTGCACTGTAATTTTTGGTTTTTATTTTATTAATTATTAGGGATAGTTGATGATTCACGGTGGATTATGCTTCCCAATTGATATTCAAGAGTCCTCACGTCTCTTTTGTCAGCATAATGCAATGACAAACATCCCTTTATGGCACTGCAATCTTCGTCGAAGAGGTTATAAGACAAGAGAGCTGCGCCCGCTGCTCCTCTGATTTTTTGTCATATAGATTGCAGTATTTTTTTTATTTTTTTTTTATTATTTTTTTTTTTTAATTAAAGCACGCAGGCTTATCATTTATTCTCAAAACGATTTTTTTTACATATAATAATAATAATATATACAAAATGAAAATAAATGAGTAGGGTAATCATCACCGATTTAACGGCAGTATTGATCTACCCTTTGAAAAAAATTTGAAAAAAAGTTATGAATATTACAATAAAAATTTAACAAAAAAAATATAAAAAATATAAACAATTGAAACTAAAATTAAAATTAAACTGCATCAGACTAAAACTCTAAATAAGAAATCGATATTAGGGTGCTCAAAAAGCCAAACTTTAAGTAATTTGAGAAATGATTTTGTATTTATTTGTTGCCGTATGCTAAGTGGAAGTTGGTTAAATAAGGAAGGAGCAGTTACCAGGAAATATTTTCTAAAATGTTCACTAAAAAAATGTGGAACAACAAATAAGAACTGATCATTGTTCCTAATGTTGTATCGCACATTTGATCTCAATAATCGGTGCCCACTTCGCAAATAAAATAAACGTAAAACCTTATAAACATATATAGATGTTGTAATGGTAAAACTTTAAAGCTCAAAAATAATGGCCATGCAGAAACCCGCGAAGACTTAAAACACATGATACGAATAGCATATTTCTGAACAATAATGAGAATTTTTAAAGTTGAATGATAGCAACCACCCCAACACGATAAAGCATATTCGAGCCTAGAGTTAATGCAGACATAGTAGAATTTTAACAATACCGATTTAGGAGCTACAGGTCTTAATAGATATAAGGTTCGTAATGCATTGCTGAGAGACTTTTTTAATTTATCGACATGATGCTTCCAACTCAGATTACAATTGCACGATTATTATTATTGCTCTATAGACAGGAGCCCCAGTATGAAACAGGTCGCATATCGCATTTTTTGCTATTTTGCGGATCCGATCCGCCACTTGCGTTTCTATTATGAAATCCGATTATCGCATTTCCTATAGAGAAATTTTCATTTGGAATTTTTTTGAAATGTCATTACAACGGGTTGGGATCGAAAGACCGACAATCAAAAGACCGTTTTAAAAATCTCGCTTTCAAAAGACCGCTTTTCAAAAGACCGCTTTTTTGTGCAAGTACTTATGTATAATGTTTTCATTAATTCGCGTGCGCGAATTAATGAAAACATTATACATAAGTACTTGCACAAAAAAGCGGCCTCTTGGAACACACACACAGTATGTGTGTGTGTGTGTGTGTGTGTGTGTGTGTGTGTGTGTTTTTTATTTTTTTTATTATGGGCGGAGAAGGGGAACCTTCGATAGGCTTCACGTGTGAACCCATATCTCAAACACGTGATAGTGTCGGATTCTTACCGACTAAACCACCACCCCCGGTAAACCATGCCGTTCGGCCCTGTGGAACTACCGTTAGGTATTACTTCGCGAGGCAGGCTCAGCTTTCGCTGCTCGGCTGGAATTAACTCCTCACTGAATTTCTGGTTCTTTTGAGGCGTCTCAACTCTACCATTATCCGTGAGACGCTTCCGCTTACGGCGTTCCACCCATCTTCAGATGCTAGCATAACTGGCGAATGGGATATTATGCGATGATATCTGGTTCTTTCACTACTAGACATAGCCTCTCCATCCCTACTCCGCTTGACTACGTCTACGCTCGTGTCGGTGGTAACTCGGTTCTAGGAAGCTAGGCTGAGGCAGAAGTCAGAGGGGGGTCACATAGGTCACTTGCAAATGATGCGTGTAAGAGTTATGTGACTTAAATCCTGGAGCGTCTGTCTCACATTGAGCGGCTTCCAGGTCAGCGTCTGTATCCCAGGAGGGGCGGCTGTGTACCTACTTGGCAGAAAGTATAAAATGCTAGGGGCGGCACCTCGAAAAAGAATCCAGTATGAGTTCACATGAGGAGAATTTAGTTACGGTGCAGGGAGTAGGAAACCCAGTACCGGCCGAAGTGAGCAAGCAGGCTCCCAGCGGTCGAGATCCAGCAACTGCAATGTTACAACGGTGGCGAACTTGGCCGGTGTGACAGATATGTCTACAAGCGAAGAGAGAGGAAGCACTACATCCTACAACCCCTTCGGAAAGAGTGCTTTAATGCAGAGGTCCCCTAAGCAGGGAGTGATGACCAGTACATTGGAGAGATGTTTTTCATCGCCTTCGTTGGCGAGTTACAAAGAGGAAACCCAAGAAATAAGGCTAGCTACACTGAAAAAAATTATTTTGAACTTAAGCTAGTTCAACTTGTTTTAGTTATTATAACCCAGACTTTGCTTACTTTAGGTAAAAATGACCATGGTTTATTTTACTTATGCATGTTTCATAATACAAAAATGGCTAAGTTAATTTCAATTTATATCAATAATGCTTTATTTTCTTTCACACTGAACTTGTTTGTATGTCAATTCAAACTAAGCATTTATTTGATAACTTCGGAATGATTAAACTAAACCATGTAAAAGTAAAATCAACTGAGCTTTATAGTCAATTCAATTTATTTGTTTGGTTTAATCTGAACATAGGCAAATTCATCTCATAACAGTTTGATCTTGCAAATATGTCATCTAACCTAAGCATTTGTTTAAAAACTAATAAGTTAACAATGTAGTAGTTAAATTAAACCATATTTGTTTCATATGAAATAACATAGCAATAGTTTAAACTATGGACATTTAAACGGTGATAATGGATAAAATTCGCTAAATCGATATGTTCTTGTGTTATACTATAGGTTTGAAGCAGATTTGAATTTTTGCAGTTTGGTCGGTGTAACCTGACAACTGACGAGTAGACCAACTTTTAGACGCAACCAAACTGCCAAGAAAGAACTTGAGGAGGTCCTCATTATTTTTTAAGGTTTCGAAATACCTGAAGGTTAATTTAACTAAGTAACTAAAGTAAAATAATTAACCTGTTCAAAATATGTTGATATACGCTGAAAGTTAATATAACCTAGTGAAAGTTTAAAGCTTCGGTTTAAATTAACCTACGTGCTTAGTTATATTAATTGTATTTTTGTTGTTTAAACTAAACTGTGTGTTGGCTCAAATTTTTGTTAAAATTAACCTACATGGTTGGTTATACGTAAAGTTGTAATTATTGGTCAAATTAAACTTTAATAATAGTTGTGTCAAGATATGCTGTAGGTCAACATAACCTAGCGGATGGTTTAAATTGTTGTTTAATTTACCCGACGTGTTAAGTTGTATTAACGTTATGCTTAGTTATATTGACTAAAGCAAATAGGTTTTATTGGCATTGGTTATTATTTGAAAATAAACTATTCATTTTAGTATTATGAAACAAGCGCTTAGTTGGCTGAAAAACAATCCACATGTTCGTTTAAAATAACCAATGTTTTTGTTTATATTTACCTAGAATTTTTTTTCAGTGTAGGCTTGGGAAAAAATTGAGGAACTGGTGGAGTTCGTAAGACCGCGAAATAATGTTCATAGCGAGATAAAAAAGATGATAAGCACTATTAGCACGCTTTATGGCTCAGCTATAGGGAAGATGAGTGTTTCGGAAAAGCAGTGCCAAACTTCGCCGGTCAATAATGACGGTAAGGGGTCGACTACCGAAGATACACCACTTGTGGAGCCCAGTAAGAGGAAGTTGTCCACGCCACCTAAGAGTGATGAAAGAAGGCAATCTAAGAGAAGGAATACTAAGGCTGCTCCGCAAGGTCCTCCGCAAGCTATTCGAATGTCGGAGACCCTTATTAATGAAGAGGACGGAGAGAAGAAGCAAAAGACCACAGAACCTATGTCAGATAATGGAGATGTAAACACCACGAGTTCAAACCAATTGAAGGATGCGACAGTTGGTTCAGAACAAGAATGGCAGAAGGTGAAGGGGAAAAGACGATCACGTCCGCGAAGGAAAAGGGCTCGCCCGGATGCGTTGCTAATAAAGAAGAGTGACGAAATCTCATTTGCCGATCTGCTGCGGAAAGTTAAGGTGAACCCGACGCTAAATACTCTGGGGGAAAGGGTATCAAACATACGTCAAACCTATAGTGGAGACCTATTGTTGGAGCTACAAACTATAGGAGACCAGCCGAAGACCGCAATATTTCGAGAACAATTAGCGGGAGCAATCGAGGGTAATGCGTCAGTTAAAACTTTGACCCAGGAGACGTTACTAGTGATCAAAGACATGGACGAAGTTACCACGTCTGAAGAGGTAAGAGAGGCTCTGGAAGCACAGTTTCAAGAGGTGAAAGGTGTCTGTATTGTTAAGTCACTCACAAAGGCCTACCGAGGAACGCAGACAGCGGTTGTTAGCCTCCCTAACACTATGGTTGGGAAAGTGCTAGAAGTGGGTAAGGTTAGAATCGGCTGGGTTTCCTGTCGAATCCGGGAAAAAATAGAGCTGGCTAGATGCTTTAAATGCCACGGTTATGAGCATCGGTCTTGGAACTGTAGAAGCGAAGCCGATAGATCAAAGCTCTGCAGGAGGTGTGGTGAAGAAGACCACTTTGCTAAGACATGCCAAAAAGACTCAAAATGCATGCTATGCGACGAATCGACCAAAGGCTGTATCAACCACGTAACTGGTAGTGGTAAATGTCCAGTGTACCAGAAAGCGCTGCAAAAAGAACGTTGGAAATGAAAATTATCCAAGTCAATCTTAACCACGGTGAGGCTGCTCAGGACCTGCTGCAGCAATCCATACAGGAAGTGGAAGCGGACATTGTAATTGTGTGTGAGCAATATAGGAACTTCGATAGACGGTGTTGGGTGCCAGATAGATCGAATCGAGCTGCTGTATGGGTTTGTGGTACCTACCCCTTACAGAAAATTGGTGTGAATACTCTACCCGGGTTTGTCAGAGCCAAAGTGAACGGCGTTCATATTTATAGTTGCTACGCACCTCCTAGTGCATCAATTGAAGAATTTAAAACATTCCTCGATCAATTAACGGATGATGCACGGAGCTACAACCCGGTGCTCATAGCCGGGGATTTTAATGCATGGGCCGTAGAATGGGGAAGTAGAGAAACCAATAGCAGAGGTACCGCATTGTTAGGAATAGGTGAAAAAGGTGAAAAGGGAGGGAGCAAAATTCCTCAAAATTGGAGAAATTACCTAAAATGGGTGAAATTCCCCAAAATGGGAGAGGAGAGGGAGCGAAAAGGGGCAAAACGAGCAAAACCATCCAAAGTGGAGGAAAAGGGGGAAAAGAGGGAAGTTTCCAAAAATGGGTAAAAATCCCAAAATAGGGCAATATAACTAGGGAAAAGCAGGGAAATCTCCAAAATGTGGGAAAAGGGGAAATTCCCAAAATGGTGGAAAGGATTTCTCAAAATGAGGTAATTTCCCAAAATTGGGTGAAAGAATGGGGAGAAAGGGAGAAATTCCCCAAAATGGAGGAATGGGGGAATTTTCCCAAAAAAGGGGAAAGAGGGAAATTCCCCAAAAAGGGGATAATGGGGAAATTTCCCCAAAATGGGGGTTGTAATGGGATAATTCTTTACATATGTTAAAATATAAACATAACGTAGTATATGATGACGTAAGAAAAATGTAAACAAAAATAAATTGTAAAGTTCATTATCATTCATGCATAAAGAATATATTATATATTTTTGTTGTTAGTAGGAATATCGTATTTCAAAATAATCGAAAACTTAAATGATTAGTAAAGTTAACTTATAAACTAAAGTTGAACGAATTCGTAATGCGGAATAAGCAATTAATTACTTAAATATTTTGTTTATGATTAAGTGTAAATTTTGGTGTATAAAGACCAAAAATTGTAAAATTAAGGTAAAAATAAATTGTATAACCTCCAGCACTTTTAATGCTATATTATGGTATAGGTACAACTTTCGAATATTACACCCAGTGCTCCTCTAGATTTTCCGTTGATCTTTTTGTTTTAATTTGAACTGATAATATAATTTAATAATAATTTATTACACTGTTAAATTACGTTTAAAAATAAGTTTTGTGTTTAAGACAGTTTAGGACAAACTTCACGAGTTTATATAGTCATATGAAGTTTGTCCTAAATTTGTCCTAAAATTTGTTATTGCTTTAAGACAATTTAGGACAAACTTCACACAAATACAGAATGACAAACACAAACATAAATGACAGAAAACAATGGAAGAAGTTATATAAAAAATCCTAATTTTGAACCTAAGGCTAAAAATTTAAACATTGAAGATGGGGCTTGACATTTTGCTTAATGCCTAAATAAAAAAGCTTAAGCCTACTGATTTGTTCTGGGCTAGAGTACTTGTATTTATATAGGCCTAGAAATAAAAAATAAAAAAGTGTGAGCCCAAAAATTGATTTTCGGCGCACTACTTTATTTTTGTGTTTTTTATTTCGTTGCATATTCTTGGGTCAAAATTTTATTGCATTTTCCTATATAATGCGACCTTAAAAACATCTTTGATGTTAAAAATTAATAAGAGCTATTTTTTAGCATGTAATAATTAAAAACAGCATCAGGCTACATGTAATAAAACAAAATTGAATAGCAAAATTTACCTACACATATTAAAACGTGCTTTTTATAAAAAAAAAATAAAATTTAAACATTTGCATACAAAATACACAGAAACAAAAAATCTTTACCAATGTAAATCCTGCTCACACGTGCCCAAAAACTGTGCTGCCCATGCAAAGGTTAAGGAAACGGTACTAAAACCTATTTAAACATCCACACAGAGTACCTCTGTGGGAACAACCCATTTTAATTAAAATTCAGAAGCACGATTCGTTCTCGAGATGGTGTACAAAATACGATTTTTTCGAAATTTTGACTTCCATGATCTAGAATAGGTTTGTCTCTTGCCTATATTGTCTAGTACTAAACCTATACATTTCATTTTGTTGCTATAATAGTTAGGAATATATTCCGTTTATGTTAAGACTGACCAATAATGGCCAGGTGACCTTAAAACGTTTAGATCCGCCAACAACTCAACTTTTAATTTTCACACGATTCGAGAAATATCATTAAACTTATAAGCACTTCATAATAAAACTTAAGAGCTTATCTTAAATGAAACGCCAAACACCAAACATTGATTGAACTGTGTATGTACTCCCTTATAACGAAATTAGTTGATAAAGCACAAGTTTTTTAAAATAAAAAACTCCTTTTTCTGAGGATTTAATAACTTAATTACAAAACTCATCAAAAACGAAATAAATAAATTAAATAAAAATAGTTTTAGTTAGATTACTTCATATATCGAAATATTTTTTTATTGCATCAAAACTATATGTTCGTATTATCTTCTATAATTTGTCATTTCTGTCACGAGTTTTGAAAAGTTGTGTTTTCATATAAAAAAAATAGAAAACTTTCCATATTTATTTATATTATGGAACAGCTCGAATTTTTTTTAGCTTTTGATGATGCAATTTAAAGATTATGTATCAAACATGCCTTATACAATGCCACTTATTTTAAGTTCTAAAGTATATAATAAAGTTTGAATTGAGCTTTTTAAAATATTTTATTTACTTCGTTTTATTACCTCAGACGTGATGATCTTCGCTAGAGTGACGGCTTTAGGAAATGTATGTCGCCGGACAAAGTTTAGTGGTTTTTTTTAAGTCATTAGCTTTTTTATAGTTTATAAGAAAAACCTTATCAAAAATCAATAACTATTTCAAATCGGAATTTATTTAACTTAAACAAGCTTATAAAATCAATTTATTTACCATTTTATACCGACAAATATAAAAACACAAGAAACCATCTGCAATTACTTAGTTTTTCCTTACATTTTACGTTACCCTTTTTCCATCAAAATTTTCGTAACCCCAAATATTTATAAAGTCGAAAACTTTATTTTATTATTTTATTCTTAAAAACCCATAAAATAAAATAAAAATATTCATATATAAGACGAACGCCTTATCTAAAACTCTCCAATCGATTTTTTTTGTTTGCTATCTGTATTGCGATATAACATTTTTTTTTAAAGGCAATAGATTAGATTGGATACTACTTAATAAAAAATTCTTCTCACGATTACATTTTCTTATGAATAAATAAAACTGGTAGAAAATTTGTTATCTATATATTTATATATATATTTTTAAGATATGGTACAGTGATGGTAAAGTGGTCAATGGTCGGTAAACAAAATAAATATAAAATCGATTAGAGCTTTTCACGGTATTTAAGCTTGGCAATTTTGTGACTATGTAAAAATGACGTGATCCAGTCTAATCATCTTATAAGTATGTATATTCAAATATGGAAAATGTTTTACCGCTTCCATCCCAAAAATAAGATAATAATTGAATTGCGATAACAAAGTGTTATCTAATATAAGGAAAGCGTTTAAAAATGAGGAAAAAAAATCTTTAATGTTGAAATACATTAAGTTGCCATAAAAAAGTTTTCATTTTTATCTGTATTATTAAATTCATTTTCATAAAACGAAATGGATTATACGTTTTACAAAAAAGAAGAGGATTTTGTGTCTAAGTTCAACATTCGATTTTAGAGGCTGTTCTTGTGTAAGATAAATATATGTTCTATAAGATAAGTGCGTTTACGTAATGTGATGATATTTTAATGATTGCTGTATACAAGTTTGTACTTTTTTTTTTTGAAATATCAGGTATCTGAGCCGAGTTTTATGGAGTTATGGTCCCTAGATCTTATCAGGTTTATTATACGTAAACTAGGAACCGTTTTCCCAGCAAAGTGTAATGAAATTGGCTTATTGATGGGATAAACGTGTTACAATCTCAATTTAATGGGTAACTTCCACAACAAACGTTTGGCCTAGAAATAGCAAGAATTGATTTAATTCGTTAAATATAATTTCAGTTTTCAAAATCAATTATTAAAATAATTTGCGGTTACAAATTTGTTTTATTTTGTTCTGCGGCGAGTGTATCTTTATAAAAATTGGTTTTTCTTATTTTCAAGACATCTCTTTGAAGTTATCCCGAAAAATCATTATAGTTAAATATGGCAACACTATGGCACTATTATGTATTTACTATCTAGTTAGAAACAATCCTGATAGTCATAGATTTAAAATTGGGCTTGCTGGATACAAAATAATTATGTCATGAGATTAGTTATTATGTAGAAATTTTTTTTTTTATTTAATTTAGAAGCTAGGTCTTCAGCCAATCTTCGAATCCCCTGAAGTTTATAACGACGTCACTTTGGGGTCACGTGTTATTAGAATTGATCCGCACGTCACCACCTGAAGCATTCCGCCGGCTTGTAGTAATATTGGCTGTTACCTTTACCGTGTTTAGTTATGTCGGACATGGTGGTATATGTCCCATGTTTCAGAAATTATTTCAATAATATTTTAAGAACCCCATTTCGATCCAAAAAATTCAATCCCATCATAATGGGTTAAGAATTGATCGACTTTCGTTCCAGGTGGCCTAATTCAAGAACTTCTTCCAAAAATAATTTAAGAATCCCATTTCCATCCAGCATACCCAATCCCATCATAATCGGCTAAGAATTGGTCGAGTTCCGTTCCAGGTGGTCTAATTACAGAACTTCTTTGAAAAACCATTTCAGCTAACAATTGATTGAATTGAACAATCAGCTAACAATTGATTGAATTCCATCCCAGTGGCACTATTCTGGTTTTCCCGGGGAATAAGGAATTGGAAATAATATTTTCATAGCATTTTTGTCTAAATTATATTTTTCTGGCCTACTGTTGGAATTAGTTTGGTGTAAATATTTTCGAAACAAAGTTGATTGGGAAACTTTTGTTCCACAAAATTTTTATAGGGAAAAATATTTCCCAATATATATTGTATATCTTTGTTTCAAAAATATTTACACCAAACTAATTCCAACAGTAGGCCAGAAAAATATAATTTAGACAAAAATGCTATGAAAATATTTTTCCCAACTCCCTATTCCCAGGGAAAAGCAGAATAGTGCCACAGGTGGCCATATTCCAGAAATTCTTCCAAAAATCGTTTAAGAATCCCATTTTCATCCAGCATTTCCATGGAATTTGCCCTGTGGAAATTTTTTTAAGAAATTCTGGAATATGACCACCTGGAACGGAACTTGTCCAGTTCTTAACCGATTATGATGGGTTTGGGTATGTTGGATGGAAATGGGATTCTTAAATGAGTTTTGGAAGAAATTCTGGAATATGACCACCTGGGACGAACTCAATTTATTCTTAAACGATTATGATAGGTTTGGGTATGTAGAATGGAAACGGGATTCTTATAAGATCTTTGGACGAAGTTCTGGAATTAGGCCACCTGCAACGGAACTTGACCAATTCATAACCGATTATGATGGGATTGGGTATGTTGGATGGAAATGGAATTCTTAGGTGGCCTAATTCCAAAACTCCTTCCAAAACTCATTTTGAAATCTCTTTTCTATCCTACATACCCAATTCCATCATAATCGGCCAAGAATTGGTCGCCCTCCGGCCCAGGTGGCCATATTCCAAAGTTCCTTCCAAAAATCATTTGGGAATCCCATTTCCATCCAGCATATCCATATCCGACGTAATTAAACACAGTAACAGCCAATATTACTACGTGCCGGTAAAAGAAAAACAAAAGTACATATAACATTTACATGGAGTTATCACTTTGGACGGCAGTCCAAACGAGTGACGAAAGCACCTACTGTGCTGGAAGTCGAACGAAGTATATTATACAGCAAGTTTCGAACTTTTTCACTTTGAGGCCGCCAGGATCATGTTATATACCAATAGAAAGGTCTTGAAAAATAGACCTAAATAATGTATAAAAGCATGAATTTCTACCAACATTGAGTGGAGATATGACCTTCTGAAAATTGCGCCAAAAAATCAGTTTTTCGCGTATAACTGCCCCAAAAAATGCCAAAATTATTTTCTAACTGGCAAATTATGATTGTAGACGTCAATACCAATTCAACGACACCTCAAACGTCCAAAACGGATGATTTTGACCAAAGTTATGACAATTTTAAATTTTTCTATGACGTCACCAAATAATCTTGCTTTGGTATATATGTTTGTTTGTCCGTACCTCTTTTATTTGATCTCATATTTTCAGGGGTTGTAGTACTTAAAAAACTAAGCAACTTTTGTTCTACAACTTTTTGATTTGGCCGCCATGTTGGCCGCGGCCGGCCTCTGAACGGCCATTTTTGGCCATTTTGCCACGTCCACAGTGCTGAATCTATTCGACATACCCTGGACATATGCATATCGTTGGAAAGGTATTGACGCCAGCTATCAAATAGCAAATAAAAGAATTCAAAAAATTAGGTTGGAGGGTCATTTTGGCCAAAAAACTGAAAAATGCGAAATCGGCCGGCCACATTAGGCCGAATTGCTAAAAAATGAGCCCAAGACTTTTAGTTCATATTTTCAGGATTATTAGCCACAAATCTCACCTACAACATGACATCAACCGTTTGTCCCAGAAAACTCGTATATTTTAGATATTGACCTCCATAACTTAAAAGCCACCCTAATTTTTTTGCAAAATTTTATTTTTTGGCTCAAATGCTCCCTAATATAGGTCCGTTGCGGTTCATAATGATAGTGAATCAACGTATTATACTGAAACAAATATAAATACATCATATTATTATCATTGCTAAGAGAATTTTTACCAGTGACTCTTTTTTCATAACAAAAAACATGAAAAAACTGACAAATTGATGTCATCGAAAAAATCACCAAAAACATTGAACATTTGAGTCTCCTTGCATAAAATCGATATTTTTGTATCATTATGCTGATTTCTTTGAAAAATAGATCTAATCTCTCCTCCCATCGCATGAAGATGGAATATCAGCGAGAGGCTAGCTACCATTAACTTTTATTTCCAACTAACACACTAAAA
Organism: Nephrotoma flavescens; assembly: GCA_932526605.1. Taxonomy (NCBI): domain Eukaryota; kingdom Metazoa; phylum Arthropoda; class Insecta; order Diptera; family Tipulidae; genus Nephrotoma; species Nephrotoma flavescens. The sequence goes on along the minus strand of OW052222.1, from coordinate 38,066,704 downwards.
TATGTATATTTTATAGAATTGTTTAAGGAGTCAAAAATGAATGGTAGCCGCATGCAGTTAGTGACAAAACAGCAAGAAACATGCAAAAAAAATTGTTGAATTACTCAATCGAATTTCGACCAAAAACACATGCATCTGGTCTAAATTTTTACTACTCTGTAACATACACTAAAAACTAGACTACAAATGTTCAGCCGATAGCCTACGAGAACCGGGTGTGTAATAAGATCACACCCGGCATGACCTGTTTGTGGCATGTGGTAAAGGATTCTGAAATAAAATCTACCAAAAGACTACAAAATGAAGATTGAAAAATTGCATGCAAAATAAAGAAATAGAATCGTCTTCCACACACTGTAAACAGTACACCAGAACGTAGGTTATCGTGCTGGACATAATAAAAAAAACTACCTACCTGAACCTAATGATGAGACCTGACCCTACTTTTCAACATAAAAAAGATAATATGTATAAGTCTTTACTATTTCGAGGCCAAGAGCATATACTTTCCAAACATAAATCGTATTGAACCATTCTTCAATAGAAACAATTTTGTTTTATTGTTTTCCATTTTTTTATTGAAACAGTTTCGTTCTATTGTTTTACGTTCTATTGTGCCTCATACACAGACGCAGGCCACTGGAGTGACGAATATCGAGAGAAGAAGAACGAATCATTCCCACTCCGTAACACACAGCCGGCAGCTGTGTGAGAGTATGCGTAATTCGTTTTTCGCGAAACGAACAACAATTAAGCTCTGAACAAAGTCTGAAACGCAGATGCCAATATTCAACAAACTACAGAAGATTGTATTGGTTACACTAACAATCCCATGTTAATTTTTTTTTTCGTACCACTACTTATGCCCACATACGATGTACACATATATTCTAATACAACTATCTATAGTGTAGTTTTTTCTGTATTTGTTGCATTAGCATGGCTTTGTTGTTCGTTTTGGTCATTTCAATGCCGCGCATCTGTGTATGAGGCACAATAACACGTAGCGGCCACTTGTGTGCTATCGTGTGTGTGTGAACTCAAAGTCGAAGTCAAAACGACTGACAACAATAAAACGAATCGCAATTCAATTCATTTTCAATTTGCCTTGCCAAAATCATTGATATCAAATAAAAAACCTCTTAACGAGGTAAATGTTCGAGTGACGAAAGCCGTATTCAATTCACAAAATTTCTGATATCAAATTTGTGCCGAAAAAAACAATTGTATTCGATTTGTCAACGATTTTTCGGAATGTTAGTGCATTCGGCGCGATTGTTTACATTTTTCTTTCTAGCTGTTAAAAACAACAACTTGTCAACGGTTTTTTGAATGTTAAACAACAACGCGCTGAATGCACTAACATTCCGAAAAATCGTTGACAAATCGAATACAATTGTTTTTTTCGGCACAAATTTGATATCAGAAATTTTGTGAATTGAATACGGCTTTCGTCACTCGAACATTTACCTCGTTAAGAGGTTTTTTATTTGTTAGATATTACGCGAAAGTTACGCGAAAGAAAACTTGATTTGTGGCACTATTCTGGTAATTCCCCGGGAATTTGGAATTGGGAAAAGATTTTATATGTAATTTCTGTTCAAATATATTTTATCCGGCCTACTGTCGAAAATTTTCCATGTAAATATTTATAAATTGGGAATACTTTTTCCATATCTAAATTGGTAGGGACAATAGTTGCTCTCCAATCGACCACCGCAAACACTTATAAGCACTTGAGGTTTTTGTCTTTGCTAAATTAACTACTCACAACTGTTCTATCTTTTTATTATGAGTAGTTGAAAGCAGTTACGAAAATTTTTTCCGCTAGGTGATTGTGTGTAGTATTTGTCTGCCAAAAATATAATTGAATTTATATATGAAGCGCTAATAAAATTCCGCTATAGATATTTTCGTATTAAAAAGTTGATAAAACATAAATAAAATACAAAAAATTAACAATAAAATTTTATTTATATAGATAATATATATAGAAGATACACATACATCAAATAATAATAATAAAAATTATAAAATACATATAATAAAAAAATGATTGAGGTAAAATTACAAGAAGAAAATTTTTTATGTCAAAATTATAAATTGTTTATGTAAACTTTGTAGTCCCTAGATACTTCAGATTCCAGTATGAAAGATTTATTGGATTTATTTTGGTCTGATTCATCATCAACTTCATCAGACGAAGGTCTGCAGAAATTTAGAAGGAAAAAAATTGAAGATTTTATGGGTACCATCAACAAGTATTCCAACGAAGAATTTGTTAGCCATTTTCGTCTTAAGAGGTCAATAGTGAAATCGTTGATTGGTAATTTTATAAAATTATTTAAACTATAACTAAATCTAACATTATAACACAACTATTGATTTATTTTTAGATAATTATACAAACGACATGAAAAGGAAAAACAAGGGCGGTTTAGACGAAATCACCGCAGAAAAGCGAGTATGTGTAACGCTTTGGTACCTGGCAAATACTAACAGCTTTAGGGAAATATCAAACTTATTTGATATCAGCATGAGTTCAGCCCATAGATGCGTTGCACATGTTACGCATTGGCTAGTAAGATGCGCCCACCTTCACATAAAGTGGCCAATTGAGGAAGATGAGCAAGAAAGGATTTCATCAGTATTTCAACAAACGAAGGGTTTTCCCCATGTATTATAGGGTGTATTGATGGAAGCCACATTCAAATTCCAAAACCAAAACAAAATTCAAACGATTATTACAATCGTAAAAAATATCATAGTATTTTATTGCAAGGAGTTGTTGGACCGACACTCAAATTTTTAGATATTCATGTCGGAGAGCCTGGGAGCATACATGATAGCCGTATGCTCAAGAAAACCGAATTATATAAAAGATGCTTCACGAATCACGAATCTTTGATTAAAGAAAGACGTGTAATTTTAGGAGATTCGGCCTATCCGTGCCTCACTTGGCTAATACCATCCTATCGGGACTTAGGTAGGCTTTCCGATTCTTAAAAGCAGTTTAGTAAAAAGCATTCCTCAGCAAGAGTAGTAGTGGAGCATGCGTTTGGACTGCTTAAAATCGTTTTAGGCGATTAAACAAATTCGAAAACATTTCGATAGATTTTGTTGTCAATTCCACTATTGCTTCTTGCGTGCTTCACAATATTTGCATCGACAACAACGATCTGTTCATTGGTGAAATAGAGACTGAGCCGCCTAGTAATGTAGTTATGGAGGAAAATTTGATAGTTGAACAAAATGATTACAGAAGACAGGACTTGTTGGATGAAATGTTTCCGGCTAGGATTTGAAAATTAAAAAACTTAAATTTTATATCACATTTCATTTTAATTTAATTTGAATAAACATAAATAATTTTAATAAATACATCAGTCTTTTGATTTACATTTCCTTTTTATTTATTGCAATTGCAACATACATGAGCCTCTTTGGATTTTTCTTTATTTTTTATGTAGGCTTCTAATAGTTCCATTTTCTTCACAGAATCTCGTGTTTTTTGCTCGTAATATTTTATTCTTACATCTACGAGTTTGTAGTTTTTATTACGTTTTCGTGGTGTACTAGCTGGAACTTGATCAATAGGCTCTTCAAATAATAATTGATCGTCTGTACATTGCGGTGTTTGGATAGGTGGATGGATTTGAGATGGGTAGATCGGTTTAATAGTTTCCCTCAATACACCAACAGTTCGAGAATGTGCCGAGTTAATTGTTGGGCGGTTGCTAAATATATTGTCCATCAAATCTAGAAATATGAATCTGGATGCACTTCTCCCGCTTCCCCTATCTTTGGACGCTTTGTATGACCGCCACAATGAGCGCCACTTCACTTCTATTTGCTCTACAGTTGTAACTCATTCCTATAATATTAATTAATTTTAAATCTTCTAGGTAAGTACTTAATTTTACCTACCAACACGTCCATAGATTCTAGGTCGGTTAGAATAGACTCCCAGTAATGTTTTTTTCGCACTGTGGTTGCGAATTCTTCCTGCCTATTTCCATATGCATGTATTAGGGCTTTCGTCTCGGCATAAGACCATTTTCTTTTATTCATAATAAATTTTTTGATTGATTTCAACTAGTACTTTAAGGCTGTCAGATATATTTTTTTTAATAAACAAATTTTTTGAAACGCAAAGCTGTTGCGATTTTGCGAGGTGAACAAATAAACTACCCATTTGTAGGTTTAGTTTTACTTTTGTATTTTTTATGCTTTCCAATTGATACTTTAGCCAATACACCTTTTTTGCTCTTACAAGTACTTGCGGTGGTCGATTGGAAAGCAACTAATTATTCCCAATTTAATTTTGTTTTGAAAAAAATTAACACCAGCTTTTTACCTCAGTAAGCCAGAAACAAAAAATATTTGAACTGAAATTACATATAAAATCTTTCCCCAATTCATAAATCGAAAGATAAAAATGAGTTGTGTCATTTTTATCTCTCGATTTACTGACCGACTCGACTTTACTTACTAAATTTCTGATAATTAAAATACGTATTATGTGCAATGTAAAATCACATATACAATCATGACATTGGAATTATCAGGAGTGTTTTACACAACTCATTTTTATCTCTTGATTTATAAAAAAGAGATATCTATGGTAAACATATTGTTCTATGATACAACGAAACAGATGATTATGTTGCTGATGAGGTGACGGAAATGTTAGTGTGTAGGTGTTCGTTTCAAAGAAAAGAAATATTTTTTATTTCATGTTTATAGTAAAATTTTATGATTTTACATTTTCACATAACCTAAAAATTTCATAAAAGTTTTAATTTGTCATTTCGTTTTTTGTTTATTTTAATATTTTAATTTTTATATATGTACCACAAAAAGCCACTTCCGTTAACATATTTAAAATCGAAAAACTACAAATTGACATTTGACTATAAAAATGGCGAACGACTTATTTTGTGTGTGTGAGAAAAATTTCTTACCTTTACATACATTTTTTGTATATGTGTGAACAATGCTGCCATAAAAAATACTTCAGTTTTCATTTTTTATAGCAGCACACTAACACCATCGCAATTATTTTCTCAGTAAAATTTTTCTCAGTAAACCAGTAAAATCTACATTTTTTCTCGCTTTTATTTTTGCTGACACCAGATTTAATAAAGCTCGAAACAGAACAAGAGCGAAGGCGGCGAGCGAAATCGCCTGTCATATTACAAAACACGGAAAACATATAATACAAATACAACCATCGACGCAGGCGACGACGATTTTTTCGTTGAAATAAATTTAGAGTCTATTTCTATTTTTATCGCCGACGAAACAATGTTGCCAACTGTTTTTTATATATATCTCAGTTGGTATCATTTAACCGTCATATTTGTCGTCTTACTTTGGCAAAAGTTAAAACCATTCTGGAATAGAATTAATTTGTGCTCAAAGTAACAACCAAAGATATTTTTTAATTTAATTTTATTAGTTGGTAACAATTACATTTTGAATTTGAAAACAACGTAAAAATGCAACTAAACACATTCAATTAAATAGTAATGTGCTAGAACATTATTGAATATTATTACAAATCGCAACTAATTGCTCGTGTTGTTTAGAAAAATGCGATGTCAAAATAACAAAAATCACTTTTATATTTTTATTGCCAACATTTAAAAATAAAAGTATTCAATAAAATTGCCCTGGTGGTGAACATTAAAACTACAGGTAGAATAGAATAATTCTATACCAGCAGAAAAGTTTGTCTAAAATAATTCCAATTTGGAATTATATATATGCGATTGTTGTTGTAAATTTCTCAAAGTAAGACAGCAATTATTAATCAATTTTTTCAGTTTAGTAGGCTAACGCCACAACGTCATTTGTCAAAACACAGAAGGATATGCCGTTTGTGGATGTTTTTTTATCGCATAATCTGACGCTTTAGTTCTGTTAGCTACAGCGATATTGCGGCGATATTTTTTATTTATTCGTCGACGCTCGTCGTCGTCGCTCTTGTTCTGTTTCTACCTTATTTCTATTTTTATCGCCAACGAAACAATATTGCCAACTGTTTTTTATATATATATATATATCTCAGTTGGTATTTGATTAGTGATGTTAGCAGAAGATCGCATGGTTTTTATTTTGGAAAAGTGGGTATCGAGCGCTCCTTTATAAACATTACATATTTTCTAGGTACATTTTACTCTGATTATTTATAAAAATGATTCTTTCCACAATTTGATTTTGAGATTAAATAATTTTACTAATCCTTTATTCAATTTTATTCAGTGTTTATTATATTTATTTGTTTTAATTTGGATTTCAATTTAGAGTTATCAAGGTTTATGAAAATGTTTATTATCAACACTATTATTCATTGCAGTTATAGATTAAGCTTATATAATAGTCCTAATGATCATTTTTGATTACAGAAGATCTTTGTAGCCGTAATACTTTCTAATTAAAAATAAAAATTTAATTTAAAAAGCAGACAAGGTAGGAATCATAATGCCCATCGGGTTGATAATTAATTTGATATTTCTGTCGATATTTGACTTTGAAATTATAGATTGCTTGGAAGCTACAGTGTAAATTTGAAATGCAGTTAAATATCGATGTACATACTTAGATAGTAGAAAGATCATGGCATTTCTTTAATTAAATTATTTTCTAGTTTGTTGTAGGAGACTGTAAATTGATGAAGGTTTTGATTTTGTTCTAGGTTGGATAAATAATTACCGCTGGTTGTTCTTTTCATGATTTAGGTAATACAGTTGACGACCATAAAATATTTTAGAATGTCTTATTTTAATATTTGCTGAATCATTTATTTTATAATTCAAACGTTTAATAATTGATTGGGTTATTTGGTTATCAAGGATCCAACAGTTGTGCTAGCTACTTATTATTAATTTTGTTGTCTTACAGATTCCTGATTGCTTTAAATTTTATTCTAAAGTTTAATTTTTAGGTATTGGGGCTCTAAAACCGTGCCAAACATCCATTATTGATATAGTACCTTACAGATTTCAGATTAGCTGTTTTTGGAACAAGATTTCATTTGGTCACTTTATTTGTTGTTTTTAAATAAACATTTGTATAAGTTTTTGCCTGAACAGCTAATATATATGATTTTTTGCTATTATTGACATTTTTCCATTTAGGTAGGACATGTAGCAGGAAAATATTAATTCATTATTAAATTTCAGAGAATGTGCAGATGTGTACGAACAATATTTCTTTGTAATTTATTTGCCGAATATGTAGTAGAATAGTATTGTTACCATGTTACTAATTATCATTTTGGTTATTGGGTTTTCTATACAGCTGTACTTGTTGTTGTTTCTCTCATCTTACACATTCTTGATTACCTTAATAGTATAATTCTGTTAATTCGTTTCGGCAATGCGATTCTAGAACTGTGTCAAAAATTATGTTTGATGTATTACCTCATCGATTCTAGATTAGCTGCTTTTGAAACTGGACGTTGTTTCACAATATTTGTATTTGAAAAATATTCATAATTATGGCAGGGGTGGCAGTGACTGTTTGTCTTTTACATTATTTTAATTAAAACCATTATTATTCAAATTATTTTATTAGAAATAAATACATTCAGCAGATTTCAAAGCCTGTGGAAGACTGAAAGATAATCTGCTCTTTTATTCTTAAATAATATTAGTGGATTTCTGGATTGGATTAAGTTTACATGATTTAATATGTTGGAGAACCAGTTTAATTTAGTTTATGGAAAATTGAACTATTTAGTTTATTGAAAATGCAACTCATAATAATAAAGTTTTATTGCAGGAAATGTATGGGTACTACTATATATGGGTACTTAATTAATTATTAAATTTTTTTCAAGATGCTGATTACCGAACTTTTATACCATAAAACCAAAAATAATTGTGCTGTCTTGTGCTCATCAATTTACTAACTATTGACTACTTAGGTGTCTGTAACCGGGTCAATTCTATCATATCTAACAACCTTTCCTATCCCTCCATCTTGTTATATGTAAAAGGGGTGTACGGTAGGCCTGGCGTATCCGGGATCCCTGCTTAGTCTTGGCCGTACATTCTAATCAATCAATCAATCAAATATATATATCTCAGTTGGTATCATTTAACCGTCATATTATTAATCATTTTTTTCAATTTAGTAGGCTAACGCCACAACGTCATTTGTCAAAACACAGAAAGGTATGCCGATTGTGGATGTTTTTTTATCGCGTAAGCTGACGCTTTAGTTCTGTTAGCTACAGCGATATTGCGGCGATATTTTTTATTTATTCGTCGACGCTCGTCGTCGTCGCTCTTGTTCTGTTTCTAGCTTAAGGCGTTTAGAACAAACAAAATCGGTTATTGATAATATCAGTTGATCGCTGTTCTTAAACTGGCAAGATCGTGTCTTTAAAATAATTATAATAAAAAATATAATAACATTAAAACAAAACCGTGTTTTTAGTGGAAAGCAAGTGTGGTGAAATTTTAGTGTTGAATTAATATACGTGACTAGGTAACCTTTGTTGATAATACGAGATAACCATGTATCATATGAAATCTTGGTGATAGATAACCAGGGTAAAATTGTAAACCAGCTTCGTCTAAATATGATATATTTTTTTTTGGAGGAAAGGTAATTTACATTATACTCGCAAGCCTTAATAATATATTAATTTTAGCGCGGATTTGCTTTCGGTGAATTTCAGCATCTTGTCCAGGGTCAACTATACAGGGTGTCTTAAAATTTGAAGGTCAAACGAAGCAGGGTGATAGGGGAGCACATTTCCAATAAAAACAGCCAAGTAAAGTTTTTCGAATTGTTGATGATGCAAAAGTTATTCCACTTTTAGTGTTTTTTAGTGAAATCTCATGCGCACCCACCAAAAATTCATTTAAAAAAAACTAAGAGTTCTTTTATTTAACTTTCTTTTTTAATACGATCTATAAGAGAGTGCCTTTCCAGGACTAATATGGTACGTATGAGGTGCGGATGCAAACCAATTGAGATAAATAATGAATGACTTTCCATATATACATACCGTGCATGTAGTGTTTATGTTGGTACAACATATTTTTTCATGTTAATATTTTATTTGCACAACATGAATTTATAAATAGCAAAATTGTTAAAAATGTTAATTAGTTTTAATTAAAAATGTTATTGCAGTTAATGCAGATGGTTATGTATTATAAAATTTTAGTTTTCGGTACAACGTAAATTTTGTTATTATAATTTGCTTCATTAAGTGAAAGTTACAGCATGTGCTGGAAATGTAATTGGAAAATAATAATTCGTGCTGTAGAGTTTAGTAACCGCAACTAGGCCTAACCTATTTTTATTAGTCAAACATCGAAGGTTAACGTAATTTGTTGTGTGATACTAACGATTACCAAGTGAAAGAGCGGGCAAGAACAAAAAGTTAAACTAACAAGGTTTTATCTCTATTTTAAGTTTCTCAACATTATAACAAAAATTACTAAAACTTTTACGGAAGCAGCAAAAGTTTAAAATTGAATTTAAAATATTTTTTTTAAATATTTGAAAACACTGTTATTCTCCTCCCGTACACAGATTTCCGCCACATTTCTCTAGGTTGTTTCAAGATAAGGAAAAACTTAGGTATATGATATTGGTGCTCCGACGTTATATTGAGGTAGATACTCAGTTGGTTGGCAAGCGAGCAGTTTGCTGGCCGAAGTCCTTACTGCTCAATCGGTTTTGCCACGGAGATTTAAATTTCAAATTATATTTTCAATAAGCTTTTCATTTTGTTTTTTGTGACTGCACAGTAGAACAACACCAAAATTTACTGTTTAAATTTTGAGGCCGTAAATTTAACTGTAACCATCGGATAAACAAAAATTTTATGAAAAATGTATTTTTAAATTTAAATTTCTTTGGTATGATTGGTTGAGTGCCTGGCAGTTCGGCTGGTAAGCTGCTTGCTTGCTGGCCAATCGAGTATCTACCCCGTTATCGAATGGGGGAACGGAGTATGTTGCGTGAACTATTGATCCATTTGAGTTTAACTATCAAATAAATGCATTTTGTATTTAAATTAAAACTAGAAAACATATATGACTGTAACAATGGTTGGATTCACTTCCTGCACGTAATAATTGTAATCTAATTTTTATTGTGTAAATATTATTATCATTGCTTGAGTAAAATTTAAATATAAATGTATTCTGATTACATGCGGTTATTTTAATAAAATTTACTAAATGTAGATTAATATTCACTTCGTGCATGTAATAATCTGTTTTCTGATTTGCATTGTATGAGTAAATGTGCAGTATATTCCGTGAACTATTGGTCCATTTGAGTTTAGCTATCAAATAAGTGCACTTTGTATTGTATTTAAATTAAAATTATAAAACAAATAAGACTGTAACAATGGATGGATTCACTTCCTGCTTGTAATAATTGTAATCTTACTTTATTTGTGTAAATATTATTATTATTGTTTGAGTGAAATTTAAAATAAATATATTCTGATTACATGTGGTTAGTTTAATAAAACTTACTAAATGAAGATTAATATTCACTTCGTGCATGTAATAATCTGCATTATCTTCTTAATAAAAACAATGGCTTTGTGAAGTCTTTTTGTTTCTCAAATTTTTTTGTTGATGTTTAAGTGACGTCAGCAGGAAAATAATGTACTACATAAATTTGACCTACTATCAAAAAAACATGCGACACACAGCAAGTTTTTTATTAATCCTTTTGATAAATAACGTAAGTCGTGTTTCTTAAAAAATGCACTTAACAATATTCTGATATTTTGTCAGAAATGAAACAAAATGAATAAAATAATGTTTCTTATTAATTTTAAATATTATAATAAGTGTTTGAAGTGTCGACCTTTTGCCAAAATACATAATCGGCGTATACAATTTTACTTAATCGTTGCTTAGTGCGTTTCGATTCGAACGTTTTGTTACTTGTAATAGTATTCGACGCTTCGATCATACGTTGCCGCATCTTCTGATCGGTCTGGTTTACTGTTCCATAAACCAGCTCTTTATAGTAACCCCACAGAAAAAGTCTATGGGAGTTATATCAGGAGATCGCGGTGGACATACAATGGACGCCCCGCATTCAATTTTGAGTATCAACTAAGAATATCGGCAATCAATAGCTGCTTTGCTTTGGCAAAGTCCGCTTAGCTTTAAATAATCAATTATTAGTGGCCAATTTTGGTGTCATAGTTGGCGTATTTATCAGTAGTAATTAAAGAAGAGTTTCAAAGAGTATTCAAAGAAACCGATGCATCTTACATGTTAGCGATCTTTAGTCTGAAAATGGGTTTGAAGTCTACTGCGGGCCAGTGTTGAAGAATTAATATCTTTATTCAGTTCATACTCAGATATCATGATAAATCGTTAAACTGTTTTAGTGGGGTGTTTTAGGAAATTATTGTCACAGCCACGTTTATGTTTATGTGTGTAATATGGTAGTTAATCACCTTTTCTTTATATTTCAGAAATCAAATAAAGTAAAATCAAATTTAAGGCAAAATGTAATTATATTATAATACAATTAATATCCTTATATTTTGTTTAAACTAGTTTTGAATAGTTATTAAAATTGTCTAATTGTTATTGGAATTTTAATTTGGTTTCGGAAGCTAACGGATTTAAATATATTTCTAAATATCGTCTCTTATTTTTCATAAAAAAATAAAGTTAACATTTAGTTATCATTAAGCTGTTTGAAAGATATAGATAAACTACCCCGATAATGTGATGTTTAATGAACAGTCTTTAATCGAAAATCAGAATCTCGCACAGAGAACCGGATTACCGAGAAATAATTTACTCACATCGAATGTAAAGAATAGAAATTCAGTGCCATCATTTAATTTTCTGTCGTTAAACGCTCCATCTCAGTATTTTATTTATTCACAACCACCACAGAAGTATATCTAGCAATTTATAACTGGAAGCTAGTATTTTATGGTGACAAGCGAGATGATTTGGCAGTTGAGATTTTATATATAGGGTAGAGAATATTACCGAGGCTAACGAGAGAGTTTTGTTGAAAGATATGATAATGCCTTAAATTGGTACTGGGAACATAGAGAACATTTTGCATTGGTTACTTGGAAGCGGTTACACGAGGCAATGCTTCAGCGGTTTCAAATTCGTTTAACAGATGATAACACTCGCCAAGTTCTAGAAAGCAGGAAGCAGAATGTAAAGTAACCATTTTTAGGCTTTCATCACAAATTGCGAAGCATATCTGTAACATTAAGCCATCCGTTATCCGACCAGGATCTTATTCTGTTGTGTGACTGAAATACTGCACCAACTCGGTGTCAACTGAGGGAACTGTAAGTGGGAGGAAGTGTTGGTGAAAATAATGTGTACTCAACCAAATTTTCTGAGCATCCTAAGGAACAAGATTCTGTCTGTAGTATTTCCTGTGCCAAACGTACGTTTGATGCGCAAACTCATTACAATTCTTAAGTCCTGAACATCTATATAAAAAATGTACCAGTTTAACTAGAAATATATTCCGGATGTGGTGCCAAAAATGTGGTTAAACCTCAATGTGCAAATTGTAAAAATTTGAGTGCCAAGGGAAACTACCGTGGGGAGATCAGAAATCCTGGGGTTCTGAGACCCCTTGTAATAAACATATTGGCACCCAGATCAAGTCAGGAGGATTCAGCTACGAACACCGAAGTACCGCCTCAATAGTAGTTTAGAGATTTTGCTAACACTACGGAACTTCAAACATGTGGTCGCAAGGTCATACGATTGGACATTTCGCTACAAATTGAAAAAACATCTTTATGTATGTAACACTCACCTCCCGGATAATCAATAAAGAAACAACTTAAATACCATCTCTAAGTTATAACCACTTTGATCAACCGTATTGTATTTAAAAAAATATATTTGCCTTTAAACAAATTATTTAGAATAAAATCGCCTTAGCCATTCGCACAGCTCTTAGCCATTCGTTCTCCGCGTCCTTTCCACCTGACCTGAAAAATAAAGAAAACGATTTCCGCTTTCTAGCAGAATACCAGACAATGAGATTCCTGAAATTCGTTTTATATACAGCAAAATTGTCATACAGCAATATTCGTTGTTCGCAATTTTAATTGAACCATAGATTGAACGAATAACCTTCCTTTTGAAGATAGATCGTTAGGGGTCATGGTCTAGCTCTCGCTTCCGAAAGTCAGCACAGGTCTTATGAGTGCTTTATAAAGTGCGAGCTTGCACGATTACGATAGATGTTTAGATCGCAATAATTTTGATTTGGCACAGAAAACTCGTTGTCCGGCAGCGATTCGGGTATTTCTGTCTTCATATCATTCAACGATGTTATAACTGACCCGAGGTGTTCGACACTATCAAAATTATGGTCACCAATTCAAAGATTTACCATGGAGATATTCCTGGGTGTTAATAAAAATTTGGTTTTACTGCAAACCAAGTCTTCTTGAGTGATATGAAACGGTCCTTGATATTGATAGGTCGGGTCCCATTTCAAACACGATATCTTAAAACGCGAATTATCAAAATACGATATTTCGGGGTATGTCGGCCGGGGGAAGGGGAAATTTAATTTCTAAGTTTATAGGAATTGAGTTATGGATGGGAATTGTTTTTTATGAATTGATCAAAGTTATCTGGCTGGAGAATACTGAATTCTCATCCATAATAACAAAGCTTGGCAATGGAGATAGACTGGATCAATAAGAGTTGCAACTGATTAAATCGAGATTCTGCTCAGATACGGAAGGAACGCTGTTGTAATGGAGTTCTTTTATTCAATGATATCTATTCAGTAGATCTATTCAGCGCGATTGACACAGGCGGGTTACCATACAAAAATATTTTCAATAGAGATAAACCATACATGATAACCACAAATATTTCTGTTGCTGATGGATGAGTCAGTGGGGCAGTTGGCAAATTTGCACACATTGAATTGGGTGATCAAAATAGAGTTCTACGGGTTTGGCTTCTTTTTCTTAACGGCGTTGGTGTCAAAACACATGAAAAAATGGCTGGCTACGCAAATGTAAAAGGAATTAGTTGAGCAGTGGTTTCTATCAATTGTATAGATCCGCACCGGTTCCTCTAAATCGAAATAAATCGATTCATGTTAAAAGATATCATTATTTATTAAAACCACCCGGCTAGTTGACAATTCACAAATCACACGTAGGGACATTTGATGAAATTGTTTACAAATACAGTAAGACACATTCACAAACTTTGGTCTACGTAGTCTTATCCAGGATCACGGCAAAATAAGGACTTCATATTGCACCTAATGGTGAACGTCAACATTTTTACCATGGTAAACGAAAACATGAAACGATGCTTCCGTTCTGAACGAACTTTCCCGAAAATTTTTGTTCAAAGTGTTTAAAAAAATCGCTCGATCGATTTCGATTTGTTAGGTCATCATCAGGAGTATCTACTGATTTGTGAAAGTAAAAATTTAGTTCCATATAGTAAAAAAAGCATCAAAAAAAGAATACGAGACAAAAAATAGGCAATAAAAATTAATCTAATGATCGTCCAAGCCAACTGTTATGTATACGGAAATATTAATAACAAAAAAGGGGGAGGAGTATAGCAGGTAAGCGAATAGTATAACTTGAATTTTATTACTCAGCCAATGTCAGCCAATTCACTTACCTGCTATACTCCTCCCCCTATTTTATTATTAATTTTTCCGTATAAACAACAGTTGGCTAGGACGAGCATTAGATTAATTTTTATTGTCTATTTTTTCTCTCCTTCTTTTTTTTGTCGTTTTTTCTACTATTTATAACTAAATTTTTAGGCAGTATATATCGTGAACTATTGCTCCATTTGAGTTGAGCTATGAAGTAAATGCATTTTGTATTTAAATTAAAACTAGAAAAGATATATGACTGTAACAATGACTCAATTCACTTCCTGCTTGTAATAATTATAACCTGATTTATATTTTGTAAATATTATTACTATTGCTTGAGTGAAATTTAAATATAAATATATTCTGATTACATGTGGTTATTCTAATAAAATTTACTAAATGAATATTAATATTCACTTCGTGCATGTAATAATCTGTTTTTCTAATTTGCTGTGTATGAGTAAAGTGCAGTATATTCCGTGAACTATTGATCCATTTGAGTTGAGCTATCAAATAAATGCATTTTGTATTAAATTAAAACTAGAAAATAATATTTATGGCAGGAATGGCAGTGACTTTGTCTTTTACATTATTTTAATTTAAACCATTATTATTCAAATTATTTTCTACAAACAAATGAAATAAATAAAGACTGAAAGATGGTTTGCTCTTTTATTCTTTAATGCGTGTAAGTAAATTCTGGATTGGATTAATTTTTCATGATTTAATATGTTTTTACTAAATGTACCATTATATACGGGTACTTAATTAATTATTAAATTGAACAAAAATTTTTTTAATTAAAATATTCAAAAATCTAATTTTTGCGAAATAAAAAAACGAAGTGTATCGTTGGCGGGATTGGGAACAGGGTTTACTGATGAGAGTTTAGATTTGGAAGGAAAGTTTGTATGCGCCAATTGAATCGGATTTAACTTGCTGATGTTAAAAAGATGAAAAAATCGGTGTTTAAGTGATGCGTCTGAGAGAGATTTTGAGGTAGAAATAACTTTAATGGCTTCTCCTGCCAATTAAAGCGAACGTTGATGTAAGCATACGTTGATGTTGAAAATCAGTAACCGCTGAAGATAGAAACTTCAACTTCTGCGGTCATGATAATGAAGATATCATTAGTTTACGGGGGAGCCTTTATTTTTAAAGTTCGTTTAAATAAAAAACTAAATAGAAGATATCATACCTGTAACAAAATACCGGTTTCGAAGGATTTTTGCGTTGATCAAACTTTCGCCTTATATATTTTTGTAATCCCAACGTTGAATTTTAGGTGAGTCTCTTGACTTAAACATTGATGATGGTCTTCCGCGTTATATTATTTGAAAATCTAAGGTTGGGCTAGATGAAGTTGGTGTAGACTTCACGACAAGGTCTTGGAAACTATTCAGCCATGGTGCTTGACTTGAATTATGTCTCCGGAGTCCATTTACTCTAGGGATTATTGATTTCTTCGGGAACATGACTCATTACTTTTCAAAAATTGGACATTCTTGCGATAATTCGGTCATCGGCCGGAAATTTTGAGTAGCTCGGTAAATCTTGTTGTAAGACAATCACGCATTATTATAATAAACTTTGTAAAAATCGGATTGTAATTCTGGCTTCGAAATTTCAACGAACGTTTGTATTTTAAAGTTTTGTTCTCGAGCCAGTTGATGTACTCATTGTACACAAGCCTAATCCTGCTCGTGCTGGTATTTGGCTCTAAGCTTCGTTTGGACCACTCGCTCAATTTGACGAATTGGAATGTATCCTGAGATATGATGGCATATGAATAAATATTTTTGTCATGCCACTCAGCTGTTAAGGCATTTGGCTTGCTTGAAGGCTATCTGGTTACGATTTTAGAATGTATTCGGATTATTTACAAAAGTTTATTTGGCTGAACCCCAGTCTTTCTTCCCAGGTAAAAGAGCACCAAATTCGTTAATAATATTGCTTGCATATTGCCTTGGGTGTTTGTGGAATTTTTCATGATGTTTAACAAAATTTGATATGTGTCCCATTTATTTATATGTAAATAAGAAATTTAAATTAGCTCAATGGATTAAATTTATAGGAAAGGATGATCCTCTACCCCGAACTGCAAAACAAATATTGAAAAAGCAAAAAACCCTGCCCGATGGTTTTGAGTATTTCTTATTTAATTGCAACTAAATTTTCGCACCCTGTTCTTGTATACTTTGTCTCACTCGGTGAGTTGTATGGTGGTTTAAGCAGCAAGAAACGTGGCGCTTGCCAAACGATGAACTATCTGGTTGTGATACTACTACCTATGTATTTTTTTTTTAATTTCGGCTTCGAATGGTCAGCTCCTATTTACGCTGCCATTTTGAATTAAGTGCCGCATGAGTTATGCGTTGACTGAAGATAAACTTCTTGATTACCTTGAAAGATTCTTCTTCTATTTCATTGTTTCTCCCTGCCCTTCTAATTCCGTTAGTAGAGCGAGAGATTTTAATTTACTAATGAACCAAAGTATATTATTAACCCATCGACTCAATTTCTTAGTGATAAAAATAAAGCTCATCCAGGATTCTTCCCGTATACCAAAAGTTATATTAAATTTTAATACACTCGCTTCTTCTTAAAGGTATTAACAAGGATTTTTGGTTTCAAAACGTAAATGAAGAACACATATTGCATACATACACAGAAAACATATAAATAAATTGGTTATATAAAAGTTATATAGTTTCCAGTTTATTTCGGAAAAAAAACAAACAAAAAGAAAATTAATTTTCACCTTAATAAGTTTATACCTATATGTGCACAGATCTAAGCAGTGTATTTTCTTTTAGGATTTTTTTTTTATTATTAAATTTTCGTTGTGTATGTACATATGAACGTATATACGGAGCATATAAAAGTACAAAAAAAATCTCTTTCTCCGTTAGATACCTGAATATATAGTTCAACATTTTGTCTTGATTTTTTTTAATTAAAATTATGTTAATCTGTCAACATTTGAGTTTGTATATAATCCAAATTTATATCTCATTCTTGACTATATATCGGTTTTAGGTATCTTCTCCTCGACCCGCAAAATAATTCATCATCCGCAATCCTATAAATTATTCAAATCTTTAAAATGATCTTTATCACGAGCGGCGCAACAATTTCAAATCTCATTTATTTTGTCGAATTAAAAATCAAAACGCTGTATAATTTTCCTTTTAACACTAAAAACAACAACAATCATTGCAAAATAGAAAATTATAAATTCTTTAAAGATTTTTCCATAAAAATTCAACAACCTGTGTATAAAAGATTATGAATATTAAATATATTCTTATATACCATCCGCTCGCTCGTAAAAGGATGATATTCGAAGGATGCAAAGTTGGATATAAAATAATAACAATAATGAAAGGATAAAATATTTCATTGATGTTAGAAATTTTTTATTGTTGCTAATGGGATCGCCCAAGAAGGAAAATTTTATTGATGAAAAAATATTTTGATTTCTTTAGTGTCCTGTTTTGTTTAATTTTTTATTATATTAACTCGATTAATGTTGATTAATAAAATTTACAGCTTAGCAATTATTGTTAATTTATTAGAAAATGAGAATGGTAGAGTTTTCCATTCTCCTTCATATTTCGAGGAGAGCAACTTTTTTAGTAGGCTAGGGAATTTATGTTGAATGAATTGTGAGATGAATGTGATGAATTCTGGTAGATCAGACACTTTGTTGATTTTGAAAAAATGTCTAAAATGTCGTATAATTAATCAAAATATTTAGAAAGTTTTTAAATGACGTTACAAAATGAAATTCTCTACAGTATTAGTCGACTTGTTACATGGAGTTGCGGCGTTTAGGTGGATTTGCTTGTTTAACTGAATTTTAGTTAAATATTATTAATATTCACTTCGTGCATGTAATTGTTTAATTATTTAGTAAGTTAATAAATATTTGGATTGCACGCAGTCTGCGGTATATTTTTGTATTTAAATTTAGATGATCAATAGATTAATTTTCTATTTTGATCTAAATTTTAATTCATATTTCTACCAATTTAAAGATTTACTTCCTGTGATAATTTTAGGTTAATTTTATTTATGTAAGTGTATTACTAAATGTTGGAGAGCAATTTCTATTTCTTCCTAGATGTCTGTATGTAACTAAATTTTTTATATTAGAATTAATATTTAACATTTATTCATATTCATAATATTGATTATTTAATTATACAATAAATATTTAGATTATCGTAAACTAGCGGATATTACAATACTCCATTGATTAATTTGAATTTAAATACATAAACACTCTAATACGTGGATTCACTTCCAGCATGTTAACATTTTAGTCAAATTTTATTTGTGTATGTTTATTAATAAACAAAATAGAGAAATCTACTTTTTTCTGGATTTGGTAACTAAATTTTAATAAATCAACATGAATATCCTTTCCGTACATGTAACAATCTCATTATTTAATAAGTCATTAAATATTTAGTTTGCGGTATGCAATCTGCGGGATATTGCAATACTCCATTCATCTATTTGAATTTAAAAGACGAATTTTGTATTTTGTTTCAAACTATAATTCATATATGGCTGTAACAGAAGAAAGATTCACTTCCTGCATGTAATAATTTTAGTAAAGTTTTATTTGTGTATAATACTCCATTGATATATTTGCATTTATATACCCAATCGATCTATTTAATATTTTGATTAAAACTACGATGCATTTATGGTTGTAATAGTGGAGGATTCACTTCCTGCATGTAATAATTATACACAAATTTTATTTGCGTGAATATTATAATAAATGCTTGAGAACAACTTTATTTTTTTCCTGTATCTTCTTAAGCTACTTCATTTTAGTAAATGGCCATTAATATTCACTTCGTGCATGTAATCATTTGATTATTTCATAAGGCAATAAATATTTAGGTTGCAAGTAATTTGCAGTATATTACAATACTCATTTGATTTTGTGAATTTAAATACCTACTGAAGTGTGTTGTTTGATTTTAACTATAATGCATATAAGGCGGTAAGAGTGAGAAGATTCACTTCCTGCATGTAATAATTTTAGTCAAATCTAATTTGTGTAAATATCGTTAAGAATGCTTGAGAGAAACGTGATTCTATTCCTGAAAGTGATTATTTACCAAAATTTAAGGAAACGAGCATTAATATTCACTTCGTGCATGTAAAGCTTGATTATAAATTAAGTTAATAATTATTTAGATTTCACGTAATCCTCAAGATATCGTACAATACTCTGTGTTCGGTATTTTAATTTGTACACTGTAACAATGTAAGTATTCACTTTGTTACGGATGCATTGACGATGCTTAGTCAAACAGATGCTTAAGAACGACATGCGTAACGATAAACAAAATTATACAATCGATACATAATAAAGAAAACGGCAATTTAAAAATATTATCGTTTAAGTTCATTGACCTTAAAATCTCATTATGATTACAAATCGTTATTGTTGTTGGGAATTCTGGTTTCTCGTAATTGCATCTATGTACATAAATTTTACCTTGCTTATCATAACGTTTGGATGACACGATAATAAGCTTTGATGGTATTGGTTTAATTAAGCCGTTTAGGTATTTGGTATGTGTGATAACTTAGGTGGGTTCGTATGTCAATAATTTGTACTCGGCTTGAGAGGGGAATACTGTCCAGTTTTTAGCTTACCATAATTGTTGTGTGGCATAATTACTTTCATTTGGAGAGGCCAAGCTGAACAGTTCACAACTAAATTATAAAAGGTGATATACAGCAGATTCTATTTAGGAATTTTGTTTACTGTGCAAAGTAAAGAGAACGCGAATAATTTGTTGTATAGATAGATAACTCGGTAAGTTATTTTTCACTAAGGTTTACTACTTTTACGTGATTAAGTTAATAGTGATTGTGTTTATGTGGATAGGCTATCTCGTGGGCATATACCAACCAGCTAGGTACCAAAGTTGAGTTTTTCTGGATCGGTGGCCTCTCAATATTTTATTTTGATGAAAGCCCATTTGAAGTCTATTCGGAGCTATTTTACACAGACGCATATTTGGATTTGCAAGCCATTTTAGTTGGAAGAAGTTTGCCTAGTTTTGTTCGGATTCATTTACCTCGGGATATACTGTTGGCACCCTTCCTGCTAAGCTACATAACAAAAAAAAAGCGCGGGATATATATACACACACTTCTTTCCCGGTCGTGATTGCTACCGAAAATTTTATGTGCATGCTAGTTAGGCATATAGCGATAAATTATTTATTTGTGCAAGTCGTGTAAAAAACAAAAAAGGTTAAATTGAAAAAATAAAAAAAATATATGAAAGATAAATTATAAAAATAATTTAAATATGTACATAGTTAAAAAAAAAAAAAAAAAAAAAAAAAAAAAAATCAATTCAAAATTATTGTGTAGTTATTAAGACGAATAGTTTTTACTTTAGTTTAAATAATTAATAATTTTTTTTGCTGATTGGAACGAACACAACAACATATAAGAATTGGGAGGCAAACTCTTAAATTTCAGCACGCGGACAATTGTAACCTGAAGAGTACTCTAAGGAGATAAATTGTTTGGTGAGTGATTAAACATTATTATAATCGGGGAATAATTCTTTTATGTTATTTCTT
This sequence comes from Nephrotoma flavescens, assembly GCA_932526605.1. Lineage (NCBI taxonomy): Eukaryota > Metazoa > Arthropoda > Insecta > Diptera > Tipulidae > Nephrotoma > Nephrotoma flavescens. The sequence continues at coordinate 38,045,432 of OW052222.1, read as the reverse complement.
TATTAAATTAAAATATTTATATGAATTAAAATCATAAATAATTAAGTTCTATAACTATTTTTACTTCAATATGAAAATTATTAATTTAGTTTCGATTTAAATTATAATATAATCTTTAAAATGGAGTAATTCCTTTTTTTATTGGTGATGTGGGCCAAAGTGGTCATTGCGTGACTAGTTTCTGATAATGCACGTACACATATGGTTTGTTCTGCCGCGTGTAACCTAGTGACAACGAACCTCGTAGCCGTTGAACCTACCCGACACATATAAAACGTGCAGTCACTAGGGTGGTACGTAACAACTTCGTGCATGTAATAGTTTTAGTTTAATTTTAATTATTTAGAAATTGTAAAAAATACTTGAGAGGAACTTGATTCCCTTCGTGAATATGCATATTTAACTAAATTTTATTAAATATTAATACTAATCTCGTGCATGTAACAGATTTATAATTTAATTTGGCAATTAATATTTACAAGTTATTTGCTAGAAATAGATTTACTTTCTTCATGCAATATTTTTATAAATAATAATGGAATAGTTGCTTGAGAGAGACTTTATTTACTTCCTGGATGTGCTTATTTAACTAAATTTTAGTATGTGGGCTCTAAAATTTACTTCTTGCATGTAAAAATTTGATTATATTATTAGGCAATAAATATTTGCACGTCATCTGCGGAATATTATAATACTGCGGAATATTATAATATATTTGAGTTTATTTTCCCAATAAGTCCAGTTAATATTTTGATTAAAACTATGAAACTTTTATGGTTGTAATAGTAGAAGGATTCACTTCTTGCATGTAATAATATGGAACAGATTTTATTTGAGTAATTATTATAATAAGTCCTTGAGGAAAATTTCTTCCTGTATCTTATGCAACTTAATTGTAATAAATGATCATTGATATTCACTTCGTGCATGTAATAATTTGATAATATTATTAAGATTGCAAGTAATTTGCAGGATTTTACAATACTCTATTGATCCATGTGAATTTAAATAACTACTAATTGAATTTTGTATTTTGATTTTTACTATGTATAATGCATACACGGTTGTAACAGTGGAAAGGTTCACTTCCTGCATATAATAATTTTAGTCAAATTTTATTTGTGTATATATCGTTAAGAATGTTTGACAGAAACTCTTCCTGTATTTGTTTACTTAATAAAATTCTTGCAAACGAGCATCAATATTCACTTCGTGCTTGTAAAACTTGATTACAAATTAAGCTAATAATTATTTACATTACACGTAATCTACAGGATGTCGTATTCACTTCCTGCATGTTATACTTTTAGTTTATTTTTTTATATAGCAATTGTAATATATGCTTGAAAGGAACCTGAATGTGTTAATTTAACTAAATTTGATTAAACGAGCATTAATACTCACCTTGTGCATAGGCAATTATTATTTACAGGCCATTTGCTAGAAATGGATTTAGTTCTTTCATGTAATAATTTTAGTCAATTTTAAGTATAAGTATGAGAAGTATAACAGAAACTTAATTTACTTCCTGGATGTGCTTATTTTACTAAATTGTAGTAAACGAGCACTAATATTTATTTCATGTATTAAAATTTTTATTATTAAATATTTGCACGCCATCGGCGGAATATTATAATACTCCATTGATATATTTGCATTCATATACCCAATAGATCCAATTAATATTTGGATTAAAATTATGAAGCTTTTATGGTTGTAATTGTAGAAGGATCCACTTCGTGCATGTAATAATATTGAACAAATTTTATTTGAGTAAATATTATAAAAAATCCTTGAGAACATTTTTAATTTCTTCCTGTATCTTCTTATGCAACTTAATTTTTGGTAAATGATCATTAATATTCACTTCCTACATATAATAATTTGATAATAATATTAAGATTGCCTATAATTTGCGGGATATTACAATACTCTATGGATCCATGTTAATTTAAATACCTACTAATTGAATTTTGTATTTTGATTTTTACTATGTATAATGCATACACGGTTGTAACAGTGGAAAGGTTCACTTCCTGCATATAATAATTTTAGACAAATATTATTTGTCTTTATATGGTTAGGAACGCTTGATAGAAACTTGATTCTATTCAAGGATTTGTTTACTTTATAAAATTCTAGCAAACGAGCATTAATATTCACTTCGTGCTTGTAAAACTTGATTACAAATTAAGCTAATAATTATTTACATTACACGTAATCTCCAGGATATCGTACAATACTCCATTGGTTTATTTTAATTAATAAACTCAATAGATGAATTCGGTATTTTAATTTAAACACTGTAACAGTGGAAGTGTTTACTTCCTGCATGTAAAGTTTTACTTTAATTTTATTTATATAGCAATTGTAATACTTGCTTGAAATGAACTTGATTGCCTTCCTGAATGTAATAATTTAAGTAAATTTGATTTGATAATTTAATTAGGCAATTAATATTTACACGCCATTTGCTAGAAATAGATTTACTTCCTGCATGTAATATTTTTAGCCAATTTATATTTTTATAAGTACTGGAATAATTGTTTGAGAGAAACTTTATTTACTTCCTCGTTGTGCTTATTTAACTAAATTTTAGTAAACGAGCACTAATATTTATTTCATGCATGCAAATTTTTTATTATTAAATATTTGCACGTTATCTGCGGAGTATTATAATACTCCATTGATATGTTTGCATTTATATACCCAATAGATCCAGTTAATATTTTGATTAAAACTATGATGCATTTATGGTTGTAATAGCAGAACGATTGACTTCCTGCATGTAATAATATTACACAAATTTTATTTTAGTAAATATTATAATAAATGTTTGAGAACAATTTTAGTTTCTTCCTGCATCTTCTTATGCAACTTAATTTTAGTAAATGATCATTAATATTCACTTCGGGCATGTAATAACTTGATTATTTAATAAGACAATAAATATTAAGTTTGCAAGTAATTTTCAGGATATTACAATACTCCAATGATTAATGTGAATTTAAATACCTACTAGTTGAATTTTGTATTTTGATTTTAACTATAATGCCTACACGGTTGTAACAGTGGAAAGGGTCACTTTCTGCTGTAATAATTATAGACATTTCTTTTTTGTGTAAATATTGTTATCAATACTTGAGAGAAACGTGATTCGGTCCCTGTATTTGTTTATTTAATAGCAACCGGGCTTTAATTTTCACTTCGTGCATGTAAAATTTGATTATATAATAATTATTAAGAATGTACTTGTTCTGCGGGATATTTTACAATACTCCCTTGGTTTATTTTAATTAAAAAACTCAACTGATCAATTCGGTATTTTAGTTTAAACTTTATATCATGTAGAGTTGTAGCAGTGGAAGTATTCACTTCCTGCATGTAATAATTTTAGTTTAATTTTATTGATAAAGCAATTGTAATAAATAGTCGAGAGGAACTAGATTCTCTTCCTGAATGTGCTTATTTAACTAAATTTTTGTTAGGCAAATAATATTTGCACGCTATTTTCTAGAAAAAGATTTACTTCCTGCATGCAATATTTTTAGTCAATTTACATTTTTGTAATCATAATAATTTGAGAAAACCTTTATTTTCTTCCTGGATGTGATTAAATAACTAAATTTTAGTAAATACATATTGATTTAAACTCAATTCATACCTATATGATTGTAACAGTTGACAAATTCTCTTCCTGCTTGTAATAATTTTAGTCAATTTTTATTTGTGTAGATATTGTATTAAATGCAGCAGAGAAACTTGATTCTCTACCTGAACATGCTTATTTAACTAATTTTTATGCATGTAACAATTTTGTGCTTGTAACAGGTTGATTATATATTCAGGAAATAAATATTATATAACACGGAATCTCCGGGATATTGTAATACTCCAATAATCGATCTGGATATATTTTAGTTTAAATTAGAATACACATCATATTTTATAACTGTAAGAATTGAACGATTTCTTCCTGCTTGTAAACATTTTAGTCCAATTATATTTGGGTAAGTATTGTTATAAATGTTTGAGGAAAATTCTATGTTTATCCTTCCCCATACTGCTTAGATTTTTTTCGAAATAGCGGTGAATACTGTACTATTTTATACTCCAATACATTTTTATTTGAGTATACTATTTGAAGGATGTACTTCCTGCTTGTAATAATTTTAGTAAAATATTGAGTAAAAAGGTTTTTTAATAAATGATTTAGGTAAATCTTCTTTTTTTTCTGGATGTGCTTATTTAACAAAATTTTAATTAAATAAGCATTAAATTTCACTTTGTGCATGTAAAAATTTGATTGTTTCATAAGGAAATAATAATTAGGAGTGCACGCAATCTGCGCACGCATAACTACAATACTCGATTGATTTATGTGAATTTATGTACATTAACGGAGGAATAGAGGATGTTGCTTATTTAACTAAATTTAGGTAAATGAAAATTTTACATAAAAGTTTGATTATTTAGAAAGTCATTAAATATTTGGATGGGTTTTACTTTTATCTTTCTGAATTTAAGTACATAGTTAATAGAAGCATTTCGTATTTGGGCTTCACTAATACATAACTGTACCAATTAACCAATTATCGGATTCACTTCCTGCATGTAATAGTTCTAGTCAAGTTTTATTTGTGTAAGTACATGTACTTTAATAAATGTTTGACATAAACTGTATTTTCTTCCGGATGTGCTCATTTAACAAAATTGAAAAAAACGAACATCAATATTCACTTCGTGCATGTAATAATATGATTATTTAATAAGGCAACACATCATTTATTTATATTGCTCGCAATGTGCGGATAACTACAATTGATTTATTTGAATTTAATACTTATACTCTAATACACATGACTGCAACAATGGAAGGGTTCACTTCCTGCATGTAATGGTTTTAGTGAAATTATATTTGTGTAAATATTGTAATAAATGATGGAGAGATTTTTTTTTCCTCGATATTATTATTTCACAATATTTTAGAAAATTACCATTAATATTCACTTCGTGCATGTAACAAATTCATTATTTAGTTAGCCAATAAATATTTAAACGCAATCTACGGGATATTATAACTATCTATTTGAATTTCTTCGTGCATGTAATAGTACATGTAAGTATCGTTCCCCCATTCGATAATAGACTGATTGATTGATAAGAATGTACGGCCCAGACTAAGCAGGGATCCCGGATACGCCGGGCCTACCGTACACCACTTTTACATATAACAAGATGGAGGGAGAGGAAAGGTTGTTAGATGTGATATACTTGACCCGGCTACAGACACCTAAGTAGTCAATAGTTAGTAAATTGTTTGGCAAAAGGCAACACAATTATTTTTGGTTTTATAGTATAAAAGTTCAGCAATCAGCATCCTGAAAAAAATTTAATAATTAATTAAGTACCCGTATATAATGGTACATTTCCTACAATAAAACTTTATTATTATGAGTTAATCTTTAAATAAACTAAATAAATAAATTTTCCATGAACAAAATTAAACCTGGTTCCCTAAAAACATATTAAATCATGTAAAATTAACCCATTCCAGAATTTACCTGTAGGCATTAAACAATAAAAGGGCAAACCATCTTTCAGTCTTTATTAATTTCATTTATTTGTAGAAAATAATTTGAATAATAATGGTTTAAATTAAAATAATGTAAAAGACAAAGTCACTGCCATCCCTGCCATAAATATATTTTCTAGTTTTTATTTAATACAAAATGCATTTATTTGATAGCTAAACTAAATAAATCAATAGTTTACGGAATATACTGCACAAATACACACACTGCAAACTATAAAAAAATAGATTATTACATGCACGAAGTGAATATTAATATTCATTTAGTAAGTTTTATTAAAATAACCACATGTAATCAGAATATATTTATATTTAAATTTCACTCAAGCAATAACAGTAATATTTTCACAAATAAAATTAGATTACAATTATTACAAGCAGGAAGTGAATCTATCCATTGTTACAGTCATATTTGTTTTCTAATTTTAATTTAAATACAAAATGCATTTATTTGATTGCTAAACTCAAATGGGTCAATAGTTCACGGAATATACTCCGTTCCCCCATTCGATAATGGGGTAGATACTTGATTGGCTAGCAAGCAAGCAGTTTGCTAGCCGCACTCCTGCCTACTCAATCAATTATACCAAGAAAATTTAAATTTAAAAATACATTGTTCATTTAATTTTTGTTTATCCGATGGTTACAGTTAAGATTACGGCTTAAAAATTTAAACAGAAAATTTTTGTGTTGTTCTACTGTGCAATCGCAAAAAACAAAATGAAAAGCTTATTGAAAATATAATTTGAAATTTAAATTTCCTTGGTAAAATTGATTGAGTAGTCAGGATTTCGGCTAGCAAATTGCTTGCTTGCTAACCAATTGAGTATCTACCCCAATATAACGTTGGAGCACCAATATCATATACCTAAGTATTTCTTTATCTTGAAACAACCTAGAGAAATGTGGCGGAAATCTGTATACGTGAGGAGGCTAACAGTGTTTTCAAATATTAAAAAAAAAATATTTTAAATTCAATTTTAAACTTTTGCTGCTTCCGTAAAAGTTTTATTAATTTTTGTTATAATGTTGAGAAACTTAAAATTCACCACAGTCATTTCCTCACTAGAGATAAAACCTTGTTAGTTTAACTTTTTGTTCTTGCCCGCTCTTTCACTTTAGTAGTCGTTAGTATGCCACACTAAATTACGTTAATCTTCGATGTTTGACTAATAAAAATAGGTTAGGCCCAGTTGCGGTTACTAAACTCTACAGCACGAATTATTATTTTCCAATTACATTTACAGCACATGCTGTAATTTCCACTTAATGAAGCAAATTAAAATAATATAATTTACAGTAGTACCGAAAACTAAAATTTTATAATACATAACCATCTGCATTAACTACAATAACATTTTTAATTAAAACTAATTAACATTTTTAACAATTTTGCTATTTATAAATTCATGTTGTGCAAACAAAATATTAACATGACTTTCCATATATACATGCACGATGTATATATGGAAAGACATTCATTATTTATCTCAATTGAGTTGCATCCGCACCTCATACGTACGATATTAGTCTGTGGCAACCATTAAATTACACAAGAACCACATGTAACATAAAAACTCTTGGAATTCATCTAGTTATGTTCATTATTATGTGCACATTTACATATTGTTATCAGTACCTGTATGCTGCACCTACAATAGATTCGAGAGAAAAAAACTATTTTTGCATCGTAAACATCAAAACTTGTTAGGTTGTTATCGTTCTTATCAACAACATACAATAATAATAGTTCATAGTAATAAATGATTGTTCTGTAAGCATGTACATACAGTGATATATGTTTATAACAATACAAGAAGATGCAACCTAGGTACATATAAGAAAGACATTTATAACTCATTAGAAAAACAAATTTTCACCTGTCTGTTGTCATTATAGTATTTCTTGTGTGATATGATGATGCAAATTCTCAAAAAAAAAAAAATAATGAAAATTTTTATTATCTATACAACACTCCTGACGTACATCAACCCCTCTTGTCGTTATCATCTGTATACGAGTATGATGTCTACAAATTTTTGTATGTTTTGTGATGTCATTATAAACTTAATTTATGTGATTTTTCCTATTTTACATTTTTAAAAAAGAATTCCTAAACAGAAAATGAGATAAATGAAGAAAATTATTGCATTCTCGATGCTATGTGCGTGTGTTAGGTATAACAAATTTTACAGTTTAGCATGACCAGTTATTTTCATGATTCGAAAAAAATGTACTGCTGATTAATAAATATAACTAATTCTCAAACCAGATTTTATTTTCACAATTTTCATTTTTTCGAGCGCCCTCTTGTAATTATTAAAATAAGTTGGAAATAAGCTCTTTTGGTCAATATGGTCAAAAATAAGCCGATTTGCAAGAACCTTTTTGGGAATAAGCTATTTCGTAAAACAAAATATTTGGAAATAAGCCGTTTTGGAAAAAAATAAAACAAATATTCATAGCTTGAAGAATTTATTTTTATAATAAATAATATTAGTTATGAAGATTCCATATATCCGGCTCAATACATTTGCAAAATTCATTGTGTTCATCGTGTTCTTCCGTAATCTGAAATTTTTGTATTGATACTCAAGTACATACATTTTTGTACCAACTAAGAACAAAGGACACTAAACGACTTCCAGTCTGCTCTCGAAGCGAAATTTTATTTTCAAGTCCACCTCTTCAAGTCCAGAACTTGAAATGTTCATACCCAGTTACTAAGGAATTGTTGTGTTTTTGTTTATTCTGTCCCGTTTCTTGGATATTAATTATTTTAAAATTTCTTGCCATTTTTTAAGATTAGCTGTACATCTAAAATTTTTCAACCATCGTCCAAAATTCGCACGTAACCGCGTGTTATACGCATATTTTTTCAAAATGTTTCCCTTTAGTAATGAATACCGATATACGCCCAAATACTCGGCCTGCCGGTAGAAAGCTGTGCCCTCTAACTATAGGAAATGTATTTTAATCGTTGTTATTTTTTTCATGATTTAGCATAAAGTCGTTAAATTATAGAATGTGGATTATATGACATTTTTATTTTGGTTGCCACACCAGAATGTCAATTCGTTTGGCTGAACTCTTTTCATCAGCTCGTAGATTAGCTTGCAAAGTGAGTACTCGTTTTTGCATCATCAATTCCATTTTTCTAAATTTGCCTCCTTCATTTTTAATTTTGTTTGTCCCTAAAAGGCATACGCTCTACAAGCACCTGAAGCCGCGAGTACAATGTTAAATTCTTCATGAAATTTTTTATAAAACATTCCTGGTTCCACTTTTATGCGATGACTTTCTTTTCTCTCCGATGTATGGTCACCACCACGGTTCATACGTAGCAACACAGCAAAAGTTTGGATTAATGCTTTTATGATATCATACGGTGTTTTGAACAATGGATTACTGTCGATGAGCCCTAAATTAGAAATCGTTAAATGTGAATAATTAGGTACCAACCATACCGCGTTTACATTTACTTTTTTCAAGGTGTTGATTTTTGTTTAGCCTTAGTATGTCTATCACCACGGTATTGTTTTTCATTTTAAAATTATACAGTTTCAGTTTTACTTGATCAGGGGCGGTATGTTGTACCATCACTTCGAATCAAAATTCGGAAAAAGTCGAATGGCGGTATGTTGTATCATTTTCGAAAAGCAAACATGTTGCCGCAGCAATTTTCACTTTTTCGATTCGACTTTTTTCGAATTTCAGATTTTTTTGATTCGAAGTGATGGTACAACATACCGCCCCAGATTCCAAGTTTTTCATTGGAATGTTTAAACAAGACGGAACAAAATATATTGAGATTGAACGTAATACGGATAAAATAACCGTTACATTTTTATAAAAATATCCTAAATTTTTATTTTGTTTACAAGACAGTAGTAGTCATGAATATTGTATTTTATCATATTTTATCAATTCTATCGAGATGCTACCGTAGTGTGGTACAGAATGCATTTATGTTTTTGACTGTAACATCAAAAGTATAATAGTACTTACAACCATACAACAAAGGATGCATACTGGTATTATTAACGACACGTGACAAAGGCAAAAATAAATAACGTGTTTGTACTCTTATTAGTATGAATTTTTTTTGCTTTTGCCTGGAAATCAACAATACTACGAAAAACGCGATATGTATGTATGCGTATATTCATGTATTAAACATAAATAATTACAAATCATTATGGCTTATTGCTATGTAATAGAAAAAAGTAATTTTTACTTAAATTTTATAGACATTTTAAAGATTGGTAATGAAAATACGACGTTTTGCTTCAAGTTCCTTATAGTCTCCACATTAAAAAAATTATGAAATTAAGTATCTTTAGTAAAAAAAAAAAAAACATCAACGTTTGGTTGCTGTTTGAAGGGTTTATTATGGTTTTTGGATCATTTTCTTTCTCGTGGGAGATGCATTTTAAGATTCTGAACAGAAATCCGAAATATATCACGTTTGACTAAAAATAGAAATAAAAGTCCTTTTGAAAAATCACCCTCAATTGTTGCTAGCATGGAATTTTTTTAATCTTTCTTTTTACATCCATCTCGATAAGTATATTAATAGGTGAAAGCTTTCGTGGCACGGATTAAACGGCACAGTGATTAAAGCTTTGGCGTTTGGGTTGGAATTCGAATCCCCAACTCATCTTCCAAGATTCAGCACTATAATTTGGCATCTAGCTATACATAAATCGTACCTCTACCCGTACGTCCTAAACTGTACTTCTGCTTTATGTAGAACGTTAGAAGGAAACCATGAATGAATTGGGGCTTCTTCCAAAAAACAGATTGCAAAGATCAAAAACAAACAAACAATTCATCAATATAATATTACCGGGATAAGGCTAAAAATAAGGTACAATTCTATTGACAATTCTATTGACCTCGTACACTTTGTTAGACGGTGCTGCCACCTACAAGAAACATTGTTACTCTAAAATTACTAGTGGTATTATTATTATATCGTAAAGAACAGTACACGAGCAATTTCTCAGTGGAACAGAGCGAATCAAAATAGATTTATAGGCAGCATCATAAATTTTGCCGAAACATCAAATTGAATTTTAGATTTTTTTTCTCGGGTTTTTTTTATTAAAGCGGTATCAATTAGACAATCGACTGTTATAAGAAGTTATCTGAATTATTTAATTCAAGCGTAGTTAACTAATAATCTGAATATTCCATTTGAATATACTTGGAAGAGCCAAATGGTCTATATATTTAAAAATATTCATAAGAAATAAGGGTTCGAGAATTGTAACATGACTGCGATATCCATGCTTCTTGGTGAGTTACCTATATAATAAACTAATTTCCTCCTATTATCAGCTCCTTTTACCAATTTCCTCCTATTATCAAATTACCTTTAATTTAATTGGGTGGTCATGGGCGTTGGTCTTGAAGGCCTATATATTCCAACCTATAGATGTCACCTTATTTGCACGTGATGTTCTCTAATAATTAGTCATCGAGAACTTAGAAAATGTTATACTGTTCACTGACACATTATCAATTTCACTGGTAAGGTTGGCAGCGCCTGTAATCTAGGTTCGATTACAAAATTTGACCGGATATGCAACCTACCGTTAGTTTCTTGTTGATTATATTAGTACCATTACTGCAATAACCAGTACTGAAACCAATGAGCTTACAACAAAAAGGAATATTTACCCCAGGTCGTACCCCAACTGCTTTGAATAAGTAAAATAAAATAAAATTAAAGTTTCGATAAAATATCCGCAACATTGATTTCCTTCATCTTCAATGCGGTATAGTCTTACTTTTCTTCGGTAAGGGTAGAACCGGATTTTCATACTCATCTAATTTAGGGGGCTATTGTGAAATTTTTATCATTTCAAAACTTTCCGATAACACAATAAATCGGCAATTAGAGAGAAGAAATTTAAAAATATTGAAAACCTTCGCCTACAACTATTGAATCTTTATCATGTATGTAAAGTTAGTCCATATTTCAACCCAAAAAATGCGATGGCAACACTAAAATTATTATTTCTATAATATTAAAAGTGTATCAGCCAAAAAAATTGTATTTCACGACATTTTATAAGAAGTCAGCCCAAAAAATTATTAGTATCATGATTAGTTTCTCATATTCGGCCTAAACTTTACTATAACAAAAATTAAAACTTACTGTCACTAATACCCTCAACCCAAAAATTCATTATGAAATGTTAAATAATAAAAAAAGTAAAATTTTTTATTTCAAATTCAAACGGTATAATTGCCAAATTAATTTTGTTATGAAACAAAATCCACATAAAAATATATTTTTTTTTCGAAAACGCATCCGAACTACATAACTTTTATAATTTAATTAAATTCGTCTGTTTGTTTTAGCATAGTCCTCAATAACGTTGTCATAAAATGTTGATAAAATTTTCAATTTATTTAAAGTTCCTTTTCGATAGACATCAAAGCTAAGGTTTCAAAAACGATCTTGGCCCATTTCTTTCATATAAAACTTTTCAAGAGCTTTATTCATGAAAAAGCCCTCTCAACACTAGAGGTTGTCGTTGGTATTATTGTAAGATCATGTATACAAGCGTACGAAAATAATCTTTCGGTTCACAGGAAATTTGCATTCTTAATCGTTTTCTTTTAAGTTTTTGCTGAATATCCTCCTGTCGGTTAACTAACGTTCAAAATTGATCAAAATCTTTGCTTTATTAATAATAAGTGTAAATTCTTTTACGCGGTTAATGCAGTATGAAACAGTGTTAGACTTTTTTTTAAGCGTACTAAATAGCATGTCTACGTCTGGAAATATGTCCGAGAAAAATTATAGATGTATAAAAATACGGCATCTTCATATAATAAATTTAAATATCCTCGTGAATTGTTTAAAGTATCGTTGTCCCACTATTCCATACCCTCGTCTATAATATTTCGAAATAATGATCCTAACTCCAGTAAATGGTTTTTTAACATTAGCACAATACGACCATTGAAGTTGACGGCAATTTGCTTTTGACAATTTCATCAAATTCGAAGCTACTTTTCGAGGAATGATTAAAGAAGGCTACTATTCCTGACGAACTAGAGAAAAATTATTTGCATTCACTTATTTTACTGCAAGATGGGGATAGTATGAGGTTCAATTTATGAGCAAAGCAATAGATAAAAATAAATGATGGGGAAACCTCTTTAATTCGCATTTGCAAACCGTTGGAGCTACTTGACATTCATTACTGCTGTACTTTCGTAACTCTGAGAAATTATTTTATTTTCAAATTGACTTTGATTCAAAAAGTTAAAAAGAAACGTTGCTAGACCATTCGCGCTACGGTACGGTGTGATGAAACGTCAACAAATTGTATAAGTTTCTCCATTATATGTCTATTTTAGTTCAGAAATTGCAAAACTACAGCTAGTTGTGATTTCGGTTTAAATTTACTAATTCTTCTAAAATATTTGAAATAAATTTGGTATCTGCAACTTCCATTCGAATATGCCTTTTAATCATAGACGTTATTGAAACAATTAAATCATTTTGAATATCGCTAGATATACCAGAAAAAACTGTTGATGATTCTAGATGGCTGCTAAGAGTTGAGTTTTGCCGAGCTAATAAGTGCACCAGTTCTATATAATTTCCTCGGTTATATAAGAGCCCGCACTTTCATTATTCCTTCTAAATGCAAAACCTTGCCTTCCGAACAAGCACGCCGTATCAATTATCGGTACAAGAATTTCCCTATTTTGTTTTACTTTGTTATTGTAGTTTTCAATAGCTACGGTCTGAATTTAATAAATTTTCTATTCGCACACAGCCAAAAGTTTTCATTTCAATTACAAATTGTAAATGTTTTTGCTATTATTCATGCCTTGTTGTTGCCTTAACAAAATTATTCATATCAATAAAACCTTTTGAATTGTACATTAATTTATCCTTTGAAAATAAAACACAAGGCCAACTAAAAACGGCATTTAGTTTAGCGGAACCAGTAAGCCAAGTAAATTTTTTATAATAATTTATAGAAAATTTACGTATACAACCTTTAATTTTTTTGTTCCAATTTGGTAGTTCCGATTTAGGTCTACCTTGTTTTAAAATAGTTGATTTTTGCTCAAAACTATGCTGATATATAATTTAATTAAAGTATTTTCTTAACACTAACATAAAATATGTAAGAACATTTATGTAATTTTTATTATAAACAAAAATCACGAGTAAGATTATATTTTCCTCTTTCAACTGCTAGATCCTGATTCCTGAGAAATTCATTTAGAAGGTCCAGCCATGGAAAAAAATGTTTTCCATTATTTTAAAATAATGTTGACTCGAATGGTTTATAAAAAGTTTGACCCGGGCTTTCGATTACCAAGAATTGGTTGCTACGGGTGACGATATAAGAAAAATACATTTGGGTGGGTTAAAGGATCACATATAATTTTGGACGCGGGTATATTTTAAAAACTTTTTTTCAGTTCGAACCATTTTCGTAAAATCTGACGAAGTGGGATTTCCGGCCAGGATTGTCAAAATCCCGATTTCAGAAAAAATTGTGACAGTGAACAACTCGAATAAAATTGATAACAATTGAGATTTCTATTTCTGATAAAATGATAAACGACTTTGGCAAAAATAACATTTCATCGAGAGCGACGAATTAATTATGACACTATTAATTATGAAAATTATCTTTCCTCCTATTCTATTAACCTTTGATTGTTGCTCGTGAAACAGAGTTTTTCATTACTGCTTCAGCCAATCTGTCAGATTCATCAATAGGCAAGAATGGTGCTCGTACGCTGTGGACTTCGATAAACATATGTGTGCCATCGCTCGGCGATGGTGCTCGTACGCTGTGGACTTCGATAAACATATGTGTGCAATCTCTCAACCCTCTTTGAACAAGCACGTTACTTAATATTATGAATTATGATGAGCAGTAATTCTTACGCTCATGAGCAGTAATCCTTAGTATTATAAATTATGATGAGCAGTAATCATTTAACTCACACGTGGTCGGAATTCAACGATTAATTCAGCTTCGGACTTTGTTTCCCCATAGGAGTAAAGAATTCGGCAGGTATTCGAAGAGTTGTTCCGAATACCAGCCTATATTGTGTTCTTAATTCCCAATTGTTGGTCTGTTGACAATTTTCTAAATAAATGTAACTCAAACTGTCTGTCGAGATAATTTGTAATTTTTGCTGGCACTCCAAAGTTTGGTATCCACCCGCGCATATTAAATTGGCAGCAATCATTTCTGCAGTCATGCCAAAATATGAATCGCATTTGGCCATCGTGTCATTCTTTCTATTACTGTTAAATAGCAGCGATTATCTTCTGACGGTAGCAGTGGTCTAATTAAATTAATATTTATTTCTTGAAACGTTTGGCATGACATATATATCTGAAAGATATTTTTAATATGACGTTTAAGAACTGGCCACACAACTGGCCACCTCGTTGATTAACCAACTTTGTCTTTCCAAGAATATTCAGATTTGTCAAATTATAGCATTTCCTTCGCATATATGCACGGTATTGATGAATGGTCATATGCGATTATTCGAAGTATCATAATAGATTTGTGAAGCTAAACACGGTTATTACTGTTAATTAAATTACACTGGACTACCAAGGAGGAATCGGCTCTAAAAAAAGCAAAGACTGTTTCTTTGGCTGGGAAAGATGGCGACTGTTTTCATTGATAATCATGGAAACCATTACAGGAGTGACTTTTTTTTGTTGCCTAAGCTAATAGTTGTGCTTGGAAGCCATCACGTTCGTGAACAACTATTTTGCAAAGAAAGACGCCGAGTACTAGTTGGGCATGTTGAGGAGATTGGTTCAGATAATTCTCGTAATATCGACGAACATAAATTGCGTTTTATAAGTTGAAACCATATTTCAACAACATTTTTCGAAAATGGTGGGAATGCCAGGAGTATTCTGTGAATAAATTTACTTTTGTCTTACAATGGACATTCAATCAATATATATATATATATATATATGTATATATATATATATATATATATATATATATATATATATATATATATATATATATATATATATATATATATATATATATATATACATATATATATATATATATATATATATATATATATATATATATATATATATATATATATATATATATATATATATATATATATATATATATATATATATATATATATATATATATATATATATATATATATATATATATATATATATATATATATATATATATATATATACATATATATATATATATATATATATATATATATATATATATATATATATATATATATATTGAAAAAGAAATTGATCTACGTCTCCAAGTATGCCATCAAAATACTATGCATTTAATTAAAAGGAAATGGCAGTCACATTGTCATTTTAATGGGTTGGGGTTGAAACTCCAGAACCGAATATTCCAGGCGTAAAATTCCAAGCCCGAAATTCCAGGTCCCAAAACTCCAAAACTCAAAATTCCAAATCTAAAATTCAAAATTCTCATACCAAACAAAAATATTTAGAGGGCGTGATTTTTGTTTTACATGAAAAAACATCAATAAAGGTGGAAAAATCATCATTTTAGGAATATTTTCCAGTTTACAATTTTTATCGCAATCACCGGCGTGGGGGTTGGGTACGATTTGCCAAAATCTAAAATTCCAAAAGCAAAATTCCAAAATCAAAATTCCAAGAAACAAAATTCCAGAAACAAAAATTCCAATATAAACAATTCCGAAACAACAATTCCGAAAAATAAAATTTCAAAAAAACAAAATTCCTATAAATTCCAAAAAAATTCCATTTTATTGCCATGGAAATATTATGAAAGGTGCGCACGCCATTTTGGTCGGTTGATTTGGTGGAGAATTCAAATGTTAAAGCTAACCAAAAAATATGGGAATTCCGAAGAATTCTCGCTAAAAATTCAAATGCTTAAAGCTTTGGCCTTTTTACCACCCGACTACATTCCCCAATATTTCAAACAATTCGGGCGCATATTAGTTGATGCTGATGTGAAGAAAGTTGCCAAAAATTTAAAAATTTATTTCATTAATGAAACAGCCAAATATAACCCAAAATTTGTGGTCCATAAATGTCAATCATAAGCAATTACCCAAAGGCTCAAAACACAGTCGAATCTTGTCATAGACGGGTAATAGCCATCGTAAAGGAAAAACACAGTAGATTATACAAAATTATTGAAGAATTCAGAGCAGAAATAGTCTTCTCCCACAATGATATAAAAAAGTTGGAAGCAGGTGAAGTAATAAGACATATTAACAAAAAAAGTTTTATAAAATATAAAAATATTAAACGTGTGTTAAAAAAACAAAATATTTATCAAATTTGGCTAAGATCATTGTTTTGATCAACAAATAAAAGTTTGGAATTTTAGGTTCTGCATTTTTTTTTGGAATTATGTTATGGAATTTCGGAATTTTGATTTATGGATTTTTGATAATTAAAATAATGTTACTTAAATTTTTAGAATAATGAAAATGGATTTTTTTTTTAACTAAATTAAAACTAAAACAACAATAACCGAGTTGTTCGTGTAACTGAGTAATATCATACATTTAGACGATTGATGATTCTGAATGAAATTCTTAATACATTATTCGTAGAGCATCAACACAATTTACAAATCAGATAAACTCAATAAAAAAGTTGAGTTTAAATTATAAATAAAATACATCAATAAATTCAATAAATTTCAGTTGGCCAATTTTAATTGGAAATATAAATTTCATGTTATGATATTTTGTAAAATAGAACTTCAAATTTTTTGAAAAGAGTGTTTTTTAGGGTAAGATCAGTGGGAATTTTAGAATTGCGAACCGTTCCATCCAATACTTCATTCAAAATTCAAATTACAATCTTAATTCAAACTTGTCAATTATTGGTTAATTACTGGCTAAGCCCCATTGAACATAGCCTAATCCCAAAAATTCATGTTAAAATGCGTTTCACATCCTATAATCCATATTTGATAATGATCGGTCAACAAACGGCTGATTTCTCAATAAAAATGTTAAAGTTTTATCAGATGTGGATTAAAAAATGAAGCTTTCCACCAAAAAATGGTTCCATTAACACCGAAATAATAGAGTTTTGCCTATTACTAACAGAAATAATCAATTTTCGACATTTTCGACATATACTGTCTACATGGACGCCATTTTTTTTACAAAGAATCGTCTACATTATCTACCCAATACCCCTCGTGGACAATACGATACCACACTGATTGCAACTATTTCAGTTTGTGCATATTGAAGAATTAATAAGGCATATACTCGTACTCATCATTCTAGTATGTCAAAGCAAATTTTAATTTACGTAGCATTTGATATGTCCTCCTGTATTTCGTACTAAAATTTATTATGCACAATACAAAATAGATTATCATTCAAATTTTCCAAAAAAGTAAAATACGAAATAAAAATTTAATTCCTAAGCATAAATTAGAATTATTTTGCTATGGAATTTTTATAGTCAATGCAAGAATTTATCAGAGGCATGTTAAGAAGAGAAATCTACTCTACTCTCTCTTGCAGCAATTCAAAGATTATTTATTAGTATGCAGTTATGTACAGAGGTATAGGTAGTATGTACATGAAGATGTTTATAAGATAGTACATAAAAAATAGTTTATCGTATTGCATTTTATAGAAATATAACAAAAGACAAGAAAAAAATGTCAGATAATTGAAAAATTCTTGTATATTTAAATATTTAAATAAATGAGTTTGTTGACAATAGAATTTTGAATTTGGATATATGTATATACATATACGAATTTTCATCTGATTAGAATCCCCCACAAAATAAGGCGAACATTAAATTATAGAAAGACACGCATTATTTAAATTATGGTTACCACCCCCAACTAAAACCTTTCTCTGTATCAATCTACATATATTTTTACATACAATAATAATAAAATTTTATTTTAAAAGTTTCTTGAATAGCTTTTTTTGACCAACTTGCCATAAAACTAAATTTTTTTAAAACTATTTTTTATTGATCATTTCGAATCTAGTTGGAGATAGAATATGGAATTCAGATCACGTAGCATGAGAGAAACATATGGTTTTGTTCTTATAGATTAGTTGTATTATCAGAGTAGATATCAAAATATTCGTGAAGCATTAGATAATTGAATTCAAATGGTATTTAACCAAATTAAATCATAATTTTAGTGAAAGGTTCTTTTTGGGGCTCAAAATTAGTTGGGGACATCATAAAATATTGTGTGATTGTGGTTTCTATCGATTTGTGAAAGGCAAATAGCACTTTAGCTTAGATTAAAAACATAAAACAGTAAAATATTAATATGTAAAAACAGTTGAATTTGGTAACCGTCCACTAAGCCGGGAGTGCCTCCGTGCAAAATCTACCCTACAGTATATCAGAAATATTTGCGACACTTCTTGTGTGCTGGATATTGAAAACAAAATAATTTCTCGGAAATTTTGGTATCATTCCTTCTTATACTGAAGATGAAATTTTGTAATTGCGAATTTTGTAATTGCGATATTTGTTTTCTAAAATAAGGCCCACAAAATTTATTGTTATAAGGTCAATAATAAAGAAAAATTTAATGGTTATCGAAAATTTGATCCTTACTAGTAAATATTACATGCACGAAGTAAAATTTAATGTTTATTTAATTAAAGTTTTGTTAAATAAGCACATTCATAAAGAAAAGCAGATTTATCTAAAGTGTTTATTAACAAATATTTTTTCTTAACAGTTTACTAAAATTATTACAAGCAGGAAGTACATCCTTCAATTGGTACAGTAAAATAGAAATGTATTAGAGTTCATATAAAAAATTACAATATGCATCGCAAATACAAATAAAAAAAAAAAAAAACAAAGCAGTATTTGGGAGGAAAAACAATCTAATTTACCCCAATCATTTATTACAATACACAAATAAAATTGGACCAAAATTTTTACAAGCCAGAAGTATATCCTTCAATTCTTGTAATCTAAATATTTATTTCTTTAATTTAATCAACCAATATTTAAACAAATAAAATTTGACTGAAATTATTGCAGGCAAGAAGAGTGATATACCTTAGAGTACCTCAGAGTTTAAATCAATGTTAATTTACTAAAATTTAGTTATTTAATCACATCCAGGAAGTAAATAAAGTTTTTCTCAAGCAATTATTTCAATACTAATAAAAATATATATTGATTAAACATATTGCATGCAGAAAGTACTCACGAGATGAGTATTATTCTAGTTTAATAAAGTTTAGTTAAATATGCACATTCAGGAAGGGAATCAAGTTCCACTTAAGTATTTATTACAATTGCTATATAAATAAAATTAAACTAAAATTATTACATGCAGGAAGTGAATACTTCCACTGTTACAGCCATACATGCAATAGAGTTTAAATCAATACATAAAATCCATCTATTGAGTTTATTAATTCAAATAAGTATAATATTCCACAGATTACGTGCAATCAAAATAATTATTAGCTTAATATGTATATTCAAATTTTACATGCACGAAGTGAATATTAATGCCAGTTTGTTAAAATTTTGCTAAATAAATAAATCCAGGAAGATAATCAACTTTCTCTCAAGCATTTATACCGATATTTACACAAGTAAGATTGGACTAAAATTATTACATGCACGAAGTGAACCTTATTACACTGTTTCAGCCTTATATGAATTATAGTTAAAATCAAAACACAAAGTAGGTATTTAAAAACTAAAAATGCCTTGCAATCTAAATAGTTATTGTCTTATTAAATAATCAAATTATTACAAGCACGAAGTGAATATCAATGATCATTTACTAAAATTAAGTTGCACAAGTAGACATAGGAAGAAAATAAAGCGTTTCTCAGGCATTTGTTATAATGTTTATTCAAATAAAATTTGTGTAAAATTATTACATGCAGGAAGTGAATCTTTCCACTGTTACAACCATAAATGCATCAACGTTTCAATCAAAATATTAACTACCATATATCTATTGAGTAATAAAATTTTACATGCACGAAGTAAATGCTCGATTATTACAATTATTACAATTGTTCGATTATTACAATAAATTGGATGAGTATTTCCATAAATTGGATGAACTTAGTGATTTTTGGCCAAGCAGCTTCATCGGAGCTTTCTTGTTTTTTGAAAATATATTGAAAAGAATATCAATTATGAGAAAATCGAGTATATGAACTATAACTATTTTTTCAGATCAATTTTCCAAAATTTAAGCGGAAACGTCGATTTTTGACAAAATAACTGTTTTTACTTTCTTTTACTTGGGAAAATAAATTATTTTAATCATGATTGTGATGTCGAGATTTTTGCGGTTTTGCGGTTTTTCTGATCGGTGTGAGACTTTATAGGCTTTTACATAAATTGGGAGATTCTAGTGATTTTAGGCCGAAATCAGTACATTGAAAGTGGCAGTTACAATAGGAGCTTTTTCGTTTTCCCCCTGTATTTTGAAATGTTATTACGACTCCGATTCGTCTTAACAAGATTTTGTTTTGATTTGTTTCTTCATGTAGCACTGACGTAGGCATATGGTTCACGTAGTCAGATGGTGGGAATGAGTAAGGCAGTGTCGTGCACTTAAAACAAAACCAAAAATTCTAAAGACAAAATTATTTTACGAGATTTCGTTTTTGGAGATCAAATTTTTCTTGATAGTCTAATATTAAATTATGTAAAATATAGTGAAGTCTTGAATTTTTGTAAAGACAGTCGAGGAGTTCAAATTGTGATTTTATTGTATAAAGGTAAAGTTTTGATTTTGGATATTGAGAGTTAATTTTTTTGAGTTTAATTTTTTTTTCTATTGTAAAGTTAAAATATAAAATTCAAAATTATATTGTGAAACGAAGCACTAATTTATTTTAACAAATAAAACTTTATTTTTTAAAACTTTTATTGTAAATATCCAAATTTATAATAAAAGTTAGTGTTTAAAGAATTCGTGTTGGGGTTTTGATTATGTACCTTAGGTTTACACCATTGCGGTTGTTGGTTAATTTTCGCCATTGCGGTTGTTGGTTGAATTAAATTTAACAAGTTGGATCCAGGAATCGAAATAAAGCGTTGGTTGTCTAAGAGGCAATTGGTGAGATATCGACCGAAAACGTGCGTGTAAGGTTAGGTATTTTATATCATCGGAAAGGCGTGGTAATACTGTTGCTTGACGGGGCATCAAATTTATATATCGGTGTGCATGCCACCACATACGGGTGGCCAACACTCTTTTCACTAAGTTAATATTCGGTTACCAGATCGTAATTCGCTAATTTATTTCTACGAATATCAGAATGCTGAGTATATATGGGCGGAAGGGGTGCAGCGTTCGCTACTTTTATCTACGGTTATCAGAGACTCGGCTCGCTACTTTTGTATGTTACTAGAGGTGCAGTAATGTTTGCGGGTGACCGATACGCGGCTACTTTTGGTTATTTATCGGCCGGAAGACACAGCAACATTTACGAGTGGCCTAGGGTGGTCATCAAAGAACCTCGTAACGAACGGTGCTAGGACACCGCAACCCCAAGGGTGACCAAAGCGAGGTTCATTGTATACCCCTATTATGGTTTTGCGATCCGATATTCCGATATTTAAAAATTCCGATATTTTCGCATCCGTGCCATGTTAATATTTTCATCTGGTTTATCAGAAAAAGATAGATCGACACTTGATAACATGATTTTTAACTGATTCCAGATTAATTGAAAAAAAAAACCGTATTTTATAAACTATGATTACAACAACACAATTATTGACAAAAAACCACAACTGTCAAAAAAATATAAAAATTATTATTCGGCTAGAATTATTAGATGTGCACTCGCCAAAATAAAGGCGAAAACCATAATACGAAAACCCAACTCCCACGGATTTAAGATTCACCGTGGATCGTTCGGAGAGGCGAAAACCTTAATAGGGGTATTAATTTTTATTTTTCTAAAATTTTATTTCATTTATAGATCTATTTGGTAATTTGTTTTGCTTTTATTATTATAATTCTAATTGAGCGCCCAAATAACAGTCGACTGGCGCATATTTTGGTTTCGATTTTTTTTTTTTGCGAACTTGTTATTTTGATTTTATTTTTCATATTTTTTATCGATTTTTTTTTATTTTATTTATCGAAACAACATCTTAAAGATGGGCTGTGCGACGAATTGTACTTTACTCGCGGTGGGGACTGATGATCGTCTTCTTCTGGATTTTAATTTATTTTGGCAATAAACTATCTCTTGTTTGGAAAATCCTAAATAAAAAAACAGAACTTAGATTTTTCCTCATTATCGCATGTGTAATGTAGGAGATTCATAAGAGGTCCCTGCGGGTAAGAAGAGGCTTTGTCTGTTGGGGAGACGTCCTTACCCTCTTATGCCGCTTTGTTGTTTCTGGGCATCGGCTTCTAGCAATGACGTCGATGGCCAGACTTTGTACTTATCATTCGGGGAGATCCGGTCGTGGACTCACTCAGTTTTTAGTATTTTTTTTTGTTCTTAGTTTCCTCAATAAATTTCGGGTACTATAAGTAATTTGGTTTTTTTTTCATTTTAATTTTAGTTCTTTTAAATTTTCATTTTTTTACTGCGGTTTATTCTTGCATGACATCAAGTCTACAAAGGCACCACCCCTACGCTACTAAGCTCTAGCCGGAGCTGCATTTAATCGTGTAGATCTCTGGTGCCGTATCTGTTTATGAGAAAAACTATCATGATAACATATTCTAAATTAATTATGGAACAATACCAGTCCAGATCAGCTTTCCTTAATTTAACCGGAAATAATGATTTTTGTCTTAAGCTATTTCCATAAATTGGGTGATCTTTGCGTTTTTGGCCGAGATCCGTTTATCGGAAGTGGTACCTTCCATTAGAGCTTTTACGTTTTTTTGTCAAATATTTTGAAAAACAAATGTAGCATATGTGCAAACACGATTAAAAATAATCTGATTGTAAAATGAATTTCAAACAAAATTTGTTCATATCATATATAAAATTTTACCGGAAATGTGGAGTTTTGGTAAAAAAGTTTATTTACAAATAAATTGGGAGATTGCAGTGATATTTGATGAACTGTAAAGCAGAAGTGGGAGCTTCCGTAGGAGCTTTTTTAATTTTTGCAATAAAGATTAAATTTTCAACAAGGGTTGAATTGGTTGGCTTACTGAAATTTAAGCAGGAATGATGATTTTTTATTATGCAAGGAAATTTTTATCACAAATCCAGCAGGTTAAATTTTTCACTTTAGAAATTAAGTGTTGGCCACTTTTATCTCGGAAGATCTTGCTTCATTGTAAAATTATATTTACGAAAATGCAGTTTTATCTAGATTATCAAAAAACCAAATATGCTTGAGAATGGCATTTCAAAATCAAATAAATAGATGATCTAATATACGTGTGTGCAAACTTTCCAAAACACCTGAGGTAGAAATTGGTTTTTTTCCAATATATTCATTATGATTATATCATTATTGCTGTATTTATACGTTTTCAATTTAATAGTTCTTTACCTATATACATTGCATATATATAGAGAGTAAAACCACAAGTTTGTAACGATTTAATATCTTTTAAATTACATGTGAAAATTATACCTCTATATACTAGATATACTCACATATTATAGGGATGTGCGGTATAACAAACTTTTTATCGTTTTTGTAGTGCAACGTGAATATATAATTCCAGCAACAATACCATAAATAAAACAAAAAAAAAAGGAAAATAAAAAAGATTTTCCAGCAAATTTATTTCTTGTTGTAGGAAATTTATAATTTTCCACAGAAACACATAGACAGTCTTCTGCTATGTTCGGAGTATCTACATAATACGAGTGTATATTTTAGCTTTCACTATCTTATATATCTATATCTGGTTTTTATAAATAATTGGATTTTTATGTACACACGATATTTATGATTACATAATTTATATATCAACAATGTCTTACATATACATATGTACATATTCGATTATATGTTTTTGTTATATGTACATGCATGTTTAATTTAATGATTCTACAAAACAACTACTTACAACTATGTACGTACCATAAATTGTCTGATAGCTTTTGTTTTCAATTAATAGATGTTATCGTGTATGACATTATTTGCATATTTACAACAAGAGATTTTATTTTCCTTGTTTTCTATAACAAAATTATTACGGTGAGAAATTAAAAGCGGAATGATTTAATGATTTGTAAAATACAATGATGGAATTATTTTTCCGCAACTTAATGCTTTCTTTTATACTTAAAAAAAAGGAAATTCTGGAATATGGCCACCTTGGACGGAACATCAATTCTTAACGGATTTTGATCGGATTGAGTATGCTGGATGGAAATAGGATTCTTAAATGATTTTTTCTTAAATGAAATGAGTTCTGGAATTAGACCACCTGGGACGGAACTCGATCAATTCTTAACGGATTATGATGTGATTGGGTATGTTGGATGGAAATGGGATTCCTAAATGGGTTATGGAAGAAATTCTGGAACATGGCTACCTGGGACGGAACTTCATCAATTTTTAACCGGTTATGATGGGATTGTCTATGTTGGCTGAAAATAGGATTCTCAAATGATTTTTCCAATAAGTTCTGGAATTAGACCAACTCACCAACTATCCCATCATAATCCGTTAATAGTTAATCAAGTTCCGTCCCAGGTGGCCATATTCCAGATTTTCTTCCGAAAACCATTTAAGAATATCATTTCCATCCAACATACCCAACTACATCATAACCCGTTAAGAATTGACCGAGTTCCGTCCCAGGTGGCCATATTCCAGAGTTTTTTCCAAAAATCATTTAACAATCCCATTTCCAATCAGCGTACCCAATCTCATCATAATCGGTTAATAATTGATCGAGTTCCGCCCCAGGTGACAATATTCCAGAATTTCTTCGAAAAATCCTTTAAGAATCCCATTTCCATCCAGCATACCCAATCCCATCATAATCGGTTTAGAATTGGGAACACTGAATTTGTTCTGCAAAAAGTATACGAACTTGAAATATTAAAACTTGAATTTGTGTTAAAAATATTTGAATTTGCTTTGCATTTAGTCTGAAGTTAGTTTGAAAAAATACGAATTTGTTTTGCAAAAAATTGACAATGAAGTATAAAAAGTTGAGGTTGAATTGTAAAAAATTGAGGTTGACTTGTAAAAAGTTGTGAATGAAATAATTAAAAATTGAATATGATTCGCAAAAGCGTGAATTTGAAGTGCAAAACCTACAAAATTCCATAAAGGCAACATAAGTGGAGGTACGTAGTATGTTTGTATGGGAATGGTTCGATATTCCAAAAAACCCCTACCCTATTTTCTAGAACTACAACAAGCGTTAATCAATCTGGTAAATAATGGGAATCATCTTTGAGTAATAATTGTTAAGAACAATTAAATTAAATTTAATCATTTAGAATTTTTGCGAAATGCTGCAAATGTGTTGGGTACGATTTGTCAAAATCCAAAATTCCAAAATGAAATTCTAAAATTAAAATTCAAAAAAACAAAATTTCAGAAACCAAAATTCCAATAAAAAACAATTCCTTAAAATAAAATTCCAAAAAAACAAAATTCTTATACAAAATGCCAATTTTCAAAATTCAAAAATACAAAATTCCAAAAAATAACATTTTATGCGGGATGGACACTTTAATTAAAAAAAAAAATCCATGCGCATAAAATTTAAATTCGTTAGTAGAAATCACAAAAAAAAAACAATTACAATTTCAAAATTCCAAAAACCAAAATACAAAATTTATTTAAGCAAATGAAAATTTCCACAGTATATAAAATTCCATTTATTTTATTAAATTAATAATTTATTTTGACAAATGCGCTGCCCACTCCGAAGTCAGTCAATTTCCTTTTTAGAGTCCGGATTTCTTTTTACCAACAATTAATTTCAGCCGTCGATGCCATGCTTCCGCTGAATTTTGTATCCTAGGGAATTTTTAATTTACCGCATCTGCTACAGACCAAAACTCGGGACTATATTGTGGCTTTTTCTACTTTATTGCTAGAAATATAAATTTTATTAAACCAATCTGCTAGTTTTTTAGCGTCCGAGTCATCAAAATTATTATTAAGTTCTGAATAATAATCAGAGACCTCTCCTGCAGGAACAAAGGCGAGACTCTTTTTAATTATTCGGATTTGAAGGCAAACATTTTCTGAATTGCCATATTTGGCTGTCAGTTTCATTTTCTGTACCGGTTTCCAAATATTTTGTCCGAAATGGAACAGACAACCTCCAAAATCACTCAATGGAAAAAATCTTTTACTGATTTTTCAGAATCGGTGATTATTCTCTTTGGTTCCGTTATAATATTAAAGTCATTGGCTATTTTATGTAATTCATAAAATACTTTTTTTTGTCATAAAAAATGAAATTTTGTATTTTGGAATTTTGTTTTTTGGAATTTCAGTTTTGGGATTTTCCTTTTGGAAATTTGATTATGGACAATCATACCCAACCCTTTTTTGCCATTGTAATATGGAGGGCGGGTTGGGTACGATTTGCCAAATCTAAAATTCCAAAAAGGAAATTCTTAAATCAAAATTTCTGGTTTGTGGAATAAACCAAAATTCCAATAAAAACAATCCCAGAAAATAAAATTCCTATACAAAATGCCAAATTTCAAAATTCTAATATTCAAAATTTCAAAAAAACATTCCATTTTATGATAATGGAAATATGAAAGGCCCTTTCACATTTCCATGGGCATAAAATGGAATTTATTTTGGAAATTTTATTATAATTTATAATTAGTGGGAACGGGTCTGTTATCCAAACAAAAAAAATCCAACTGGCCTGAATTTCCAAAATCCCAATTAAAAAAAATATAAAACTCCATTTTACAAAATACCATAACATTAAAATCAAAATTCAAAATCCCAATTGAAAAAATTCCAAAATTTATTTATTTTAGAAAAAAAAATCCATTTACAAAATTCCATTTTTTCATTACATTTAATAATATTTGCAGCAGGATGGGGACAAAATTCCAGAAAAAAAAATTCCAATTCCATTATTCCAAAGATTTTATTAAATTTTTTTTCTATTTTCCAAAGTACAAAATGCCAATTTCTAAAATTCCAAAATTTTTCATAAAATTAAATTTACCCTAAAATACATTTATGACTCCTTTGAAATGCGAGAGCTGAATTTATGGGCCAGTTGATCTTAAATGTCTGTAGAAGGAGAGAAACTCGGCGCCCGGGGGTTTTTTGGGTCGCTGAATCCAAATATGGCATCGGCGAAAACCTCCCGGACACCTGGTGCGCCTCAACCTGGACGCGGATGTTATTCCCGAGAATTTTTCTGACAATATCGGCAAAAACAAACCGGAAATCATTGTGGGTGCGTTTTTTTGGCGCTGAATTCGACTTTCCCGTCGAAACAAACGCCGACCCCCCCGAACACCTGGAGCACCGGAACCTGGGCCCGAACGTCGTCTCCGAGGGTTTTCCTCACACGATCGAGGAAAGCGAACCGAAAATCGTCTACTAATTTCATACATTCGTTGATGTGTAACTCGCGCCTGGGGCCCTCGAAAAAGTTGAACCAGTCCTGTAAAATTCTAAATGCCGTGTTTGAATAGAGCGAGGAGAATTACGAGAATATTCTCCAGCTAGATCTACGAACTTTGCCGAGCTGCGATTCACTTTTCTCCCAACACTCGAAACGCTTTTGTGTAGAAAGCCGTTACCGAAATACATTACCAAAGTTCCATAGTCAGAAGAAACACGTGCTTATTTTCAGGAAACATGTTTATCGTCATTAGAAACTTAGGAATGTGAAAGAATCCGTCACGCTAATCGGGGAAGTTCAGCAGACGTCCGTTTTTGCGAGAATATGGCGTTACAAATGCAACAGAATAATTCTTACAAAATAAAAATAATAAAAATAACATTATTGAAATGCTCCGAACAAACTGACCACAGTCGGGATAGTTTCAGACGAATGTACAGCGCATGTTGATCGTACGATTGTAACGACAGCTATAAAAGAATCTTTGGACCCTACCAAAAAGGTAGCCATAGTCGCCGGAGATACAGACGTTGCCGTAATATTGACCGCACTCTGCCCGGTTAACAGAGAAAGATTTTTACGGAAACCTGCAAGGTCCAATAAACCCGAAGAAGTATATTCTTCGCGTAGCTTGTCTGATATGCCAGTAGTTGCGGATAATATTTTGTTGCTTCATGAAATAACGGGGTGCGATACCGTTTCAGTAACATACTACCAGGGAAAAACAAAATTTTTCAAGACCTTCCAGAAATTCCCAGACCTTCAAGCTCATGCTAGCCCCACACTAATTTTTGGTTCGCTTTTCTCGATCGTGTGAGCAAAACCTTCGGAAACGACGTTCGGGACCAGGTTCTGGTGCACCCGGTGTTCGGGAGGTCGTTTCAGCGCTCAAAAAAACGCCCCGACAATGATTTTCGGGGTGTTTTTGCCGATAATGTCAAGAAAATTGACGTCTGCATCCAGGTTTGGGCGCACCAGGTGTCCGGAGGGCCAATGCCATATTTGGATTGAGCGACCCAAAAAACCCCCGGGCACCGAGTTTCTCGCGTCATTTTCGGGAGAGTTCCACGGAGATGACGTTCATCGGCGTTCCTGAGCTCCAGGTCGGCTGTGGGTCAATTTGAACATCATAATTGTGATCAGTGACCTCAAGAACCTCTGGGAACTCGAGTAAGGCTAGTTCTAACTCTTATTTACAAAGTTCTCTAATCTTTCAAAAGCCGTCTCAAAAAATGATTTTTTGAATGCATTTTTGGCTGCAGCAGTGGAATATCCGTTTTTGTTAAAAAAAAAATATGGGGGCGGTTTTTACAAATATTTTTTGGAAGCGAATGCAAAAAACCGCATTCTGATCCGTCTTGCTCTCAAAAATTTATAACTTTTTTGCTTCATTACCTCGACTTACAATGGAACATGTATGTACATATTCCATTCCAATTTATTTTCCTCAAAAAATCGCGCGATTTTTTTCTCTATTCTGGAGAAAATAAATTGGAGTGGAATTTTGGATTTGCAATTTTAGTTTTTGGAATTTTGGATTTTGGAACTTTGGATTTAGAATTTTATGCCTGGAATATTGGGGTTCTGGAAATACAACTCCAACCCTAAAAAAATGGATTTTTTTTGGAATTTATTTTGTATATTGGAATTTTGAAAATTGCATTTTATATATGAATTTTGTTTTTCTGGAATTTAACAACTCATTTTTATTGGAATTTTCGTTTCTGGAATTTTGTTTTTTGGAATTTTGATTTTGGAGTTTCATTTTTGGAATTTTGGATTTGGCAAATCGTATCTAACCCCATAAAATCAGCATTCGCATTTCGAAGGAGTGATAGATGTATTTTAGGGTAAATTAAATTTTATGGAAAATTTTAGAATTTTAGGAATTGGAATTTTGGTATTTCCAGAACCCGCTATTCCCAGTAAAATAAATTGCAATGTAATTTTCGATTTGTAGTTTTAAATTTTGGTTTTTGGAATTTTGGAATTTTGGGTTTGAAATTTTATGCCTGGAATAATGGGTTCTGGGGGGTTGGACACGATAGCCAAATCCAAAATTCCAAAAATGAAACTCCAAAAGCAAAATTCCAAAACACGAAATTCCAATAAAAAGGAATTGTTAAATTCCAGAAAAACAAAATTCGGGTTGGGTACGATTTGCCAAATCCAAAACTCCAAAAACGAAATTCCAAAATCAAAATCCCAAAAAACAAAATTCTAGAAACCAAAATTCTAATAAAAACAACTCCTAAAAATAAAATTCTAATAAATCAAAATTCGTATACAAAATGCCAATATTCAAAATTCCAATTTACAAAATTCTAAAAAAAATCTATTTGATGCCATGGATGAAATTCATATTTCCACATAAAATGGAATTTGTAATTAAGAAATCTATTAAGGTTTATTCAACGGTATCTTTTAATTTTCTAAAACCGTTACAGTGCTTATTTATTAAGGACTTTACCATACACAAGTTTTTAGTTTATATTAGCATATTTCAAGGAGGGACTGGTATTCCAAAAAAACGCAACCCTGTTTTCAAGAATCACAACAATAAGCATTAATTAATTCTGGGACCCAATTTTGGTCGAAAAACGGGGATAAAATTTATGAGTTTTACCTTTGTTTCACATACGTACTAGAAGTAAATATTGAATTTTTCGGGAACGGGTCGGTTATCCAAAAAAAAGTTCCAAATGGTCTAAATTCCCAAAACGTCAATTACCAAAAATATAAAATTCCATTATACAAAATACCATAGTAGAGAAATCAAAATTCAAAATTTCAAGTGACAAAATTCCAAAACTTATTTATTTTAGAAAAAAAATTCCAGATACAAAATTCCATTATTTCACTACTTTTAAAATTTTTGCAGCATTTCGCTAAAATTCTAATTGATTTATTTCAATTAATTTAATTAATATTATTTAATTAATTAAATTTAATTTGATTGTTCTAAAAAATTAATACCCAAACATGATTCCCATTGTGTACTAGATTGATGAACGTTTGCTTTGATTCTAGAAAACAGGGCTGGGTATTTTCTGGAATACCGAACCGTTCCCCAACAAGCATACCAATATATACTAAAAACGTGTATAGTACGGTCATTAATAAATAAGTACTGTAACGCTTTTAGCAGCAATTACAAGATACCGTTGAATAAACCTTATTCGAAGATTTCCTAATTATGAATTCAAAAAAAATTCCATTTTATGGTCATGAAAATATGAAAGGCCTTTCATATTTCCACGGCCATAAAATGGATTTGTTTTTGAATTTTGTATATTGGAATTTGGAAATTTGACATTTTGTATAGGAATTTTGATTTTTTGGAATTTTTTTAGAAATTGTTTTTATTGGAATTTTTGTTACTGGAATTTTGTTTTTTGGAATTTTAATTTTGGAATTTCGTTTTTGGAGATTTGGATTTGGAAAATCGTACCCAACCCGAATTTTCCGCTGGTTTTATCAAACAGTTATATGATTTAATGTTTTAGGTCTATAGTAGGTAATTAAAACAATTGTAATTCTCATAATTTTGATTCCCATTTTTTGACCAAAATTCGGCCTCTGGTAGACAATGCCAATATTTTTTTGAGTAAAATAAATATAAATAATATTTTTTCAGAACAATTAAATTAATTTTAATTAATTGAAATAAACCAATTAACATTTTTGGAAAATACTGCAAATATTATTAAACTAATGAAAAACTGGAATTTTGGATTTGGGATTTTTTTTTTCTAAAATAAAAATATTTTGGAATTTTCTCAATTGGAAATTTGATTTTTATGTTACGGTATTTTGTAAAATGGAATTTTATATTTTTGTTATTTGGAATTTTGGAAATTTAGGCCAGTTGGATTTTTTTTTTTGGATACCCGACCCGTTCCCAAATACGCCATTAAATTTTTTGCGAAATAATGGAATTTCGTATTTGGAATTTTTTTTCTAAAAGAAATAAATTTTGGAATTTTGATTTTCATATTATGGTATATCGTAAAATTGAATTTTATATTTTTGTTAATTGGAATTTTGGAAGTTTAAGTCAGTTGGAATCATTGTTTATGGATAACCGACCCGTTCCTATTTCCATGGGTATGAATTTTAATTTTTTTTGAAATTTTGTATTTTGGAATTTAGCATTTTGTATATGAATTTCCTTTTGTTTTCAATTTTATTTTTTGGATTTGTTTTTCTGGTTTCTGAAATTTTGTTTTTGGAATTACAACCCCCAGAATAAGGTGGGCAAACCTCTGATGAGTGTGTATTTGGTAGCATCTCTGCTGTTGTACCACTTTGGTTATTATATTTCGTGTTTGTTGTGCTTATTGCTTGTTTTTACACCAATCCAACCAGGAATACTTTGACAGCTTTCATTTTTCAATTTAAAAACTAATATTTTTAAGTTACATTAAACTTATAATTAAAAGCGCTTGCCATATACAACCGAATAAGAAGCTACATAAATTTATCAAAATCGATACGAGTTAAACACAAACAAATCATAAAATGTCAAACCAAAGACAATTTTCAATCAATTGTGTTATGTGTTATGTTATTGATATCACATTTAATAAACTGATATGAATTTCAAGTGAAGACGAAATCTATTGTATAGTTTATAGTGCAAATACAAATACACAGTACAAAAAGCTGTTAGAAATATATATGTACGAGGGTATATAGTCCGCTCACTATATATACACAAAGTTCGTTTTCTATTATTTTGCATTGTCATATTGAACAAAATGTTAGTACACAAATTTCTTCAGATCTACAGTAGTCAGTTCACCCGATATTTTACTCGTATACGGTTAGAGTGTGTTGTGTCCTTAACTGTGCATAATAGTCGTATGTATAACACAAACACAATACCGGAATAATACATTCCAGCTTTTTTTATATTTTCATCATCAACAGAATTTTTTATTCAAAAATTTTTGTTCGATTCTCGTTTTGTGTATGTGAAATGAAAAACTAAAAATGGGAAAATATCGATGGTTTGATATTTTGTTGTTGTTGTCGATTTTTGTTCAAATTCTATTCAAATACAAATATTGTATATTCAATTTGCATAACCATATAACTATATATGTAATGTATATCTAAATGTGTGGAGACATAGACACCTTTCAACTTTTATAATATGTATACAACAACAATGTACATCAACGTAAATATATGTTTACTATATATATATGAGTCGTATGTATGTATATGTATATACATCCTTTGTGGTATGAGGGGGTCCAGAGGATATATTGAAATCAACACAATATTCTTCTTATTTTGCCCGCATACGAGAGTATAGGGAATTAGAATTTATATTTATCGAATGGTTCGGTGGCTGGGTAGAAATGAATGTATAGTATTTGGTCACACGGAAATTGATTTCATCCCATTTGTATAGAGATATACACAGGCAAAACAAACATATCGAGTAGTTATGTGGGTGTGTGTGTGTGTGTAGATATATCATATACCTATTACATTATGGAAAACAGAAAAATTTAAATATCGTTCGTTTGAGGTTGAGGGTTGATTGTGGTTAAATATATTAATTCAACAAATTTTTATATACTACATGTTATATTTAATCCATATGGGATGCGTTCAGTCAGCAAGCAAAAAATAATACAATGAAAGTGAATAAAAATCGAAAATATTTTCAACCTAATGATGAAAGGTTTTAGCGTACGTCTATAGATAGGTTGTCAACGGTTTATTATATACCGATAGGAAATTAAAATTTATGTTTGCTTACAAATTATGTAGACATTTTTTCTTAATAATCATTAAATTTTTGTATTGAATTACCTATACCTGTTATTGTGGTTATACTTATATATTCTATACTTCAACCTTAAAGGTGGAAATATTTAACCGAACATTTTTAAGTATTATACGTGTTGCTAAAAATTTTAAAGTTTTCTAGTTCCACTCGAAAGTGTAGTAACAAAATAACAACTATTTTGAAATACTATCGTAATGTGTAGGTACATGTGTACATAATATACATACATGTTATAAAACTAAACGATAGAAATAAAGATTTAATTAAAAATGAGAGAAATTCAAAATTTTATGCTGCAAAAATATTAAATACCTTCTTGAAGTTATATAAAAACTATTTAAAGAGGTTTAAAAACTTTTAACGTCGATTTTATTTCAAATATAATTAAGTACTTTATAATAAGTATAATTAATGCAGAAATAAAATAATTTGTTGAAGAGATTATAATGTATGATGATGGAATTTATGTACATAACCTATATACAAATCCAAATCGTGTGTAAATTAATTTAATCGGCATTTGGCAGTTTATAGAATGTTATTCAATATTTTTTAAAGCTTTGCCAAATTAACTACTTTTTTAATAAACTGGAGGGGTGAATATATTGTGGCCAGCACCCGACTTTCTGAAAAATCAGTATCTCTGTTTAAATTTCAGAAAATCAATAAGATCAACCTTTGTTGATAATTTATGTATTTAAATTTGAAACATTGAAAAAGCTTCCATGAAAGCTACTTCCGGTACACAAATTTCTCAAGGATCTCCCACTTTTTCAAAAAGGTTTGGTTTGATTCCAATTAGTCACTCTACCTGGTTTGTAGAGATGCCGGCTGAAATAAGGTTTATTTTATCAAAATTCGTTATTTCCGGTAAAATTTAAAAAAATGATTTAAACAAATTTTTTCTAAAAACTTAATTTACAACCTTTTTGTTTTCTAATCGTTTTTCGTAAATCGTACATATTTTTCTATTTCTAATTTTGGAAAACTGATTTGGATTAAGTGCCAAATTAATTTAGAACCGTTTAGTTCATAGTCGTTTTTCACGTAAATGATTGGGCTGTCCAAAACCCGAATTTTGGTTGAAAAACAGTTTTTTGTCAAAAATCGCCATTTCCGCTTTAATTTTGGAAAGAAGATCTGGACCTGGAAAATAATAAAATTTAATTAACAATTTTTTAGTTCATAATCTTAAACGAAACTGCCACGTCTCGTGGACTAATTTCGGCTAAAAATTACTTGAGCCTCCTCCTAATTTTTAGAAAACCTCATTCAATGGGATCTCTCACTTTATGAGAAAAGCTTAAGTATGAAATTTTACCCCGAGCAGTCAATCCATCTCAGCTGTTGAGAAGCTACAGAGATTTTTAAAAATGATTTTATACGACTTCGGCGATATGCAGGGTGTCCCAAAAGTGAACGATCAAATGAAACAGAGTGATAGAGGAGCTTATTTCCAACAGAAATAGCCATGTAAAGTTTTTTCGAATTGTTGATGGTACAAAAGTTATTCCACTTTTATTGTTTTTAGTGAAATCGTACCCACCAAAAATTTTATTTAAAAGAAACCAAGAGTTCTTTTATTTAATATTCATTTTAAATACGATCTAGAGGAGTGCGCCTTGCCAATAAAATCATTTTAACAATAGTCAAATAAAATCAATGGTTTTGTAAATTCTTTTTGTTTCTCAAATTTTTTTGTTGATGTTTAAGGGACGCCAGCGATAAAACAACGTACTACAGAAAGTTGACCTTATATCAGGAAAATATGCGAATCTAATGCAAATTTTAAAATGGTGTGTGATATCGGGTTATTCAGAACTGCAGGGCAGTATGCCCTTTTCAGCAGCTCTGGAACCCTGCTTGAATTCAATTAAACAATCAGACGTTAATCTGAAAATAACCTGCAAAAAAAAAGTATCAGTTGGAACATTTAGTGTACGGTATACAGTCGTTTTGCAAGCTTTTCCTTGAATCTGAAAGTGTCAGTTTTTGGTCGTTATTTGATCATAAGAATTTCTCCTCATGTCCTTTTGAAGTTTCAAGCGCTCTTAGCTTTCTTTCTTGGAATTCTCGCTGGGACATTTTAGATTTGCTTTTCTTGAGTTGTCGTTAAGGATTTTTAGCATTTACTGTTTCTTTCTAATATAGTTAATTTACCAGAACACATTTACATCTTTTATTATTTTATCTTTTATTATTTTTATACTACATCTTTTATTATTTGCTAGGGGAGACCACAGAAGGCTCGAGAAGCGTTCAAGACCAAAGACTATTGTTAAGCTCAAAAACGAAAAATTTAAAATTGCGTTAAGAGAGTACGCGGCCATTTTCACATTGAGGAAGAATTTCAAATGGTTTGACATGGAACAGAAAAAAGAAATACGGAAAACCACAGAAGGCTCTAGAAGCGTTCAAGACCAAAGACTATTGTTAAGCTCAAAAACGAAAAATTTAAAATTGCGTTAAGAGAGTACGCGGCCAAAGAAAACGAGGGCCGAATGGTGGAAAGCTATTTGCCAGTATAGGTTTGACAAAATAATTTTTAGCTAAAGAGAAAGAGAGAGCCAGAAGGCCGCGTTGAAAATATATGCTAAAATGGCATGGTATAGAAGTTAAAATGAAGGGTGGCTGGAATGTGACGAGGCTGAAATAAAGGGCCGTTATTACAACTAGGTGGTCTAGGACGAGAAGTACACAATGATTGAGCCACAAAAGAGAGCAACGTCACCAGCTCTAGAGATTCATCGGAGATGCTGTTGTTAATATATTAAATCGCAGTTTTGTTAACTTTGTTGATTCTTCTGTATCAGCAAGTAGTTATAGCCCATGCTCAGATGATTTAAATAAATTTCACACTATGGGGCCTAGTATTAACTCATGTTTCTCTTCGCCGACTTCCTGCAGCGAAATATCGAATTTAATTTCAACTCTCAGTAATACAAAGGGTGGTGGTTATGATAACATTCGTAATGTAGCTCTGAAGAAATATTCGTAAGTTTTTTCACAATTAATAGCTGATCTATTTAATGTGATTTTGGAAACCGGTGTTTACTCCGATTGCCTTAAAATTGCTAAAGTGACGCCAATCTTTAAGTCTGGAAATTCTTAAATGGTTTATAATATCGTCCAATTTCAATTTTGTCGGCATTTGACAAAATTTTAGAAAAAAGTATTGCTAACCTGATGATCGATTTTCTAAATAAATTTTTTCTATTCTCTTTAGCATGGGTTTCGACAGGATTCTGGTACACATTTTGCCCTAACAGACATTACTGATTTGATCTATCGTAATTTTGACAGGCAAAACTATATATCTAACTATATATCTACAAATTTATCACGAAAGTTCGTGATTTTAAATGGTGTAAAAAGTTCACTTTAGGTGTGAACTGTGGTGTTCCTCAAGGGAGTGTCCTTGGCCCTTTGTTATTCTTAATTTACGTAAATGATATGACCAATTTATCGCTCACGGGTGATATTAGAATGTTTGCTGACGATACGACCCTCTTCTATGAATCCAGGGATTGTCAGGTAGCAATGTCACAATTGATGAGTTTTAGTTTTTCTGCATCTTAACAAAATATCAGTAACAAAACGAAATATATACAATAATTTGTCACTTTCCACGCCTACGACACGTTGATTTATCACCACTCCAAGTAGCAAATTGCACTTTAGAGCGAGTAGACAAATTCAAGGACCTTGGTATATTATTCTACAAGCATATGACGTGGGATGACCATATAATTCTATTTGTATTAAAGTTTTCCCATTTATTTGCTTGATTAGAATTGGCTGATTTTGTTCCTTCCATTACATGTGTTAAGAAAATTTATTTCTCATTTATTCTTCCCCGATTTTCATACGCTTCTTGTACCTTTGGCTCATCCGTTAAAGAGAAATTGGATAAATTGCAGATTTTACAAAATAGGTGCTGTAAAGCAATGTATAAGCTGCCTCACCTGTTTTCTATTGCGAAGCTCTATCGAACTGTTGCTATGGCATTCTTTCAATTAAAACAATTTTTGAGATGTATGTGTTGATCTACATGTTTAAGTGACATCCCATCATTACTTTCGACTATACAATTCGAGTTTCTAGGTCATGGCCATTCAAGGTTGATTTTGAATTGTGTTGGTTTTGGTATTAATTAAAAGCCTAACATTTTCTAAAATAAACACCAAAATAACAACTAAAAGAAAATGTGAAATATTTTAAACTATATACCAAAGAAAAAATTCCAAAGCCTAAAGGCTCTTCCAATTAACAATAAAATTTTAAGTATGAAGTACAGCTTGTTTCGAATAGTCAATCTGCCTGGGCTGTAGAGATGCCTGATTTTTGTGAAATAAATTTTTTTTATCAAAACTCGTCATTTCGGGTAAAATTTAAAAAATGATCTGAACTAATTTTGTTTTAAATTTAATTTACAATCTGTTTGTTTTTAATCGTTTTTCTTTGGGAAAACTTACTGGGAGCTCCCAATTAGTAAAAAAAGCTTATTTATGAAGTTTCATAAAATGATATAATTTCCAAAATATATGCGAAAATGGAAAAACTCCTATGAAACCTGCCCTTCTGGTAAAACGATTTCAGTCAAAATTCAATCCGGAACAATCGTTCCATCGCGTGTACTGCCCAATGTTGGTTGAAAAACAGTTTTTTGTGAACAACGTCACTGTTGTAAAATTAATATGGAATCTTTAGGTCCTTAATCGTTGTTCTCGTTGTTCTCGTAAATGATATATTATGTACTTTTAAAATATTTACAAAAATCGAAAAAAGTCCTATAGAGGCTGCCCCTTGCTGTCGAACAATTTCAGCCAAAAATCATAGGGATCTCCAAATTTATGAGAGAAGCTCAAGTATGAAGTTTCATCTCCAGAGATTTAGTGCGCGCTTAAAAAATCTCTGTATGTGGGTGTGCAAATGCGTGTATGTTGTGTCGTATCCGTTAAATGTCTGATGGTTCTCTACAGCCCATCCATACGGTATTGACTGATCGGGGTAAACCTTCATAGATAAGTTTGCTAATAAATTGTGTATCCTAATGATTTTTGGCTTAAATCAGTCAATCGAAAGGCATCCTCAGTTTTTTGTAAATAATTTCAAAATTATATCATTTTCGAGAAAACCCACCAGTATTCCAACCTTATTCTGGTTTTCGCCAATAATAGGGAATTGGGAATTAGTGACGTTTTTCTAGCAGTTGGGAATTTTTTTTATTGGGAAAAAATAATTCCATTTTATAGCAGTATTGACGTTAATTTTTCCCTATTATTTTTTTGGGGAATTGTAATACGTACATTTTCAAATTTTGAAACATTATTTTTTCTAATAAATATATGTATGTACATATATTTAAAAATAAATTAAACTTGTAATGATGTAGTAATATGTGTTTTACTTTATAAAAACCAAAATAAAAAATTTTAGCCGAAAAATTATTCCCAGTCTACCAGAATTTACATTTGAGAACGGGAAATAAATATTTGGGAATTAGTTCAATTTATAATTACAGCATATATATATATTTCCCCAAGTCCCAATTCCCTGGGAAAGCCAGAATAGGGCCACGATCAATTTTCCAGAATAAGCTAGGATGACATTTTTCTCAAAAAATTATTTCTCAACAAAAATACGGCGTTGTACTGCTCAGATTAATTGACTGATTGAAATTTAGAGATTGAAAATCGATTTACCAAAAATAATTGCTTTCAGATGAGCTTTTAAGCGTTTTGCAAATATTTTGAGAAGAATACCATTTTCGGGAAAACACCCGGATCACTTTTCCAAAATTTAAGCGGAATGGACAAGGTTTGACCAAAAAACTGTTTTTCAACAGAAATTAGGCTTCTACATAACCCAGACAGATTGATTGATCTAAGCATTTTCATAAATTGGGAAATCCCACTGAATTTTGACATAAATTGGTCCACCGAAAGTGACAGCTTTCATAGGAGCTTCAATATAATATTACGATTTTGAAATATTGAAATTTATAGTAAATTTTACTAAATCATTTATTGTAGTTTAACTTTTTTCTAAAATTCTCTGCCTTTTCTTCATTGCCTTATGTACAAACACGAGCTTTCTACTAAACCAAATGCATAGATTCAGGGGCAACTTTTAATTTGAATTTTTAATTTTTTCTCTAATATTGAATTTAAATTTAATAAATATAAATTTTGGGTTCTGTACAAATAGTTATGGTACACAGCAAGATAACGTTTGAAAATGCTGCAAATATCTTAAAATTGTAAATATTTATTAAGTTTCTCACACTATTTTTAGGAACTGTAAATGTAAAAAATATTAAGACATATTTTTGGACTTCACTTCTCTTACAATAACTACTGAAAATAGGTGAAATAACCTAAGCTTCATTGACGATATGAAATTATGAATTCTAAGGATGGTTTGGAAAATAAACCATCGGCCTGATACTACTTCTGCGTTAGCTTATTGCTAGACAGTAATATTAACAGTATTAATATTTAAAAAATAAATAATTTAAAATTGAAACGTTAATTCTTAATTCTAGAATGAATTTAAGAAAATAGTAATATGAAAATAATTTTTAAACAAAATGTTAATTTTTAAGAATATATCCGAGAATCTCATACAAACTAGCTTGCTAAGTGACGTATATGGTGAGATGCTACTAGGTCCTATATCTAATTGAAAAACGCGTTAGTTGTGATCAAATTGGGGATTTAGGGTGTTTAGGACAGCCAAATTTGTCTTAAAGTACTATAAATCGAATGAACGATTTTCTGACTTTTTCAGGAAACCTCATAAAAATCGTATATGGTGCTGTGCTACGTGGTCCTATCTGAAATAAAAACGCGTTTGGTTTATCCAATGTACATTTATCTGAATGTTTCCAGAAATCTCATATAAACCAGCATGCTAAGTGACGAAGATGGTGAGATGTTACTAGGTCCTAGCTGATAGAAAAACACGTTTGATTGGTCCAAATTTGGGATTTAAGGAGTTTAGGACAGCCAACCAAATTTGTCTTTAAATACTATAAATCGAACGAACGTTTCAATTTAACAACAACTGTCTTTGGTATTCTTCATTGTCTCGACGATGAAACAAGGAAGGGGCGCGAAGTGTCCCTCTCCGATTTCGCTGAAATTTGAATATGTGAAAGTAGACTGAAAAATAAGGGATATGTATTTTTTTTATCGGCGGAAAAACACTCTGAGGGGGTGAAATACCCCTCGGAAGTTGGGGGTAAAAAACGGACTTTTGATAATTTCGCCTAGAAAAATCAGTGAAATTTCGAAGAAACTTATTTAGGAATGTGTATTTTAATGAGCAAAATAATATACTATTTTTTGAAAAAAATTCGGAACAATCCAGGGGGTGAAACATCCCCTAACAGGTGTAAAATATCAACTAATTGATGTAAAATTCTTACATTAACGCGGAAAAATCTGAAAAAATATATGTTACTTAATAAGAGAAATCAAGGTTGACGTGTTCGAGGATTTTTTGAAACTAACCCCCGTATGGGGTAAACTACCCCTACCCTGAATCTTTGAATTATGGAAAGAGAAAATTTTTTTCTCGACGCAAGTTTCTTATTACCCTTATAAATGGTTAATACTAACATATCTCATTAATATTAATAATTTTTAGGGTTCGAAACATGACCTAATCGGCGTATAAATTTGAAAAATTATACGAAATATTCAGAAAAAAGTTCAAAATCTTCTGGAAAAAATCTAGAAAAATTGTATAATGCTGCGTTTTTAACAATACCCTTGGTTTGTCCCAGAATATATCGTAATGCTCTACCTCTACTGACTTGAAGTTAACCACCCCTTTAGCGACATCACTACTGGAAGGCAGGGTAGGCTCTTGTGGATATAGAAAGTGACGTTCTCCGTTTCTATTCGGTCTTACCTTATTTATAGAATTCTTATTCATCAGATATTCGCTCGACACAAACGATTATCTCTCCCAATGAAAATAGAATGTATATTTTTATTAATTTGTTTTCATCAGAAAATTTTATCTACACGAATACTAATCTATTTTTGAAAAGTTATCAAAATTGTTGTTTTCTTTCACAACTACGGGACAAAGAGAAACGTCATTTGTTTATATCCAAAGTGGCTGGGCTATATATGAATGAGAATTTAAAGCTTTTTTTGCCATCATTAATGAAACGGGTTGCGAGAAATTCTGAGACTGCTTCGGCGAATAATGTAATATTTCACGAAATTTTTTCATACTGAGACGATGTTCCATATACTTTCGCAATTGTTCTAATTCTCACTAATGTTATTTTCACATAGACTAGAGTACTTCAAGGACTCACTAAAGGGGTAATTAGCTCGCTACAGAGGAGAGGTTCCGAAAATTCCTTGAGAATAAAAAGTCACTTCTTATAAACCAAAACCGTACGTTTTTTCAGAACCTTACAAATATACTTTTGGAATTTTTTCTACTTTCACCCACCATGGGGGAGGGGGGAGGGGCCTCAAACTCTGAAGGTCATTGTTGTTGATAAGGGATGATAGTAATAATAATGTTCAAGGAGAATAAAAGATTTCTTGCCGGAACAAATGTTTCCCAATCGAGAAATTCAACGTTTCGCTAAAGGGGTGGTTAACTTCCTGTCAGTAGAGGTAGGGACATTACGATATATTCTGGGACAAACCAAGGGAATTGTTAAAAACGCAACATTATACAATTTTTCTAGATTTTTTTCAGAAGACTTTGAACTTTTTTCTGAATATTTCATAATTTTTCAAATTTATACGCCGATTAGGGGATGTTTCGAACCCTAAAAATTATTAATATTAATGAGATAGGTTAGTATTAACCATTTATAAGGGTAATAAGAAACTTGCGTCGAGAATTTTTTTTTCCTTTCCATAATTCAAAGATTCAGGGTATGGGTAGTTTACCCCATACGGGGGGTAGTTCCAAAAAATTATCGAACACGTCAACCTTGATTTCTTTTATTAAGTAACATATATTTTTTTTAGATTTTTCCGCGTTAATTTAAGAATTTTACATCAAGTAGTTGATTTTTTTACCCTTGTTAGGTGGTCTTT
The DNA here is from genome assembly GCA_932526605.1 of Nephrotoma flavescens. NCBI lineage: Eukaryota > Metazoa > Arthropoda > Insecta > Diptera > Tipulidae > Nephrotoma > Nephrotoma flavescens. Next base: position 38,002,358 of record OW052222.1, on the reverse strand, counting down.
CACCCCCTGAATTTTTCCGAATTTTTTTCAAAAAATAGTTTATTATTTAGCTCATTAAAATACACATTCCTAAATAAGTTTCTTCGAAATTTCACTGATTTTTCTAGGCGAAATTATCAAAAGTCCGTTTTTTACCCCCAACTTCCGAGGGGTCTTTCACCCCCTCAGAGTGTTTTTCCGCCGGTACAAAAATAAGTATCCCTTATTTTTCAGTTTACTTTCACATATTCAAATTTCAGTGAAATCGGAGAGGGACACTTCGCTTCCCTTCCTTGTTAGTAAATAATCGCTATTTTTAGTTATTTAGGGCGTAGGCGTAGTAAAGTCGAAATGGTTTAATAATATAAAAATAGTGTGAGTTCGACGGTAATTTTGCGGAATTGTCTCTTCTTTTAACACAACTAGATTTGTTAATAAATATATTTATTTTAAACAACTTTTAATTTTAATTAAATTAAATTAAAAGGATTAAATTTAATCAATTAATTCCTTTAAAATTATTATATTAAATAATTATTTATTAAATTTAAAAATCATTATTACAAAATAAATTAAAATATCAAATGTTATTTTAATAGATTTAGAAGCCTTCCATAAATTAAGTTTGAAAATCGAGAATTGCAAACTTTAAGGATGCTGACTAGCACAATAAATGAAATTAGATATAGATTTATAAAGTACAAACAGTACCTTAACCCTTAAGTGGCAACATGATTTTTAGAAAATTTCCTAGACGTGCCACACTGCTAGTGGAACATAGAAATTTAAAAAATTAAATAAAAATTTTAAATATTATAAGTGTGAAATAGAGATCGCATTAGTTCGTGCGGGAGCAAATGCACGATCGCGCTTTTAGCATTTTCGGCTAGTGTATTGAACCGTAATGCATCAAATTTGTTTCAGCCACAAAAAATATAACTTTTGAGATTCTTTCGGCTTTTCATAGACAAAATATTATTTTTAATGACATTTACAATGTTTGCGACTTATTAGTCATTGAAAACAAAGAGGTTATGTACTCACAATAAATCTACCACAAAAAGTAGAAAATACACTCCTCCATTTTTAACCTCACGGTATAAAGATACACAACCCTTGCAAAAATATGAAATTCATCAAGTTTCTTTCTCGGCAGCTTGGTGTTACGGCCCTAAAGATAGCAGAAATCATACAGCAGAACATTACAAGATAGTTTGGGTAATTGTAGGGTAATTAAATGCTCAATTAAAAAATTTTCGGCTTCATTTCTTCTAACCAATACAATGGGTTCTTTGAACTTTAGCTAAAGTTAACAGAACCCACATCAAAAAAATACAGGAGAGGTTCGGAGCCGGACTGTATAAGCATTTTTGTTGCCTATAAAATATAAGAAAATAGCTTTTCCACAAAAATAAACCCAAACCACCACACCTAAACATTATTACTACCCCCACCCACTATCCTATTCAAACCCCCAAAACCCACCTCACCCGCACCACCCTATACTGCACCACCCATATCCTCACCCTTTAACACCTCCATACCCTCTTCCACACACACACCGCCCACACAAACCCCATCCACCAAACCCAAATTCCCACACCAAACCCAAAACACCTCATCCCACCTCCTTCCAACTCTCATACCACCACTCCTATCACCCCCATAACCACACCACACGCACAAACCCACACCCACACGAGATATATTTTTATTTCACATTCACATGCTCTATGAAACCAAAATAGAATAGAAAAAAAAAAATCTATCAATTTTCAGGAGCGGGGTTAAGAAAAGCCTACATATCTCCGAACACCCTAAACACAGAAATATCCATAAATATCAATAGGGATCATTCTCATGAATTGCTTGAACTTCTAGTGAAGAAATTAAGTTGATATCTCCATTCGTTCTCAAGTTATCGTGCACACAGACGGACAGGTGGATAGACGGACAGACGCCAACCCGAAACCATATAGCATTTTGTTTTTAACAAAAATGCTTAAAAAGATTTAAAAACAATTTGAAAATTAAAAATTAATTTTTGTCTAATGCTACTGACATTAGCGGAAAATTAAAGCCGAAAACACTGCATTATCGACATAGTTTGTATCAAGTGGTAGTACAAAATTCTGTTGATATTAGCCGAAAAATACATTGAGGTTAGCAGCAAATTCTCGACGAAAAAAAAAATTGAAAAATCAATATCAAATAATTCGAATGTTTAAAAGAAATATGAACGTGAAGTTAGACCAATTCGTAAACTGTCAGATTAAATATATGAGCCGTTTATTTTGAAAGTGGTTTAAGCCCATTTATCTTTAAATTGAGTTATTTACGGGTTTCTGTTTGAATTGAGTTAAAAATATTGGTAACTGGTATTAAGTCGCTTTTCTGTTTTTGTGACCTTGAACATGTTAGATTACTTCGTGTAATACATTTTATAAATAGTACTTGTAAAAGAAGCTGTTTTTTAGAAACTGCAATGGACTTATGAACTTAAACCACTTTCAAAATCAATAAAAAAAACTTTTTCTTTTTCTCAAACCCGTTTCTACTCTATCTCTATCATTTGGTAAAAATGAATGGCCTGTTAGTAAAAACTTATGGTCAATGATATCTGCATTATTTTCTGCAGATTGGACATTTTTTGTGCATGTCAATTTTATGTTCCTGTTTTGTCCAGTGCGATATGTTTTAGATTTTAAGATATTTCACTATACAAGAAGCCACTTCTTGCGAACCCCTGGACGCCACAGTTTCATCCCATGCATACGAACTTCATTATCGTGAAAATTATGACAACCTTTGTTCAAAATTTATTTGTGACGTTTGTAATAAGCTTCTAAAACAGACAATTTTGGATAAGGTAAGAAAGCGAAAGAAAAAGCGAAATATAAATTTGGATTATTTAGAGCCAAATATTGAATGATTTTCTGACCCTCGCTGCTTGTTTTAAATGCATATTATGCTCTGCTGAGAGGTTTTCTATTTCTTTTGCATTACAAGATGCTTTTATTTTGATATTGAATAGATCACATTTTTCGCGGGAGTCCTTTCGTGGGTGATGGAAATGCAAATCAAATTCGTTTTTAAATTTTTTTCTATATGTCCACTCATTAGCATTGCGTGAATTATTTTTTTTTCCACTTAGCCAGGTATAGATTAAACATCTTAGTTAAATTTAAGTCAGGATGTAAGCATCTTTTATTTGGATTATGGGATGAGATTCATTTGGAGGAAAGGATTTAATAGGATTTTTAACGGCTGCTTTGTCTTCTTGACTTCTTGATTGTGGCACTAACAGTTAACGCCTGTGCCAACATCAGGGCATATTTTATGTAGCATCATAGTGAAATAAATTAGAAGCTGGTCGCATGTTCAGCGGTAATTTGGACTGGGTGAAGTTAAAAATTAATGGATGAATTTTATTACAAAGCAGCGCTTGTATGGCCAATATCATTTTTGGATGTACTTCGTTTCAAAAAATCGCATCAAAATGTGCTCATAAAGCATACCAAATTTCTGCCATAATTTGGTATGCTTTATGAGCACATTTTGATTTGATGAAATTGATTTCATCATTACAACCGAAATTCAGGATGAAGCTGTTGACCATGTTGAAAATTAGATGCAGTAGTGTCTAAGAATATGATCCCTGGACCTTGCGTAGTTTTCAACAACGATTCACCATGTGCGATCGACAGCAAGTACTTCAGGCAACACCCGAGAAACCTGATTGCTGATACTGTCATATGCAATGGCGGATACCCATTGTATCGTAAGCGATCAATAGTGGACAATGGGTGATCTACAGGTGTGAAGGGCAAGCTAGGTCGCATCTATATTGTGCATCGTCTTTTCAACAACTGAGAACTACCGGCTAAATGGCACAGTGGTTAAAGCTTTCGCTTTGGGATCGGGAGGTACAGGGTTCGAATGCCGATAGAAGCAGGATTCAAAAGAAAATTTTCATCAACAGATTACGATCTGTGGTTAAAAGGAACACGACTACGACCCCCTATTGGCGTGCAATACTCATGTGCCGACCCATGAGCTTTGCACGCCAATAAGGGGTCGTAGTTGTCTTGTCTTACATGTCCAACCGTTAATTGGCGTGCAATACTCATGTGCCGACCCATGAGCTTTGCACGCCAATAAGGGGTCGTAGTTGTCTTGTCTTACATGTCCAACCGTTAATGGGCATCTGTGTGCCACTTACGGTGAGGAGTGTCAACTCTTACGGTTGCTCGATAATGATTCGGATTGTTTCAATACGCTCAAAAATTTCGTTATATCTTCATCACCGCATCAACGAAAAATGGACGAAACCAGAAATGGACAATTAGGCATTGATTTTAATAGAAGACATGGCGTTGGCGAATAAGGTGTTGTCGTATTTGAGCATGAGAATACCTAATCGTTCCATGCACGATGATTCAGCGACAAATTACAAAGAGAACAACAATATGACACTGACATTAGCCGAAGCAGTTCGTATAAATGTTCCGCAATTGAATAAACAATAAAGTGGACAACCGCAATAGAACTAGTGGCATTTACTTTTTGGATGTTCCAGGAAGGACTGGAGAAACGTTCTTAATTTCATTGCGTTTTGCATTGGTTTCATTTGAAATATCAGCCACATTGTTGGAAGGCTGACGAAGCACATTCTACACTAAAATTGGCACTGAACATGCGTCGAGCTTTTAATTTATTTCACTATGTTGCTACAAAAAATATGCCCTGATTTTTGGCACAGCTGCTCACTGTTACTGCCACAACTCAAACTCATTGCCCCCTAACACGACAAATTATATATATTTTATCCAACAGTTTATGAATTCGTCTAACTTCACCCAGTTCATATTACCTTTAAACATTCGAATTATTTGATATTGATTATGCAATTTTTTTCGGCGAAATTTTACTGCTAACTTCAATATAATTTTCGGCTTATACCAACAGAATTTTGTGCTACCATCTGATATAAAATATTCCGATAATGCCGGATTTTTTTCGGCTGAAGTTTTCGGCTAAATTCAGAAGCATAATTGAATGCCATATTTTTTTTTCTACAGTTAGTTTTTGATACGTCATAAGGTTTTGTCACTTCAAATCAACCAGATACCAAATGAAGAATATAACGCAAATCAAGACCCATTAACATTCCACTAGATTTAGGCTTATTCTGGCTGTTTTAAATTCCGCTTAGCAGAACTCAAACTGAAAATCGGAATAAAACCGAAATTAGAACGCATATCAAGATCAATTGACATACAAATAATTTTAGGCTTAATGTGGCCTCTAATCAAATGACCAATTAAACAGTTTTGCGCTCCACTCGTTCTTAACCAAACTTCAGATCATTTAATCTAAAGCTATAGCACAACCCAAATGGAACATTGGATCAAAACCGAAATTAGGATGAAAGCTTGATCTATTGGCAATCAAATATTTTTAGGCTTATTATGTCCTAATATATTTTTGGTTTAGGTACTGCTAGCGTTAGATTAATTAATCTGAACTTTCCGAATTTTTTTAATGGGTCATTTGATTAGGCCAAAATGAGCCTAAACTTATTATATGTCGATTTTGTCCGATTTTCATTTTGGGTTCTGCTATAGCTTTAAATTAAATTACCTTAAGCTTAATCAAGAACGAGTGGATTCTGCTAGCTTTGGAGTGGTAAAGCCTTATAATTTTTCTAGAACGAGCAGAATAAAAAAAAATAAATATTGCATTTAAATAACCTAAAATTAACCTTTACTTTTTCAATTGTTTTAAACCATTTTTTGATATGAGTTCTGCTATCTTTTTCTAAAGCTAGCAGAATCCATCCAATTAAAAGGAAAGGATGATGCCAAACATTTTTTAATAGAGCATTTCAAGGACGTTTGGTTTCGTACTGATAAGAAGTTGGTCTACTCATCAGGTTGCATAATGACTAAACTGCAAAAATTCAACTCTTCCCTTATACCTACAGTACAACACAATAACTTCTCGATTTGGCGAATTATACCACCAAATCAGAAACTTCTGGAATTTCTCATTATGTGTGTTTTAAACTCACAATAATGTAATTAAGAAGTTTAGAATTTGTATGTAATAATTAATTTAAGACTTTTTCGGCTATAGGCAAAATATTTTGTTTATACAAGTACCCTAGGGTTAAAATATTTTTACACAAGTACTTTGGGGTTAAAAATGGGGGGGGGGGGTGATTTTTCTACTTTTTGCGGTAATCTTAAATTAATTAATAGAGAGGAATTTCAAATTTCTTAAGAAAATATAACAATTTTGTATGATTCGACCGTTGAACGATTAATTTATAAAACCCACAACTTATTTCATTGTGCCGTCCAGACTATTAAAAAATATCACAAATATATTATGGTTTCGAAAAAAAGCTCTACTCGCGCATAATAATTTCTCAAAATCATTAAAAACCCATTTAATTTAAAACGATAACCAAAACCTTATGGCTATTATTAAATCAAATATTATTTTCCCACCACATTGTCTTAAACATTTAATAATATTAAATACGATTTCTCTTATCATAATCTTAAACAAATTTTAACCTTAACAAAAAAAAAAAAAAAAAAAATTAAAATATTAAATAGAATCAAGATTAAGGAACACATAAAAAATATTTTATTAAATAGAACTTGGAAAGCTTTTTTCACTTGCCTTCTTATTTCGCAAAAAAAAAAAAAATTTGCATAACAATTTAAATCATAAAGAAATATAAACAAGAATTCTTTTATGTTTTTGTATAAAATATGAAAATTTAATTTTAATAAATTTGTTCGCGACTTTGCTCGTATATACGATTTAAATAATATTATTTTATGTTTTTTTTTGTTCTTCTTAAGACAATAAAATATAATTTAAATTATTATTATTATTATTTTAAGATGGTACAGCAACAAACAAGCACAAGAAAAAATAAGTTCAAGACATTGGAGAAATGTGATGCTCGGCTGTTAAATTTTATTCATTACAAAGTTTGGGAAGGATACCGAATTCAAAGTTTTTACGGGTTTTTGTGGTGCCACCTCCTTCCGACAACTAATTTATTTTTAATTATACGATTTCATATTTTTGTTTTGGGCGAGACTGAAGCTTGGAAAATGCTTTTAATTATTTTTACATTTAAAGCTTAATGTGTGGGAAGAAAGCTCTTTCATTAAAATGGGATTGCAGTTTATTGAAAAATAAAGGAAAAGGCTGCACTACGGTAAAGTAAGTTAGCTTTCTTTTAAACACTGTTCATTTACTAGAAACGCTTCTGTATTTGTCTTGATCTTCTATCTATATTGCCATGAAAATCTTTGAACGATTCTGAAATACGCCATCATAATCAACAATGCGACCCTTGAAATTTTCTTATTTACGCATTCACTCAAACCATAAAGTACCGTTTAATTATTTAATTCTGGTTCAGTATAGATAGTCATACTTGCTGATCTTCATCTGGACATCCAAAGAGTTACCAATAGAATTTTTTACATTCTCAACCGGACACATCTAATTTGTACAATCAGCTCATTCACTGCAGTTCTCCAGATTGTAGATGATTCTTTCGTTCTTCAATTAGAGATATAGATCTTGCACCTTATCATCAGCCCTTCTATTTTTTGATTGAGGGTACATGGAAGTGGTAGTTTTTTTGAAGTTTTTATTATCTGTGCAATTTATACTGAGGCCAAGAGGCTCTCCCAACTTTTTCGTGGTTCGCTTTGCTTTTTGCAGCGTAATTCAAAACAAAAGCACTTCAATCCTTCTTCTTCATTTTCACGCTTCCCCTAATATTTTATAGAGCTGTTTCCAAACATATCGCTTACGCTGAGCAGCATCTTGTACTTTTTGTGGTCTCTTTTAGATGTCGGGTACATGGAGGCGTTGTACAGAACGTTGATAGCTTTGTGACAATCAAAACATTTTTGGTGAAACCATGATTCTGTTGTCCGATGATTTTGGGCAGACTCTTCCTGTTAGTCAACGTTCATCTGCAGTTGACGAACTAAACGCGTGCTTGAAATCATCAAATTTGTAACAGCATGTAAAGACCCTTCGATTGATGGCATGCGAGTGTATTTGCAATAAGATCGAACTGCAGGTGTGTTTTCGAAGCAATTGTTGGACATGGTTGACACAGTTATCAACCAGGATGAACTATTCAACTATCCCACATAATTTTTGAATTCGCTGGAATTGCCCGGATTGCAGCCTCACAATTTGCAATTGAAAGTAGGCTCAGTCATCAACATGCTGCGCGTAACATCATTCAAGCTCGACTGTGCAATGGAACGAGACTGGCTGTGAAAAAGCTTATATATGGACAACATCACCGAAGCGACGATTATGAAGGGATAGTACAAAGGAGAGGATGTTTTGATTCCACGCAGCCCGATAATTTCCTGATTATTTTTTTTTGTTTACGCGTATTTTAAAATAAAACGGGATTCGTACTTTATCACAAAACTTTGCATTGAATGTTAACATCATTTCTTTTTCATGTAAATCTGTAATACAGTGCTTTTTTCTGTAAGACCACCAAGTAACTTTGAAGTTAAAACATTTTCTGGATTGCTTGTGTCTTCCATATTAATAAATTGTTGGCCATCATGTACAGTGTGTTCCAATGATTTGCAGTTGCCGATTGTGAAACGATACCTTCGTTTCGTCCCAGTAAAAACCTTCGTAGGCGGTACTTAAATTGTAATGCCGAAGAATGGTCATAAAGGTCCCCTTTCGCACGTACAACTCGTGGAATAAGATTCTCAATGCTTTTATATTCGTAGTAATCTCTTTTTGGAATGGTAAAAGGAATTTATTACTTCCAATTCGTATTTTCTTGCATACATTTTCTATGTCACTTAAAATTTGTTCTTGTTCTGGTACTGCAAACCCGTAGGCAGCCATTCTGGGATGCGAAATAATTTTTGGAACTCTTAAATCGAATAAATCGAACCAATCGTTAACCTAAATTGATTGATTGATTAGAATGTACGACCAATACTAAGCAGGGATCCCGGATCCGCCGGGTCTACCGTACACCCCTTTTACATATAACAAGATGGAGGGAGCGGAAAGGCTGTTAGAAATGATAGACTTGACGTGGTTACAAACACCTAGGTAGTCAATAGTTAGTAAATTGTTTGGCACAAGACAGCACAATTATTTTTGATTTTATGGTATAAAAGTTCAGCAATCAGCATCCTGAAAAAAATTAAGAATTAATTAAGTACCCATATATAATGGTACTTTTCCTGCAATAAAACTTTATTATTATGAGTTAAACTTTCAATAAACTAAATAGTTCAATTGTCCGTAAGCAAAATTAAACCTGGTCCCCTAAACACATATTAAATCACGTAAAATTAATCCAATCCAGAAATCACCTATAGACATTAAAGAATACAAAAGCAAACCATCTTTCAGTCTTTATTTATTTCATTTATTTGTAGAAAATAATTTGAATAATAATGGTTTAAATGAAAATAATGTAAAAGACAAAGTCACTGTCAACACTGCCATAAATATTTTTTTCTAGTTTTAATTTAAATACAAAATGCATTTATTTGATAGCTAAACTCAAATGAATCAATGAAATCTTCAATAGTTCACGGAATATACTGAACATTCACTCGTACACTGCAAATTATAAAAAACAGATTATTACATGCACGAAGTGAATATTAATATTCATTTAGTAAATTTTATTAAAATAACCATATGTAATCAGAATATATATATACTTAAATTTCCCTCAAGCAATAATAATAATTTTAATAATAATAATATAATAATAATATTTACACAAATAAAATTAGATTACAATTATTACAAGCAGGAAGTGAATCCATCCATTGTTACAATCATATATGTTTTCTAGTTTAAATTTAAATCCAAAATGCATTTATTTGATCGATAAACTCAAATGGATCAATAGTTTACGGAATATACTGAACATTCACTCATACACTGCAAATTAGACAAACAGATTATTACATGCACGAAGTGAATATTAATCTTCATTTAGTAAATTTTATTAAAATAACCATATGTAATCAGAATATATATATACTTAAATTTCACTCAAGCAATAATAATAATATTTACACTAATAAAATTAGATTACAATTATTACAAGCAGGAAGTGAATCCATCCATTGTTACAATCATATATGTTTTCTAGTTTAAATTTAAAGCCAAAATGCATTAATTTGATCGATAAACTCAAATGGATCAATAGTTTACGGAATATACTGAACATTCACTCATACACTGCAAATTAGACAAACAGATTATTACATACACGAAGTGAATATTAATCTTCATTTAGTAAATTTTATTAAAATAACCATATGTAATCAGAATATATATATATATACTTAAATTTCACTCAAGCAATAATAATAATATTTACACTAATAAAATTAGATTACAATTATTACAAGCAGGAAGTGAATCCATCCATTGTTACAATCATATATGTTTTCTAGTTTAAATTTAAATCCAAAATGCATTTATTTGATCGATAAACTCAAATGGATCAATAGTTTACGGAATATACGGAACATTCACTCATACACTGCAAATTAGACAAACAGATTATTACATGCACGAAGTGAATATTAATCTTCATTTAGTAAATTTTATTAAAATAACCATATGTAATCAGAATATATATATACTTAAATTTCACTCAAGCAATAATAATAATATTTACACTAATAAAATTAGATTACAATTATTACAAGCAGGAAGTGAATCCATCCATTGTTACAATCATATATGTTTTCTAGTTTAAATTTAAATCCAAAATGCATTTATTTGATCGATAAACTCAAATGGATCAATAGTTTACGGAATATACTGAACATTCACTCATACACTGCAAATTAGACAAACAGATTATTACATACACGAAGTGAATATTAATCTTCATTTAGTAAATTTTATTAAAATAACCATATGTAATCAGAATATATATATACTTAAATTTCACTCAAGCAATAATAATAATATTTACACAAATAAAATTAGATTACAATTATTACAAGCAGGAAGTGAATCCATCCATTGTTACAATCATATATGTTTTCTAGTTTAAATTTAAAGCCAAAATGCATTAATTTGATCGATAAACTCAAATGGATCAATAGTTCACGGAATATACTGAACAATCACTCATACACTGCAAATTAGACAAACAGATTATTACATACACGAAGTGAATATTAATCTTCATTTAGTAAATTTTATTAAAATAACCATATGTAATCAGAATATATATATATACTTAAATTTCACTCAAGCAATAATAACAATATTTACACTAATAAAATTAGATTACAATTATTACAAGCAGGAAGTGAATCCATCCATTGTTACAATCATATATGTTTTCTAGTTTAAATTTAAATCCAAAATGCATTTATTTGATAGATAAACTCAAATGGATCAATAGTTTACGGAATATACTGAACATTCACTCATACACTGCAAATTAGAAAAACAGATTATTACATGCACGAAGTGAATATCAATCTTCATTTGTAAATTTTATTAAAATAACCATATGTAATCAGAATATATATATACTTAAATTTCACTCAAGCAATAATAATAATATTTACACAAATAAAATTAGATTACAATTATTACAAGCAGGAAGTGAATCCATCCATTGTTACAATCATATATGTTTTCTAGTTTAAATTTAAATCCAAAATGCATTTATTTGATCGATAAACTCTAATGGATCAATAGTTTACGGAATATACTGAACATTCACTCATACACTGCAAATTAGACAAACAGATTATTACATGCACGAAGTGAATATTAATCTTCATTTAGTAAATTTTATTAAAATAACCATATGTAATCAGAATATATATATATATACTTAAATTTCACTCAAGCAATAATAATAATATTTACACTAATAAAATTAGATTACAATTATTACAAGCAGGAAGTGAATCCATCCATTGTTACAATCATATATGTTTTCTAGTTTAAATTTAAATCCAAAATGCATTTATTTGATAGATAAACTCAAATGGATCAATAGTTTACGGAATATACTGAACATTCACTCATACACTGCAAATTAGAAAAATAGATTATTACATGCACGAAGTGAATATCAATCTTCATTTGTAAATTTTATTAAAATAACCACATGTAATCAGAATATATATATATATATATATATATATATATATATATATATATATATATATATATATATATATATATATATATATATATATATATATATATATATATATATATATATATATATATATATATATATATATATATACTTAAATTTCACTCAAGCAACAATAATAATATTTACACAGATAAAATTAGATTACAATTATTACAAGCAATTGTTAACCTAAATTATACGAAAATTGTAATGCAAAAAATCAACTGAACAAATGAAAATTTATGAATTAAATTTACTTGTGTAAGTAAAATTGCTAATTCATTCCATACGTTGAATTTTGCAATACCCAAACTGCCTACTCTAAGTAAAGTACAAGAATTTGTGTGTGAAAATAATTGCGTTGCAAATTTTACCTTCTGCCTTTGGCCACCTTTAACGACTAGTGCTGTTAAGCTATGAGCAATTTTTAAATCTGAAGTTGATTGATTGCTTAATAATTCTTCAAGAAATATATTAATCAACAGGTTATTATTTAGCAAAATTCCAGAATCCCAAAAATGATTTCTCAGAAGTTTAATGAGATGAGGAGTGTCACTAAATACATATACTTTGCGATTATCTGTACAAAGATTTACAAAACAAGGGTGACTTTCGTTTATTCCCATTTAGTTCTACAGCCCTCGGTTACCTCCACCCAAATCAGTAACAATGGCCACAACATCAAGCTCAATGGCACTTAGTTTTATTATAATTGTCTCTAAAATTTGTTTTGTTAGTTTTGCATCGTAAGTATAATAAACTGGCTGTTTCCAATATTCAAATAAGCCTCTCGCCATTATAACCTAGACGTCGTAGTTAGCTGGAGCAAGCAACGTGTCACACACAGACCTTTTGATAATGAGTCAAATCCGCGTTTCCCATACGCATAAAATAATATTTAAATACCCTGGGTTGATGTTAATTTTTGAAGCCCAATTTCTTAATGTTGTAGGCGATATGCTTTCGGCCCACTTGCATAAAATGCAATGCAATAAATATGGGTTCCATCCACACATCCAACAATGCCGGGAAATTTATATTTATGAAAGTATTTTGTATTTTGCTTTGGTTCGAACTTAATTAATTCGAAACACAGAGTTTGCTCAAGCAAGTTCAACGTTTCATTGAACACAGCTGACACAGTACTCTGTGCCATTCCAATTAGAAAGTCATTACCCACGCCAGATTGGTAATTTCCACTACTTAAAATTTCTAGCGTGAGACATAACTTTAAAATTGGTAGTACTGCTGCTATCGTTTTACCCCATCTAAGGTGTAATTTCTCTTTGACAAATTTAAACGCTTGTTTTGTTAAGCGAAACCGTTGTTTAAATTTATAATTACAAAATACGTATTATTATCTTTAATCAAATGAAAGTTATACTAAAATTTACATGTCTTTTTCAAGTAACATCGGATTACTCTTGTCTCTCAGATATCGGCGGATCGAGCGAGTTGTGCGTTCTTGCACATCACCGTCATCATCGGAAGAATCGGCCGCAATAAAACTTTCCAAAAAATTCATTCTGAAAATAGTAAAAAATTTCAAACCTTAAAAAATGAAATGAACTGTTATTATATACATATTACATATTTAGTTACATAACCTTAAATTTTTTTTAGACGAACCAAATTTCAATCAGTTTTTTTTATAATAAAATAATTATATATTATATCTTATATTAATAAGATTAGATAACAAATTTATTTGAATTTATGTACGTTATAATTTAAGAACATTTGGCAATATAACAAAAATGATTTCATTTAATTTTTAAATTTAACTTAATTTTCCAAGTTACTTCAATTATCAACAAATAAGATTTTTGACAGCTAACAGCGCATACCCAATGGGCGTGTTTAGACGTGGACTTTTTCTACCAATTTTTCGGCGTTAAAATACCACGTCATTTAGATAAGGCGTTATTCAACTGGTTTTTTTTGACAAAATCTTTATATGTATATGTTTTAAATTTTTGTAAAAAATTTTTTCATTTATTCAAATAATTTAAAATGTAATAAAAAACTAACTTTTGATCAAAAAAAAAGATAATATTTTAAAAAAAATTATTCTTAATTTCGCATGTAACACCAAAAACAAAACTAAAAATGAAAACAAGAAAACATTGAAGAGTTTTTATTTATTGATTTTTTTTTCGTTTGTATTAGTATTAGTGAAAAAAAAATCCAAGAAACCACCAAAATTTAGGCTAAAAAAAAATCCACAAACGTTTTGTCTCAAAACCGGTTTTGTATGGAAAACATAAGAAAATCCAACAAAAAAAAAATCTTCGTGTAAGCACACGGAATAGAATTCTTTATGACTTTTTACTTACAGAAAAGTATGAAAAAAAACTTAGATAAACAGCAAATTAGATAAACAGATTATTACATACACGAAGTGAATATTAATCTTCATTTAGTAAATTTTATTAAAATAACCATATGTAATCAGAATATATATATACTTAAATTTCACTCAAGCAATAATAATAATATTTACACTAATAAAATTAGATTACAATTATTACAAGCAGGAAGTGAATCCATCCATTGTTACAATCATATATGTTTTCTAGTTTAAATTTAAATCCAAAATGCATTTATTTGATAGATAAACTCAAATGGATCAATAGTTCACGGAATATACTGAACATTCACTCATACACTGCAAATTAGATAAACAGATTATTACATACACGAAGTGAATATTAATCTTCATTTAGTAAATTTTATTAAAATAACCATATGTAATCAGAATATATATATACTTAAATTTCACTCAAGCAATAATAATAATATTTACACTAATAAAATTAGATTACAATTATTACAAGCAGGAAGTGAATCCATCCATTGTTACAATCATATATGTTTTCTAGTTTAAATTTAAATCCAAAATGCATTTATTTGATAGATAAACTCAAATGGATCAATAGTTTACGGAATATACTGAACATTCACTCATACACTGCAAATTAGACAAACAGATTATTACATGCACGAAGTGAATATTAATCTTCATTTAGTAAATTTTATTAAAATAACCATATGTAATCAGAATATATATATACTTAAATTTCACTCAAGCAATAATGATGACAGCTAACAGCGCATACCCAATGGGCGTGTTTAGACGTGGACTTTTTCTACCAATTTTTCGGCGTTAAAATACCACGTCATTTAGATAAGGCGTTATTCAACTGGTTTTTTTTGACAAAATCTTTATATGTATATGTTTTAAATTTTTGTAAAACAGTAATTTTTTCATTTATTCAAATAATTTAAAATGTAATAAAAAACTAACTTTTGATCAAAAAAAAAGATAATATTTTAAAAAAAATTATTCTTAATTTCGCATGTAACACCAAAAACAAAACTAAAAATGAAAACAAGAAAACATTGAAGAGTTTTTATTTATTGATTTTTTTTTCGTTTGTATTAGTATTAGTGAAAAAAAAATCCAAGAAACCACCAAAATTTAGGCTAAAAAAAAATCCACAAACGTTTTGTCTCAAAACCGGTTTTGTATGGAAAACATAAGAAAATCCAACAAAAAAAAAATCTTCGTGTAAGCACACGGAATAGAATTCTTTATGACTTTTTACTTACAGAAAAGTATGAAAAAAAACTTGAGAAATTTTTTTTTTTTCTCAAGTTTTTTTTTCATACTTTTCTGTAAGTAAAAAGTCATGAGGGATTCTATTCCGCGGTTCCACACTTTAATTCTTTCAGCGTGATTCTTTCTTCGGTTCTTTCTCCTTTACCCACAAACTAATTTTTTGGCGGGGAAATTGTTGATTCTTTTTTCGTCAATATTTTTTTGATTCACTGATTTCTTCGCACTATTACGTAATAAATATTTCAAGGACATCTTGTTATTTATGGTTTTTGGGTTAATTTTAGTTTAATGTTTGCTTCGAGTGCAAAAAATATTTTTTTTCAACCAAGGAAGCAATTTTCGCAGCAAATAATAAATATTTTTTTCTATACGAATAAATCAAAAAATATATTTTTACACACATTCATAAAAAAAGAAAGGTTATATTAAAAAAAGGGTGTACCAAGAAAACCGTTCGGATTGTTTTGTTTGCTTATAATAAAAAATAGAAATAAAAATGATTAATTTAAAATATAATTTATATTTAATTCAATATATAATTTAAAATAAAATATATTAATTAAATATTACAGTTTTAAATTAATTATTTTTATTGTTATTTTTAATATGTATAAGCAAACAAAACAATCCGAACGAATTTTTTGGCACCCCCTACAAATGCGGAAATAAATCAAATGTGGACGTCGATTGATTTTTTGAAATCAGAGAATCACGCTGAAAGAATTAAAGTGTAGCGAAGCACATTGGGTATGCGCTGTAAATATATAACAAAAACCACTGAACTTAAATTTTGCTCAATATTTTAACCATCCAGATTTCTTGATACCGGTTTGTTACCGACATTTCCGACCGGATTTCATGATCTAGCCCCAGATTTTAGCAAAATTTGAGTCTTTTGGAAAGCGAAAAAAATTTATTTTATTGCTCTTGCAACCGAAAACAGCACAAATTACCATATTTCAAAATTAAAACTGAGAAAAGGGGTCTTCGCCTTAAATGAAATTTGCATCAGTTTTCACTTTACTACAAATAAATTTACACCCTCCATATTTTAGAAATATTATATTTCTGTAAATTTTTGGCAAAAAATTAAATTATATTTCAGTAATTTAATATTTTTTTTAAATATTACTTGTCGTTCTTGAACGATTACAACGAAAACAAAAAAACGACGCACGTGACGTTGACGTGTGAGACAAGGAAAACAAATTGTACGCGCAAAAGCATTATGTTTATTATATATACCTATAGATCAACGGTAGTATTTGACTTTGAGTGAGAATTTGGATTTCAAACGGAGTAGACGTATTTTGTGTCGCTCCTCAATTTAAAATTAAATATTTTTTGTGTATAAATAATAAATTAATTAATAAAAAGTAAATATGTGTTGTAATGTGTTCTTGATAATATGTGTGATAAAATGTTGTGACGTGTACATAATTTTTTAAATATTAATTTGCGTGTTGCACGTGCATCCTGTACAATTGTGTAGAATATATACGTAATATATAATAATTTTTTTCGTATATATTCTGATACTGTTGCATGAATGCATACATGCACATTAATGTTTAACTCACTGTTACATATATGTATGTACAATAGACGTAAACAAAGTCTGCAAGTAGAGCGTTCGGATTCAAAGATAAGTCTTTTTAATTTTATATTAAATTTTATATTTTATTATATGTTTCCTTGTAATGCATATTTATTTGAGCATGGTATATAAATTATATACATACATGTTTGCCTGAGAATATACACATATTATATAAATAATTTTTCTATGTACAAGTATAAACATATGTATTGTTATTTATTACAACTGATTTACAAATCATCTAGTAATTTGTCTTACTAATAAATAGTCTTGTTTGGAGGGTTGTAGCCCTTTGACTATAGTCTCCTTTACAGTTTTATTATGTTTTTACTTATACTTAGATCTAGTAGATCAAGCGATTTCTTTCTTCGCAGTCGTCTTACTGGGTAGCCGTCTTACTTAAATAATCCAACATTTACGACGTATCTCAGCAGGGTGTCGACTGACGAAATTCATCATCAGATCTCTATGGAGGTTGTCATTTCTTATGTACCACGGTATATTAACTATTCCACGTACTACTTTGCTTTGTAATGACTCGATGATATTGATATTGGGTTGCTTTGTACAGCCTCAGAGCTGAACACCGTTAGTCCGCACATGTTTTAGATTTTGCCGGTAGCTATTTATTATGTAATTTTAACTCAGAATTTTTTCCTAAGAGCCAATCCATCTTTCTGTATTTAATGTTTAACTCTTTTTTTTCTCTTTTTAACATGCTTTTTTCCATTTTAGCTCCGCGTCTAGAATCATGCCTCTGTGTTGCATAGAAAATTGTTGCATCATAGAAAAAAAAATTCAATTGTTTTTGGGGTTTTCCAGTGGTTTCCGAGTTTTCTAATCAGGTTTTCCAACTTTTCTAACTTTACAAAAACATAGTTTTTATATTTTTCTCAAAATTGTGGATTTTCTCAAAATTTTCTTTCGTAAAAACCATCATCTGGCAATTGCGAACACAACAAAAAAGATTGAGCCAAATCGGTTAAGCCGTTCTCAATACAATTTTTACACCATTTATTTACATTTAGAGAGTTAAAAATCGCTTCGCAAGTTTCAGGTATTATTTGCGATAGAAGCAGAATTGGCATGATTTGAAGTGACCACTAATCTGTCTTCAGCAGTTACAACGGATAGTCTGTAGGTCTCGGTTGACAGATAGTGTATATAATAGTTGATGCATCTATAGAAAGGTGAAATTCAAGAATATATGCGACAAATTGATGATATGGTGGCAAAACAAATTTTGCTTGATGTAAATAAAAGACTGGAATATAAAATTCAAAAGCTCATGTTATTTCTGATTTGAATGCTGAAGATGTTCGCATTGCTTTGATAATCCTCCATTTAATTTAAATGGAAAGTAAATATACGACATAAGTTGCTGGAAAAACTTGTTGAGTTTGTAGAAGCTTTGTTTGAATATTAATCTAAAGCGGAACTAAAAATACCAATTATTGAAATAAGCGCGCGATCAGCGTGGAATTGCTTTTCATTGCAATTCTAACTGATGTGTAGGTAGGTGGATGATTCAGATTTTTTTTTTGAGCCGTCGGACGCGGAGCTATCGAAACTGAAGGACGATGATGTAGAAGAAAAAAGAAAGGATATTAGTTCTGTGGCAATTCAGAAAAACAACTTATCTTCCTACTTAAGATAAGTGGTTTTTCTGAATTGCCACAGAACTAATGAAGTCAAATAAATGAATGAAAAATGAAGTGAATCAAATGCCGCCGAATTAATGAAATAAAAAAAATGTATTAGTTTTGAATATCGATGGCGTCTATTACTCCTTAAATTGAAGTAAACCAACAAGGTCAACTCCTGATTGTATTTATTCCCTTTATATTTATTTAGATCGTTTTTTTGATCGTTTTTTGTACACTCAGAAAAATGTAACTTAGATTTAATGAAATTTCAATTTATAATAAAGAAATTTGGCCTATAGATTTTGAGCAAAACTTATATTTCTTTATGTTAAAAGATCTATTTTCTTTCATTTTAAACTTCAACGATTAAAGTTCATTTTCTTTAAATCAAATACTTTTTCATTTAGTTTAAATTACATAAGAACTTTAAACAAAATAAGAAAAAACTTTAATTTAAAGTAAACAGTGATTAATTTTATTACAAAAGAAAGTTATTTATCATTTATCTTAAATGGACGTTTCCATTAATTGTAAGTCCATAATTCTTTAGGTTTTTGAATGTGTACTTAATATTAAAAATATTATTCTGTATATAAAAGAATTAATATATTTATTTGGAAGTTGCGGATCATTAAATATAAAGAAAATTTACTTACTAGCAAAGGCCTTTCGCAATTGACTGCTATGTTTTAGTATTGGTTTGGATCTTGGATTTTGGATCAATAATAAAAGTAATTAAAGACATTATATTTGCAGTTTAGAAAAATATTTATTTATAAAAATTCATTAAATACATAATATCTATATTTATTATAGTCACAGGTACTTCATAAATCACAAAACAATAAATTTCATTTAAAGAAATTATAATTTTTTAAAAATTACAGTGGTTAAATGAGGAACTTAGTAATTATATATTTCAATTTAGTTAAATATTAAACTTAAAAACGTTAATAAAATGGTTTTGCTCTTATTATTTTTATACCATCCCTTAAATGTCTTGAATTTAAAGGCGGCCCCGCATCATTTAAGTTTATTAAATAGTATTGATCGGAACTATTTCCTAGCATGTGACAATGGTAATGGGCTAAGTATGTATTACCAGAATAGCGTTTACAAATTGCGAAGAACTTCGTCTCAATGCAAACAAGATCAAGAATTTCAAATAATGTTAACTGTATGTCATAACCTCTCAGGCTAAAATAGTAACCTAATTTAAGTTTGGTTCCCCGAAAAGAAATCTGACTCGTGTACCTCGCCGCAACTTCTGACGAATGAAGATCGAAACCGTAAATGTTCATCACTATTTAATGAATATTTACGGTTTCGATCTTCACAAGTGAACGGATCAGTCAATAACGTTATATCACTCTCAAAAAATCCTTCTGTATATACTAATTTAGAAAACCGTAGTGAAGCTTTTATAGATAATGTAACTGGAATATTTACCCGCGACATAATATTTCTCGCGTACTGTTTGTGCTCTTGATGCTCACTTTCTAGTCTAAAACACCACAGATATTTTACTGGTTCACATTGTCTAATAATTCGCGGATAGTGCAATAAAAAGTGGTATTTTGGTTTTAGCGATTGAAATACCGAAACAAATGAATTATTATGAAATTCAATTAAATTTTTAAGTTTATTTAACTCGCTTTAATTATAATCGGTGCGAAGCAATGCATCAATCAGTTCGATAAAAGTCAACAGAAACCTATATACTTTATCATCAGTAGGCACATCGTCACCAATAATTAGAGGCAGAAAATGGAACATGGTCCAAAATTCTTTAGCAGTCATTTTGAATGTCGCATTTATTATTTGATTTTTATAAACTGGTTCTCCGGACAAACCAATTTCAATATCACCATAATTGAAAATCTGTTTTTTGTAATTAAAACGTTCTAAGGTAAAATACTTTTTGTTATATATAAAATCGGTTTATATTTTGGACAAATTGTATTTGCATACGCCTAGAAAAACGTCATGCATTAAGTCACAGGCAATGTTATCCGTTACATGAAAAGACTCGATTTCATTAAAAAACGAATTTTCCTTAACACCTGTTTTGCTCATATCATTGGTACTTAAATCGATCTCATAATTGTCTTTGTTGCGTAGTGAGTCGGGTATTTATACAGCGTCTTTTTGTGTTTCCAGTTTATAGAGTTTACAAATCCGACAAAATGAAAATGAGTTAAACGATTTCGTATACCCTAATATATGATTAAGGCCTAAATTATCTCCTACAATTTGACCCAACACAAAATGGATGTTTAATTTAGAACTTTTCGTTTCGATTAGTACCCCATCCCGCTCTAATTCAATAATTGCATCTACTAAGGGACGTAACGCTCTAAAAGTACCAAAATCTTTGATGTCTCTAGTCTTAATAAATCCTGCTACAAAAATGTTATTTAATTTTGAAATATGGTGCAATGGTATAGTCGGGAAAAAATAATAAACCACACAAACTGTATGTTTTCCTGCATGAGACCCGACAGCATCATTGATTTCGAAATCATCAAAATAAATATGGTAAGGAATTACTGTTTTCTTAATGAAATCATCAAAATAAATATGGTAAGGAATTACTGTTTTCCCGCTAAATTTAATAAACTTTTCTTTTCAAAGACCCGTTTATAAAATTTTTTATTCTTTCACTTTGTTCTAATTTTGTTGTATTTTCTAAAGTTAATTCCAAAACGTTTTGTGCTTCAAAGTATTTTTTTTATTTGAAAAGATATATCTAAAAGACATCCCTGTACTCTACTATTGTCTAAAGTTGGCACACCATTAATAAATTCTTCTGTTAAATCGTTATTTATTAAATATGCCTTCGGTTTAGAATAAACACCTATTTCTTGAATATGTTTAAAAAATTTAAATTCCAAATTTAATTTATGAAAAGGATTATTCAGAAACAGCATCACAACCTCATAATCATGTTTGCGTTTTTCGAATATATCGCCAGAAAACTGTTTCAAGCAATTCTGTAAAGGATTAACAATAAATTTTTTAGCAGCTTCCTGTATCAAAAATACTGTTTTTCTAGGCAACGTTGCCTCATCATGCATATTTAAAGCAAATTCTATAATCGCGTTTTCTAAATAATCAATAATAAACTTCTTTCCATCTAACACACTCCGAGAAACAGTACTTCTTGTATTTGTAAATCTTAAATTAGATAAACCTACACCACAAAGGGAGTTTAGGTCGTTTGAATAGCAGATCTCCTCATTATACAGAATTTGCTGTTTTTCGAGTATTTTATTATTTGGTGGCATTTCAGAAAATTCATTTATATGCTTTTCTAAATGAGTTTTAAATTTATAAATACTTTGAAATATTTGATGACATTCGGTTTGAACGCACTCAAATTTGTAAATTGATGGGGTACCATGAGCTTTTTTGAGATGGCAAACTATATCATTAACGTTTTTAAAATTATTTAAGCGCATATAAAGCAAACCAGCATGGTATATACGTACTCGTAAATGACTCTTGAATTAAAAAAAATGATTGAAAAACAATTATAATTTTTATGATGCAAATTGTTTTATAAATTTTTTTAAACGAGGTTCTTCAGAATCAATTCCATAAAAATATTCTTGCAGAAAATACCACACTTGTTGGCTTATTTCTGAATATTTTAAGTTAAATATGAATGTAAGTTTAATTAAAATGTCTATACATTTTCTTACCGACCCACACTTATATTTTATTTCGTCGCAGCACACAAAAGCCTCTTGTACATTCTCGAACTTGTCACTACTTGACACTATAACAATTCTCGGTTGCACTGTAGATTTTGTTCCTCTATATTATTGTGTGATATGTTCCAATTTAGATTGCAATTCGTTTAAATTCGTAATACGTAAAATAAAATCTTCTTGTGCGTCCGATATCGTTGGCTTAAATTTAGGATTGCATCGTTTGAGCTGAATAATCGAATGTAATAGGAGTACTATAATTGCATCTTTTCCATCTTAATTTAAGATATAAATGTGAATTAATAAAAGAAAAATCAATAAATACTTAAATTTAACGGCGAACCTTGAGTAAGATTTTTGTTGTTATTTATCTCTCCCAATAATTCCTTGTTTTTAGTATCTTTCACTTCGGATTCAAAGATTTTAAGTGCGGCATTTATAAATGAATCAAATTTATCAATTAGTAGATTTTCTTTTCCTTCGAATTTAATTTGGAAATCAATATCAATCTTTGAAGTAAAAATGAAGAACATTTTTATTATATTAGAGTTTGAATATAACTCTACAAGTTTATATTAAGAAATTTTAGTATTCTGGCACTACAAGTGTGATAACAGAACCAATGGAACTTATCCAAGTTAAATAAAAAGTATGTGCTGATATTATTCAAGAGAAGCATCAAGTACAATATAATTTAAAATAATTGATCAATAAGATTACCAATTGATAGCC
This sequence comes from Nephrotoma flavescens, assembly GCA_932526605.1. Classification (NCBI taxonomy): domain Eukaryota; kingdom Metazoa; phylum Arthropoda; class Insecta; order Diptera; family Tipulidae; genus Nephrotoma; species Nephrotoma flavescens. The sequence continues at coordinate 37,978,831 of OW052222.1, read as the reverse complement.
GAGATGTGATTTTAATAATGGCCACTCGTTCAAAAAGCATCCAATATTGGTCTCACCAGAATTGTTAAAGGCGTTGATTCTACCAATTGAGGTTTGCTTCCATTTCTCGTGGACGATCTCAATAGGTTCAAAATAATTTTTTAGCCAAATTTTATTTTCATCGAACTTATCTGAAATATTAAAAATTTTATTTCTTGATAAGTTGTAACTAAAGCAAGAGAAATAAAAAATGTATGTAAAATTACCATCAACAATTGATTTAGTAGGTGGAAGCACATCCGTATCCCCACCGATTTGTGTAACAGTACTGCTACCTGTACGGCTCACTTTTAGATATTTAGTCCCAAAACATTGGTTGCTCCATCTATCAAATAATTTTCCCGATGCTTTCCGTTTACCTTGGCGTGGTAAATAGTAGTCACTCTGTATAAATGCAATTTGTTTAACAAAGTATTTAAAATTTATATTTTTACAAATATACTAACAGGATGCTCAGAAGGAAAACAATGTGCTATACTTTTAGATATGTTGTCAAAATCTTCGGCATTTACTTTTATTTTGTTGGCCATATAATAATCAATAAGGCAATGTACTAGATTTTTCCGATTCCCTTTAATAAATAACTGATTTTTACGATAAAATTCCTTAACCAATCGACCTTTTATACTGCCATCCAAAATTTCAACGATATTTTTTTTAGCTGGTAAATTTTTTGAACTATCACTGTGGATATAATAATAAGTTATCTATTTAAATCACTAATTTTGTATTCTTACAACGTTTGAAAGTTGTTTGGTAAATCGCATGGATTAGGAGTGGCTGATGACTGAGGTAAGGGGTAATCCTAAACGAAGAAAACATATGCGGTATATTAATCACATAAAAGACCGAATAAATATGTGGAATTTACTATTTCTTCTCTCCATTTCCGTAAATTTTCGCGAAATAATATTTTTTCGCTTAAAAGAAATTTACGAAAAGCTCATCCACGTCGTCTAGATTCATTAATTTTAATGTTTTTGTATTATATCGATGAAATTTTAAGAGGTTATGAGTATCTTTGGATAATCCCCATAAAGATATAACAGCCATAATAGTTTCATCTAACTCATAAGTAACTAATTCCTCAATAACATTTCCTTGACGTGAACTATTTAATGAATCAACATTAGGATCTGCATACGACATTTTATAAAACTGTTCACTGTCAATAAATCATTCACTAATTAAAAATTAAATAAACAACGCGTGAAAAAACTATTGTACGCTAATTAAACTTGCACATCATTTATATGAAATCTAAATCTAACCTTGAACTAGAGAAGGGAACATACCTTAATCGAAATTTTCTCACTACAGTCACTACACTCAGCACCACTGGTATCCTAAATACAATCAAAACGGCGTAGATAACATTGATCTTACAGCGATACCAATAATTTAAAATTATGTATAATGATGCTTTTTTAATTTGTTTGGTATAATCCACCAAACTAAAATTTCAACCACCACAAGCGAAATGATAATATGAACTAAAATCATGCAATTATATAAAAATTAAAAAAATAACTATTTTTACCGTTATGTTTTTAGAAATAATAAAAATTAAATGTTTTTTTCTTTATTATAAATGAAGAATTATTTAGTACTAACACTCCAAATGCGTAGTCTAATAAATAAAGGATGCGTTCCTTTGTTTTAAAACATAATATTATTTCGTTTAAGGTTAATTCTCATTAAGTTATATTTCATCATTAAAATCATTAATACTATAATGGATTTTCCTTCTAACTAAAATATTTTTGAAAACTTTATTTCAAATCCGATGAATTATTTATTTGAAAGTCTTATATTTTTCTGGGTGTAAATGCTAAACTTTTCAACATCTCTATGAAAGTTGAAAGCTCCCATTGAAGCTGCCACTTCCGGTACACAGATTTCCACCTAAATTTAGCAAGTATCTCTAATTAATAGAAAAAGGTGCTAAGTACGAAGTTTGATTCTTAATACTGAATCCTCCTGGACTGTGGGGATGGCGAATTTTGTAGGAATAAAGTATTTTTATCCGTAGTCGTCTTTCATGATATTTAAAAAATATCTAATTATATTTTGTTTCATACTTAATTTACAATCTTTTTGTTTTTGTTTATTTTATCATTAAAAATCAAAAACCAAAAATATTATAAAGCTTCCGGTGAACTGAATTCGGCCCTGATATTTTCTTATTTTTGCAAACGGTTCACGTATACGTTTCTTTTAGATCAGTTAATCCGTCTGGGCTGCAAAAATTGTAATTTTCGTATAAATGTTGAAAAACTGATGTGAACCGATTTCATTGCAAATTTAATTTTTTTTAGTGGTTTTCTCATAAATGATATATTTTTCAAAATATTTGCAAAGAACGAAAAAGCTTCTATGCAACCTGCCATCTTTGGTGGACCGATTTCAGGCAAAAATCATTGGGATGTACCAATTCATGCAAAAAGCTAAATAGTCAAGCTCCATTCTGAACAATCAATTCTCTGAAAATCGATTCGCAGAGTTTTTCTTGAAAAGTAGCTTTTTGTGCCAAAAATCATTATATCCGATTAAGTTTTAAAAACTGATCTGAACCGGTATTGGTGAACTTTCAATTTAGAATCGGTTAGTTTATGGTCGTTTTCTTGTAAATAATATATCCTTTTCAAATAATGTACAAAATCGGAAAAAACTCCAATGAGACTTTCACTTCCGGTGAACCAGTTTCGACGGAATATCACTACGATCTCAATTTAAAAAGAAACCATGAAGTTTCATGGCAATCAATCAATCCGCATTTGGAATGTAGGGAGGTCGAATTTTTGTTAAAAGACGAATATAGTTCTTCCGATGTTATTGCAAATTTAATTTAGAATCTTTTAGTTTTTAATAATTTTTCGCTTAAACGACGCACTTTTCAAAATATTGACAAAAAACGAGAAAGCTCTAATGGAAGTTGCCACTTTCGGTAGACGAAATTTTTCCAAAAATATGTTGGATCTCCCAATTTATGGAAATAGATTAAGTAAGAAGTTTAACCCGATCAGTCAATGCATCTGGGCTGTAGAGAGCTTACAGCTAATAATTCTGTTCGACCCATATACACAGTCACATATGTACACAGAGAACTTTTTTGCAAACAACTTTTTCGGATTTCGGCGATACAATAAGTGGTAAATCTGCCAAATCTCGAAGTTACAATTTTTGAAGATTATACGCTATAAAAAAAATAAGGATCAAACATCTCAGTTTTTAAAATTTTACCGGAAAATGCAAATTTTGATAAAGAAAACTTTATTTCACCGAAATCGGTATCTCTACAGTCCAGGCGGATTGTTTATTCTGAATCAAATTCATTTAATTTTCAAGTAGGGTTGAGTTGACCTGCGGTTTTTCTGAAAGTTAAGCAGGAATGACAATTTTTGATTGTGTACTAGACAGTTTTACCAAAATTCGAAAGAGTCGGAATACATTAGAAAATGTAAAAGAAAGTCAGATGTGGGCCACACAACATATTCACCCCTTCATTTTTAGTGTTGGTATAAAATAATAATCATAATTATAAAGACAATTATGGATGAAACTCATGCTTAACTTTTCGTATAAATCATGATTATTTAGTGAAAATTGTAGGGCCACTTTTCGGTTTTTTATATTTTAGAAGTTATGACGATAACATCCTTTATGAAACTAAGAATTCTAAATAAAGTTTAGAATAAAATTATTATTAACCATTTTTAAAAAAATTTAATGGTATGAAAATTACTGACAAACATTTTTTCGTTTGAAGCAATTGATTTAAAAATTTACGAAAAATGGAGCTCTCAGGCTTGATATTGACAAGAAATTTAAAGTTTTGAATTTGTGGAACATATTACTGAATCCAGCTTGAAATTGCTTTTTTCACCTTTATCGGCTGAGTAAACTCTACTTAAATATGTAGGTAAAATGCACTTATGAGTACAATAAATATGTAGATCGGCCTGAAGAAAGCCTAAATTCGTTAAAATTTTAAAAAGTAAAAAAGTTTAGTATTTGGTTGAAAATCACCGTTGACTTAAACCGTTAAGATAACACGAACCTAGATTATCTAATAATTTCGAGAATGTGAAATAACACACTGAGGACAAAACTGACCATATTCCATGAAATTAAGCTCAATAGGAGGAGTTTGTTAATCTAAGACTATCAGCACATACTCGCTTCGCTACTGAAGCTTGATTTTATTATTTGGTATACAATGTCGTTTTGTACAAAATGATTATATTTAGAACCTGAAACTCTACTTTAAACCTGTCCTTTATGAAATATTTGGAAATGGTAACAACTTAGTCCGGGAACTCATTGAGTTCAAGAACCTAGCACTTCCTAATTAAAATTTGACGGGCAAACAGGCTTCAAAAACATATTCTACATAATTTTGGGTAATTTGCATGCTACGAGTTTACTTTAAAGAAAGACATGAACTCCAACAAGCTCATTTTAAAATTATTATTTAACGACCAACCATTTTATGTTTGGCAAGCAGCCGGATTTTGACTTGTAATATTTTCAAAAAAGCATTAAAATTGCGCCATTCGTATTGATTGATTTTACTTAAGGAATTAAACTGCATTATTCAGTTTTCTGTTCTTCACCTACCACTGCAATCGTTTAATTAGACGCGTTTGATTTTGTACACCCTGCAAGCAGGTTAACACACAAACCCCCGTTGCTAAAACCCATGCAAAAATTATAGTTCTTAATTCAAAATTATTTAAATATATGGCCTTGGGCCGGTTATTCTTTGTTTCTGAAAATGATCACTCGACTGTCGCAGCTATTCCGAAAATTTTTGAATTTGACGTTAATCTAAAAACTGCGTTTTAAAATAACGATGCAAAAATAGTATTAACTTTGTTTAGGGTTTACTCTAAAGAGTAGAAATTTGGTGGTTCTATGTTATTCTGATGTGTTAGGAAGCTTCCACATTAAATCTTGGCTAGAAGAGAAGATCGTTTAGGATGTAAGCTGGGTCTTCCAATAACAACTATTTTAATGGTAAGTTACTAAATTTAGTGATCGTTCAGGCTTCCCAATCAATTCAAGAGAATTAAATTTGAATGTAAATATCCCCTCAAAAGGGATCGTTAATATTTAGAATTTTGCCCTATTTCCAAAGAAAAAATATTTGTTTTAGACAAAATAAAGCAACAAATTTAGTGAGACTTAATAATTGTCTCGATGTAGACCAATCATTTAAACCCATAAAAGAACAATGTTTGTTATACCACAGAGTTCCAGTAGAAAGAGTTGCAATTGGCATGTGACCTTTATATAATTGTACACTTATCTCAGAGCATTAAGATACGTTAGTAGCTTTAATCATCAAATCTTTCAATCAGAGTTGTTGAACATCCTGATTTCTAGATGAAACCCATTGAATTCAATTTTTTTTATTTTTCTTCTATTTTTCTTAGTATCGAAAAAAGTACTATAATACTAACAATATCATCGCTGGAAATTCATCCATTATTTGCCTTTAATTTTTCTGTTAATTGTTGTAAATAAAATTTAGTATTTAATGAAAATATTGAAAGCTTTCAATTTTGATGTTTTGGCAAAAACATAATATAACATTCCATCTTCAATCTTAATCTGAAACATATAAGCCGATTTATTTATCTTCCATTCAGCATAAAAAGACCATTTTTCCAAAAACAAATAACTAAATAAAATTATTAACCCCTAAAAAAAGCTCTACATACTCAATTGAATTAATGGCTTTTTGGTTATTTTTTCTGGTTTTTAAATAGCAGAAAACCACAAAATAAACAAATAGCTAGAAACTACCAAAAAGATTATTTTTGTGTGTTGGTAAGTTTGTGTACTTCGTCTATATAGAAAAACTAGTAAAATTTGCTTACATGCTTGTTTGGATGTTTGTTTGTTTGTTTGCTTGTTTGTCAACAATTGATATATTCAATCCTAAGTTTTAGTATAGTTTTGTAGCATGTATGGATAACCCATTCACCAATCCTATTTAAATATTAGTATTCTAAAATCAGCAAATTTCTAATAGTTTTTTTTTGGTTGAGGGGAGGGGGAGGGGGTATATATTTGCTGTTTATATAATATTGGATGTGCTTTTAAGAGGATAATGATTAAAAATCAATCTTTCCTTTTTATTATATATACGTTCAAATGTTCGGTATATGAACCATCGATTAGAGCGCTTTCGATAAGCATTCAAATAATTTTACGATGCATCATGATTTATTCAGTATAAGAGCCACAACCCCCATATACCTAATAAAAAAAAAACATCCTAAAAAAGGGTTTGGTTTTGAATACATATTACATACAAGTATCAATATATGGATTCGGAAACGAGGAGAGCTTTTTTATTGTTATCTAATTGAAATAATTTCATTTAAATTCCAGACAATGATTCACAAATTTTTTATTTATGTAATAAAACATTTTATTATTATAAATAAAAATATATATATTTGGAATGAAAGGGAAAACCATTTAACATTTCTTTCGATTTTATATATAAAGTCCTTTGTACGTATTCAATGTATATGAATGAATAACATACTTGTATTGTATGTACACATAAAAGCTCACAATAAAAGTTGAAAAGTGAAAATCTTAAAATAAAATTGGATTTTTGCCGTTTTTGTTTATGAAAAATGAAAATTGATTTTTCGGATGCATATGGAAATTCTGTGTATTATGGATTCTTTTATTTTATGTATATTGTTAATGAATCCATTAAACGAATAAAGTTTTCAGAGAAGCGTTATCTTCGTTCTATATATAATTTGATACATGAAGCTTTAAATTAATCACAAACACAAAGAGCGTTGTAAATTTGTTCGTGACATTTTTCATGTATGCCAAAAATATAAAATCAATTTTTGATATTTTTTTCCAATTCACGGGTACAATCCATTTCCGAAACAAAAACACTCAACATGGAAAATATAAAATTAAATTTTCCAATATTTTTTTTTTTTATATTTTTTCTTTAACACTGGTTTCTCTCTCGGTGAGTGTGTGTTTGTTGAAGCTTTAAGTATTTTCCGCAATAAATCAATTTCAATCGCCATACATAATTTATGATGATTCATGGATTTGCTTCTCCTTCGTTTTTTTTTTATATATATTTAGGTGGCTAGGTAGATGGTTTTGGCCAAAAGTAAAGAAGGATACAAGTATTTTTTGTGTATATTTTTGGTTTAATATATGGATCTAATCCGAAAATATAACACAGCGACAAACAAAAAAAATATTGTTTATTTGCACAAAATGCTAAAGGTGACACCTTTCAAAATGATTTCTTTACTTAACCTGATATATAATATATGTGTGTATGCGAGTAATATATACGGCAATGAAAACCAATATTTTCTTTATTATGTATATAGCAAATATAGCAGTAAAGACGGCATCATTAACATTATTCTATTAGGTTAGTGGATATGGAATGAAGTGGCTTTCACAATATTAAATATTATTGGTATGTTTAGCGGCGACCTTTACGCATTGCACTTTGTGCTGATGGTCTGGTTGGCATCGAAAAGACGAATATTCATATTTAATTTTAACTAGGACTCGCACTGAATTTTGGTCCAAGAATATATTTATTCAACTATCACTTAATTCTAAAACCACACATAAAATTTAAGAATACATCTATAGGTTCGGTTTTTTCATGGCCAGTGGGGCTGAATATGGTGATTGATGGTTTATTTATTACCTTAGCTAAAAGTTGTTTATATCAAACAGGCCTTAGAATATTTCTTATTATTTCGTTATTTTCCACATGCTAATTTAACATTATACACAGCATAAATGCTTGGATTTTGTGTCGGTTCTTCGGTGTTGAAGGGACGATTAGTTCTGATTTTGAATGACCTGGAAACTCGTTGGATTGGAACCTATAATTTTGAGTACACTTTTCGATTACAGATGAGAATAAATAGCGTTCGATCTGACTATGAAGTTTGTATGCTTTTTTTCCATTCCACTTCAAATTAACCAGTAGTGGTCTACGTATTGGTGTGAGTGTTTTGTTTTTCTTTGTGTTTTTAACGTCATTTAAGAACACAAAATAATATGTGAATTTGTACATTTGTGAATTTAAGAAATTTCACAATATCATTTAAATTATTAGTATTCCCTATAATTCAGTGCTCTTAACCTGCACCGACCATATTAGCCCGCCTTAATGAAACCTGTACTATAATTTGTTACACATTTATTACAAATTTATTACAACAAATCCCGATTTTATTACAGTTTCCGTTTTCGAGGAACGAGTGGTCGGTTTAGCTTGTAATTAAACCTACACCGCCAAAATTGTAACTTTTGATGTAGCCGTGATATCGGGATGGTTCTTGGACCAGAACTTATTACAAATTTATTACATTAATTAAATAGTTCAAGATCAACCTTATATGTTGACTAAGGGTAAATTTCACCCCAAAGGATTATTTATGACAAAAACATCGATTTTACCAATATTAAAAAATTATTACACCAGACCGCCACCAGATATTGAGTCAAATGTTACTCCTTGGACCTTGTGGAGGACAGATCAACCTTATCCAGGTGTGTAATAATTTATCTTTGTGTCAGGTTACACGGAATTGGCTTCAAACCGTAAAGGGTTCAAACATCTAATTTAAAGTTCGATTTTATCACCTTCCACAATTTATTACACCAGACCGCCACCAGATATTGAGTCAATGTTACTCCTTGGACCTTGTGGAGGGCAAAACAACATTATCCAAGTGTGTAATAAATTATCTTTGTGTCAGGTTATACGGAATTGGCTCCAAGCCGTAAAGGGTTCAAACATTTAATTTAGAGTTCGATTTTATCACCTTCAACAATTTATAACACCTGACCGCCACCAGATATTGAGTCAAATGTTACTCCTTGGACTTTGTGAAGAGCAGATCAACCTTATCCAAGTGTGTAATAAATTATCTTTGTGTCAGGTTACACGGAACTGGCTTCAAACCGTAAAGGGTTCAAACTTCTAATTTAAAGTTCAATTTTATCACCTTCCACAATTTCTTACACCAGACCGCCACCAGATATTGAGTCAAACGTTACTCCTTGGGCCTTGTGGAGGGCAAATTAACCGTATCCAGGTGTGTAATAAATTATCTTTGTGTCACGTTACACGAAATTGGCTCCAAACCGTAAAGGGTCCAAACGTCTAATTTTAAAAATAGATTTTATCACTTTCCACAATTTATTACACCAGACCCCCACCAGATATTGAGTCAAATGTTACTCCTTGGACCTTGCGGAGAGCAGATCAACCTTATCCAAGTGTGTAATAAATTATCTTTGTGTCAGGTTACACGGAATTTTACTCCAAACCGTAAAGGGTTCAAACATTTAATTTAAAGTTCGATTTTATCACCTTCCACAATTTATTACACCAGACCGCCACCAGATATTAAGTCAAATGTTACTCCTTGGATCTTGTGAAGGGCAGATCAACCTAATCCAAGTGTGTAATAAATTATCTTTGTGTCAGGTTACACGGAATTGGCTTCAAACCGTAAAGGGTTCAAACGTCTAATTTAAAGTTCGATTTTATCACCTTCAACAATTTATTACACCAAACCGCCACCAGATATTGAGTCAAATGTTACTCCTTGGACCTTGTGGAGGGCAGATCAACCTCATACTTATCTGGATTCCTGGATAAGGTTCATCTACCCTCCACAAGGTCCAAGGAGTAACATTTGACTCAATACCTAGTGGCGGTCTGGTGTAATAAATTGTTGAAGGTGATAAAATCGAACTTTAAATTAGACGTTTGAACCCTTTACGGTTTGAAGCCAATTCCGTGTAACCTGACACAAAGATAATTTATTACACACTTGGATTAGGTTGATCTGCCCTTCACAAGATCCAAGGAGTAACATTTGACTTAATATCTGGTGGCGGTCTGGTGTAATAAATTGTGGAAGGTGATAAAATCGAACTTTAAATTAAATGTTTGAACCCTTTACGGTTTGGAGTAAAATTCCGTGTAACCTGACACAAAGATAATTTATTACACACTTGGATAAGGTTGATCTGCTCTCCGCAAGGTCCAAGGAGTAACATTTGACTCAATATCTGGTGGGGGTCTGGTGTAATAAATTGTGGAAAGTGATAAAATCTATTTTTAAAATTAGACGTTTGGACCCTTTACGGTTTGGAGCCAATTTCGTGTAACGTGACACAAAGATAATTTATTACACACTTGGATAAGGTTGATCTGCCCTCCACAAGGTCAAAGGAGTAACATTTGACTCAATATCTGGTGGCGGTCTGGTGTAATAATTTTTTAATATTGGTAAAATCGATGTTTTTGTCATAAATAATCGTTTGGGGTGAAATTTACCCTTAGTCAACATATAAGGTTGATCTTGAACTATTTAATTAATGTAATAAATTTGTAATAAATTCTGGTCCAAGAACCATCTCGATATCACAGCTACATCAATAGTTACAATTTTGGCGGTGTAGGTTTAATTACAAGCTAAACCGACCACTCGTTCCTCGAAAACGGTAACTGTAATAAAATCGGGATTTGTTGTAATAAATTGTATTGTAATAAATGTGTAACAAATTATAGTACAGGTTTCATTGAGGCGGGCTAATATGGTCGGTGCAGGTTAAGAGCACTCTATAATTCCCTATATAGTTTACTCTAATTCCTAGTAAATAAATCTAAAAGTAAAACTATCATTAAGAAAATATTTTCATAACAGTCAAAAATCAAAATAAGAAATAATTTTTTATGCATGTCTTCCTTCTATCGTTTCCATATTTCTACTAAACAAATAAAACAATAACATCCATGATGAAAAGAGAACAAGGTTGAATATTGCGCATTCTAATGTGGCGTCACTTGTATCCACCAAACATGTGATTACGGTTTTTTTATTATTATTTTTTTAAATAAAGGGATAATAAATGTATTTTTTTCAAAATAAAAAGCTTATTTAAGTTTGATAAGTGTAGTTGAATAAATTTTTTAATTATTTTCTGATTTTCAGTGACCATCAAAATTATTTTAACTTAAATAAATCATTCGACAATCTCGAAATCCACATCAACTAAGAAAATGGGGCCTTCTTTAATTTGTAGCCAAACCTATCAACTACATATATGATAAGAACAGAAATATTTAACAATTCGTTTTTAAATCATAAAATAACAAATGAAATAAAATCGAGATTTAATTTTAATTTGTAATTACAAAGTTAAATGAATTCTTAAGACTACGAATATTCTTGAAAATTGTAAATCGAGAAACATAGCTATAATATCATTAGCAATAATTTGTAAGCTGAATTTTTATTTAATATATTTTAATATTTATATGTAACCATATATAATATTACATGTGTAATAATATCTAAAATATTCGAACATAAGTAAAAAGTACTTTTGAGATACATAATTTTTAAGTCAAATGGAAATAAACGCTCACATTGAATAAATTCGTTACAATCAAAACAAACCACAACTAAATAGATATTTAGACTTAACAATTATTTCATAATAGCTACATACAGGTATATAATATTTTGTTAGTAAACATATGTATTAACAATTCTATAGTTTTATGTTATATACTCAAATTATATATCTCGACGGATTATTTCCTCAAATATTTCGGTCATAAAATGAAACATAAAGGGTAAACCATAAAAAAGCGTTTAGTTAAACTGTAATTATCAAAATTAAAAAAAGCCGTTTAAAAAATACGCTTATTGCAGATTTATTTAAATTATTAATCGAAAAATCGACAAATTCAATGTAAATTTCCGTTTTGTTGGATACAAGTGACGTAATGCACACAAAAAGACGAAAATGAAACATGGGAATATTTCACCTCTTTATATGTTTGTTCATCATGAATAACATCGATCGGCACGAGAATAAAAAAATATATGAAGAGATGGAACAGACAAGAGAGAATAAAACTATTTTTATTTCTCAAATTTATTTATATTTCTCCAATTAACACTTTAACCTCCCCGTGTGAGCGGCCATTAAAGTGTTAATCCACTTTATAATTTATAAAACTTTTTTTCTCAATACACATAACTTTGTTATTTATGGAAATAATAATTAAACTGGGGAATATTAAATTTATTAAACATTAATACAATTTATTTTATTTAAGCTTTATCTAAATATAAATGAAAAATACACAAAAAAACATTGCAATCGCAACTATTTTTCTTATCATCCATCATTTATTCCACTGCTAGCGAGCAGAGAAAAAAATATACATGATGTATTGTTTCACTACCGATAGTATCATTTATAAAGCCGGGTCAACATTTTGGCGAATCTTCATGAGAATTTGGCACATACAATATCATAGAAAATGACAGCACACATATTAAAAGTGAATATTATACACTGTATATGGACAGAAATCCTCATGAGAATTTCGTGAGAAAAGCATATAAAATCCATAGTCTGATGATGGTATATGTATTTGTCGAGTGTCGGCAAAATAAACGTAAAGCGACTAGATTATACGCTGAACGGTACCCAAATCGCCGACACGTTTAGCAAATAAGCTCCATACTACCGGAACTATATGTAACCCAACGAGACGCTGTGAGTCTCAAAAATATTACACGAGATAGAAAAATATCTCAAACAACGGTCTTTCTAGTTTTCTACTTCCATGCAAACAACATCTCATTGGTACAGAAATTAACGGAGCTACATAACGGGACATAATTTTCATTTTTGTCGCAATAATATGGGCTGGTTATTTGGTTCTCACCTAATTAGAACACTTTTACTTGATGGAACACTTTTGACCCAAATAAATCTTAGAGAATATTTTTTTGATTATTTTTCATATTTTAATAAATTTCTTTAATGATTTCAATGAGTGTTTAATGGTAATAATTGTTCTGCGATGAAATTTACCCATAGGCAAATCACAGGGGTGGTTTTGAACTAATCAAAGTCAAAACGTTCGCCATTTAATTCTAGACATTTTTATAATCGTGTAATGGGAAACGCCCCCATTTCAGTTTCTGAAATATTATTTTTGCTGAACATTTCTGCTCTATATTTTTTGCTGTAATACAAATAGAAACTAATATATGTTAGATCCGGTGATCGTATAGAAAAATAGGGCCAGCTCTTCTGATCCATATACTCGAAAACATTAAATCTGATTATAAGGTTTTCCAAAATGGAGTGTTCCAACTGAACCCAAACTTCTTGTCTTTTTCCTAATAGAACGCATTTCAATAAATTTAGGAAATCTTCCATTAATAATTCAACAAATTTTCCGGTCGAAGTGTTCCACCAGGGCGGAAACCCCACCGATGTTGATTATCGATAGTACGTATCCAATGTTGTTTCACCACGTCGTTCCATAATAATGTTAGTTGCCTGGCACATCTTAATTTACCCTGATCTCCGGTTTGAGTTTATCTATAAGCAAGTAAGGTTGATTATTCTGCCAAAGAATTTTTAGTCTAACATTATTTCTGTTGCACTATTTAGGACAGAAAATATATTTGCTATATATGGTGAACAAATGTTTGAAAATGCTATAGAGTTTCAATGGATTGATGATATAGCTTTGAAAGATGGTCACTAGTAAAATCGTTAGTGAATTTTGTATAGTGCAAAATTTTTTTTAAGAGAGCTACGATAACAATGATCAGCTACCTCTTCTGAGTGGTATGTAAATGCTGCAAGAAGAAGCACTGCAGCAATATTTGCATGTGGCAATGGTATATCAACGATCCATCTGGTTGATAGGGCTTGTTGATATTTCCCCAATGAGTTTAATGGAACATACAAAATCCATTTGACACTCGAGGATGTTATATTTGTAATAAAGTTCGTAATATTATCAAGGCGATCTGCGAAACAAAGGACATCAATATAGAAATGTTATTCTTCCTCACTATCCGGGTTATCTAATTCATTGGGTCTTTTTGGAACGTCTCGATTCTGGCCCCTCCAAGTCATCAGTGTTAGTTGGAGACGTATGCGTTATATTTACCATGTTGTTTAGTTTGATTACTACCGAGTTGTTTAATTTACTTGAATCCGTTCGGCTGTTGATAGTGGGGATATTATGTAATTTTTTCTTTATCTTGAAATTGGACTGAAGTTGTGATATAATTGAATTAATGGACACTATAGGTAAAGCATCGAGCCTTTCTATGCATATGCTTTTACCAAGATAAATTTTAGAACTCTGCTATACGATATTACCGCGTCATCATACATGCACTATTTTACAGTGTAAAGGCACTGTGGTAGTCTTGAACTAACCAATGAAATGTAATTAATTTGGAATAGATTCTGGTTCTAGACCACCGCTGTAGTCGTTGCCTATATTTCTTCGAATGGTTACATGGAGGTGATTTTCGCTGCCACATGATTCCCCTTAACCTCTTCCATTGCATGCTATTTCACATTTATGTCTTAGATTATGAATAAGAAAACTCACTAATTAGTTGTGACGCAAATGCTCATCATGCCATTGGAAACAGTTAAAATTTTTGTGGTGGATTTCTTTTAACCTAGATTTTAACAGACCACCACAAACACCTTACTAAAATAAAAAAATAATTAACTAAGGTATTGAGTCTCTTGCAAATTTGTTGCGAAAAGCTCAAAATAAACTTTCTGGTGCTCTAAGCTTAAAAAGTTGAAGAAAACTACCAGGAAACTAAAGAATGTGTCTTGAAAAACTAATCTTCAGGTTGACAGGGATAACTTTCTGGTTGCACAGAAAGACTACAAAAGGAGCTTTAAATCTGCTCATAGAGCTTCCTCGCGTACTTTCTTAGATTAAATCTACGGTATGTTTGTCTCTTTCGCAAAGTCGAATCATGCACGAAGTTTTGCACTGAAGCTAGTTCTCTTTTGTGCCGTTTAAAGCGAGTCGTTCTGGCTTGATTTTGAATTACAGCATGGTTATTCTATATTAAAAGACCATGTGTTTCTTTTCTTCCAATCTTCGAGTCGAGTAGTGTTTTTTGTCTAAATCTGGCAAGTATGATTACACTGACTTTAAGAGTTTTCGCCATAATGGTTTGTCCTCGAACTTTCTGAAATTGTTAGAAAGAATCGTTCATCCAGAAAAAAAGTTGTTGAAATAACAATTTTCATATGCAAAATGAATAAAAAACATAGGTTGTTTTTGGCCAATAAACGAAGTTATTGCCGTAACAATTTTATAGTTGTTGATTTTATTACATTTGAATCGACACGATAATTGTAATACCAATAAGTATTTAGTTCTGTTTAATAACGTGACGTTTTAAGTTGGAAGTTCTTTAGTTATTATTCCAAAAAATTAAATTATAATTTGTACAAAGAGCGTAATAATCCTAATAAAGGATATTCTGGATAATATCCTGATAGGGTGAGGTGAGGTTACCAAAACGTTGGAAAGCATTTTGAATATATGTTCAAGTCGATCTTGAAAGGGGGCATTACCCAATGCCCATAGAGGAGGCGAGACCCGTAGAGACTATGCTCTTGTTTAAAAAGATATCTCTAGAGAGTCGTGTTGCTGATAGTGCAGCACTTACTTGGTGGCAGCGATGGAAAACGAATTTTTTGAATTGTACCGAAAATTGAAATGAAATTGTACTAAATCGAGTTGAATTGTATTTAGTTTTTTTTTTTTACATATATAAAATACCCAGAAATAGATTTTAATTCCAAATTTATTCTGAAAATTGCCTTATTCAAAATGTGGAGTACATAAAAAATATTTGAAAATTTATTTTATGTGATTTATAAAATAAATAAAATTATAAAAATTATACAAAATAAATTTTTCAAGTATTAGTAATAATTAGTGTGCCGCCCCAGTGGCACAGTGGTTAGCATGCTTGCTCCAGCGACCGGAGGTCCCGGGTTTGATTCCCGGTGGTGACAAGGAAAAAATTTCACGGTTGGTTTTAGGTTTTTTCATCGGAAATGAAAATATGATTATAAAACCTCATTTAAGGCGGCCAAATCCCTTGATGGGATATGGTGCCAGAGAGAGAGAGAGAGTAATAATTAGTAATAATTGTAATCTACTTTTATTAGTGTAAATATTATTATTATTATTGCTTGAGTGAAATTTAAACATAAATATATTATGATTACATGTGGTTTTTTTAATAAAATTTAGTAAATAAATATTAATATTCACTTCGTGCGTGTAATAATCTGTTTTTCTAATTTGCAGTGTATGAGTAAATGTTCAGTATATTCCGTGAACTATTGATCCATTCGAGTTAAGCTATCAAATAAATGCATTTTGTATTTAAATTAAAATTAGAAAACAAATATGACTGTAACAAGGTATGGATTCACTTTCTTCTTGTAGTAATTGTAATCTAATTTTATTAGTGTAAATATTTTTATTATTGCTTAAGTGAAATTTAAATATAAATATATGTATTCTGATTAGATGTGGTTATTTTAACAAAATTTACTAAATGAATATTAATATTCACTTCGTGCGTGTAATAATCTGTTTTTCTAATTTGCAGTGTATGTGTAAATGTTCAGTATATTCCGTGAACTATTGATCCATTTGAGTTTGGCTATCAAATAAATGCATTTTGTATTTAAATTAAAACTAGAAAACATATATGACTGTGATAAAGGATGGATTCACTTCCTGCATGTAATAATTGTAATCTACTTTTGTTAGTGTAAATATTATTATCATTGCTTGAGTGAAATTTAAATATAAATATATTCTTATTACATGTGGTTATTTTAATAAAATTTACTAAATTAATCTTAATATTCACTTCGTGCATGTAATAATCTGTTTGTCTAATTTGCAGTGTATGTGTAAATGTTCAGTATATTCCGTGAACTATTGATCCATTTGAGTTTGGCTATCAAATAAATGCATTTTGTATTCAAATTAAAACTAGAAAACATATATGACTGTAACAAGGGATGGATTCACATCCTGCATGTAATAATTGTAATCTACTTTTGTTAGTGTAAATATTATTATTATTACATAATAATATTTACACTAACAAAAGTAGATTACATTTTGTGCTTCAGTGAAATTTAAATATAAATATATTCTTATTACATGTGGTTATTTTAATAAAATTTACTAAATGAATATTAATATTCACTTCGTGCATGTAATAATCTGTTTTTTAATTTGCAGTGTATGACTAAATGTTCAGTATATTCCGTGAACTATTGATCCATTTGAGTTAAGCTATCAAATAAATGCATTTTGTATTTAAATTAAAACTAGAAAACATATATGACGGTAACAATGGTTGGATTCACTTCCTGCTTGTAATAATTGTAATCTAATTTTATTAGTGTAAATATTATTATTATTGCTTGAGTGAAATTTAAATATAAATTTATTCTTATTACATGTGGTTCTTTTAATAAAATTTACTAAATGAATATTAATATTCACTTCGTGCACGCAATAATCTATTTTTCTAATTTGCAGTTTATGTGTATTTGTGCAGTATATTCCGTGAACTATTGATTTATTTCGTTTAGCTGTTAAATAAATTTATTTTGTTTTAAATTAAAACTAGAAAAAAATATTTATGGCAGGGATGGCAGTGACTTTGTCTTTTACATTATTTTAATTTAAACGATTATTATTAAAATTATTTTCTACAAATAAATTAAATTAATAAAGACTGAAAGATAGTTTGCTCTTGGAAAATTGAACTATTTAGTTTATTGAAGGTTTAATAATAAAGTTTTATTGCAGGAAATGTACCATTAAATATGGGTACTTAATTAAATATTAAATTTTTTTCAGGATGCTGATTGCTGAACTTTTATACCAAAAAATCAAAAATAATTGTGCCAAACAATTTACTAACTATTGACTACTTAGGTGTCTGTAACCGGGTCAAGTTTATCATATCTAACAACCTTTCCTCTCTCTTCATCTTGTTATATGTAAAAGGGGTGTACGGTAGGCCCGGTGTATCCGGGATCCCTGCTTAGTCTTGGCCGTACATTCTAATCAATCAATCAATCAATTATATTAACGGCTTTGGATTATGGACCAGGCTTTGTTTTTGTTTTATTTTTTGTTTTGTTTTTACCACCGTTTCGTTGTGATTTGCCATTTTCAGGGCTATTGAAGTAACAGGGGAATATTAAAAATATGTAAGTTGTAGTGTTGTGGTCGTTTGAAATGGGGGTTGATCTGGGAATGTTTCAATACAAATATTTTTCTTCTAATGGTTAATTCTCAAAGATCATTGAAATGTCATTGTAAGTATTTTTAAATGGAAGAGTTTCCATATAAATATTGTTTTCTCAGTGTTCATTGAACTGGGATATTATACTTTTTGAAATGGAAAGCTTTTGTATAAACAAAAGTAACCGACGAAACAGATCTAATTCAGCAAACAACGTTACGTAACAATTTATCATACAAACAAAATACTTAAATTTTGATGAAATGTAGCAAAAAATAAAAAAATAATCCAAATTTTTCAAATTGTACTGAATTCTTCTGTAAAGTACGGGCAAGGTACACTGATTCCCTTTTAACGAAATTAATGTAAACTTAGATAAAAATGTAACATAAGTGGTTTTATTACTAAAACTATTTTATTTTATTGATAGAATACATGTTTTTATTAAGCTTAAAACTAAGTTTTTCATTGAACAATTTTATTGCTGATTGCCGAAAAATACGATTCAATAAGTTTAACTTATTGAATTAAAAATTTGATTTTTTCTTGATGAAAGGATCATTAGGGACCATTTCTTGTCTACTTATCCGCGGCTGGTTTCAACTATACTGTGTGTAATGATTGCTTAAATCATTCGTAAATTCCAGATTGATGTAAATTGATGTAAGACCATCTCGATATCAAAGCTACATCAAAAGTTAAAATGTTGACGGTGCAGGTTTAATTATAAACTAAACCGATAACTTGTTCCTCGAATCGGGGTTTGGTGCAGATTTCATTAGGGCAAAATAGTATTTTGTTGTTTGTTCAAAGTCGTTACATAATTTTAGATCCGTTCTTCAAAAGTTTTGTATACTCGAGCTTTTAGACGTACTTTATACTGAAGTTCATGCTTCATAAACATTTCCTTTGACAAATTGGAAATATGTTTAAGTAAAAAAAAGATTTTTATAACTCATATTGTAAATTTCTTAGTATTTCATAAGAAAAATGTAAATTACAGTTTCATCAAGAATGTGTATAAATTTGTATACCCAACTGGAACGAAGAAAAAATTGTTTTTCCATCCGTGGTGTGAATAATATAATAATACGTTATCTCAATCAAATAACAACGCGCTAAGGTGAAAAATCATAAGATTTACATTCTGATGTTGACGTAGCGCACATAAAGAAAAATATGTTATTTAAAATGTAAATTTCATTCTAGAATTTGAAAAACACATTTTCTGATTGGATTTCGTATATAGCCGAAGCTAATCTACCAGCACAAAAACTACGTCTGTCAACATTATTCATTTTTTGAAGACTGATTGCGGTTGTTTATCTATGTAATACACAGTCAGGCCGCATATTGTCATTATTAAATAACCACGCCACTAATATACGTCTTAAACCTCTATGGAGATCTCTAGTTACTTGACATGAAAATAAATTGGGGGAATTTTCTTTTACTTTGTTGTTGCTATAAATTTGTGCTAGGCATTTTAAAACAATGGAAAACAAAAAAAAGTATCAAGGCATTTCTCAAATAAGAAAATTGTAAAGGGAGGCACGATGTATTGGGAAATGGGAGGCAGGAAGACGGAAATACCAAAATTTATATACAGATAAAAATAAGTCTCTCGAATTAGTCACAGGAGATTGTTTACCGAAAAACAGCAAATTTATTTATTGTTATTGTTTTGAGCTTTTATTGTATATATAAACTCTAAACGGTTGTTGTTTTGTTTGGTTATTGTTGTTGCTCTTTTTATTTCTCTAATTTTATCGTTATCTTTAACGTTAAGGTGAAATATTTCTTCTTATTTCTGACAGTTTGCACACGTTTCTCGAATTGTTTGTGATTTTTAATGCGATCTGGGGCGTTATAATAAAATAAAACGCTGTTCTGTCTTATAGAAAAATGGTGTGGTTCACTATATTTAATTAGGATGTAATCTTAAGTAACAGTGGCGTAGTTCAACATATTGTCTGCATACTTTCCCGCAAAATATATTTACAACATTTTCATATTTTCTATTTTTATATATTTACCATGCTAACAATATTATGTTTAATTTAAATGTTTAGATGTTAGCAAATTTTTGTGTTTTAAAATACATCAATCGCTTTTTATCCCTAATTTAATCTTCACGAATTTTTTCCCTCGCTTTTCGTGGAATATTAAAATCATTATCTTAGAGCTTTTCGTGGTGTGTAACCCTATATATAACAGACAATTTAGATAAAAATCTTATTTTTCGTTTTTGCATATTGTTTTAGGTTTAATCTTAACAAAAATCTGTGATTATTAAATTAAAGGGGGTAAACTTTTATGGAGGATTTCGGTGTGATAAAATGTTTAAATATATATTGAATTTGAATAAATTTGTACGTGAAATGAAAATGATTTGGTTTATGAAATGAAATCAAAAATATTTATGTGAAAAATTCGATTTCTTGTAGCTTTCAGGTGATCTAACAAAGTTGGCAACATGTTGAGTAAAGTCGCGGTCAATGTTATGAATATCTTAAATTTTAAGAAATTATGAAATCAAATTGACCTTGATTTCACTATTCATTATGCCAATAAATAGTTAAAATAGTTTTCTATTTGTTCTAATAATAATCATTTTTATGATCCTTGCGGTCAAAACCCGTTAGAAATTTTGGGAGATCGGATTAGTGTATAACGATTTTAAGGATATACTAGGTATTGGTATTAATACTAGATATACCGATTTAGTAGTATTGAATTTGCCACAATTTAACATAAGCAGATTTTGCTTTGTGTGCATATATGTATAGGGTGTTTTTAAGCCTGATACAACTTGAAATTGTAAAAAATAAAATAAAAAAATAAATTTTTATGAAAAATATACTCTGACAGATCTCAGTACATATACTCTGGCAAATCACCATGAATAGACTCACGCTTGAACAATGCTACGAAATTATAAAAATTTACTTTAAAAATTAATCGTCGATTCGCGTAACTTATACCGTTAAATTGTGTTCAGCGATGAGGCTCATTTTTGGCTTAACGGGTTTGTTAATAAACAAAATTGCCGCATATGATGGAGTGAGACCAATCCACAAGAGATCCTACTTTATTACATCCAGAAAAATGCACCGTTTGGTGCGGTTTAGACGCTGGTGGCATCATTGGACCTTATTTTTTCAAAAATGAGGCCGGAAATCGCGTTACGATGTGGTTTCAACAGGATGGCGCTACGTGCCATACGGCGACCGCAACCATCGACTTATTAAAATCCAAAGATTTGGCGATAAGGATTGATTTCGTGAAATGGATCTGTCAATTGGCTTCAATTGGAGACCCGCATTGTTCCCGCAAGTGGCTGGACGTGCAGAATGTGTTTCGTTAAGTACAGGCGCGATGCTCATATGCCGGAACTCATTTTCAAATATTAATGCCATGAATTGATTTTTCGAATAAAAAGAAATTTTAATTACAATATAATTTTTTGTGTTATTTTTTACAATTTGAAGGTCTATCGGGCTTAAAAAACACCCTTTATTACAAATAGTCGTGATCTTATTATTATTACAATGCCTTATTTGACACCATTTACGTGTATGGAGAGTGCTACTTGAACTTGGTATATCAGCTTAAATCATGGGCGGATCCAGCATTTCAGTTGAGGGGGGGGGAGGGATGGTGGGTTATTTGTAAGGTAAATAATGCATTGGTAATTATTATGTTCATACACAGAATTATTATTATTATGTTCATACACATTTGAATTTGACTTTTAAAAATTTTTTTCATTCACAAAAGTGTCTTGAATACTCATTTCCAAATCAGATTTTGATAGTTTTTTAATACAAAGTACGCATTCGGTTTTTTGATGAACACAATAGCCGGCATAATACGAAATTGCATTAGAGGTTAGTACATTAAATTCGTCTTCTTTTAATAGGTGATCTAACTCTTCTAATGATCCAAATTATTCTGATTCAATATGTTTGAGGCTTGCGTTATAATCGGCCCTTAAAGTTTTCCAATCTAACTTCAAATTTTCTGTATCAGCGGGCAAACAATTCAAAGCGTTGAGTTGAATATAATTTTAGTAACAAGTATATTGGCGAAATGCATACCAATATCATAGATTTAAGGCATAAAACAGTAACCTCCTTTTCCTCTTAGTATTGAAAAGAAATTTTCCAGGCAATCCTGGTTCATTTTACCGGTTAATAAAAATTTCACATTATAAATTTCATTTAAATGTTTAATTAAACCTAATTGAGCACTAATACATAGTTAACTGTGGCCCTATTCTGGTAATTCCCGGGGAAAAGGGAATAATTTATTTTTGTAGCAGCTACTCCCCAGATATTTTCCCCAATTCCCAGTTTTCCAAAAGTAAATTCTGGCGATTGGGGAATAAATTTACGGGAAAAAAATTTAATTACTCGAGGTCGGCCTGCGCAAAATGTCTAAAAATAGTTTACTACGTTTACTTGGTTTTTATTAATATTTTAATCGAATTTTACTTAAAAAATTAATTTTGTTTATTAAAATAAAAATTGGATATAGATATTTCCAATTTATATTACTAATTTTAAGTATAAATTTACAACCATAATACACAAATTACATAAATACAATAAATGTCCGTTAAACTCTATTCCCATTTATTTATTTCCTAAAATAGGTATGGAATAATAAACGTCAAAACTGCTATAATGGGGAATAATTTTTTCCCAAAAAATGTTTTCCCCAAAAGCCGGAATACACTTTTGGGGAAAATGGAATAAAACTGCTATAAAATTTCCATTCCCCGGGAATTATCAGAATAGGGCCACTGGAGTCCTTTAAGAAATTTAAAATAATTCTCGTTCTCTGTTATAATTTTAATTTGCTTTAAAAATTGTAAGCTGTGCTCCAAATAATAATAATTATAATTATATGTTTTGTTTATAATTATTATAATTATATGCTAAATGGTTGCTCGAAGGGATTTTTGATGAAACGCTCCGACAGTTTAAGCAATCAAAAATATTATATTGCTCAATAACATTGGCTGTAGGTATCACATAATTTAAATAATCTTTATAATTTGACGGTTAGGTTTTAAATGCTGTTCGTAGAGCGCTGGAAACAGTGTTGCTTAATATTTGAACTGCCAATTTTACACTCATTTTTTGAAAATTGTTAGGGCTCATGTGATATTTGGTGATTTTTGGAAGTAACTTTATGTGTTGATTTTTATCAAATTCATAAATTTTTTTAACAACATTAAAATCAGTTTTTCCCCACATGTTGAAACTGGTGTTTAATGAACGCATTACGGATTGATTTTAGTAGATGAGGTGGATCATATTGAAGAAATTTTTTTTTCTCATTTATTACGATGAATGGATTTTGGGGTCCAACCTCAAAATGTTGTAATTACCTCCTCTACCACCCCCCCCCCCTGTATCCGCGCTTGGCTTAAATACTGAATATCAACTTCTTGTAGTTTTTCTTCAGAAATCTGATATTCAGAAGCAAGTTCTTCAGCTAGACGAAACAAAAACTATTTTCTTGATATATTTTCAGCTGTAGTGTTTTTATACAATATCCAGGCATTTATTCCAGCTAAATCTAGTATATTGAAAAAAAAATAGAAAATCTCCATCTGGAACCTGATTTGACACTATATTTTCGTGTTCTTTGGTCAGTCACATCGACACCGAATTTAGTATTGTTATAAAAAGACGCAGTTCGGATAATTTCTTGTTAGTTTTATCAATTTAACTTGATTGTGCTTTGTACTTAGAAAAAGTATTTTCTTATTCCGTTTACTCTTGTAAATAGTAAGTGTACCTCCATTAGATTCATAAAGCAACGTTGAAAAACGAGTCATGCTATCTTTCTTTTCTTTGCAAATGTCTATGAGTTCCTTTTAATTTCCAAGTATTGTTTCAAGTATAGTAGTATTTTTTGACAGTTATTTAAGCGCAAGAGTAAAATTTGTAAAAAAATCGTCTATTGTTACAGTTCTACCTTTCATAGAATATGGTTCTAAAAGTTTGATAAAAACAAATTCACCTATAGTTGTTGATAAATCTCGTGCCTAATCTATTCTTAAATAAGGAAATGCATTTATTGCATAGTTTTAACGTCAGATGCCAGCCAAAATGTTATGCCAAATTTGGCATACACTGTGTGAACCTGCATCAGGCCTTCGTTGGAAAAAGTTGCTCATCCACCGTAATATATATATATATATAGCTTTGGAATCAGTTTGGGCCCACTTCTTATTACATAAAAAGTCAAGTTTAAAGTTTTTTGTTTCGTACGCCCCACGTGCATACAATATCGCAATAAATGCCTTAAATTCTGCTTGAGTAAGTATCCATTTTATATTCAAAACTCGAAAAGCTTCAAACTCTGTACAAGTTCTCACATATTCTGAAATAAAATGCTCGATTACTAATAAAAATGCATTACTTATTTCCTCCGTCAAAATATTTCTTTTTGCATGTAATACACAGCTGTAGGCCCAGAAGCATCCATAAAAATACTTTGAACTGATAATCTTCCAGCAACACCTCCTTCTTTTATTTTTTTTTCGTTTATTGTTCCCGCCGTGTAGATCATTTTCGTTATCTAATATTTCGCCTTCGCTATCTTAAAGCTCATCATTTTCAACATCTGAACATTCCATAGGGACCACGGTGATATTTTCCAAAAACACGGAAGATTTTTTTCGTTGTGCCATTTTTGGGGCCTGGCGATAGTTATAAAAATAAATTGAAAGTAATAATAGGATAATACATCTCTCTGTATTTAGTTAATTCACCAAGGAGTATAGTTTTGAAGATTTCAGTATCCAAATAAATGTTTTTTTTTTTCAAGTAATCTCAATAAAATTTCACAATCAACACCACGCAAAATTCAATCAACGACTAAAAATTTATAAAGTGTTATGCCTCAACCAGTCAGACTTAAGTTCTTAAGTTGTGCTCCATTTTGGACCACTTAAGAGAGCGGTACGACCACCAAAATTTTAGAGATCAGTTGTTTATTTGTGACGAGAAGCCTATACAATTTTGGTGATTGTAGCACTAACCAAAGTGGTGCAATCGGCGTGTAACTTAAGCTCTTAAGTCTGACTGGTTGAGGCATTATCCCGTAATTATGATTTTACCGTTATCCAAAAAGGAGAGAAAATATATTGATTAGCAGACGATTGAGCGATTGGAGTACCAATTTTTCCACGGCATAGACCTGATCGTATAATTGAAGCATACACTTCGGCACCTTAAAGCAAATCAATATGGCCCGGTTGCGAAAAATGTGGATCCGCTAGAGGTAACCCTTGAATATGATCCCACTCAGTGAAATCGACGCTATATGAAGGTAATTTTTTAGTCAACTTATCGAGGATCAATGCATTAGTGTGACATTCGAATCGGTCGTCGTGCCACGATCTGATGGCAATTGAAACTGAAGCTTTGCTTTGAGTAGTTTGACAGCTACCAATACCATTGATCTGAGCGCGAATGGATGGCATGGGTAAGCCTAAACGTTGAGCAGCTGATTTAGTGATGAAGGTGGCTTGTGATCCTTGATCGACTAAAGCACGAAATGGAATGAGTTGACCATTATTAGAACGAATACGTACGATTGCCGTTGCTAATAAGATTTGGCGACATAGATTTGTTGGAACCTGAGCAGGAACGACAGGCGCAGACGATGAGGCAGCCGAACCATCATTGGACTTTACAAAATGAAGTAACGTATGATGACGACCACCACATGTGGCACAATTCTTCTTTCTAGGACAACTTGGCAGCACGTGATTGAATCCAAGGCAGTTAAAACAATACTTAAGTTTCTCGACTATTACTTTTCGTTCTTTTACTGACAATTTGAGGAAGGATGGACATTTTCGTAGGATGTGCGATTCTTTGCAATGTGGACACTGTGCCGATGTTGAATTGGATACGTGGAATGAATTTGGTTTTCTGTTCGATGAACTGGGCGTTGCTTTATTCTATTTTGATGCTTCCTTTAATGAAGATAACGATGCATTAGAATTGGATGATGGCTTCTTGACATCACTTGAAATATTTAATGGAAGCGAAGCTAGTCGTATCTCGATTGCGTGCTTTAAATTACACCATAATGGGATCTTGTTTGCGTCGAAGGATTGAAGGCAGAATGTTCGAGTATCTTGATGCAATTTCTGCAGCACAATATGAACGAAAATCGCTTCACTCGATTCAACACCTATTTTGGAAATTACATGCATTGAGGCGCGAGAAAAACTTAATAATTGTTGGATTTCTTCTCGTGTATCTCTTTTGATCTCTGGCTGTGACAAAAAAGCGTTCATTTGTTGCGCGAATAACAATCGTTTATTATTATAATTCTTCTGAAGTTCGTCGATGGCGTTCGTATAATTGTTATCGGCGATGGCTAAATGTCGTAATTTTAATTCAGCTTCGCCTTGTAAACAACCCTTGAGGTATTGAAATTTTTGAGAAGAAGATAAAGTTAAATTATCCTGAATTTGTTTAAATAAATCGAAAAATGAAGGCCATTCCAAAATATTACCAGAAAATTTTGGCAAATCCAATTTTGGTAACCGCACATTTGAAGGTTCCGTATGCGTAAGCATTGACGATGGTCGTCTACTCGTAGTCGATTGAGTCGACGGTGGGAATGCGAGTACATAGGCTTCTTCTATTTCGGCAGTTGAATAGATAAATGCTTCTTCAAATTGATTCGGGATATCTTCTTTGATGTAATATTCTTTTTTGTCAATTAGCGGTATGATTAAACGATGATTAGTGTGAAAATTGGAATAAAATTTATCCAAACATGACAAACGACGTTCAAAATAAGATTTTGTTTTTCTAACAGCAGAATCTTTTTTGAAATTTGTTAATTGTTTCTGCACGATATCGAGCAATTGATATTGATGCGTAATTACCGAATCGGCGTCTATTGTTTCGTCGGCCATTTTGATAAGAATCGATCAATAGAATCGTTTTATCGAAGAATTGTATAAATTAGTTTTGTTGCACAAAACTCAACTAATCAATTTATGTAAAAATATGTACAAAATAACGCTTACGTTTGCTTGCGAACCACGAGGCTATCCAATGTACCGTACAGCAGCAGCAATTCAATAATTGTTCAAACAATTCCAAAATGTCCGGTTTTCAGATTCCCACATCCGGCTCGAAGGACCAGAAAATATGTTGAAAATTCTATATTTATTTTTTTTTTGGTCCGGATATGGTTGGTTGATAAGTATAAAAACAATTATACTTATTTTGATTTTAAATTGGTTTCAAATGACTTAACCAAAAGTGATTTTGTTTTTATTTTTCTCATTAAAAAAAGATTACATAAATGAATTTTTATAAATACTTATATCAAATTATAACAGATATGATTATAACAAAATTATTTTATGTTATTAGGTTAGTTGAAAAACCCTTACGAAAGATGTCATTAGTATCGTATGGTAACACTTGAATATTCAATAAAACTTGATGGTTAATGGGACTTCAAATGCTTGTCAAAAATATGTTTTTGTTTTCTTTGAACGGGTACAGCTGATTACAATATAAACACAAATTGACCTTGAACTTGAATACAAATCATGTTTGCGATACAAAAAAAGTGCAGCTAAGAAATTATTGGTTTTGTTGTTGTGATGAACGTAGTTTGATGAGTGTTCTCTACTTGAATCTAAACATATTCTCTTTACATTATTTATTTTCGACTCAACCTTTTTACTCTCTTTTCATTATCATCCGTTCTCCCATTCCACACAGGGTTTTTTCTGCTCTCTCTTAAATAAAATTTAAACTAAAATAAGTCAAAAATGTCCTTGAAATAGTTTTTATTTAATTTATGTTTGAGTTGTGTGATTGCACAGAAATTTTCAAATGGTTTAAGTCGCAATTAAATTTGTTTAAGTCGCAATTAAAACTTGTATCATAGGTAAACGAGGACAGAAACGAGGAAAAATCCGGCATTTTTTTTTACGTGTGACATCAGCCATTGGCAGGTTTTAATTGCGACTGAACAAATTTTCTGTGCAACGACACTAACACAAACATAAATGAAATAAAAAAATATTTAAAGGCCATTTTATGCCAGCGTTTCACAAAGTGGGTTCCGAGGAACCCCGGGGTTCCGTGGTAATTTTTTGGGGTTCCAAGAGCTAGTACCAGATAAAATCCGTGCCATAAGGTTTCACTTCATACATACACCCATACATGCTCACTACATTTCATACATACATACCAAAATTAAACAATAACGATAATTATTGGGTACAAAATGCTTTTAAAAGCAATGAAAAGGCAACGGGACCACTAGCAGTAGAATACGAGAATTTAATTGAAATTAGTTTGGATACTCGCTAACTACGAAGATATGCCGTTAGCAACTTTCTGCTGTAATATATTTGATGAATATAAAAATTTAGCCAAAAAGGCTATTAGAGTTATATTGCCGTTCTTAAACAACACATATATGCGAAATATTATTTGCCATTAATATAGCGTTCCACGAAATTTGTAGAATCGGAATAGGGTTCCGTGGCAAAATAACGTTGGGAACCGCTGACTTATACAATTTCAGCTTAAATTTTATTTTAGACAGAGCAACGAAATAAAAAAAAATTGGAGTTATGTATATACACGAATATGCGAAGAGATTTCAAAAATTACTTTTTTTGTAAATTTTGTTACATATACATATACAGTATCTATTACGACTAGTTGGCCTTGAAAAAAATACCAGATACCAAAAACCGTGTGTGGAATTAGGCAATTAGGCATTGATAGCTGTCTTTATGTTATAATTTATTATAACTGCGCAAAACTCATTCCATCACATAGAAAAATTGATACCGGTAAAATTTTTGAGCATTTAAAAACCTCGGTAATGACGTTTTTCGGTCTTGATATGTTCAGCAAAGTTGTTGGCCTTGTTGGGCGCAACAACTTTGCTGAACATATCAAGGCCAAAAAACGACATCTAATGGGTGATTTTTTTGTGGTTAGGATTTTCATGCATTAGTATTTGACAGATCACGCGGGATTTCAGACAAGGTGTCAAAGAGAAAGATGCTCAGTATGCTTTGACATTTCATAATGAATAGACTTACTAACGAGCAACGCTTGCAAATAATTGAATTATATTACAAAAATCCGTTGGCAGAAAATCCGCTTTTTTATCGACAAATTTTGTTCAGCGATCAGGCTCATTTCTGGTTGAATGGCTACGTAAATAAGCAAAATTGCCGCATTTGGAGTGAAGAGAAACCAGAAGCCGTTCAAGAACTGCCCATGCATCCCGAAAAATGCACTGTTTGGTGTGGTTTGTACGCTGGTGGAATCATTGGACCGTATTTTTTCAAAGATGCTGTTGGACGCAATGTTACGGTGAATGGCGATCGCTATCGTTCGATGCTAACAAACTTTTTGTTGCCAAAAATGGAAGAACTGAACTTAGTTGACATGTGGTTTCAACAAGATGGCGCTACATGCCACACAGCTCGCGATTCTATGGCCATTTTGAGGGAAAACTTCGGAGAACAATTCATCTCAAGAAATGGCCCGGTAAGTTGGCCACCAAGATCATGCGATTTGACGCCTTTAGACTATTTTTTGTGGGGCTACGTCAAGTCTAAAGTCTACAGAAATAAGCCAGCAACTATTCCAGTTTTGGAAGACAACATTTCCGAAGAAATTCGGGCTATTCCGGCCGAAATGCTCGAAAAAGTTGCCCAAAATTGGACTTTCCGAATGGACCACCTAAGACGCAGCCGCGGTCAACATTTAAATGAAATTATCTTCAAAAAGTAAATGTCATGGACCAATCTAACGTTTCAAATAAAGAACCGATGAGATTTTGCAAGTTTTATGCGTTTTTTTTTAAAAAAAAGTTCTCAAGCTCTTAAAAAATCACCCGTTACAATCACATTTTTGTGTTATTTTATTTTTTTTGCGTTTCAAAAAATAAAATAACACAAAAATGTGATTGTAGATGTCGTTTTTTCGGCCTTGATATGTTCAGCAAAGTTGTTGGTCTTGGCTTGAGCAACAACTTTGCTGAAGAAAGCATAACGAAAATCTTAATGGTTCAGGAGCTATCAACGTGAATATGAGTGTATATTTTGATAAATATTTGTCTCAGAGGCAAAATATGTCGAAAGCGATATCTCAAAAATGGGGACTAACTTTGAAATGGGACTAGCACCATTGAATTCAGCATAGTCGAATTAGGTTTAACCCCCGGGTGCCAAGCTTGTCACGCAAAAAAAGTTTGAAATTCAAGCACAGTGATTGATTGATCAACGGTATGAGTGTTGAACAGCGTTTTAATAGTAAACAGGTTATATTGTTCTACAGGGTTTTCCAATAAGTAGTTTCATTTTGAATAGCCTGCTATTTGGGCAGGTGTCAATTTAGAAGCTGTCATCTTTTGACATTTGACAAGTAAAAACTACGTTATTACTAAACATAGTACGATGCATGCTTCAACAACGCAATGAAATTGTGAAAATCCACTTCAAAAATTGTGAAAAATTTCCAAATACGCAGTTCGCAAAACTAAAGCACTTTTGAGTTGTCGTGAAGCACCTTTTCGACCGGCAATAGTGGTGGAAAAATTTGAGCTGATGGGACAAGTTAGTGGTGTGAAGAATCGAAACCGTGTGTATCGCTCGAAAACAACTGCAAATATTACTACTGTGCCCCGTAGTGTTGACGAGAACTCAGGTTTATCGATCTTTGGAGTTAGACATTCCAAACAACATTACACCGTATTTTGCATAAAGACTCAGGTTTTAAGGCTTTTAAAGTTCAGTTAACACAAGAACTTTTGGGATTGGGTCCTTCAAATGCGTCAAAATGATCCGGATTTTCACCGAAAAATCATCTTCATTGATGAGGCCCAATTTCACCTCGGAGGCAACGTTATTAAGCAGAATTGTCGTATTTGGGGCTCAGACCTCAACGTGTCACTGTTTGGTGCGGTTTTTGAGCTGACGATGTAATTGGGCCTTAGTATTTGAAATTGAGGCTGGTGCCACTGTTACGGTGAATGGATTGCGCTACCGAGCAACGATTAATAAATGTTTATGGCCGGAATTGAAAGATATTGATGTGGATGGCGTTTATTTTCAGCAAGATGGCGCTACGTGGCACACAAGCAACGAAACAATCGCAGTTTTGCAAGAAAAGTTCTCTGACCTTGTTGGTTCTCGTATAGATGATCACAATTCGCCACCAAGATCTTATGATTTAACGCCTTTAGACTTTTTTCTTTGGGGCCATGAGAAAGGTAAGGTCTACGCCACAATCGATTCAAGACCTTAATGATGGAATTCGTGAAGTTATCGAGGACATACAGCCGCAGATGTGCAAATTGGCCATGAAAAATTTCATGAAAAGAAAATATGGTGCTGCAAGCCGTGGCGGGCATTTGGCTGATATCGTTTTCAATGTTAATGGCATACCTTCCTCTTTACAATGAAATAAACATTCATGGATTTCTCTTAAAAAAGCTCGTTTTTTTAATATCAAAATGAAAGCTCTTATTGGAAAACCCTTTAATCTGTTTAGTCTGAACTAATTTGGGGTTTATAAAAGATTTATTTGATCCGGTGTCGATCAATTATTTTAGAAGATGATCTCGTGTTTTAATTCCAACGTAAAGTAACGTGTACCTGAGTGATTATTGATATTTAAGTATACAATGGGTTCGCTGAGGCTTTCGCGTGAAAATCTTCATATCCAGTGAAAATTCCGTTATCCAGAGTTTGGTCGTAATTTTTTTGAATTATTTCTTATGGGTTGGATACAATTTGCCAAATCCAAAAATCCAAAAACGAAATTCAAAAATCAAAATTCCAAAAAAAGAAAATTCCAGAAACAAAAATTTCAATAAAAACAATTCCTAAAAATAAAATTCAAAAAAATTCCATTTAATTGCCATGGAAATATTGACCTTTCATATTTTCATGCGGGCATAAATTGGAATTTTTTGGAATTTTTATTTAATTCATAATTAGAAAATTCTCGATTAAGGTTTATAGTACTTATTTTTAATATTTTGTATAATGGAATTTTATATTTTTGCTAATTGAGATT
This sequence comes from Nephrotoma flavescens, assembly GCA_932526605.1. Taxonomy (NCBI): domain Eukaryota; kingdom Metazoa; phylum Arthropoda; class Insecta; order Diptera; family Tipulidae; genus Nephrotoma; species Nephrotoma flavescens. Next base: position 37,946,475 of record OW052222.1, on the reverse strand, counting down.
TTGGAAGTTTAGGTCATTTGGGATTATTTTTTTTTGATAATAGCCCTTTTCGAATTTTGTTATACTGGTTCGTTTGCATTGTAGTCAAAATTATTATCAATTTCGTTGGGTTCCGGGTAATAGTCATAATTTTAATACTTTGGTTCTTCTGGATAGTAGGAATTTTGGAGTCTCGGTGGTCCATATGAGTGGATGAGATTTCGAGGAGGAAATTGTGAATTTCTTTGGTATTGAGGTTGTTGTCCGTTCGTCGGTTGTTTAAGTTGGTTAGAAATTGAGGGTGTGAGAATCGCTCTACTAGGGTAGACTGGTTGAGGGTTTTGTCGAGTAAATGGTTCGTGATTATAGTTCTGTTGTTGTGGAGAGAAGAATTTCGCAATTTTTGTACAAAATTATTTCTAAATTGTCTACTGTAATTTGTCACTGGTCTTGGCGGTAGCCTCGGTGGAATGGTATGCGCGTTTGTATATGGTTCTAGGGATTTTTGGTTCATATATCCAATATTTTATTCCTCTAAGAAGAAGCTCACTGCTTCCGGTAAGATAATAGTTCGCATCGTTCGAATCATTGAACTCATTGTTCTCTTAGTCCGGCTGAGAATACTAATAAGTATATAGAACTATATATAGATTGTTTCGCTTTTAAAATTGTTGCTCTATTAACATCTAGAGGTGTGTTAATATTTGCGCTATTTGTCATTGTATTGGGTATGTCGATGATTCGTGAGAAGAACTTTGCGACAGTATTTCAGCTTGAGACAGCCTTTAAAGATCTCCTTTGTTAATTTATTCAATAAAACGCGACTATTAATTCGATTCCATACATTTTATTTCAGCACTGGAATTTTCAATTAATTAAAAATAAATGTGGTTTTATTTAAGCGATGTAAAATGTAAAAATAGTGCCTTAGCTTTAACCACGGTGCCGCTTGGTCGGTATAAGTATTTTACTCTGAAATATTTTGTATACGATTTGAGTAGTCGAATCAACTTGATTGAAAGCTGTAACTTGTGATAGGTGTAAATTTGATCAAGCACTTTTATTTTATATATTACTTATATACACACAGGTAAGCATAATGGAAATTTTCTAACCACGATACACCTTGATGTTTGCACATTTAATACGCTCGCAGCTTTGCCTTTAGTATTTGGTAGATGTGACATAAAAATGTAGAAGTTAATTAAAATCTCAACGTTCGTTGTTCGACCAGACTTCAAACGAAAGAAAAAAAACAAAATTTGAAACCTGCGGCGTTACACGTTCGATATGTTCAGATCTGTACCTATATGTTTGCTTTGTGGTTCGAAATAAAATCTTACTAAATTTAGTTTGAATATTATTTTTGTTAGCTATATAATTTTTATATGTACGTACGGTGACACAATAACCAGAGGAGGAAGATGAGACAACAATTTTTTGTTTGTCTGTGCATGGATCGGCGAAAAAATCATTTTCCAGTTCTATATTTATTTTAATATTTCCGCGTCTAGTCTCGATTCCGTTTTTTTAATATACATTTTTTAATATCAAAGATTCAAATTTAAAAAAAAAATGTATGAATTTTCGATCATCTTTTTACACTTCCTGTCTTATGTATATAGATGTATATACAAACATGAACAGAAAAAAATCGTTTTGTGCATGTATGTGGAAGCAAATTCGAGCAAAAAATATAATCTTCCAAGATACGACATAACGAGCAAGTGGATATGCCAACTAATCTAGTCTGAGTAAAAACTTCCTCTTACTGTGGCGTACTGTGAATATGTGTAGCGAGTGTATGTTCCGTTATAAGGAGCTTTTTTTCATATAATATTATTAGTGTTGGTATTAAGTTTTTATTATAATTTTTATTTTTTTTTTGTGTAGTTCGAAGAAACATCAAAAGTGTATGAGTTTATTTGATATTAAAAAAATAAAATGAATTTGCTCACGAACGCTATTTTTGCTATATATAAGAAGTATTTTCTCCTCCGCCACCGCCCCCAGTATTATAATAAGAAATTTACAAGAAATTGCAAATGTATATTTAATGGCGGTATTTATGTGCTCTATACACAAAGTTGGTGCGGAGAATTCAATACCACACCAAATTTTCAAGTGCAATGCAAAGTGTTTTACGGCCCATATACCGCAACCCCATTCCACACCATATAATAATATACCACCCCGTCTGATTGAATAAAATGCTGCCATAAATTTATACAAATATTTATGATTATTATTTGGTGTGACTATATATTGTGTCACTAGCGCGCAAAGTTAATTTATTTCGAAAATAATATTTTACGTTGTCGTTCTAAATTTATTTGCCGTTGTTGTTGTCAAAAAATATTTTTACTTTCCACTTTATCCTGTGTTTAACACAATAAATCTTTTTCAGTCACGAAATCAATAAATAATTTAATTTTTTTTTTGACACTGTATGCGATAATTTAATTAAATCGTGCATAAAGTGTTAAGCCACTTCCCTCTATCGGCCTCGACCACAAATCCTTCAAAAAAATAAAGCTCCTGGAAATGAATTTAAATCAAATTAAGTCTGAATAGAAGAATATTCAAAGTAGAAAATACTTATAATTAAATTATATGAAAGTCGTGGCACAGAAATTAAAATAAAGTATTTTCTTTTGTGTGTTTAGTTTTTCTCTCGACACAATACTTAAAATGGAAAAACTAATTTACAAAAAACAAAAAATAAACCAAACCCGAACAATTTAAAAAAACTGAAATTTAATTATAAATAGTTTTTAATTATTTAAATTTTAAACAAACCTGAGGTCTTATTTTGTTCAAATTTTTGTTGCAGCTATTCGCTAATCAAGTAAAAGCTTTTAAGCGATTTGATTTTATTCGTTACCTTCCCAATGAAATACAGAAAACATAAAGGTATCACCAATTTATGAATTCATTCATAAAAAAAAATCACTTTTGTTTATTTTAATTTAGTAGTCCCTGGTGCATCAAAGTTTACAAAGGAAATGGCTCAGTTTCATTAAAAAAGACTGTGTTACAAAATCCACGTTTAGGACTTACGTTGGAGTTTGGTTTTCATTGTACAAAACGAGTTCTTCATAATCTGCTGAGAAGTGACATAATCCCTTTCAAATTTGCCATTTCAAGAAATAAAATTCGGAACTCATATTTTAACACCATTTTCATCATGTAATCGTGGGAGTTATAAGAACCGTCTAACTAGAAGGTCAATATAGCCATCGAAAAACTATGATGAAGCATACACGAAGCTATGTCAACAATTTGACAAACCTGATACAGTTTACAAATCAATCAAAACTCCTTCAGCTACTAATGGATCTGCTTGTGGCTGAAACCCATACTGTTATCAAAATTGAATGAGAAAATTCAACGGAAGTGGTCCCTCTCGGCATATAGATGTTTCATTTACAAGAGGAAGAATCACACTCTGTTGCACGATTCTCAGGAGTTGGGCCGTCAAACGTCCAAATCTGGCCACTCATCTAAAACAAATCGGAACACAACGCAATATTACAAAAAAAAGCAATCTGTTGGCAATCCTCCTTTTACTTAAAGTGCGGTATGCAGTTCACTTCACAGGACGTTTTTAGTGCCAAGTAGGTTTTTTAATGTGGATTGCAATTAAAAAACCTACTTGGCACTAAAAACGTCCTGTGCAATTTAATGTGGATGCAGTCTTGCAAGAATTTCTTGCGGAAGTTCCATTACCTAGCAAAAATATAGGCCAGGCCGACAATATTGTGAGGACCTATTTGCTTGGTTTACGACGTGAAAATTACGACTAAATCACATAGAAGAAATTTGCTCTGGAAACCTGATCCTAAACACCCAACATTTTTATCTTCTTCAGATTATATTTTTATGTTCCTCCAAAGGTTGACCATAATTGAGAAGACCTAGCAACCAATTTGTAATGACAGTTGACCGAATGATTTCTATCGTTTGATTTATAAAATTAGTGGTATTGGTAAACTTTCCAGACCTCCACATTCTGAATGTGTTGGACATATTTGTTTTTAACCAATTTTCGCTAAATGACCGTTGGATTTGTTGTTAGTTTTATAAAATGAAATTTCCAAATGAGCGATTATTGTAATAATAAAATTTCGATTTCGTTTTCGCTCAACAAAAATTGACTCATTGGTGACCAAATTCCAAAATGGGTCGACCAATCCTGACCTAAGGATTAGCTAACTAATTTGATGAAAACGATCTGATTTTCTTGCAATGAGGTGATATCCGGGATTTTTTTTCAATTTTTCATTGTTTATTTGCAATTTAATAGTAAGTGACGTAACGATGAAAACTAGTGACCAATCCTGACCAAACGATGAAACCATTCTAATCATTATGGATGGAGGAATGAGCATGCTGCTGGCTCAAATTTAAGCCATCGTCAACGCAACTATTATTTATTAAATAATTTGGTTTCATTTACAAAAGTAGATTCCATTATGATATTTACTAACGCAACTTTAATAAAAATAAAAAATAAATCTCTTGGTCCTTATAATTAAAAGTAAAGGGGCTTAAACTTAATAGTTTTGATTCGAGATAATTTTTCATAATAAACGATTTATGTCTAATTACATAAGATGGACATTTGCTGAAACATAAATTAAATATTTTTGTAACCCCTTTTCGGTTTGTTTGCTTGATACGTATAAAGTTTTACGGAAATTTCATAAAAATTATCTCATAAAATTAAAAAAAGCTTTTTCAAAAAAAACCTGCTATTCGATATAATGAAAATTTAAAAAAGTTGAAGCAGCTAAAACCATTTATTTTCAAGGCGTTTCCGTGTTTTCGAATTACATATCTATTTAATGTTTTAATTTTAAGGAATAGCGTTTAAATGTTGTGGTCGATATCCTACATGCCATACATACGTTGTGTGAGTTTATCCATTATGCATAAACGTGTAAGATTTATACCCGTACAACGTAAAAAGGTAACAGGAAATAATTCATTTCGATATGACAACCATATTTCCAAAAATTTACCCAACGTTAAATTTCAGTACCGAAATATTATCTAAAAAGTTAGTTACACAGGCAAGTATGACATTCTTGACTGTCGTATATTGAATCGCAAAACTACGAGTTTATTATTGTAGATTATTATGAAATTTATATGTAACGTAAACGTATGTCACATCCATATGCTTATTCAAGTTCTTTATAATATGTATGGCGTTAGATAATGTAATATTTCTCTTAATATCAGAATCTATCATCTTACTTAACAACGTGTACACCCGAGTAAAATGAAATAAATGCCATTCTAATACAAGATTATAAATACATATTTCGGTTTGATTTGAATAGACATATTCCAACATAAAAAGGATACTTTTATATCAAGACATAAAGAAGATACGGAGAGAAAGCAGCTTTCGTACAAGGAAATTAGTTTTTTTTTATATTTCGACTGTCTCTCTCCATATACATCGCAATAAGGTATCCGGTTAACGAGGAATTTAAAAAGTTGGGTAAATTTTTTTTTGTTCGGGTCCTTTTTTCTGTAAATTAGCTGGAATATAAATTCTTAGTTTTTATTTTGTCGTCATCCTCAACGACACAGATGTGTTTATGGTTTTATTTTTGGTATGTAAGTGTTTCCGGCGCTTTACGCTTCCGGTGCTTGTGTGTTAAATACCATGAAAACGACTTTAAAATTTTATAATATTTTGTTGATAGTCAAAAAAATGTTTATTTTGGGAAGGAAAATCTGCTTGAAATTTAAATTTTCAAATATTTGGAGGAGTGTGCTTGTGTCCAAGAAGCGACATTATTTTATGACGAGTGTACTTGAATCGCGGACCCCACTATTATTTTTCAAGAAGTTCTTAGCTGAACTCCGTATGGAAGAAACCATACATCTCTTCTGGTTGTTCGATTCCTCCAAATATGTGTATCATGTGCTTTGTTCAAATTTCGACAAATTTTTCAAAAAATAAAAAGTAATCTTTGGCACAGTTTGGCATAGAAAATTTATTTTGAATCAAATTTGATAGATGTATTTTTCGTTCAGTGTTGTGCGTCTACGTGTATTCCGGAATGGTGTAGAATATGCCGATAAATCGTTGAAAATGTAGATTACTGCTTTTTTGACGTATTTTCTATTGTTTTTCCGTACGAAAAAGTCTCATAGTTTTTCAATTTAAATTTGAATTTTCTTTTAAAGTAAAAATCAATTTTTACAAAACAAAATAATTCAAGATATTTTAAATCAAATCTAAATTTTTAATTTGCATTAGCATCATCATTAACAAACCCTTACATCACGTTTTACAATATTAGTATTTCATGATAGGACAAACGGGTAATTTTTGATGTTATGATTTAAGAAGTCACAATTTGGTTATTTTGAATAATTTTTTGAAGAGTTTATTTTTGAAGTTCTTAGTGTCAGTTGTCACGAGCAACAAACAGAAATACGGTAGATAAAAAACTACTAGCACCATCTCCCTGAAAATTGCTTGTATCGGAATTTTTTTATTCGTTCTTTCAATTTGATTGTGTGGTTATAATGTGTGGCATCGGTCCTATTTGCAATTTTCTGTCGATTTCAACATTATGTACATAATACTGCTTAAACTTTTTATTGCACCTATCGGTTTTAAAGTGGCTGTATTGCAAAGGCGTTTCCGTTCATTTCTGGACTTATATTATCCTGCAGTTCTCGTATGTCAGCCGGTGAGGCATTTTGTATTTTAATTTATACTGTAAAACATATATGACTAACAATAAATATATTCACTTCCTGCATGTAATGATTTTAACCTAGATCCCTATCTGTAAAAATTACTATTATTGCTTGAGTAAAATTTAAATATATATATTCTGTTTATATGTGGTTATTTTAATAAATTTTACTAATTGAATATTAATATTCACTTCGTGCATGTAATAATCTGTTTTGCTAATTTGCCAATAACTATTAAGGTTTTAAGCAATGTGCAGTATATTCCGTGATTTATTGATCCATTTTAATTTATATGTCAAACAAATTCATTTTGTGTTTTAATGTAAGCTAAAACATATATGTATATCTGTAACAATGATAGCATTCACTTCGTGCATGTAATAATTGTAATCTATTACATTTTTTGCTTGAGTGAAATTTATGTATGTATATTATGTTTACATGTGGTTATTTAAGTAAATTTTTCTAAATGAATGTAAATATTAACTTCTCGTATGTAATAATCTGTTTTGTTAATTATCAAATATCTATTAAGGTTTGTGCATTATATTCCGTGATTTTATGATCCATTTAAATTTGTATATCAAATAAATGCATTTTGTGTTTTATTTTGTACTAAAAATATATATGACTGTAACAATTACAGGATTCACTTCCTGCATGGAATAATTGTAATCTAATTTTAATTGTGTAAAAATTACTATTATTTCTTGAGTGAAATTTAAGTATGTATATTTTGTTAACGTGTGGTTGGTTTAATATATTTTTCTAAATGAATATTAATATTCACTTCGTGCATGTAAAATTTTATTTTTATAATCAGCAATTTTAAATAGATTCATTTTGTAAAACATATGTTACTGCAACAATGGAAGTTTTCACTTTCTGCATTTAATTTTTGTAACACAATTTTATTTGTGTAAAAAAAGTTGCATAAGTGAAATTTAACTACATATTTATATTCTGCTTACATAACCACATATGTTTAATAAAATTTACATAATGAATATTAATATTCACTTCGCTGTTATAATATGTTTTTGTAATTAGCAAATAAATATTAATGTTATGAGCAATGTGCAGTATATTCCGTGATTTATTGATCTATTTTAATTTATATGTCAAATAAATGCATTTGTATTTTAATTTGAACTATAAAACATATATAGCTGTAACAATGTAAGGATTCACTTCCTGCATGTAATAATTGTAATCTACAATTATTTGTGTAAGTATTATGTTTATTGCTTGAGTGATATTTAAGTATGTATATTATTTTTACAAGTGGTTATTTTAGTAAATTTTACTAAATGAATATTATTATTCACTTCCTGCATGTAATAATCTGTTTTGCTAATCAGCAAATAACTATTAAGGGTTTAAGCAATACGCAATATGTTCCTTGATTTATTGATCCATTTTAACCTAGATGTCTAATAAATGCATTCTGTATTTTAATTTCAACTAAAAACATTTATATCTTTAACAATGGCATGATTCACTTCCTGCATGTAATATCTTTAATCTAATTTTATTTTTGTAAATTTAATGATTATTGCTTAAATAGATATTATTAGTATGTATATTATTTTAAACATAATATAGATACATACTAATAGATTATTAGTATGTATATTATGTTAACATGTGGTTATTTTAATAAATTTTACTAATTGAATATTAATATTTACTTCGTGCATGTAATTATCTATGTTTCTAATTAGCAAATAACTAATAAGGTTTTAATTAATGTTCTGTATATTCCGTGTTTTATTGATCCATTATAATTTATATGTCAAATAAATGCATTTTGTATTTTAATTTGAACTATAGAACAAATATGACTGTAACAATGGCAGGATTCACTTCCTGCATGTAATAATTTTATTAAACTATTATTTGTGTAAATATTATGATTATTCCTCGAGTGAAATTTATTTATGTATATTATGTTTATATGTGGTTATTTTAATAAACGTTACTAAATGACTATTAATATTTACTTCGTGCATGTAATAATCTGTTTTGTTAATTAGCAAATAACTATTTAGGCTAAAACCAATGTGTAGTGTATTCCGTGATTTATTGATCCATTCGAACTTATATGACAAATAAATGTATTTTGTATTTTAATTTGAATTTTAAAACATTAATTACTATAACAATGGCAGGATTCACTTCCTGCATGTAATAATTTTAATCTAATATTATTTGTGTAAATATTATGATTATTGCTTGATTAAAATTTATGTATATATAATATGGCTACATGTGGTTATTTTAATAAATTTTACTAATTGAATATTAATATTTACTTCGTGCATGTAATAATCTGTTTTACTAATTGCTAACTGCATGTAATAATTGTAATCTAATTTAATTTATCTATATTTTATGATTATTGCTTGAGTGAATTTTTAGTATGTATATTATATTTGCATTTGGTTATTTTAATAAATTTTACTAAATGAATATTAATATTTTCTTCGTGCATGTTATCATCTGTTTTGCTAATTAGCAAATAACTATTAAAGCTATAAGCAACGTGCATTATATTTCGTGAACTATTGATCCATTTTAACTTAAATGTCAAATAAATGCATTCTGTATTTTAATTTGAACTATAAAAAATATATGACTGTAACAATGGTAGGATTCACTTCCTGCAAGTAATAATTATAATTTAATTTTATTTGTGTAAAAATTACTATTATTGCTTGAGTGAAATTTAATTTTATATATTCTGTTTACTAGTGGTTATTTTAATAAATTTTACTAAATGAATATTAATACCCACTTGGTGCATGTAATAATCTATTTGGATAATTAGCAACTAACTATTAAGGTTATAAGCAACGTGCTGTATATTCCGTGATTAATTCATCCATTTTAATTTATTTGTCAAATAAATGCATTTTGTATTTTAATTTAGACTTAAAAAATATATGGCAGAATTCACTTCCTGCATGTAATAATTGTAATCTATTATTATTTATGTAAATATTATGATTATTGCTTGACTGAAATTGAAGTATATATATTATGTTTGCTGTTTATTTTAGGTACTTTTGGTTATTTTAATAAGTGTTACTTAATGAATATTAATATTCACTTCGTGCATGTAATAGTCTGTTGCTAATGTACAATTTACCATTAAGGTTATAAGCAATGTGCATTATATTCCGTGATTTATTGATCCATTTTAATTTATTTGTCAAATAAATGCGTTTTGAATTTTAATTTAAGGTCAAATAACTTCAGGTTTAATGCACTATCACTCCATCTTAAGTACCCATAACTTCTTGAGCAGCATTTTGAATAAAATAATTGTACATGCAAGCCAACCCAACAGATCGTATATTTAGGGTGTGGTTGACAATAATTAATAATAATTTTCTTTTGGTACACTTTGTTGTTCCACAACTTTGTATGGATGGGTTTTTTTAAACTAATTTTGATATATTTTGAACTTCGTTGATGTCGCTTTCATTCAAAATATTTGATAGTTGTTCTTTAAGTAATATCGCTTTTTGAATGTTGGTGCATCCGGTCAGCATATTGGCAAAATAAAAATCGTTAATAATTACGAGTGCCACAGTTGGACCCAGTTGAGTAACATTTTCATTTTAACTTTTAACTTTTGTAAAATCGATTTGAACCAATATTGTAGCAAATTTTATTTTGAATCTTTTAGGCCAAAGTTTAGACCATTTTCTCGTAAATATTTGCAAGAACCGAGTTTACTCCTTAGAGAGCAGCCACTTTGGTGGGCCGATTTTGATTATCACTGGTATCTCTCAATTTATGAGAGCTTAAATTGATTCTGATTAATCAATCTATCTGGACTGTACATAGAGATCAAATTTTTGTTGATAAACATTTTTTTGTTAGAAATCAACATTTTTGCTTAAATTTTGGAAAGCTGAAGTGGACTGGTATAGTTGGCAAAACTTTATTGAAGGTTTTACTAAATTTTACAAACTTGCATTATAGATAAATATTACAGAAATACGGCCACAAATGCTGCGAAGAGTTTTCGAAAACGGCGGTCTCCTGTCTGAAATTATATTCAAACATTTATAGCCTAAAATTATGCGTCAAATGAAGTCATATTATTAGCCATTAAATTTTTTTTCTGTGTTTTATTTAAATTCAAAGTTCACTACCTCAAAAAGAAACACCCTTAAAAATCTTTAAAATGATATACTTTTAAAACTATTTTCAAAATACGAGAAAGCTCTTTGAGTCACTTCTAGTAAAGCGATTTTGGCCAAAAATCACTAAGATATTTTCCATTTATGAAAAACATATACAGTGGTCGAATTTTTGTTGAAAATCATTTTTTCCTCAAAAATCTACATTTCCGCTTAAATGATGGAAAACAGATCTGGGCCGGTATTGTTACCAAATTAGTTTTGAAGCTTTCAGTGCATATCGTTTTTCTCGTAAATGATATACTTTTTAAAGTAATTCCGTAGTAGATCTAATTTCAGCCAAAATTCCTTAGGCTCCACAAATTTGTGAGAAAAGTTTAATTATAAACTTTCAACTCAATCATTCAATCTGTCTGAGCAGGAGGACATGGAAATTTCGTCTGCGATATAGCGATAGGTAAGCCGGCAAAAATCTCGAGGGATACATTTTTCATAATTTTCATAATTTATCCACACACAAGTGTATCCAGAATTAAGTCAATTTACAAGATTAATAGATATACCAAATATAAAATTTTGGATGATTTATTTTAACTTTTCCATTTGATCGTAGCAAGATATGAAAGATACCGATTCTCTATGGGGTATTTACGTAATCTAGTCGTTACAGTTTCCTGGTCCAAAGTTTGACAAAAGTTTTTTCTAAGTTCTTTATAAAAAATATTGGATATTTATTCTGTAACGGGGAATTTAATTTTCCTGGTAGTGGTTTTAGAACTGTAACTGATTGTAAATTAGCTATATCTATGTAAAGTGTAAACCTTTAAAACCCATTTACAATCAGTTGCAGGTTTCATCCTGCTAAATAAATAATTTTCTTTTGGGTTTAATCCAAAATCTTATCGGATAGCAGCGGATCATCGGAAACTTATCTATTTACTAACAATTTTAGAAATTTTTTATTGTTTTTTTCAATTTCGTTAGACATTTCTCTATTATTTGATGTATTCCACTAGTTCAGCCAACGAATGATTTCTGAAAAATATACAAAAATGCTGAACAAATTATTTCAAATACGTTAAATCTTCCTTAATCGGCTGATGTAACCCACTAGTCCTGCCAACGCAATGTTTCTGATTTCAATGGACAATATCTCGAATACTCAATATACAAAAATTCTGAAAATCCATTCAAATACTAGTTCGGCCAGCTAACGGTTCCTGAGTTCAATGGATTATATCTCGATTCTCGAATACTTAACATACAAAAATTCTCAAAAGATTTCTTTATATAAGTTAAACCTTCCTGTATCACCTGATCTAACCCACTAGTCTGACTAACGAATAGTTTCTAAATGTTTTTATAAGTATTTTATTTACTGTGAGTTCCGAAAATTTTGACTGTCATGAAAGTCTTTAACTGTAGTGAGAGGTGGTAAAAAGGTGGCGCTTTTTTGGACTGAGAGTAAACCAATGTCATAAGCGTAATAATTAGTGTTGCCATCGCATTTTTAGGAGATGGAATTTGGGCTCTTCACATACATGCTCTTTAAAACTGCAACGCATTATCGCACACCTAAGGTAAATGATATCTTTTTTTTCAAATGGATTGGGTCTATAATTTTTATTTTAACATCTAGCCAATATAACCATATAACCACAAAGTTTACTTTACTGTACATAATTTGTAAAATTTATAGATTCACACTTATTTAGTAATTTAATTTGAGTTATAAATAAAATATTTTTTTGAAAGCTCATATCTACTTTAAAAGTTTTTATGTAGAAGAAAAATTATTAAGTCCCACAAGTATTACCAAATTATTTATGAAAACAATGATTTATTGTATAACCTTAAAGCTTATTATCGATTTTATTAATAAATTTTAATTATCTTAATCAATAACTTAATTATTATACTTCAATGATCTATAATATGCAATGGAACATAATGGCCATTCCCCAATGTAATATAAAAAAGGAAAAATTATTAAAAAATCAAATTAAACATAAAATAAATATTATGAATCTCTCCACAATTCTCCACAGTCAACTATAAGGAATGCGCATGTTTCAACTTTCGTTTCCAACCCGAGCTTTATTCCCCTTTCTATGGATATTTTATGACATCTTAACAAAATTTTGTATTCAGTGTATATTCAGCCGATGATGATGCAACGCGAACGAAATTTTTGTTGAATATTTTATTGGTTACGTGAAACACGAGATGAGTCATATTTCAAGATCTACGTCAAAAAGGAAAACGATATAAAAACGATGATAAGCTAAATAAGATTTAAAAAAAAAAAGAATTCGGAAAAAAATAAATGCTTCAAAGTGATTTTGATTAAACTTGTGAAAAGCTCGTATATTTTTAACGAATTATTTTGTTTTGTTGTATACGTCACGTTACGATATTTTTTTTATTTCATACAAAGTGAATTTGAAGCGGATTATGTGGGATTTTGAACATTCCTTATGTTCTTTTTGTATTCGAGCTGGCTCTTATTTAGTTACATATTTTTCAATTTAATTTAGAAAATATATATTTTGTTTTTCTCAGTTTTTTTTTTTTAAATAATTGATAGTAATGAAAATTTGCATGACACAATGTTTGAAGTTTTTATAAATCAATCATATATCTGGTGGTGATTGGTGGTTATTTTACATCGCGTGATTAATTAATACTGGCTGAAATATTTTATTTTATTAAATTTGGTTTCCGATTTTTTCATGTTTATGTGTCAGCAAAATGACTTCGGTAGGTTACTATTAGTGCAGTCGCATGTTATTACCATTTAAGGTGATTATGTTAAGTAATTAAAGGAGTGTTTACAATTTAATTAAATTTTAATTAAATGAGAACTCATTCAGAAACTAATAATATTTCACGTGGCATAGGGACCGTTGCTTTTGTTTGTACACATTTGGTTAGTTGCATTCTGCATAAGAACATTCAACGTAATTATTGTAAAGTGACTCAGAAGTTTCTGACAAAATTAGAAAATTACAAAACAGGGCGGACCACAAAATTTGTCGAAATAATAAAAATGCACACGTATATTAATAAAACAGTTGACAAAAGCAATGTTAGGCTCATTCAAACATTTTGTTGTGACAAGTTAATAACGCAAATGGTAAACTAACGGCTTTCGGTAATTAATAGATTAATACGAAATTCGAATTATTTTCGTTACATTTTAGTATATAAATTGCAAACACATTTTATTTTGAAACCTAAACTGTTGATAAACTGTTCAAGACCTACTTCTAATTATAGATGATATGAGATTTTAAATAAATTATAGAACGCTCACTTTATACAAAGTTGCTCAAATTTTAGAGGTAGGCGTAAGATAAGGGCCAGAAACGACACTACCCCTATATCAATACGATGACCAAAATCAATATGTTGATGACGAGGAGTTTTTTTGCGTTCAAATAAATGAGGAAGATTACTCACTGCGTAAAAAATTGCCCAAATCGTAGAGATAACTAAGAGAACGGAAAATACACAACAGTTTCTTAACAATAATCAAACTATAAAATGATAATTATACATTGTACATATTTGAAATATTTATTTGATTGAGCATCCCCGTTCGTAATTGGCCCAATAGTAGAGCCCGTAGTTAAACAATTTTTTATTCATTTGTGTGAACAAACAAAAAATTCGAAAAATTGATTGATCCTTAGAAAAGTATATCTGCCAACTCACAGAATTGTTCCGCAGATGTAGCTCATATGGCCAGTTATAGTTTATGAATTGCCGCAGAAAGCATTGTTGAAGTGTATGAACAATTAAAAACGTTAAAAAATTGAGCAATCCACTGAAAAAATGTTTGGCTTGCTCATAAAATAGTTCGGCGGGTGTGACTTATACGGCCAGTTGGCAAGGGAATTGATCAATTGAACGACATTACCAACATGAGAATGCAAAGATCAAAAAGCTGTTTTTGGTGTGTGTCGACAAACAAAAACTTCGAAAAATTTAGTGATTCACTGAAAAACTATTGGCCAACTCACATAATTGTAACTCAAATGTTGCGTTAGTAAATTAGTTGCTCCATCGAAAGACATTCATTACCATTAGACGGATGTGTTGATCAGAGAGCTTCTGTTCATTTAAGTGAACATGCAAAAATTTCGAAAAATTGTTTGATCTGCTGTAAAAAATGTTGGTCATAGCTCACCGAGTTATTCTGCGAATGTGGCGTATATGGCCAGTTAATTTAAGAATTTTTTCGTCGAACGACACTACCAGCATATGGATGCGATGATCATAAAACTTTTGTTGATGTGTATAAACAAACAAAAGTTTATGCAAATTGAGCTACTCAATGAGATAGTGAGTTCCGTGTTTTTGGCGTATACGTAAGATAGTTGTGTGAACAATTTACAATTTAGTTATGCACTGAAGAAATATTGACCAGCTGCAGATTTGTTCCGCGGATATGGTGAATATGGTCAGTTAGATTTCATAGGCAAAAGGTGGGATTTTCAGAAATCACTCATGTTTTTTGAATTAATTTGTGAAAATAGGGTTGAATTAACGTTTTTATATGACCAAATCAGGCTGATGTGCGGGGAATGAAAAGTGAATCAGAGTCTTATCAGGTTATATAAGTCTAGTTTAAACAATATGACTACAAACAAACTGAGCTATATTTTAACGTAGTAAATCTATGTCAACAGATTCTGTACATAATGCACTTTTTTATTTATTTGCTCGACTGATTTAGCATTTCAAAATCCTCAACTTTAGGTTTCGTAATAAACTGCTTTTTCATTTTATATACGAAAATGTAAATAAAACATTTGGAAGTTTGTTTTAATCTAAATTTTCAGTTCCAAAGTCACTAGTCTACTAATTGCACTATCAACTTTTCAAAACAAAATTTTTGAAGAAGCCTAACACTGCTTTTGTCAACTGTTTTAATAATATATGCTCATTTTTGTTATTTCGTTAAATTATGTGGTCCACATGTTGTGTTATTTTTTTTTTTTTTTAATTTTGTCGGAAACTTCAAAGTCGACTGTCTGCTTTCCTTTGTTCATAAGACATTTTATAAATTAAATAGATCTTCGCCAATTTATATAAAAAACCGTTGCTTAGGAGAAATTTGGGTGACGCTATAGGAACAACATAACCGGACAAGTGGTGCAGTGTTTAAAGCTTCGGCACTTGGACCGGGAGGTACTGGGTTCGAATCCCATCAGAGGCCAGATGCAAATCAAATTTTCATCATCAACTACAATCGGTGATGTTAATAAACACAACTGAGACCCTCTGATGGAGTGCAGAATTCAGCGCCGACCCACCGTCCATGTCAATGTACAGGTTGAGATGGAGCTTGCAATGTGCAGGTGGTATACTGTAGTTGTGTGAGTAGGTGAATAGGTGAATGGGTTAATGATGTAGCATGAATGCGTGGTATCACAATGTGCCAAAAATGGCCTAAGTGTAAACCACTGAAACCTAACCTAGGAACAACATAAACGAAGAACATCACTTCGCATTCCAGTATGCTGCTAGAATTAAATTGATTTTGCAAAATTTCAAATAAGGTAGCTAAGTCTCTCAACGGGATGTGTAATTAACAGTGTATTTCAGCAGTGCTAAATCATTTATGTTTTGAAAGCCTATATCATGAAGTTATTTAATATATATCATGTAGCCCGGAAATATCTGTAGGATCGTCCTTGTTTAACAAACTGCGCCACGGTTCCAACATAAAAACTGAATTAAGTAAGACCTTTAATTTCATAATGATATTTTGAAAGCCGCTTTTCAATTTTTATGATAAAACCAGCTATAAATCTTTAGGGTTGGAACCGTATAACAAACTGCCAAACAGTTCCACCACATACAACTATCCGGCACCGAATGGGAAATTTCTACTGAAACTGCAGCTATCATTCAATGGTGTTGTTGTACTATAAAAATTAAAAATAAGTTCATCCATAAAACAAACATTTAACGTTTTTCATTTTTTTCCTTTATTATTTCAGTGTTCTCGATTTAAATACACAATCGTAGGAAATTCTTCCATTAGGCTTAAATCTGCGTGACAAACCATTACAACCGAAATCACAAAGTAAAATATAAAGAATTCGTAAACACGAAAAGCTAATTGTGAGAATGAAGAGAAATTTCGAAGAATCGAATATATATATATATATATATATATATATATATATATATATATATATATATATATATATATATATATATATATATATATATATATATATATATATATATATATATATATATATATATATATATATATATATATATATATATATATATATATATATATATATATATATATATATATATATATATATATATATATATATATATATATATATATATATATATATATATATATATATATATATATATATATATATATATATATATATATATATATATATATATATATATATATATATATATATATATATATATATATATATATATATATATATATATATATATATATATATATATATATATATATATATATATATATACAATATTCCAATGTAAATATACAACATCAGTCATGATGAGAACACTGATTTTTTCAAATCAATAATCTCTGGATTGTTGTGATTCTTACAAATTTTCCATCTTTGAAAATATATTAAAAGAAAAAAAAATATATTAACGGCTTGAAATTTACCAATTGACATGTATTTTGACATGACAGTATATAAAAGAATTCATCTTGCTACGTTTTAAATTTTAATTATTAAGCGAGATTAAGTTTCTAATAATTTCAGGGAGTTATAAAATAAAGGCCTTTTCAAATTTTCCACTGAAATGGATAGCGCTCCTGATGGCTTTCGATAAATAGGTAGATATTTTTATGTCCATTTTTAACTAAAAAAAAAAAAAAAAAAAAAAAAAAAACAAAAAAAAGTTTTGACAGAGAAAATGGGATGCTCCGGATACATCTATCGGGTGCCAATAAAAAAGCACGGCTATTTTTTATCGAAAAATTTAATATTGTTATGAATATCGGGTGTTCGAAAAAAATTCACAATAGATTTTACAAATAATATCATTCGTATGTTTTATTTATTCAATCCATTTACAACTCATGAACCAAATTCACTATTTTAGTATTTTCTATCATTGTCTACTTCAATCTGTTAACATATTGAAATACTACTGTTCAGCTTACACTGCTCAACTTATATTGGGTTTATATTGCAATTTCATAGTTATTCGATTTATTGTATCCACCAATGTATGCATATGGCAATTGTAAATGTCAAAATGAATATGGGCCTGTATGTAGTAGTTCTAGTATTCTCTCAGATAACTATCGCGGTTATTTATAGTTGCGTAGAATACAATTTAAACCCAGTTAAAAATTATCGATGAATATTAAAAAGAATTAACGTTCAATAAAATTATGAACTCCGACTAGGATCGAACCCACTACCATAGAGAAGATAACACATAGTAGTGAACGCTTTAACTACTCTAAGTAATAGAATTCGTAAAATATTATTATTTTAAAATTATAATCACTGTTTAACAGGTTATAGCTTTCTCTGCAACGTTAGTTATTCAGGAGGAAGTTGTTGGGCATCCAAGTGCCAACCGATACCCGTAAATATTCCTTCACCTTGATCAAGGAATCCAATCGCACTGTTTGTAACAATCGGTTGCGGGACACTTTCTGTAGCAAGCTTACCATTTAAGCCATTTTTTTATACCTTGCGCATTTTCAAGCTAATGTTAGTATTGGGGCAAATCACAAATTCCTCTTGCTTTAACTTCTGCGGTGCCGCTTTCGCTGGTTTTCCCAAGATGCCTGTCGCTGGTTTAATAATTTATTTATAATAATGCAAGCTGTTGAATGAATTTGTAATTAGTTAAAACTTTAAATTAAATTCATTCGTTAACAAACCTTGCTTTTTATTTTATAATTGTATTTATTCAAATAATTTTTTGTTGTCTTTATGGTGCCTGTTTCAAATCTGACTTATAAATCTTAAAATTAAATATCACCAAAAAAAAAAACTCTCAACTAGTTTTTGCCCGGGAAAACAACTTTCCTATACTTGGTCCTAAGTTCTTGGTTGAAATGCACTGAAGAAAGTTGCATAAAATTCCTAACGGCATCTCTATGAATAAATACTAATGCTGCCTCAGGTCAATTTTTTCGACTTAATTATGAACTAAACTAAATTGCTCAGTAATTTACAATAAGCATTCCAAGGTGGCAGTAACATCAACAAAACAAGCTGTGCCTGACTAATCCAAATATTAAATTATCGTAATTTCGTCGATAAAAGGAATAATAAATTAAACTAAAATAATGAAAGTTGCATTATTAGCAAATGTTTTAGGGTCCGAATTTTTAGGTTTCAAAAATTCGAAGATATGTGCCTAAAATATGTCACTAAAATAAATGTACTATGTGTTCAAAATTTATAATAAAACGTCGGTTGGTTAATCACATCTATTCATCAATTTATTTAAGTTATCTTATTATCACAAAAATTCAAAATAAAAAATTATAATTAAAAAAAAATCTGTTAGAGGTGCTTTCTAATTTGAATAAATTACAATAAAGTTACAATAAACGATAAAGTGATGCTTTAAATTAATAAAATTGAAATTTGAAAATATTTTTCTACATCGGAAAGCTTCTTTCCACGTCTACAGATATAGTATTAGCATTTTAAAGATGTAATTTCCGAAGACGAACAGTTTGGTGTATCTTCCGTATCGGCAGGTCGATCCAAAATATTTTTAATCGCTCGAATCACTTTTAGTAAAGTTTTTTTCTCTAAAAAATTATTTAATTTAAGCGAGAGTTTTTTTCTGATTGGGCCGTCTACTTTGCTAATTAAACTAATCGTAAAATCTATCAGATTCCTCTGGTCCACTCTTGGTATCGACCAAATCAATATAATTGGCCGTAATAAATGCTAGATCGTTTGTTATATTAAATTTAGTCATAGACTCATTTGCAACTTTAATGCTGGTTGATTTTTCTTCATCTAAGAAGTTGATTATTTTTAACAATTTATCTAAACTATTGCTGTAGTACTTAACGGCAATCAACGGGTAGATCTAAATTTGGTTCCGTAGTCTTGAAAATTTGTATTCGCAATGGCTTTTTCAGAAAAATATTGTTTACACATGATATCATCCGATTGATATCACTAAAGTGGGATCGAATAGTCTCGTTATATGAATTAGTTTATTTTATTTTTAACACACTAATAGCCCGCGCTGCCTTTACCATATACGGCACTGCATCTGAAATAAATAATAAATTTCGGTCTCTTTCAAAATTGCCTTCGTAAAATTAACTGATTCGTCAAATGATATCGAAATGGTAGAATGGTTGTTTTTTTATAATTCGGCCACATTTAAACATATATTTTCTTTTCCAAATATTCGGATTGCAATCTAAAATGCTTAAAATAACGTTGGCGATATAACTGCCGCTACTATCTGTTGTTTCGTCAGTAGAAATCCAATCGTATTTGTTTTGAACTAGTTCTTTAACTCGATCCATTTCCATTTCGTGCAGCTTTTTCACGTACTTGTTTCTTAACGTAGATTCATCCGGAATGGTTTTGGTAGTGTATTTGTCCAAAAATGATTTTAAGCGAGGAATACCAAGTTTTGTTGTCAGCAGACATAAATGCGAGGCATTTCTTCTTTAAATTTCGACGTATTATTTATTGCTAAAGAATGGGGAAAGAGTGATTGTTAGATTTTATCCTCACGGCGTTTTTATGGTTCGGTGTGTTTCGCACTGTTTAATTTTTGATGCAATTGCGATTTTTGTTGCACAGTGATTCGTAATATTCATTCACTATCACATGTAATTTAACGCTCAAAAATGGTTTTTCGGTATATTATCAATTTGTAGTTTAAAATATTGTTTAATAAGTACCGAAAATTAGAAACATAGGCATCGTTTTTCATGCAGGATCAGCTATCAAACTAAATTGAACTTAGAAAGAAAGAAAATGAAAAACAAAACAAACACCGAAAAATAGAACTAGTACCTAATATTTTTTTTGTATGGAAGAGCGTTTTTTCAAAATATTTGTTGAATTGTAGAAAAAAATATGTATTAAAACCGAAAATATATAAAAATACATAATTATATCAGAATATGCAAAAATATATGAAAACAAATAGGGCTCATCGGCTTTCATTCTTTCCGAAACTCGCAGATATACTACCAAGTATTACTTTGCAGTTGTAAAAAAATATATTACCTAAAAATCCGGACCTTAGGCACTGACTTCTGTCCGATTGACCGTGTCGTCAATGTTGATGCTTCGCCAGGTGAAAGCCACAATTTTTTGCGTTTGGGATTCTTAAAAAGATCCATTTCTCATCTCCCATAACAATTCGATGCAGGAAGCTCTTTTTATAAACTACGAAATCTTTAAAAATAAAAGAAACGTAAGAAATAAAATAAAATAAAGTTTAAAAATGACATTTGGCAACTAAATTGAAAAGTAGTAAGTACAAGAAGAGTCAATAAATAATTCTCTTCGAATAAAATTCAGTTCTACAAACAATATTTATTTTTATTCACTTGCTTCAAGCTTTCATTAATTGCTGTTGCTTTAATCAATTTTAATTTAAGCTTTGGTTTAAACTTTTGATTTGTTGTAAAATATGCAATGCATTAACGTAAATTATCGCCTTGTTCCGAAGCATCGTAACATAATAAAGCGATTAATGTAAAAATAGGTCTGAAAAATATTTTAAAGCACCGTACTGATTTACCGTATCATATTTTTCTGTGAAAATCATTATTTTCACACTCAACAGTTATTGTCATTATATGATTATTATTACAAGTACAACATTGTTTGTTATTGCTTTAATATTTTTTTTATTTATAAAATAAATCGTAATTTGACACTTTTCATGTACATAACGAATTATTTATTGTTTTAAAACGAAATGATAAGAAAATGAATATAAGAAACCCGTAATAAGATGACTAAAATAAGCACAAAACAAGAAATAATATTAAATTGGGGCCTCCTCTGCGCGTCTCCCATTATGATATTATTATCTTAGTTATGAAAAATATTTTCCTATAAAAATATATCGTTTGATGAGGCGACACAATATCTTCGCGCGCGGTAGACACGCTCAAATTAATGACTTTAGCGTAAGACACTTTTATATTATATTTTATTTTTTCATTACACACACTTTATAACAATGTGATGTTGAGTAATTTGGATGAAAGCTCGCGTATAACAAAAATTTGATTAATTTATACATCGCGTTTTCTGCAAACACACACCCACACATACATATTATATAAACAGAGCCGATTACATGATTAATTGTTGCATATACTCGTTGGTGCATGATAAATGAGCTTTTGTCATAATGTAGAGTCGACAATTAATATAAAAGTAACACCGGAGTGAAAAATTTGTCGTAAATTGAATATTTTACTCGCATGTCTGCAGAAACGAGATAGAAATTAGACAAGATCACACTAAATCATTCTCTAATACACAGTATGCTATATGTACATAATCCAGCTGTAAGACTCGTAGATACCGGAAAAAAATAAAATTTACGACTTTTATGTATACCGTTCACACTTCATAATACATAATGTAATAATAAACCGTATACGGGCAAGTATATAAAAGTAGCGCACAGCAAGAAGTTGGAAGAAAATGTTGGAATATTACCAATCATAATTTTCCTATATAAAAATATACGTTTCTTTGGAAAACTGTTAACTTGTTGGCGTGTGTTTTGCGGTACGGGATAATAATGTTAATGTTAAATACACAACATTAATAAAATATTCACGTTATGTGTGTATTTTGATTTGTTGTAATTTGTCAGACATAGACACGCGATGACTAAAATTGCTGGTTGTTTCGATATTACAATACGTTGATAGGATCGTGATGATTATTAATTAAATTATAAAAATTATGTAACTTTAATTTATATTTGGTTAAGGTGTGTGATTTAATCTTAGCATAAATAATGATTTCTTAGTGGGTATATTAAGGGGCCTACAGGTTTATAAATTTGGCTACCTCATCAATATGAGGAGGCTCAATTTGAGTTTACTTGACAAGTTACTGATGATTATTTTGTAAACTCTATTTTCTCACCATTGTTAGGATTAATTATAATAGCAGCCGTGAGTTCCCCAGTTAGAATAGCTTTGGTTCTCTTGTAAATCACATTTTGTGAAGATATCTACTCAAACGGCTTTTACTAAAAAAAAATTAAACAAATAATTTTTTCAATTATATTGGATTCAATGTAACGAATGCAGTTGGATTATACGATTCATGGATTACACGAAATTAAACCTTCGAAGTACAGTTTCGAAACCAGCTCTGACTAACTGACTTTTCAACATTTGAAATGAACATTATAATGCGGACGTGTTTTTTATTACATCGGTGCGAGTAGAGAGTTTAAATGATTTTTGATCCGAAAAGAAACGTTTAGTTGATTCGTTCTGTAAATTTTAAAAAGATCAGATTAGAAAATCGCAATATGCGGGCGTTCTGAAATAATAATAAAACAAAAGATCGTGTATCTGATCGGCCTGAAAAAAAAACGTAAAAGGCTTTTTAAATTAAATGTCGGCTACGCCAGATGTAGTAAAAGTATACACAAATTGAATGAATAATATAAACAACCCTAAATTTTATCTTTACTATTTTTCTTAAACCAATGTGTTTTTGTTAAACAAAACGTAAAATTTGATCCTTCCGAAATAGAATAAAAATGTTGGAAGAGAAACAGTAAAAGGCCTTTTGTAGAGTTTGCTTTGACGTTCAAATTCCAAGTTATTAAATATTATAATAAACCCGTTGAGATTTTTTTTTCGCTGTCAATAAGTTAGAAGCCAAAAAATTCTTAAGCATATTTTGAATTTGAAAACTACTAGCCTGGTACATTTTGTTCTACCTTGCTTTACTTAAATTTATGATCCTATCAAGAAAACGAAAGGTATTTCAGCCATTTGAAGTGATGATACAAATAAAAGGCTTTTTATCAATACGCGATAGAAATGTTAGAGAATTTATTTCTTTTTGGTCAAACAATTTAAAAGTTAAAATATTCTTAAAAATCAGTGAGCTTTAGAGTGGTAACATAAATTACAGGTCTGCTACAATACGTGTGGATAGAATGTTGAAAAAATTGCAGTAGTTTAGCATATTAAAAATTTAAGAAAAACTTGAATTTGTAAAGGTTTAACAATAAATCTGTCTAAAACTAGTTTGGCAAAGTCTCTGGTCATCGTATTTTCTTAACGGGTCTTCTATAATTTCGCCAAAACAGACAACTTCAATTCATTTGGTTATTTTTAAATGATGTTTTGCAGGAGAAATCCTATAAAAGGCTTTTATTTAGAGATACAAAAACAAAGAAATTTTCAATCAAAATACAATAAAGGCTGTTCGTGGTTAAGCGAATGTAAACTTTCAAAGTACAGCTTAGCAATTCAGTAAAAACTATAAAGGCCTTTTCCATAATTTTAGACAACCATTTTGTTTCAAACTACTATGTTTAAATTTTATTTGTTAAACGATTTTTATTTTATTTTATTAAGATTGACTTAGTCTTTTTCTTATTATTATGAATTGTTTAAAATTATAGATTTCACTTTAAAACGGATTAAAAAGTTGTGCTCTTACTTTGCAAGTTCTTGAAACTTAAACGCTTCATTTAAGATATATTACTTACTATTCATCACTGACATGTAACATACGATTCGTCTTTGACTTCTCATATACGACTCATCTGAGACACAGACAAGTCATAGACAATTCATCTCAGACTATTCACTAATGAAAAATTATCCTATTTGCTGATAAATGTATATACTCGTGTCGTGCGTGACTATCGCTGATAGTCATTGGTGTGTCGTCAATGACTTTCCTGTTAGATCCATGTTATGCTAACATTATAGACTAAAACAAAAAAGGCTGCTTCGTACTGGAATTTAAAAAAATTTAATACTCAAGTAGATTGTTTTTACTCGGAAATATTTGGAAGCGTTATATGGCCTTTATTTTTACTTGTTTCTTAAAATTTGTCAAAACCCCATATATTTGACGTATTTATGGTATCCCTAAATAAATTAAAATGTGCCTTGGAGAGTAGTTCTGGCACCATCAATAATCAAAACAATGAAGTGAATATGCTGTGGCCAACACTTGACTTTAATTTACCACAAATGTGTACATAATTCTCGAATACATTACACATGATTTATAATGCGTAAAATTAATTTAGTCGATCTTTTTTTCATTATTCTTTCTAAAATTTCAGAAAACCCACTAGATCAAGCTTGTTGAAAGTTTAATCACCAAATTTATTTGGAACTTTCCAACACTTTATCGTTTTTGTGTTTTTTGCGAAATGTTTAATTATGACGTATTGCGAATATGCAAAAAGGCTGCACAGTAGTGATGCCGAATTTTGTTGAAATAAAATTTTTTTTATGAAACTCATCATTTCCGGTAAAATTTACAAAATGATCTGAACTAATATTGCTTGTAGTTTATTTTACAATGTTTCAGTTTTTAATACTTTTTTTTGTAAATGCTATATACTGTTCAAAATATTTGCAAACAATGAGAAAGCTCTTTTGGGAGCTTCCACTTCCAGTGGGCCGAGTTCACCGAAAAATCACTGTGATCTACCATTTTATGGAAAACGCTTGAGTATGAAATTTTGATCAATAAATCGAGTTGTTTCGAATAATTCTAGCGAATAATTTAGAGGTCGAAATAAAATTTTACCTTTACAGGTGAGTAATTCCTTGTAGTGAGTAACTGAATGCCATCAATATAAGTTGTGGCGTAATACAAAGTGTGGTGTAATGTGGCGTAATGCAAACAAAAAATTCTTTCAATAGTAAATACCCGATTCTCTGTTTAAAATATCATTCAGGGCTTCTTCCGCCATTGCAGATTATTTTAGCCTCACCAATTTTAATTTATTTTATACTTAGTAAAAGACAATATATAGTAAATACTGACCAAATGGCACAGTAGTTAAAGCTTTGGTGTTTCGATCGAGAGGTACCGGGTTCGAATCCCCGATTGAGGCAGGATGCAAAAAGAAATTTTTATCAACAGATCACGATCTGTCATTAAAAGGAACACAACTACAACACCCATTTGTACAGCCGTACGTCTTCGATTTGGCAATAGTTGCAAAAGAGCAGGGTGTGCTGAAGTCCCAGAACATATGGCAGTGATGAAAATAAAAGAGAAAATAACGAATTTTTTTTTCCTGGTGTCGTGCAGACTAAACTTCTGTGTCCTCTCTATACCCTGATTGGCGTGAAACA
Source organism: Nephrotoma flavescens (assembly GCA_932526605.1). NCBI lineage: Eukaryota > Metazoa > Arthropoda > Insecta > Diptera > Tipulidae > Nephrotoma > Nephrotoma flavescens. Next base: position 37,920,246 of record OW052222.1, on the reverse strand, counting down.
TAATACATAATTTTTTTATAAAATAGAAGGTCCCAGCGATTTTCGGCCGAAATCGTCCAACGGAAGTGACATTTTCGAAAGAAGCTGTACATTTTTTTGCAAAAATTTGAAAAATATAACAGTTACGAAAAAAAAAACAATTACAAACTAAAAGATTCTAAATTTAATTTGCAACAATGTCAGTCCAGATCCCAGTAAGTTTCGGTCGAAATCGGATTTTTCGAAGTGATAGCTTCCATAGGAGGTATTTTACTTTTTCCAAATACAGTAGAAATCGGTTAAAATGTAATCGAAGGGAATAACAAAATATTCCGTGTTATGAGAATTTCGTCTTAAGAGCATATATCAATGACAAAAATTTAAAGTTATATGCATACATACTTAAAATTAATAAAAACAAATAAGTTCATATAAACAAATATGTATTTTTTCATACTTTTAAATTCATGTTATTAACCAAAAATAACATATAAAATTTCGTTTAAATAAAAACATTTATACATTACATAAGTTTCTTCATCCTCTTTATCGCTATCCTCATTTCCATCCATCAATACTATTATCCAAACTCAAGTAATCTTCGACCGTGATATTTTGAGGTAAATTTGTAACCAAAGAAATACGATCAAAAATATTATTCGCGTCATCGTTTACAGTAGTCTCACATATTATCTCTGGCCGATCATCTTCGGAAGATTTTGGAATTGTAAAACCAGAATGGCGAAAGCAATTTGCTATAGTTATAGGCGTAACAAGTTTTCATGCGTGGCCTAACATGTACAACACATCTAAGACTGATACCTGTTTCATACCTTCCTTAAGCTCAATACTTGCCAAATATTTTCGAAGGAGCACTTTTTTGTAAAACATTGTTAAATTCTTAATGATTCCTTGATCACAAGGCTGTAATACACTGATAGTATTTGGAGGCAGAAAAATTAATTTGACACTTTTTAGCTAGATCTTCAGATGTATGCTGGACAATTATATATAATTAAAACTACCTTCCTCTTTTCGTTTTAAAATCGTTATCTATAACGATTTCAACCAACTTGAAAATAAGTCCGCTGTTATCCAGGCTTTTATTTGTGATGTATGAGATTTTAACGATTTTAAAACATCTCGGATTTTGAGATTTTCCGATAACGATGAGAGGAAGTTTCTATGTTCCATCGGAATTACATCCAACAAGTAATTAAGGCATTCCTTAGATTTTTTACCACCAGCACAAGTTTCTACTTTAAATGTTTTATCCGGCATGCAACGAAGAAATAAACCGAATTAATCCGCATTAAAAATGTTTTATCTATAGTAATCCTTCAGAATAGCTGATACTTGTCGTGCCTCTCCACTAATACACTTAAAGCAAATTCCGTGTCTTATTTTGAAACGTTCTAGCCATCCACAATAAGATTTAATGGTAATTTTCTTTTCGATGACTATTTTATCAGCATTTTAAATTAATAGAGGTCCAAAAATAGGAGCATTTTGAGATCGCGCTTGTTTAAACGAAAGCAGCAATTCCAAATTTTTATTTTTATAATTTGGTAAACGCAAAGGTTTCCGGCTTTCTTTGAAATCACTCTTTTCGTATAAAGATTGAATTTTTAGACGATTTAAACGCTTATTAATCACTGAAGAACCAACAACAATTTTAAAGAATTCTAGAGAACAAAATTTAGCCAACAAGAATAATTTTATATCTCACTCACCAAAAGTAACACCAAACCTAGCCCTGCGAACGATACCAATAAATGCAATTTTATGATTTCAAACAGAAAAAATTTTACGTTTAACAAGAATTATGTACTCACTACTACCAAAAACAAAGCAAACAAAAACCATTTCTCTCCAGCAAAACAAAATTTAATTTCGGGGAATTCCCTAAAACTGAACGACTTTTTTGTTTTATGAAAGAAGAGGTGTTCAATTATAAAATTCGTGTTAAGCGAATATTTCTGTACTAACTCTATATAATGGGACCTGGTTCGTGATAAAAGTTCCGTCTTAAGCGAACAATTTTATACTAAAATAATACGGAAAAGCTAAGTACAGGTAACCCTGCAAGAACACGGTATTCCAAGAACACGGTTTCGAAGAACATATCGAAGGATATGTTCTTCGAAACCGTGTTCTTGGAATACCGTGTTCTTGCAGGGATTCGAAGAACAAATTACATGGTTTTACGATTTTCGTTATTCTCTTTTATTTTGTTTCTTGCATATCATAATAAAAAATAAGAAATAAAACGTAACATTTTTTTTTATTTTCGTTTTTGTAGGAGGGTTTCCTGTGCTAAAAAAAAAATCGTGTTATCCGTTTTCGTGTTACTGAAACGATTCAAAAATTAAATTTGCAGCACTATCGGTTTAGGTAAATTTCTCAAAATTTAAGCGGATTTTGGTCGATTTAAGCGGTCTACCGGGAATGGATGCTTCCATAGGAGCTTTTCCTTTTTTCAAATATTTTGAAAAGTATATATAGCATTAACGAAAATTGGATAAAATGAAAAGATTGTTAATTAAATTTAAAACAAAATCTGTGTAGGTCATATTTAACATTTTTCCAGAAATCACGAATTCTGATAAAAAACTTTATTTCACCAAAATTTGGCATCTATACGAAGATTAAATTTTAGAACAAGGGTTGATATTGTTAATTTTTGAAAATTTAGGCAGGTTTAATAATTAACGGATAGCAGATTTAATTTTCCAAATCCAAACCATACAAACAAAATTTGTATATTGGAATTTTGTAAATTGGCATTTTGTAAGAAATTTTTTTGAAATTTTATTTTTAGGAATTGTTTTTATTGTAATTTTGGTTTCTGGAATTTTGTTTTTCGGAATTTTGATTTTGGAATTTCAATTTTGGAATTTTGGATTTGGCAAATCGCACCGAATCCCATCGATGGTTTTAAACTGATTTTTATTTATATTTTTCAATGCCATTCCAAATGATGGGAGATGCTGGCCTTTCATATTTTTTTTATTGCAAAAAATGGGAATTTTTTCGGAATTTCGTGTATTGGAATTTTGAAAATTGGCATTTTTTATATGAATTTTGTTTTTTTTGGAATTTTATTTTTAGGAATTGTTTTTATTGGAATTTTGGTTTCTGGCATTTTGTTTTTTGGAATTTTGATTTTGGAATTTCATTTTTGGAATTTTAGATTTGGCAAAAACCGATTTTAAATTATATTTTACATTGCCATTCCAAATTAAGGAAGACGCTGGTACAACGAAAGCAATTACAAATAGCGACGTCAGAAAAGCTATAACTTGCATGATTACCTTGTGATTTTCATTTACTTCTTGTATGTTTAAATAGGTACGATTACAACGCCGCCCATTGTGACGAATTTTACAAAATTTGTTATTCTTAAATTTACGCGGCAGAGCATGCAATATTTAACAGTGTAATTAAACAGATGTGAGTGTAAATAACATTAAATTATTTTAAAGTAAATTCGTTAAGTTTTTTGAGCCATTGAATCACACATTTTTTATGTTGGGGCACATTTTTTATGTTGATGCAGTTGTTTATGTAACTTTTTATTTTTGTAGCTACGTCGGTAACTTTTTAATTTGCTTCTATATACTATGGTTGATAGAATATCTAGTATTTGTATATTATAAAAAACATTTGGGTCATGATTTGAACATCTTAAAAGAATACCCGCATGTTTCAAAATAAAAGTTGGCTCTTCCGGTATATTTAAGTATAGCATTCTTAACTTGCGAAGAGCTTTTTATAATGATTCTTGTTAAAACGCAGGCTTTCCAAAATTTTTTGGGGTATGAGAAATTTTTCTTTTTTTTACGTCCACATTCCTCTTGCTCTATAAACTTTCAGACTCTGAGTTATAATTTCTGACAGTTCTTTTAAATGATCGTTTTACATTTTGGCTTGACGTTTCAATAGCGTTATGTAAGTTTTGGGTTTTCTTGTCAAATACAAATATTAATCTGCCTGTACTATTAATTGTCAGTTGCATCAATTATAAACATAATCTTCGATCAGTGTTAATTTCTCCATTCGTGTGAATATATAATCGAGGATCTTTAAATTTAAATTCAAATAATTTAATCGGTAATTTTTTACAAAATTCAAGGCTCATAATTTGATCATTAAATTTGCTACTCAAATGAATCAGTGCTTAATGCGATAATTCAAGGATCTTAACGTGTTCGTTTTCAAAATCAAAATTTCCTCCCATTTTTAGTTGTAAGATTTTATATTAAAGGTTAACGATACTTTGCAATATATAGTCACAAGATTTTTCTGATTTTCAGCTATTTAACTCTCTCAGATATTTCCACTAGTGGTAAACAATTATTCGAAATAATCTGTAAATAGATATTGGCATCACTATAGGAAAATATTGAAAAATGGTTCCTGTGCGCTTGGCACAAGCTTCTTTTCTGGTTTTGCAATGGTCAATGCAACGAAATTTTCGTCGTTAGCTATTTCTGTTACTTTTGAAATGTGAAATTCATTTTGACTATTCATGATTGGGGTTTAAAATTTATCATTCGTTTTCCAGATATTATTTATTTTTTATTTTTTTTATTGTCACTGCAATCTGTTCTGCAATCTACTTTTTACGTCCATACTTTTATGCTGAAGTCTTATGAAGTTTCATCCCAGTCAATCAATCCGCTGTATATAGCCAGTATAGCGACTGAATTTTAGCTAAAAAACAGTTTTCGTCAAATATCTAATATTTCCACTTAAATTTTGGCAAAACAGGTCTGGACCGGTCTTGTTGGACAATTAATTTTCAATTTATTAGTATACTCGTTTTTCACGTAAATAATAAAATTTTTAAAATCTTTTCAAAAAATCGAAAAAGCTCCTATGGAAGCCAGCTATCACTGGGACCTCCTAATTTAAGGTAAAAGATTAAAGTAAAGACTAAGATTCGTCTAGGCTGTATAGCTTTCGAATTTTTGTTAATAACAAATTTTTGTCAAAAAGCTTCAATACCGCTTAAAAAACCAATGTGGACTGATTTTGTTGCAAATTTAGATTAGAATCATTTAGATTCTCATTTTGTGTTGTAAACGATGAACTTTTCAAAATATTTACAAAAAAACGGAAAAGCTTGCTTTCACTTCTGGTTGACCAGTTTCATCCAAAAATCATTGTGGTCTGTTGATTTATGAGGAAATGCTATGTGTGAAGTATCATTCTGATCAGTCAATTTATTTGAGGTGAAGGGTAGCTACAGAAATTTTGCGATATATCGAATGGCAAACCAATGGAAATTTTTCGTCATTACTATACTTCATTGTACTACTTAAATGGAAGATAATAGCAATCATTAAAAATTTGACCTCAACATTTTGGTAGTTTTACCATTTCATATATCGCCGAAGTAAAAAAAATAGAAGAAATAAATACTAGGAATAACAAGCTTTCAATGGAACTTTGAAAAACTCAAAAACAAAAAGATTGTAAATTAAAAACAGATCATTGTGCCGGAAATGCCACCAAACTTCGGCTTCTATACAGTCTAAGCAGATTGAACATTCGGAAAAAGACTTTTTCCATTATTTGGAAGATCCTTGCGAAATTTGGTGAAAATTTGTGTACAGTTTCCAAAGTGAACGAATTTTTAAATCAACAAGAGTTTGGTAATTGTAAACATTTAAAAAAATAGGAACCAAAAGTTTTAAGTTCTTTATATTTCATTACATTGAAAGCATCATTTAATTTCAATTGAATTCTTAATGAATAATGACCAGACATACTTAATTAACTATGAACGCTGAATTTAAATTAAAAGTTGCATTGGTCAGCTGTTGTTGAGGTCTCTGGTTTGAAATATTAATTTGACTATCAAAGTTCTGTTTTATTTTACAGTGCTTAGCTCATATTTTCAATTACCTTTGGGTTGCATCTCATGAATATAACCATAAATTCGTTAAGGTGATTTTAAAAATGCTTCAGTTTATTCTTGGAAAGTAAAAATCCCTAATATGCCTTAGGGATTTTTACAAGTTTGCATGATTACAATCTTGGCTTTGATGAATAAACTTTCAAACATCCAATACATATGCTTAGAATAATCTTTCAACTGATTGAAATTAAATAAAAATTCCTAGTTATCCCCCTTTGCAATTTGAGTTTTACGTCGTATTTAGCAATTTTCAGGTGTAACCACTAAATGGGAATGATAAATTTTGTTTGAGTAATTCGAATAATATTTTTTGATTATTGCAGTGTTACACTAATATTTAGCTTTCGATATCTAATAACTCGGAATTTTTCCTACATTTCCGAAATGTACAAATCGATCGATTTGTCACCTTCATGATTTCCACACGCAATAACATATTATGACTGTCTATATAAACGAGATGAATTTGGATTTATTTGTTTAGGATTTTTTTTTCTGCAACCACTCGACAAAAATTTATTTTGATTTCTTCTCCATTTTATATACATATATATATATCCCTGTTTATGACAGATTCCAACTAAATAAAAGCATATAAACATACACAAAAAAAATTAAATTTTAACAATGATAAATTCACTTGAGTTTTTCCAACATAAAAGCATACCGTATACGATTCATATACATAAGGTTTATTCTATTCAAAATTTTTACTTTTCTTTATTTTTTTGGTATCTATCTATGTGACTCTTGCTCGTTTCGTTCCCATGTATAAATTTTCAGTCCACACAACAAACCTATATATCCCAGAATTATCTTCAATTTTTCATAAAAAAACAATAATTCATCACAGTCTCTGAATCTTCTTCGTCTTCTTGTGCTGCGCTCATCTTATATAAATTTTTTGCTACGTTTTGTCATAGTTCAACCAAATAAAATAGATTTACTACAGTGCCATGGCATACACTCTCTCCCTCAACGAGATAAAATTATATATCTATAAACTGGAAAAGGTACTTCTTATATCATACAAAATAAGGATGTATGGATTGTATTAAGCAGACAAAAGAGGATTCCTCGTTATACATATTATATCCTCGTAGAGTAGAAGAGAGTGATAACTGGCGGAAAATGAAAAAAAATAAAAAATAAAAAACTGATTGTGTGTTCCGAAAAAGACATCAATCACTTGTGATTTTATTTACATTGTGTTTGTGTGTGAATGATGAAAAGTGTTTTTCTGTATTAAATAATTGGTTGTTGTTGCGAGATATTATCTAATTCTCTGGGTATATTACTAAATTTGATTTTAAATGGCCTCTCTTAAACACCTCTCGTTTTGTCTGTTCTATGTCATTTTGAATTATTGGGATGTGAGAAGCTCATTCGCACAAAAATTTCATTACATTATAATCATACTCGAGGACCCCTGTGCATTTGCACAAAACGTTATTTTACTCGTATATTTCTACAGCATTTTCGATTGTTTCTTGATGCGATGTTTCGAAAACATTAAAAGTTCAAGAATCGGATGTAACAGTTCTAGAAAATGCTGTGTAAAGTTGAACATGTGTAAAACATGGTTCAGAAAGATACAGACCAACTCTTTCGAACGTTTGGCCTTGCAATTTATTTATTGTGATGGCATAAGATAGGTGTACTGGAAACTGATGTCGAACGAAGTTGAAAGGCAAAGATGGATCATTAGTTTTGTCTAATGCAATTCTAGGAATGAAATGTACCATCCGTGAATGCGGTCCGGTAATTATTTCTACCTTTAAGCTACTGGCAGCAAGTGGACAATGAAGAACCACTTACCGTGTTCCAAGATTTCGTAATAACATAACTATACATCCCTTTTTAAATTTAATTCAATATGGTGGTAACCTTGATGGATTTATTGGGTTAAAATATTCTACTGGAAAATTAACTTAATCAGAACTTCATCTGCCTTAACTTTTTCAAGTTCGGTATAATTTATTAGTCGGACATACTCAGTTTTCGGACACAAAATTGCGCGTTTTTTATAGATGCAAAATCATTTGTAGTATATGATGAACCAAAAATATCTGTAATGAGATCTCCGGAAATATAAATTGAAGGTATTGGAATAGAGTAGTGAGATTTTTTTGTGTGTGAGGTATCAACTACTAAAATGTGGATCACTTAATTGCTCTCATATTTTTATATTTGAAAGCGTTGCCATAAATTGGAGTTTTTTATGATAACAGGTAATACTTGCCGAAAACCTCTTCCTAAGATTATTACCTTTTCTCCAAACGGTAAATCCTTTTTCATTAGATCGCCAAATATTAAATTAAAATTTTCAAATGCTATGCCTGAAAATAGATTTTAAAAACTTTAAACTTTTTTAATTTTTGGAAATTTCACGACGTACATATTGAGAGGCAATGAAAACGCAGAGTGACGTGTCATTCCTTTGGGTAAAAGAGTTGCTGCTGTTCCTGTCCATGCAACATATAATACATTTCTATTTTCTGCATCGTTTTTGAATAACGCTCGGTATAAAAATCTTTATCCACTTCCACTAGATTCAGCTAAATAAAAACACTTTTGGGAAATCCTTTTATATTATGACGAAATATCACGGAAGCTGCGACATACTGATTATTATTGAGTAATCCCCAGATTAGGTTCAGTTGTTCTTATAAAAGGAGCAAAGTTATATTCCGAATTAATATTTCTGTTGCATTAGGTATAGTGGTAAAAGTATAGTAAAAAATCAAATCCTGCTTGCTCACACTGTTTCAACTGAAACACGCAACACCACAAAAACTTCATCAATGCATAAAATCTTCTAGAAAAATGCTCTTAAAATTATTAAAAGGTTGTAATGGATCTGAAGGATTGTAATAGCACAGTATAGTAACGAATAATGCTCGCAGTGATTTTGGCCACATTGGCAACATTTTGGCAAACTGATGAACAATTATGTCACTCATTGTTTACGTCAACTGCATGTAATAATGGTAATCTAGTTTTATTAGTGTAAATATTATTATCATTGCTTTAGTGAAATTTAAGTATATATATATATATATATATATATATATATATATATATATATATATATATATATATATATATATATATATATATATATATATATATATATATATATATATATATATATATATATATATATATATATATATATATATATATATATATATATATATATATATATATAGTTAAGTTTATGCACGTTGAATAAACTAAAAAAATGTTTTTAGGACTATGTCCACTTTATTTAAATCCAAACTTATATCTAAATTACAAACAATTTTCATTTACTTTATATACTAAAAATATTGATGATTAATCTTATTCTACTTTATATGAAATATGTACACGCGCAGCTGATTCAGCTTAAAAGATGCACATGCAATGTTGACACGATTATGTGGAATGGAATGCATGTGGTGTAACTTGATGACCTGGTTGTACCTTTGCTGACGTGGTTGTGGCTTGTGCTTAACTTCTCCCCCTTTAAAAATCCTCGACCCGTGGATTAGAAGTTTAGCTGAATAGGTTGGATTCCTGGTGGTGTTGCTACCTGATTAGTATTGCCTTCCTTTGGAAGCCAGATGGTTTTCTTCCGTTTCCTATATCCCGCTCTTGCTATGAAGATAATAATTACTATTGTAATTACTAATATGATTCCTATATCTGTTCCGTTGTTTATTTGGTGATCTATGGCGAGTTTGTCTATTAGCCCTATGTTCTTTTGATGTAAATTATGCAGATATTCCAGGTTGAGTTTTACCCCCTTTTGTGTGATATTCGTTTGCAGCATAGGTGGAAGAATCTGAGAGGTTATTATTTCCTTGTTGGTGAAGGTCCAGCCTTTTACTTCTAACGTTTCATTTTGGTACTGGATCAGGAAATTTCCTTCTAGCTGTTTCCCCATTCTGCGTTACAGTACCGTTAAAGTTATTTAAAAATATGGTGTTTTCGTTTACTGGTTCTATCACTTCTTTCTCATTAAATGAAAATTCACACCCCGCATTGATACCCTTCATTAGTTGGTTAATACAGTGGTCCTCTTTTAATTCTTGTAGTTGATTACGTCCACATATAGTGACTTCTCTTCTACTCTTGCATTTTTCAGTCATGCCATATATTTTGTGTTGATTTATTAGAATTTCATTATATTCTAGATGAATTTGTTTATTACTCTTGATGGTTGATCTTAATTTTAAGTGGTGAAATTCCTCTCCGGTTGTTTTTGGAATTGATATGACGTATAGGATAATAGTATCTTTCATTAGCATTGTTGGCTCTGCGTGTTCTATGGCTTCAATCTCGTTAAAATATGGTAGGGTTTCTATCTCGTTGACTAATCGGCTAATTTCCTCTTTATCCAGCAAGTTTGAGTTTATTATACCTCCTTTGGCTAGTTGAGCTGCCCTTATTATTTCCTTTACTTCTTCTTTTAGCAGTTGAAGGCGGTTAAACATTGTTTGTTGGAGTGCTTCTTCCACATTTCCTTCTAGGTGAAGTTGGATTTCGTTGTGTTGTTTGAGAATTTGTTGAATCTTCTGGGTAATGGCTTTGTTTATTTTGTACTGCTCGTTGTTGTTTTCCACTATCCTATTCTGGCTGGTTATAATTGTATCCCAGTCAGTTGCATCAGGTGATCCGGCAATCCATTTCCAAGCCGAGCCAATCCAATTGATTGAGCGCTTGGTTTTTTGCTTGGAATTCTTAAGCTCTCCCAATAGTTTGCTGATCTCTCCAATCTGGTACGCTAGTTGTGGTTTGAAGAGGCTAGCTGGACTGATGTCTTTTATTTCCGATTGTATCCTGGATAGGAGATCTTCGTAGCAGCCAAGATCTATTTGGTGGATTAATTTGAAACTTCCACTGATTATATTTCCATTCCCTTCTCTTATTGAAATCAATGGGGTGTCATAATGATAGATGTTTAAGGACGTCACTGTGGTCCAAAGGCATAAGCTGGAAAGAAAAGAACTTTACTTAGCGATGTTCTTTATTTGTGTTTTGTGTATTCGTCGTCCGGAGTTGGTGGTCACTGTAACTCTGTTGTCTTTTGCTAAAGTTTCTTTTTTGAATTTAGGTTTGTTTTTGCCCTGGATCTGTTTTATGGCAGTATATATAGTTTCTCCCACCTCGTAGGATTTTGGTTCACTTTTTTTTACGTTCTCTCGCTGTATCTTGAGTTTTTGACTATGTTTAATTCTTTCTATAAGGTCTTCGTTTACTTTCTCCTTATAATCTCGCAGGTCCTGGTAATTGATGCGTTGTATTCTTCCGAGGAATACATCGCTTGGTTTTTTTCCAATGACCGAGTGGATGGTGTTATTATATCGGTCGACGGCAATGTTGACCAATTCCTTTATTGTTAGATCCTTATATTCCGTCTGGATACATCTTAAAATTTCGATCACGGTTGAGTGTACCCTCTCTATAGTTCCATTTACCTCGCTCTTGTTTGCAGGTGTTAAGTACACTTTTATTCCGAGTGTTTTTATATAATTCGTTATGATGGGACTCAAGAAGCTTGGTTCGTTGTCCATTACTAACATCTTCGGTGCCGTGAAGTAGTGTAATATTTTAATTATTTTCTCCCGCAAGTGTAGAACGGATCGATCCTTAATGTGAAAAAATTTTGAAAATTTGGAAAATTTGTCCACACATGTGATAAATTTTTCATCCTTTATGTCAATAATATCCATGTGTAGTATTTCCGATGGGTATGTGGGGATCGGTGTTTCTTGTAGTTTAGGCTTGTTGGGATGCCGATCGTATTTATTTTCGTTGCAGGTTTCACATTCCTTTGTGTACTTCTTTACTAAGCTTGCCATCTGTGGGAAGTAATATCTTTCGAGAATCTGTTCTTTGTTCTCTTTCCAATTACGGTGCGCTCTTCGGTGTTCCTCCTCGATAATCCGGAATTTGTTTTCCTCATTACAAATGTCTTCCACTACCCGTCGTGTTAGTCGAACCTTGTAGTTGACGAAGTCTTCTTGGTAGACTTCCTGTAGTAACTGCATATATTCTTCAGGTATTTTTATACCATTTAGAAGCGATGGATGTAATTTCTTCTTTAGAATTTTCCTTAGTGCTTCCTTGTTTATGTCGGGCAATGCGATGTAGTGCCGATGGTAGCCTCTATGTGGTTCCTCGTAGATGTACATGTCATCGCCTCTCGTGAAGATCATTTGGATTTTGAAAACATTTATTGGCGAGTCACAGTGTGGGATGAGCTGTGTTCCGTCTTCCTCCGCGCTGTGTACCGTTCCACTACTAGATGACGAAAGGTTGTTAACTTCTAATTTCAATCTTGATAGTGCGTCTGCTACTTTATTGGTTATGCCTGGTTTATACACTAGTTCGTAATTGTATTCTTCGATGCGGGCCTTCCATCTCTTTAACTTGTTGTTATTGTTGCGGTTACTTAAAGCGAACGTTAACGGTTGATGGTCCGTAACTATTTTGATTTTTTTTGCCCCATAAAGATAGTTTCTGAGACTATCAAGCGCCCACACGATTGCCAGCATTTCTTTTTCATTCGTGGCATAGTTTTCCTCTGTTGTATTTAAGGATCTTGACAAATATGTAACTGGACGGTCTTTGCCTATCTCGCCCTGTGATAAGACGGCTCCTATACTGGTGTTTGACGCATCCGTTGTAAGAATGAATGGTTTGTTGAAGTCTGGGAACGTGAGTAGATCTGCTGATGCCAAAAGTTCTTTCAGCTGTTCGAAAGCTTTCAGTTCCTCAGTGCCTAGCTCGATCTTGATTCCCTTGGATTTATTCGCTTTTACCTGAGCATTCTCCCCTCTTGTTAGATTCGTGAGTGGTTTTGCGATCTTTGCAAAATCTCTAATGAATCGTCTATAATACGAAGTGAGTCCGAGGAATCCCTTCAGGTCTTTAAGGTTCTCCGGTGGTTTGATGTTCTTAATTGCTGCCACTTTCTTTGGGTCCACTTTTATACCGGAGCCGGTCACAATATAGCCCAGGAATTCCGTTTCTTCTTTGAGGAATTCTGTTTTGTTCAAGTTGACTCTAAGATTCGCGTCTCGTAATTTGTTGAATATTTTCTTGACGTTTTCTAGATGTTCATCCTTTGAATTTCCTCCAAAGACGATTATATCGTCGATGTAGACATAGCATATCCTTCCAATGAATTCCTTTAAAACATCGTCTATCATGCGTTGAAAGATAGCAGGCGCGTTCTTTAGCCCAAATGGTAATCTCAGGAATTCGTATTTCCCGTTCATTGTGGAAAATGCGGTCTTCGGAATGTCGCTCTCCTTCATTTTTATGTTATGGAAGCCGGATGTTAAGTCAATCGTTGTGTAATATTTGGAGTTCCCTAGACTAGCGATCGTGTTGTTTATGTCTGGTATTGGATATGTGTCCGATATAGTTATTGCATTCAGCTTCTTAAAATCGATTACCATGCGGTATTTTTTCACCCCTGACGCATCTAGTTTCTTCTCTACGATCCATATCGGTGAATTATATGGACTCTTCGAAGGTCTGATGATCCCATCCTTCAGAAGATTTGATATTTGTTCCTCCACTTCGCCCCTCATATTTACCGGATATGGGTAGGTTTTTGCGTATACGGGTTCTTCCGTTGTTGTTCTAATTTCAGCTCTCACATTTGTCTCGATGATTTGTTCGTCATTCATTGGACCGAAAAGTGGTAAAAATTTGTTGATTATGGCTTTCAATTTTAACTTTGTTGTCTCGTCCAAGTGGTTGTCTCTAATTTCTATGTTATTGACTTGGGTTGAAATTTTCTCCTTCAGTGGGATGTTAATGTCTGGAGAGATGGTTAAGATATTTTGTCTTCTATCAATCATCGCTCCTACTTTTTTTAATGTATCATCCCCGATTATACCGTCGAATGATGTCAATCCCGGTAGTATATAAAAGTCCACTTGAATATCGTTTCCGAATTTTTTAAATATAGGTGCGGTTATTTTCTGTTTTATTCGTATATCCCCTCCGGCTGATTTAACTATGAATGGTTTAGTTACGGGCTGAGCACCTTTGGCGAGTTCCTTTTTTACGAAGTTCTTATTTGCGCCCGTGTCTATTAGGAATTTTAGTATTTTATTGTTGCTGCATTGATACTCTAAGTATGGTAGGCTCGAGAGGCCTCCTCTATAAAATTTATTTCGTCAATTGCGTCTAAATCTTCATCTTCATTATCGTCGTAATTTCTGATATATTCCTCGTATTCATTTTCATCGTTCTCTTGTTCGAGGTGAAATACTCTTTGTTGTTTCTGAGCTTTTGCATTTATGTCAGAATTTGGTTCCCTCTTAAAGTTTGGGTTTTGGTAGTTATTCGGTCGGTTCATGTAGTTCACATTCTTGGTTTGAACTGATCCTAACTCCATCGGTATTGGCGGTTTTGGATGTTGTGGCCTTTGTGGTATTCTAATGTCTTGCTGTTGCTGATTTATGCCATACCCCATGTTCCTTTGCTGAAGAGATAATCTAGGAAGTGGCCTTGGCACTTCTTGCTGGAACTTATTTTGTGACGGGATTTGGTTGACAGGAACTGCAACTACATTGTTAAAATTTCTGTTATGTATCTGCAGGTTTCGGAAATTCAGATTTTGTATTTCCAGGCATGATGAATATGCCTCTGGTAGAGTTGATGGTCTTTGTATCATCAGCATTCTTGGAACCTCAGCAGATAACCCTCTCACAAACACATCTAGAGCACGATTCCTGTACATTTCTGTTAGTACCCTCATCGTGTCCTGATTGTAGTTTTCCGTTTTTATTTTATTTATTATGAGCGATAATTGATGGTTGACGTTTGCAAAGAACTCATCTATGCTTCTGTTGCCTTGCGTCAGCTTACTGAGTTGATGTTCTAACGTGCGCTGATCCCGTTTGTCCGCATAATGGAGTGAAAGGCAGTTCTTTATTTCACTCCAATTTCCATTGAATATATTGTACGATACAAGTGCCGAATCCGCGGTGCCTCTTATTTTTTGTCGTATACTGTTAAGGATGGCTCGATAGATAGGCTTCTCTTTGACTATTTCATAGTCCTGTAGTATGCTCTCTACACTATTTATCCACGATAGGTAGTGTAGGGGATTACTATCGAAAACCTGTAGCTCCTTCACACAGTCGGGTAGTTTGCTGATTTCCCTTAAATCGTTTTCATCTCTTGGCCCGTTTGGTGTAGTATTGTTAACGATGGGTGTTTCTTTGGCTTCCAATCGCTCTAATCTCCTTTCCATTTTATTTATTACCTCAATGTGCGCATTGAGTGCCCCGGTCAATTGTACAATTGAGGCTTGTAATTGGTCTAGTGTTATAGCCATATTATTATTATTTCGTATTAGATATGATTTAAAAACTTTTATAGTTTTGTATTATTTTCGGATTCCAGAAAAAATTCCTTATTATTAAATGATTTTGTTTTAGATTATAATTATTATTCACTTTTAAATTATTAAATTATTACTCGGAATACTTTTATTATTATTATTTATCAATTTTAATACACGATTTGATATTTTATTTGGGTTATTAGGTTATTACTTTCACTTTAGGAAGTTGTTTATAACTTTGTTACACAATTATTACTTACAGTATTGTGATCTTCATTTGAGAGGATTTCCCCTATGTTTTAGAAATTCTACGGGTATTTTCGTTTCCCCGGAGATATAAGCTGGAGTGTGTACACTTGTTTTTATCGTTACGGATGATTCGCAGTTTCCCTCTTTAGCTACCAGCGTTTATGCTTGCCAGTTGCCTACTAATGGTGCGGTTTCACTCACGTTACTGTATATCACTTTATTACTATAGGGATAGTAATTTATATTCTACTTCTTTGTTATGATCTACTGTTAATAACAAATAAGAGTTTTATGTTTTATCGCGATGAGAAGATTAAAATTGTTATGATCGACTGTTAATAACAATTTTCACACTTTTTTATTATAAAATTACTAGGGATAGTAATTTTGTATCACTTTTATTTTATTATGTTCCACTGTTAATAATAAACTTTATTCTGACGTTTTTTCCTTTAGGATAACTTTTAAATTTGTTTCGGCGCCAGTTAAGTTTATGCACGTTGAATAAACTAAAAAAATGTTTTTAGGACTATGTCCACTTTATTTAAATCCAAACTTATATCTAAATTACAAACAATTTTCACTTACTTTATATACTAAAAATATTGATGATTAATCTTATTCTACTTTATATGAAATATGTACACGCGCAGCTGATTCAGCTTAAAAGATGCACATGCAATGTTGACACGATTATGTGGAATGGAATGCATGTGGTGTAACTTGATGACCTGGTTGTACCTTTGCTGACGTGGTTGTGGCTTGTGCTTAACTTATATATATATATATATATATATATATATATATATATATATATATATATATATATATATATATATATATATATATAAAGGGTTATCCAATTCGAGGTTGATAAAGTAAACTTAAAAAAAACACACAAAATATTCGGAATGTATTGTAATTTTTATTTCATTTTACAGACTGATCCTTGCCATTTTTAGTTAAATAAGATATCATTCAAATGTCCTCCACGGGACTTCTTACAGGCCTTGATTCTTTTGAGGTAATTTTCAATGACTTTTCGGCACATTTCGGGCGGTATCTCGGCCATTACCTTACGAATATTAGTTTTCAATTCGTCAAGTGTTTGAGGATTGTTTGCGTAAACACGATCTTTCGCGTAGCCCCACAAAAAGAAATCCAAAGGCGTTAAATCACTGGATCTTGGAGGCCAATTGACATCAGCCAATCGCGAAATCAAACGTCCAGGAAATTTCTCTTGAAAAAGATCTCGATTTGCTCGTGTTACGTGACTGGTTGCTCCATCCTGCCGGAACCACATATCGTCAAGATCATAATCTTCGATTTTCGTAAAAAAATAATCGGTTAACATGCGGCCATAGCGCTCAGAATTGACGGTAACGGTTCGTCCATGGTTGTTCTCAAAAAAATACGGCCCAATCACACCACCAGACCACAATGCGCACCAAGCAGTGACTTTTTCCGGGTGTAATGGCTTCTCTACAATCAATTGTGGATTTTCTGAGCCCCAAATTCTACAGTTTTGCTTATTAACGTATCCACCAAGCGAAAAATGAGCTTCATCACTGAAGAAAATTTTGTTCGAAAAATCAGCATCGACGGATTTAATAATTTTAACGCGTTGGTCGATTGTTAAATGCTCCATATTCTTAAATGGCAGAATGTCAACTAAATAAATGACAGCGTACTTGACGTTTATCTTTGTCAGATGTCGGTATACAGATTTCTACTTTATCAACCTCGAATTGGATAACCCGTTATATATATATATATATATATATATATATATATATATATATATATATATATATATATATATATATATATATATATATATATATATATATATATATATATATATATATATATATATATATATATATATATATATATATATAAATCTGATTACATGTGGTTATTTTAATAAAATTTACTAAATGAAGATTAATATTCACTTCGTGCATGTAATAATCTGTTTTTCTAACTTGCAGTGTATGAGTAAATGTGCAGTATATTCCGTGAACTATTGATCCATTTGAGTTTAGCCATTAACTAAATGCATATTGTATTTAAATTAAAACTCGGAAACATATATGACTGTAACAAGGGATTGATTCACTTCCTGCATGTAATAATTTTAATCTAGTTTTATTTGTGTAAATATTATTATTATTGCATGAGTAAAATTTAAATATAAATATATTCTGATTAGATGTGGTTATTTTAATAAAATTTACTAAATGAAGATTAATATTCACTTCGTGCATGTAATAATCTGTTTTTCTAACTTGCAGTGTATGAGTTAATGTGCAGTATATTCCGTGAACTATTAATCCATTTAAGTTAAGCTATCAAATAAATGCATTTTGTATTTAAATTAAAACTAGAAAACATATATGAATGTGACAAGAGATGGATTCACTTAGTGCCTGTAATAATTGTAATCTAGTTTTATTTGTGTTAAAATTATTATTATTGCTTGAGTGCAATTTAAATATAAACATATTCTGATTACATGTGTTTTTTTAATAAAATTTACTAAATGAAGATTAATATTCACTTCGTGCATGTAATTAACTGTTTTTCTATTTTGCAGTGTATGAGTGAATGTGCAGTATATTCCGTGAACTATTGATTCATTTGAGTTAAGCTATCAAATTAATGCATTTTGTATTTAAATTAAAACTAGGAAACATATATGACTGTAACAATGGATTGATTCACTTCCTGCATGTAATAATTATAATCTAGTATTATTTGTGTAAATACCATTATTATTGCTTGAGTAAAATTTAAATATAAATATATTCTGATTAGATGTGGTTAGTTTAATAAAATTTACTAAATGAACATTAATATTCACTTCGTGCATGTAATAATCTGTTTTTCTTATTTGCAGTGTATAAATGAATGTTTAGTATATTCCGTGAACTATTGATCCATTTGAGTTTAGCTATCAAATACATGCATTTTTATTAAATTAAAACTAGAAAAAATATTTATGGCAGGGATGGCAGTCATTTTGTCTTTAACATTATTTTAATTTAAACCATTATTATTCAAATTATTTCCTTCAAATAAATGAAATAAATAAACACTGAAAGATAGTTTGCTCTTTTGTTCTTTAATGCCTATAGATAATTTCTGGATTGGATTAATTTTACATGATTTAATATGTTTTTACGGAACCAGCTTTAATTTTGTTAATGGACAATTGAACTATATTGAAAGTTTAACTCATAATAATAAAGTTTTATTGCAGGAAATGTACCATTTATACGGGTACTTATTTAATTAATGAATTTTTTTCAGGATGCTGATTGCGGACCTTGTATACCATAAAACCAAAAATAATTGTGCTGTTTTGTGCCAATCAATTTACTAACTATTGACTACTTAGGTGTCTGTAACCGGGTCAAGTCTATCATATCTAACAAACTTTCCCCTCCCTCAATCTTGTTATATGTAAAAGGGGTGTACGGTAGGCCCGGCGTATCCGGGGCCCCTGCTAAGTAGAGTATAAGCTAAGAAACCCTGCTAAGTATAGGCCGTACATTCTAATTAATCAATCAATCAATCAATCAGATGGCTTTCGCCCCAAAGTGTGAATTTGGAGAACGTTTTTGCTATTAATTGTTTTTATATAAATGCACAATATTCTGTTATAGAAAGTTATGTGGCCTTAACAGGCTCTCTTCTTAAAACATTTTCAATATTATGTTGTGTGAAAAATATGAACTGACCATCTTGTAAATTAACAGATTGGCCATGAATTGGAAGCTCCTGGATATGCCAAGCAGCTTCTTGTGAACTAATAAGACGACAATTCAGGTATTGATTTATTTAATCATATTCTACAACATTGCCTGCATTGTTTGTAAAATCAACCTCAACTCTAATTCTGGCGTAATGTTGGCCCTTTGTTACGTATTTGTGTTTATACTTTATTGCTTTAACTGTCGGGCAAAGCTCGACGTTTATATGGGCGTTATATTTTAGACTCAGAAAGTAATTATAAGGAACAATATAGCGATTATCAATTATAATATTCGATCGTGATTTTGGTTGATTTTCTAAACTAGTAAGAGGTCATCACTTATACTTTGAATAGTTACCTATGCGGATATGTCAGTTTCATTGCAGGAACTTTTTGGGAATTTTTTCTAACTTTTTCTATCAACACAATTCTTGTTCAATCCTTCAGGACCATGAATATTTTGTTTAATAATTATTTCATAGACTTGTAGAGTTTTATTAGAATATTTAGGATAAATTATGTGGTCAATATCATCGATTGTTCTAAATTCATCCTCATTCTTAAGTGTGAATAAACAATGCGCGTGTGATAATCCACATTTTTGATGTTCAATTATATAAACATAAGAAACAACATTCCCAAATATCTACCTTTTAATAATATCGTCTATAAATACTTTTAGCTTTAAATTGAAGACTCGAGTAACAATATCAGGGTGATCTGAAGCATTTTGAAAAATTTGTAAGTTCTTATTTTATTTTTGTCCACGCTGGATTATACGTGAATGTAATAAATAAAACATGGCGACCAAATTTCCGAACCATATGGCCATATTATCTTTATTTAGTTTTGTCATAAACCGTGGACCGCCAATAAATGAAGAAGGCAGTATATACTCATTATCTATACTGCAACATTTTTATTTTAACCATGGTTATTGACAAAATCTAAAAGACCTTTATAAGATTCCACACGAAGAGATTGCTGGTTGGTTGGTATAAAATTTAATCTATTAATAGTTAAATAATTATTGCTGGAATAGTTTCCCACCATATCGCAACGGATTAAAAACGTTGAAACGGACTGCAATTTTATGGAAATAAAATTGTAGTGGTGTAATTTTGTATCGGATTGTAGGGGCATTTTCCGAAGAATGATTCATATTCGTTGTCCAGCCATATTGTCCATTAGAAAAAACAGTTGAAATACCATTGAATAAAGGTGTTTTGATAATGGATGCACAGCAAAATCAAGTGTAGCTGGTATATTACCATTGTGATCTGAAACAAAAATTCGAAAGACCATAAAACTAAAGGCTTTCGAAAGAACATACATAACTTCGAAAGAGCATATATCAGGTGAGTCTTATGACCACCAACACATAGCACAGCAGGAAATTGTATGAAGTTATCTTTTAGCACAGGATAAAATATTTCCTTTATGTAATACAAAAATGCTTCAGACGTCATCCATCCCCGTTTTAGTGTACAGTTTATCGAGTACAGTTTATCGATCAGTTTATCGAGTCCAAAACGTCTTTTGGGTTTCGTTTATAGTGGAAAACGATCATAGGGGGTATAATAAGAGCATTATGTCTAAAACATTGTATTTTCTTGACATTATTATAACTGAAGAGATATCTAAAAGATGGTTATTAAGAGCGGCCATTACTCTTCTAAAATAAAATAAAAACTACCTAGGTGCTAAGGTAGCTTTGAACTACTAGGCTCATACCTTGGATGTTTTTTTTTAATCCATTAATAACCCACTTGGCTCATTACTGGAATGTTTGAATATTTTTAAAAATTCTGTAATGAGCCTCCCATTACTGGCTTATGATTGGAATTTATTAATTTAAAATGCCCAATGATGAGCCCCTACTTTTTGGTGAGAACTATTCAATATTTTTAAAACATCAAATGAAAATTACATTATGCACTGATCAATAGTTTAAACTGAGTAAAATATTTTACTAATAATAAACTACATTAACTTACCAATAGGTTTAAATAAATAGATCCTTTGTTAAATTTGTTAAAAAAATACAAATACAAAGTGAAATTTCTTGTTCGACTGACAATAAAAACCTCAATTGGAAGAACAAAACAATAAAATCAAATAATTAGGGAATTCCCCTTTAAATATAAATTTTTAAAATAATAAATATAATGCAAGCTAATTAGTAATATATCTAGTGAGGGCTCATCACTGGTAAAGGGCTGATGACTGGGTTGTTTACAATATGATTTAAAATTTTGCTTTATATGTTTTGTTTATATGTTGGTGCCATTAGCATTTCTTATATAAAAACTGCCAACATTTTTTGCTTGAGATGGTTGGGAATTCCATCTCTGGTGTTTCACTATAGCCACTTGTCTCCGGTTTCTTACTTGTCTCCGGTCAGTATCCATTAATTTTCGAATTTGTTGAGCTGTTGGATTATTATGGAATTCCCACGAAGCTTCTATTGAAGATCTGCCAGGAAAGACAAAAACATTGGCCCTTGGAGCCGGACTAAAATCAGAACATAGATATTTTTTTAATTGTTTCGTACTGACGCTTCAACGTACGAACAAATATTCAACTTTAAATATAAAATTGTTGATCTTTCGTCGATTTCGCCACCTGTACTTACTATAAGAATTTTCAGTCTCATGAATTTACAGAACGCATATGAGCAATTAATGGAACGAATCATTGAGTTTGATGAGGACCCAGATTTCCATGAAACCTTGCGTCAAAATAGAAAAATTTAATGATGATATTTATGGTTTAAAAGCAAAAATACCGTTAGTAGTAGAAAATCAAAACTCGTCCACGAACAGTACAACCGCTTGATCACAAATCACTATTCTCTATATTCAGTAAAAACCTAAACTGCCTCATCAATATTCAATTTAGATGGTAAACCAGAAAATTGGATTCGGTCGCGCAACACGTTTGTTGCACTAATTCATATTGATGAATCTTTGCCTGGCGTTATTAAATATTCTTATTTATTAGATCGAATAACCCAAGAAGCTAAGTTTCAACTATAGGAACTAAAGTTTTATCAGTAGTAGGTTATGAAAACGCGTGGCGAGCCCTGTAAGATAATTATGCTCTTTTAAATTTTCCGCAAATTGTAAAGGTTAGTCACAAAGACTTACAACATTTGATTAATGTGTGTGTTTGAATTATTTTTGCATTGAATTAATACCAACAGGAGTTAAACAATTTAGGGGAACAAGTGATGATAATCATTGTTCTGAAAAAATTGATTTCTCTGTACCATTGAATTGTCTATACCAATCGCCTTCCTAAATGGGATGATTTAATTGAATTTCTCACAAAGAAATGTTGTCAATGCAGGGTTGTAAATAATACTGTAGATACACATACAAAATATGTTCTCTAATTTTAAATATACTTAATAAACACATTTTTATTAATCACTTGTTTTTTATTTCGCAGAATATTTTGAATATTTTTCAAAAAGTTTAAAAAATCACTCGATCGATTTCGACTTGTTAGGTCATCATCAGGAGTATCTACTGATTTGTATTAGTAAAAATTTTGTTATATAGTAGAAAAAAGCAAAATATAAATAAAAATAAAAGGAGGGGGGGGGGGTGGTAAATAATAAGCAATAAAAATTAATCTACGGATCGCGCAGGTAGGCGATGAGTCATAGGTTGAGTAACATATTCAAAAAATAAAAAATAAATAAAAATATTCGAAAAATATTCAAAATATTCTGCGAAATAAAAAACAAGTGATTAATAAAAATGTGTTTATTAAGTATAAGTGTGTTTCGCCAAGTGCCTACGGCAAATAGCGTAAAAAGAATTTTAAATATGTTAAACTAGAGTCATGAAAATTTCTAACACCAATTTTTAAGCCGATTCCGAGCCATTTAAGCCGAAGTTCCTTTGGTTTAATTCTGTCCTTTTATTCCAAAAATGCAAAATTTGCTCTCATCTGAGAAAATGACTTTCTCGCAGAACTGGTTTGGCTCATTAATATGCTCGTTTGCAAATTTAATTATTTTTAACCAATTGATTTCTGATATAAACGGTCTTTTTCGCGCAACAAGGCTATGATACCCTTCGTTTTTAAGACTTTTTTGAACGGTATCAGGGCAAATTTCTTTATTGAACTTTATTTCAATATTCTTTGCAATTTGGGAAGCTGTTGTTAGTGGATTTTTCTTAACCGTTCTTATTATATCACATTTTTCGCGATGAAAATTTCGATAGACAGCCAGGCCGTGGTTTAGATGTAAGAACTTTGATTTTTTTAAAAATCATTCACAACTCCCTGAATAGATGAATGGGTTCTTTTCACTAATTTTTCAATTTCTGAAAAACTTTTGCCTTCTTTCCATAAATCTGACGAGAATAAAACTACATTTTACGAGTCAAACTGCTTGGAAATTTCCTAATTGTATAAACGTACGCAAACTTTTTCCGCTCAAATTTAGTAATTTTTGTTCTATTTTATTGATTTTTTTAGTTCTACTGTTTTTATTTTTGATTAAACTGCATATTTTAAAAGAACATAGAACAATAAATGAACGCAAAATAAATTTACGAGAGTATTTTTTTGTTTTAGATCGTTTTTTAAAAAACATACAAATATTGTAAAGTGTGCGTAGGCTTTTTCTTGCGAGTGTATAAAAATTGGGTGGTGGTGGGGTGGTAAAATTTTGGTGTTATATTTTATAATATGCGAAAAATATAAAAAAAAAATCGTCGAAAAACAAAAAAAAAAGTCGTAGAACTCAATCGCAGTGCTACCTACTGGGTCCAATTGTGAATCGAAAGCGACCAGGAACCCACTCAAACACACTAACAACATTTCATTATAATCGGTCCAGCCGTTTAGGAGGTGTTGAGTCACATACACACGTACAGAAAAATTATATATATATAGATTGGGGGTGGTGGTGAAATTTTAGGGTTTATATGTTGTAATATGCAAACAATCTAAAAAAAATTCGCTAAAAAATAAAACAAAAATTTCCTAGCCGTTTAGGATGAGTTCAATTACATGCACACGTAAGGAGAATATAAAGATTGGGGGGTGGTGGGAGTGGTGAAATTTTGGGGTTATATGTTCTGATTAGCGAACAATCTAAAAAACGAAAAACAATATCCTAGAACCCGATTGCAGTGCCATCTACTGGGTCCATTTGTGAATCTAAATCATCTAGGAACCCACACAAACACACAAACAAAATTTTATTAAAACCGGTCCAGGAGTTCAGGCCTAATACATTTTTAAAATTTTTAAATGCAGGATTATTTATCAACAGTTTTTAGGAGGGGAAACCTAAATTTTTCCGGAAAATTACCCAATTTTGCGAGAGAATTTTCACTTATTTTTTTATTCAAAATACGTACAAATGTGTAATTTTAATAAACATTTTGATATTAGGATTGTGTCTTAACAGTTTTTTGACAGTACAAGTAATTTTTCCGGGAAAAATTTGCAATTTTTCCAGGAAAATATAGAAATTTTTTCAATTTTTTTTAAGTAATTTAAAATTATAAATAGTATTTGATACTAGAAGAATTGTATAAATTCTGGAAAAGCGAGAGTTAGGGGCAACAGAACGAATTAAAATTACATTAAAAAAAAATTTATGTTTACAAACTTTGATCTTTTTAACATTTGTTGCCTATCAGAAGAAGAGATAAGAGCGATAAAAACCTTTTGACCTGTGTCTGCAAGGTTGACGAAGCAATTATTATAAATAAAACTAAATAAAATAAAAAAAATATTGAAAAAATAAAAAAGTGAAAAATTTTCCCGAAAAAATTTAGCTGTCCCCTTCTAAAAACTGATGGTAAACAATCCTGTTTTAAAATTTTTTAAAAATTTATACTCCTTACGTGATTTTCTCGATGTATACGTAAAGTACAATCACTCTGAAGTTCAGTCACATACACACATACAGAAGAATTATACAGCGTACAGCGTAAATCCATATTCCCCATTCGGTTTCATTACTGGTACGATTGGAGTAGCCCATGGTGAAGTTTGGATTGGTTTTAGGACGTTTTGCGAAGCCAATCGCTGTAATTCATTTTTTACCGCTGTTCTTATGGCGAACGGTAAAACTCGTTGTTTGAAAAATTTCGGCTTTGCATGACCCAGTGTTAACGAATCAAATAATTTCAGCTAACGATTACAAATTTCACGCACTCGACTTTCTAGGTTTTCTATGTCTTTCTAGCACGCTTTCGTTGTCACGGACAACCTGGAAACCCAATGCTTGGAACCAATTCATGCCAAGAATATCCGTAGCATCGTTTGCGTTTATGACGGTCACAGATAAGGCGACCTTGTTATTACGATATGCAACTTCAACATCAACGGTTCCCTTTATTGGAATGTGTAGACCTATAAATGCTTCAAATCGAGTCATTGTCCAGTTGGATTTGCACCAGTTCCAAATTAATGCGGACCACAATCCACATTTTCTTTTTCATCGCACCACTGTTGATTTGAAAATTTATTGAAACAACATTTTCCTTCACGATATGCGTTGTTTGAGGCTTGCGATGGTTACGTGATCGTGATCAATTTCACATTGCGGACATGATTTCAAGGATTCACGAGAACGATGATCTTTTCTTGGATGATGATTATCCACCTTGCATACTTACGATGCCAATGAAATTTGCCCATAAATGTTGCGTTTGTTCGTACGGTTGTTTCATATGCTTTTGCTATGTTTCGAGTACATCCTGAAGCGTTGAATTTGTTTTCTGTAAACACATTCATGAAGGGTTAAAATTACGATAACGTTGCAAATTAAAGAATCTGCTTAATATTGAACACAACCACTTCTTTCGCACACAAATTTGCAATTTTTGGTAAATTGGTTTGAAAGTTTGGTTAATTTTCAGGTATGAAACAAATATTTTGTCGATAGCACGTGAGTTTTCGATTCGCAAGTTCTGAAAACGTCTTACTTACCAGACTATCGAACAGTTTGTCTAAAATACCTAATAAATACAATCCGGCATTCGAAAGAAAAAACACCCTTTTTTTGTCATGGTTCTCGTCGCCATGTACCAAAAAATCAGCTGATTTAGCTGCATCAAGTACGTGTCCCATGAAGATTTCCCATGCTCAAAAGGAAAAAATGGCGGTAGGTGTTTTGTTATCGTTGCTAACGCCAACTGTTCCAAAATTTTATTTTGATTTTTTAATAACTGGAGGATAGCAAATCCCTTGGATTGCTTGGTGTCCTCTCCAATATTATTGCCCATACTTGTATCTTCGTCGAAGATACGTCTGTTTTATCCACTTTTTGTATTCTGTCAAAGTTTGACAGAATAACGAAACTGCTAGAAATTAATGAAGTGAAGTTATAACGTGTATAAAGATTGGGGGTGGTGGTGGGGTAGTGAAATTTTAGGGTTATATGTTCTGATATGCGAACAATCTAAAAAAAATAAAAAACAAATTTTAGCCCAAAAACAAAAAAAAATCGTAGAACCTGGTGCCACCTAACTAAACCGTCCAGGAACCTGGGTTCTGGCCTATTTCTGATAAAAACACAGCTAAACGATGCAAAATTTATTTTCTGGCTAAACCACGAATAAGTCAACAAATAATAGGCGGTTTACTCATAGAACGTATAAAGCCAGCACGTGCGTTTCATTTTTATGACCCATTTCTAAAGCAAAGCCACTTACAGCGAATTTTCCCATTTGAACTAATCTCGGATCTAACATAAAAAAGCTTGATTTCGTGTTTAAAACGGTTTATATTTCGCCTGGATAAACCACATACTTTTTGAAGCGATAATGCTACCAATTTTCATGGGGCGAGAAATGATCTAAGAGAAATGTACCAGTTGTGACTTAGGAATGAACTCGTTGTTTGTGATGTTGTCAATTTTTGTACTATTGAACAAATTATTTGGAAATTTATACCTCCGATCACTAAATTTCAGAGGTTTGTGGAAGAGTTCCGTTAAATCTTTAAAGAATCATCTTAAACGAATTTTTAAACAAATATGATTTTTTCCTATAAGGAATTAAATACTTTTATCATTCAAATAGAAGGAATACTGAATTCACGACCTCTGACTGTATTATCGGACGATCTGTATGATCCAAGCCCTTTAACACCAGAACATTTTCTGAGTGGGGGTTCAATAATGGCTCCCGCAGAGCCAGTTTTAACTGGTATTTCTACTAATTTCAGCTCAATGGTTGCGTGGAAGCATTGTTGAAATTTTTAAAGGCCACGACAACAAATTTGCCAAAATATTATCAAAAAATAAGGAGCCTATCTTCTATGATTGTAAATTACAATCTACTAACATATTTAGTAGTATACCATTTTATTAGTATACCATTTGTCTTTAAATTAGTCTTGCATGCTTTCATTTCCAGCTCATTTTCATGAGAATCAATGACTTAAATTTATACTTGCCTTAGTTGAACCTCATGCACATGAATTGAATAATTCAAGTTTTTCTGTCACAGTGTTAATACCGAAGAATATGAATTTGGACAAACCTCTGCCATTTTAACTGTAACTCGCTTTGAAGTAATTCAAATACCATTATTAATCATCAAAAAATATATTACTTGAGAATCAAGATGACGAATTTCCCGGTTATTTATGCAAATTATATACACATTTTAAAGCGGTACTTCCACACAAACCAACCATTTTATGCTGATCTAAATGAAAAAAAAAATTTGCCGCCACTTATCAATTTGCTCCGTTTGTTTTATATATCCCATATTGGGGTGTGTTGTTAAAAATCGAACTCATCGAACCCAAAATCCACTTGACACAAAGCGTGACTTCTTTATCAAGTTGAATTAAATAAACGAAAACAAAAAATGCTTTTCCGATTTCGTTCTTATGTTTTTGGTATATACCAACCTCCTGGTTTTTGTGTTATTTTTGTGCGAATGGGAAATGAAAAATAAAAAATTCGGAAAAATAAGATCGATTTCCACCTCATCGAATTCATTTTATTTATTTTTTTTTGTCTTAAACATATATAGTGTTTCCCTCTTATGTTGTGCTATGTGCTGTATATGAGTTTTCCCAATTTATTTTGCCGTTATGGCTTGGTGTTGTGTAGCAGGAATGAAAAAACCAAAATAAAATCATCTCAAATTTCTTTGAGATATAGATGAGTTCGATATTTTATTATGTCGATTCGGGAAATCGTAACAATTTTATTCCTTATTTTATGTGTGTGATTTGCAATATTAAAATACAGTTGGAGGCTATAAATGAAATTCGAATTGTTTTGATATACCTGACAATTCAGGTTTCATCCATCGATATAACCAAACAAATATTTTCAACCGTATCTCTTTCGATCTGTCTACCCTAGGTTAGAGCCAATCTAGAACAGGTCAAAAAAAATTTGAGTAATCAAACAGTAGCATTGTTTGGAATCAGTCATCAAAGTTTTCATCAAACTAAATATAGCGTTATACCTTCTGAGTGGGAATTTGTTGCCTCTAATAATTTCAACTGGAACGATTTAATAATCATTCCCAAATGTATCCTCCCTAGATCTATTCCCTAATTAACTAGTTTGAAAACTTAAAACTTTTTGTTCTCTTAATCAAAGTTGAATTTTGTATGATGTTGGTACTATAGTCATGATATAACATTAAGCTCCACGAACGCGATTTAAAAATTCATGTTCATATACGACAGAACAAAGTCGATTTTTAGGTCTATTTCTCAAAAACATTCCTACCTAATACTTCGTTTTGATGAATTACCCATTAGACTGGCTGGAAAAGCCATGCTGAAACATCAACTAATAATTTCTTATTAGCTCGACATAGTTGCAGCCTGCTTGACTGAATGAATGGAGCTCTCCGAACCCCAATAAATTAATTATGAATAAATATTTCGTTTTCTCTGTGTAAGAAAAAAATTGCCTTCAGAAGTAAATCTTTCCAGTTTTCGTATCCAAACTAGAATATTACTGTAATAATTTGAGAAATTTAAATAAACCACATTGTACCATTGGTCTAATGTTGAACTATGGTTGAGAGGAGCTTTTCTTCTCGACGTTTCCGTTCAAACAGCAGAAATCACACACAGAAAATGGAATCGATTGATCGTTCAACACTACAAGCGTCTTTCTTTTCCATGGAGTTCTCACCGAAGAGCCAAAAATATTGGGGAACGTTATCCATCAACTGCAATAATTATTACAGTATCGGACTTCTTAGCAGAAATCGCTCCACCGGAAGTGACAGCATTCGTAGTAGCTCTTCCGCCTTTTGAAAATATTGAAAATTATACCATTAAGGCTAGTATGCAGTTTAAGTGAAATAAAATTTTCGCTGGTTTCCAAAATTGAGCAGATAACTATTCCATGAAAAATTAGTTTGTAAAATTTCGTAAAATTTTAACACACATTCTAAATATTCGAAATTAATAAAATTTTCATTCGCCATATTTAAAAACTCTTGATACATGGCGCAACAACAAATACAAATAGTTATGAAGCTTCAAAAAATTAGCATACTTTTATCGTACCTGCTGATAGAAACGCAGTGAAAATTGTGTAGAGTTATACATTGACGATTTTCATTTTCGTTTTCGCTTGTGTCATTTTTGAATATGAAATTTTATTTCATGCAGGCATTAATGAGAAAAACGGCTGTGAACTAAACGATATTCAACTACATTTGCAACATTATCAATGCCCAGACAGATTGACTGACCAACTGAGATCACGCTTTAGTCTTTTTCCGCCAATTTGGAGGTCCCGGCTGTCAGCTTCCATAGGTGCTTTTGAGAGTTTTACTAATATTTTGAAAAATATAGCATTTACGAAAAAACGCTTAAAATCGAAAACGTTGAAAATTAAATTTCAGATAGAAGACTAGTTCATATATTATTTTTTAAATATTACCGGAAATGATTTGTTTTCATAAAAATATTTGATTTCACCAAAATTCAAAATCTCTAACGATTTTTCTATAAATTTGGAGATCCTGTAAAATTTTGTTGAAATCTATGTATCGGAAGTGGCAGCTTCCGTAGTACTTTTTTTAATTTTGACAATGATTTTGGAACTGACTTAAAGAAATCTCTGTGTGTGCGTATGTATAGGTGTGTGTTTCCATGCAGACTAAATATCTGTATTTTATAAACCTGTGGTGAAATATCATATTTAAGCTTTTACTATAAATTGAGAGGTCCTAATGATATTGGTCCACCGAAAGTGACTGCTTGAGTATAAGCTTTTCGTTTTTTGCAAATATTTTGAAAAGCTTTTCCATGAATTAGGAGAACCTTGTGATTTATGGCCGAAATCAGCAAACCGGCTGTGGCAGCTTCAATTGGAACTTTTTACATTTGATGATGTTGGACAGTTTCCACAACTAACACATGCCAATGATTTTTCGCCAGAAGTGGACCACAACTAACACATGCCAATGATTTTTCGCCAGAAGTGAACCATTGGTGTCCTCCATAGAAGCTTTTTCGCTTTTTGCAAGTTTTTCGAAAAGTATATCATTTACAAGAAAAAGATTAAAAAGTAAAAGATTCTAAATTTTTTTAAGAAAATATCGACCTCTGTACAGTCTAGACTTTATCCTTAAGCTTTTTCCATTAATTGGGAACTTTTAGTGATATATTAGTTCGAAATCGTTGTACCGGTGGTAACCGCTTCCGCAAGAGCTTTTATGTTTTTTGCAAATATTTTGAAAATCATATCTTTTATGAGAAAACGATTATGAACTAAAAGATTGCAACTTAATTTTGCAATAAAGTTTTTTCCATAAATTGGGGGATCCAACTGATTTTTGGCTGACATCGTAGGCCAACTTCAATGTGAGGCTTTAATTTTTTGCAAATGTTGAACAGCTTTCATAAATAAAAACTGGCGAACCATCGGAAGTGGCCTTCCCCAAAGTAACTATCTATACAGTCTAGACTTTATCCTTAGACTTTTTCCGAAAACTGGGAGGTCTTAGTGATATTTGGCCGATATCGTTATACTGGTAGTGTCAGCTTCCATAGAATATTTTTTGTTTTGGGAAATATTTTGTAAATTGTTTTATTTACGAGAACAACGATTATTTACTAAAAGATTGTAAATCTGTAAAATATTATGCAACAATACCGGTTTAGATCAGATTGCCGCAATTTAAGCGGAAATGACGACATTTCACAAAAAGTGTATTACAGCAAAACTTTTTTCTAAATTGGGAGATCCCACAGATTTTTGCTGACATCGGTCAGGTTCTTATTTTTGCTAATATTTTTGAAGTATGTAGCATTTACCAAAAAACAGTGAGTCCTGTATGCTTGTATGATGCTATGAAATGTGCGGATGGTTTTTACATTAATCAGACCTAAATAGCCGTACGTCTTTGATTTGAGTACTGCATAAGGTGGGACATGGAAAACGAAATGCGAAAGTGTTGGGAAGATTTCAAAGAATAAAAACAAATATAGAAACACACAATTTCTTGTTCCCGAAATTTGGATTTATTAATTCCAGGTGGATTGACTATTTGGAATAAAACTTATGATTGAACGAAAAAAACTTCTTAA
This sequence comes from Nephrotoma flavescens, assembly GCA_932526605.1. Taxonomy (NCBI): domain Eukaryota; kingdom Metazoa; phylum Arthropoda; class Insecta; order Diptera; family Tipulidae; genus Nephrotoma; species Nephrotoma flavescens. The sequence continues at coordinate 37,888,413 of OW052222.1, read as the reverse complement.
TTGGGAGATCGGTGCAAATTTGTATGGAAATCTGTGTACCATTAGTGGTATCTTCATTAAAATTTTTTTAATTTTTGCAATTACTTTGAAAAATTTAACATTTAGAAAAAACGACGATAAATTAAAAGATTCAAATAAATGTATTGATTTTCTGAAATTTAAGCAGGGATAATGTTTTTTGATAATACAAGACAGTTTTACCAAAAGCCCGGTAAGTTAAATTTTGCGCTTTACAAATAAAGTGTGGTGTATTCGAGATCTGCGTTTATACATTTGTGCTAAAGGAAAGTCAAGTGTTGGCCGCAACACATTTCCACCTCCATTTTTTCATATCAGGTTCATCGATTATGGAACGGGGTATGTAACAAAATCGCGGTTTGTCAAAATCCCGGTTTTGTTTATAAATCCCGGTTTCCAAATCCCAGGTTTCTAAAATCCTGGTTTTCGAAATTTCGAAAAATCGAAGATTTTCAAAATCTCGGTTTTGTATAAAAGAAATCCCTATTTTTAGGAAATCCCGGTTTGAATTTTTACAAATTTGACATGTGGCAAAATGGAACTCTTAAGTAATTTTTTGAAAAAATTCAAAACTGAGTTTGCAATAAAGTTCTAGAAAATGGCTAATAAGGATTGAGTTTGGCCATTTCTTAACTTGTTTTGTTGAAATTTGATTTTTTGCGTTGGAAATGGATTTTTTAAATGATTTGACCATAAAATTCTGGAATATGGACATCGCTATGGAATTAGGCCATTTTTTAACCGATTTAGTTAAAATTCTTCATGTGGGTCCTAAATGGGATTAAAAAAATGCATTTTGATAAAGTTCTGGAATAAGGCGGACACGGATGGGACCTGGCCATTTCTTAACCGATTATGTCGAAAACCGACATGTGGCATCTATGGGATTTTAAAATGATGTTTGATAAAGTTCTGGAATATTGTCATTATAGGGATGGAACTTAGCCATTTCTTAATCGATTATGTTGAAATTCGTTACGCGCAACAGAAATGGGGTTCTTAAATGATTTTTTGATAGAGCTTAGGAATATGGTCAGTAGAGATGGACAAACAAAATGGTGCAGTTGTTTTTCTTTTTAATAAGTGCCATTAATAGATTGTATATAATCCGCTCCTACTACAATTATTGCATTTCAAAATGTTGCATTAACAAAATATTGCTGTTTTTATTAATCTTACAACACGCTACAAAATGTTGCAATTACTCCTTTATTAATTTTTAAATGCCTCTAAACAGATTTTTTTTTCTAACTAGGAAGCGAAGCGGTGGGAGCGCCGCGGCTCGACTTATATAATCCGATCATATACTCCCGCTCCTATTGGTTTTTAAATTCCTATAAACTAACGATTTTTTCTAATTAGGCAAAGACGCTACGGAAGCGCCGCGACCCGACTTATATATCCCGATCTTTTACTTTTTTACTATATGTACCGGTTTTACTGTTTTAGTTTGGTTATAGTCGTTTTTTTTCAAGAAATTGGAATTCAAATTTCAATTTTTGGAAACCATCAAAAACTAGGAATTCAACTAATTCTAGAGCAGGTGTCAATATATGGCAGTGTTGTTGTAATTTGACAAACAAAATGGGACTTCAGTTTCTCCGACTCGGATAAAATAGCACCGACCCCATACGAAACCGACTCCCGCCTCTGACTTCACAGCCTTGGTTTTTTCTAGTACATTTTTGGGCAAGATATCTTATTTTTATATTAAAAAATTATTAGTCCGGCCGGCCGAAATTAATAAAAAATATTTTTTTCATAATCAAGACTTTAAAACTAGAATAGAAGAAACCCGGGATTTGATTTTGAAACCGGGATTTTGAATACCAGGATTCCGTAGTACATCCGATGGAACGAATCCTACGGAAATGATGAGCGTTAACGAATTTTTTACCTTCCCGCGGATGAGTCATACAGTGATGGGCATCACTCCGTTGTTGATCATATTTTGTCTTTTCACCCTGAGACCGTTTGATTGATTCCTTGATTAAGATATCGGAAGATAACCAATTTATGACATTTAAACTTTCAAACGGGATTGTCGGTTTAATTAGCTTACTGAATAGTTTGAATTCAAATTGTCTCTGATCGGTCGTTATGTTGGCCAGCATTCCAAATCTAAAAATGTAATTTTCGGCGGAAAGTGGTGTTGTGAAACCAAATGATATCTGTCGTTTGGGACAGCTAGTCTCTTACAATTGTTTGAGTAGCCAATACTATCGATCGAGTTTGAAAATTAAGTACTCTTGTAACTAGTGAGACTCGTGGAATTAGCTACTGCTGAAGCTGTGTGTGGTGATGTGTGGGTGTGCTAATTAATGGATCATGGGAGTAGCATTAACAACGTTAGAGGAAAGCGACATCGATTTGCGGTAAAAGATAACTGTTTTTGCCACTATCCGTTAATCTGTCGGGACTGTAAGTGACCACAAAAGGAAGAAACAGAAACACAATCAGAGAAAGAGACATTACCTCGAAAACCAATTTTCTGTCTTTGGCGGTATACCGAATGGTATCAGCAAAAATATCGAGGTCGACAATTTTTTTGATTGCTGTACTTATTTTTAAATACTTTAGAATACCTCAAGTCGAGATTTGTAAAAAGTAATAAAAAAATTTTTTTCTATTTTATAAAATTAATTTTTTCAGTACAAAACATGTGATTCGATTTTGAATTTTCCAGTTACTGTGCTTCGGAGGTAAGAGGCGCCGTTTTAAAAGGTCTCTGAAAAGCTCTAAAATGTTACCCTTTCTGCATTTGGTGTTTCCCGCTACTTAAAAAAGAGGAGCAATGGGTAAACTAAACACTAAAGACCTAACAAATGATGCCATCTTCACTGATCCTTATTCAACAAAAATAAATTAGACCTCTTTTGGTACTACAACTACTCATATTTGGATAATCAAGGGCGTCTAAATAGCTACTTAGGTGTGCAAACCATTGCTATACCGATCCAATTGTTTCTCTAAATTCTAAGTATTGTTTAACAACTATTACATATGACTGATCACGGGAACCAAACATTTGGCCTTTTTGTTTTAAAGAACATGACCATGCCAAAAAATCTTTTAGTTAGATTTGTACGTACCTCAAAATATCAGAATTTTGAATTTTTACGCATCGTGATTGTGATTGTTTCCGAAATTGGGAAACCCAGAATAAACTTGCAGGTAGGACTTGAAAAACGAACTGCAAAAGAGTTGCGAAGTTGTAAGTGCTTCGGCCCCAGACCCGATTGCAAAGAATAAAAACAAACTAACAATTTTATATCACCAAAATTTCAGATCTCTACGGTCCAGGCGGATCGACTCTTTGGAAATAAACTTCATAATTGAGCTTTTTCCATTAATTGGGAGATTTATAAAAAACAAAATTCATAAAAAACACAACGTTTTCACACGAATCAGATTGTTCGGGTCTGAAAATTTGACAAATACTAATAATTTTATAAATCAAATGATCGAAACCGTTTGATTATCTTTTATTGAGGATCACTAGATGATTTCGTTCGGTCATCTTCCAGATCCGATCACTCTGAATTAGTACGATCGTTACTCAGGGATGGCCAAACCAAAAAAAAACTAATGATCAATTCTCAATATATAGTCACACAGTGATAAAGATAAGGATCGATTCTCACTGTGCTTAACGTCAACTTTTTGTGTTTTATTGTTTTTTTTGTCATACGATCGTTACCGTTTTTATCGTGATCCGTTTCATATCACTCGAACATGCTGACAAGATCAGTGTAAAGTTTTTGGAAATGTACAAATTCTGAAAAAAATTTATGTCTGCAATTTTTGAAACTAAGTTTCATTTTTAACAGTGTATTTTAATAATATGAAATATTATTTTTAATTTTAATAATTATATTCGTTCAAGATAATAAACATTTAGATATTCAAATCCGTGATCTGCTTCGATATAATTCGTAGGGCTGGATTTATCTGGTTACACTTGTTAACGTGTCGATCTAGGCTAGCTGTTTCAGATACCGAAGAATATCCGTCGCTTGCGTCATCTTATCTTTCGGTATTGGTTGAATATTTATTTGGCCAGTCGATCAAGGAGTCAAGAAACCGGTGTGGGGAAAAACTAATTTGATTAAAAAGCCTAGTTTTGAGTTTAAGCAAGTGAGACTTATTGAACCCGATAATCCTGAAATTTCGAGTACTGATTTTGATATGAAGTGTGGGGCCACTATGGAGTTTGGTGATTTTTTTTAACTCAAGGGAACATAGGATTTGCTTGATCCAAGCGAAAAGAACACGATAATTCGCTTTCTGAATTTTTTTTTGTTTATTTAAGTCACTTTTTCCTAGTGTTTTTGGTTTTTCCACTTGGAGTAAAAATAGAAAGGGTTTTAGAATATCAAGAGATAGAGTTATCGATTTAAAAACAAAGATTCGATTTCAAACTAAGACCAACATCTCTAACGAATTGTAAATTTAAAAATGAATTTCAATTATAAGATTTTTATTTTTTACTTATTGGAAAACCTGATAGTAAACAATATTTTTTGTTTTTCTATTTGGCGCAAAACAAATAAATGATTTGGAGAACCCACCCTGGAACATGCAATTTACAGTTGTCAAAATTAAATAAAAACTGGAGCCTTTTAAATTCAAAAGGCATATATCAGAGGTAATTAATGGAATACGTTGTAAAAAATATATTTCCCCTTTACCTTACCAGTTAGTACGGTATTCTCCATTACGTTACCTAATAAGTTTCTTAACAGAATCATTACTGATTCAAGTTTCAGAGTCAGGTGATGTAAGGGCATTCTTGATGGCCCTTAGGAATTAAAAAATACCGTAGGGTAAAACACAGCTTGTTCTTCTTCTATAACGGTGTCGATTAAGTTATAAATTACAGATGAGCCCGGAATTTGACCTTGAATATATAAGTTTATTTTATTTACAATGTCATTTTTGCAGGCAAAATTGTTCGTTCACACAGCCATTTGTGGTTTCTAAAACGACGACTTATATTTGGAACAACTTTTTTGACCAGTTGATTTCAGTTTACATAACAGCTTAGAAAATCTATTAGTATTTCAATATCCAACCAAACGAGTCCTCATATTTGTTGGTAAGTTCAGTTATTTCCAATTACCATATTATTTTCTCTAAAATCTTGCACAGTTCTCCCAAGAGCTTCAAGTGCTCTTTTGTGTGCCATTGTGCAATCATCCCAATCAGAGTTTTACAATGTGTAAGATTTAATGGTAGCTTAAACGCTGAATGAATGAGCAGCCTGCCTCCTTCCAACAGTGTAGACGTTATTCCAGGGAACTCAACTGTCAGTGCGATTTCATCGTGTTTACGAATTTCACCTAGCAGTACATTTATTAGGAATGTTTTCCTGTTCCACCTGATGCATCAAGAAAAACTTTGCGTTCCTTTTTCGATGTCAATCGTTTCCAAAATTGCATCGTATTCTAACTTTTGATCATCTACTAAGAGCGACATATTAGTTTCAATATATGTTTGTAACAGATCAGAGTTATAATTGCTTTTTCTAAGAGCATCTCTATATTTAGTACAATTAGCGTATTTAGATTTGGACCTGCTAAGCCAAGTTTTTGTAGAGTTTTCCCGTTTATTGAAATACATTTATCATCAAGAAGGATGAGAGCTCTTCGCTTAGACTTTCTATATATTTGTTCCATAAACCTAGATGGATTTGACAGTCCACATGTTGTTAATATAACAACAAACAGATTTTTCAGCTGCAACGGAAAACACGTCATCGCGGCCTCTGATAAAGTAGAATCCTAATGCTGGCTTGGGATTTTGTACGCTATTCTCACGAAATTCTCATGAGAATTTCGTGAGAATAGCGTACAAAATCTCACTAATGATTACTTTCGAGTAAACTAAGTTTCTGTCAAGTTTCTCTGAAAGTTTCACACAATTCTCCATTGTCGCTTTTAAGAGCAATTAAAATTGTTGGTCCTATATAAAACAAAATTTATCTGAAAAAGTATGGGGTGGTTGGGAAGTTGATTGTGTATAAGTAAGTGTGGATTATCATTGTCGTTTTCACGCAGATTGACGCTAAATGAAAGAATTTCCTACGACAATTCGAAAATACTGAAAATAGACCAATGTATGAGACCAACACAATAAAACCATTACAATCGAAATAACAAAGTAAAACATTGTGAGAAATTGTGAGAATAAAACAAATTAGATGAAAAATTTGAAAGAATCAAATTTCGCAGGCCAAGAAGTAATTCGCTAGTACTACAACATGGTACTATATCTACTACATGGTATTGTTCTATATATATATATATATATATATATATATATATATATATATATATATATATATATATTATATATATATATATATATATATATATATATATATATAAGGCAATATTCAAATGGAAATATATAACAACAGTCGTCGCGACCTGATGAGAAGACTGATTTTTTCAAATCAATAATGTATGAGTCAAAAATTCGATTTTATCAATTTTATTTTTTCAGTACATACCATGTGATGGGGTTCCGAATTTTTCAGTTATTGAGCTTCAGGGGTTAAAAGCGTCGTTTTAAATGGTCTCTATAATGGTCTTTAAAGGGTTAACCTCTTCAGTGACCGAGAAACAATAGGAGAACTAAACACCAACGGCTTATCAAATGATTTTATCGTCACTGATCCTTATATAATAATAAGAAATAATACCCTTTGTGATATTCCAACTACTCAGTTGTCTAATCGAACATGTGACTGATCACGGGAACACAAAATTTGGCCTTTTCGTATTGTATTGTATTGTAAGTACATGCCAAGACCATCACTAAAAACAGCGTCTTTTTATTAGATTGGTGTGTCTCATAATATCAGAAGTTCGAATTTTTTCACATCGTGATTGCGCATTTCCGAAATTGGGAAATCCGGAATCCACTGAATATTGTTAAATTTCGGTTTTCGCATCAGAACTAGCTGCCATGGAGCAAAATTATAGATGAACAATAAAAAATTATTTTATTTCACATATTCAAGCCACCCCGTCACACAATTCCGATTACATAATTTACACAATGAAGGCTCGATTTTCAATTTTTATAAGTTTTTGATAATTGATGTAAACGTTCCATTATCTTCTTGAAATCTTCTTTAGATTCCCAATCAAGTTTCGGGTATTCCGATAGTGGGTTATGTTGGCTATAAATTTTATTGTTCATAGCTACACCTACCGCTATGAATAATAAAACATATACTGTAGCAATTACCGCAACAATTATGTAAAAATATTGTCTTTCACTTTTATTTATAGCAAGCGCTGTATTTTTTGGTGGTAGTGGTATTGTAATAGTACAACGTGGTTCTACTATTTGGTCATCCGGTGGTGCTGTCGGTTTTGGTTGCACCACGTACAATGGTGGTAGCTATCAAAATCAAATTAAATTGCAATGTTTAACCTTAAGGGCATTTAATTTAACGCTAAACTACATACATCACCCATTTTATATGATGTGCTTCTTCACTTACACAGTTTGAATTTAATTATTGAATGGTAACACAGCGTACATTTGAACAATGAATAGCGTACTAGCTATGAATGTGTATAGTTTCGCTTTATAAAAATAGTTCCAACGTCACGGGAAAGTATTAAAATTAAATTATTATTTTATTATAAATAGCTAACAATAGTCTTACCTTAAATGGGTTTTACAGTGTAATAGTGTTAAATATATTCTGTCGGGTTTTTTCCGATAGAAATAATGAGATTAGCGATAACATTTCTGGTCTAGGGAAATATGAATTTCTTATCAGTATAATACTATTAAAGTGGGTTCAAATCCAAAAAGTCCCCGCACTCAAGGCCACAAGCTCCTAAAGCAAATCATGAACACTGTTCGTGTTCGGAATTTCTTGAATCCAATAGTTCACAACAGCTTCTTGTTATTATTAAATTTCGAGGGTGCTGCAGATTAAAAAAAAAATTATTCCGCAAAAAATTCAGCACAACTTTATTTTGTGTGTACAATAATGTCATCCCATTGAACCAGCAAGATAAGAAGCATCAATTACACAAAATGTAAATGTTACTGAACTGAAATGTTATGAACCTCAAATACCTTATTTAGACTGCCGGATGATTTAGGCCCATGTGAAGCCGTTATTCAAAATAGAACAACTAACGTATCCTCTGAAAATTTGAAGGCAACCGTAGGTTCTAATGACCTACAATCATCCCAAAGTCGTTTCACGCACTTCAGTGTAATAATGGCGGAACAAGACGTTGCACAATAAAAGATTGCAACGGTATTGCCACAGTAGGTAATATTATATCATTGTATACTTTTAGCTAAAACCCTTAGTACATCTCTGATTATGTGTTCTACTGTAATTTTTTGTTTATTCATATTTGGGGCCGTATTCTTGAAACCGGTGAAAATTTCCCCAATTGGAATACAATTTGATTTGAAATTCTCAATATTATTCGCCAATTATTCGCCGGCTACTTTAATAATTTTTTAAAATTTCTTTTCTCTTTTTAAATAAGGAAATGTTTTTTCACCCCTACTAAGTTAAAAATTCCGACTTGGTAAATCGATTCGAAATTATTTCCCTTGTAGGCAGACAAATATTAGTAAACTTTAAAACAAATTTGAAAAACTCAAATAATCACCCTTATTGCGAATGTCGTATCGACATCGATATGATGCCAATTGACAAAATTGTGATTATGAATGTCGATATCGCTATCTTTTGTCGATCGATCTGTCATTATTTTGTCGATGCCATTTTTACTAACGACTGCGTTATATATTTTTGCGTGTTAATATATTTTCAAAGTGTTAGTAGTAATAATTTATAATTAAATAATAGAAAATAGAAAATAATTAAATAAACCATAACTTTTTATTTTTATAATCATACGTATTAGGCACAAAATCACAAATCCCAATTTGAATACCTTGTACGTTTAATGCAAGAAAATGTGGACATAACCAGGGGAATTAACAAACAGGGAGGAGACTTTAGAGTTCAAGTTAAAAAAAAATGGGAATAGTTTAACACAGAACTAAACAGTTTGGAGCCAACAACACGAGATGTAGTTGGATGGATAAAAGTTATCTTGTGTCAAACGTTAGATGTATACTACAATTTTTGTTTTCTAGGTTTGAATTAGTTTTCACCAAATTTATATGAGGCTAGATTTTTGTTTTGACATATAAATATGAAACGAACAAATCACAATGGTTAAGTTATAAAATTTATTCACAATACCATTGTTTTATTTTAATCATCTACGGCAATACTAAGTAGTCGTTTCGATAAAGTTAGACAATACAAAAATTAAACAATCACGACAGCTAAAATGAGAGTCGATTGTCGATTGAGACGACATTCGCAATAAGGGTGAATATTGAGAACTTCAAAGTAAATTGTATTCCGATTGGAGAAATTTCCACCGATTTCAGGAATACGGCTCCTGAAATTTGAGCATTGTTGGTGGCTTTAAATTGTTGTTGGTTTCACATGTATAGAATATCAGAATGTACACTCAACTATGTATGTGAAGACGAAAACGATGGAAATACTAATTATTCATGACATTTTAGACTATCAGCCCCAAAAATATTTACTGTTAGGACAGCTAAAGCTATCATGATTCAATCAATTTGCGTGGGTGATAAACGGATGGCAGAAAATTTTTTGGGTCGGGACGAAAAAATCATCAGCCTGTATTTTGGGTGTCATGATGCATAAGTAGTCTTTGTAATATTTATGTTGTAAAATACGACAGTGGCGCAATGGGTATGCTGTGGTCTACAGCAACGAAGGTGTGGAGTTCATTTATTAATTTATTTTGTATTTTTTAGTCTTTAGGTATACAGTGTATAGATTTTTTGGATTAGTTGGACGTGTCTCCATAAAGATTAATGATGAAAAAATTTAATAACCGTGCCATTCGACTAGTGGAAATAATGCAGCAGCACGAAACTATTCTATGATCATTCTTATCTGACACAACCAACCCAGATAACTTGGCCATACTCGGTCATACAATAGCACTATTTCGTTTGCATTTGTGATCTGAAATCGTGGAGCTTTCTGGGTGTGGACCTTATGTGTTCTACATTCATGGACACATAACATTTCATACAACGCAACGAGACAGTTGGTTGCGACAATTCGCTCAGATTTACGTGATTGACAGCACTCAGACGTAAGAGCGATCTCAAAATGGATATTTAAGTTGACTCTGAAGGTGCCTTTATGGTTGGTGTTCGTTCGTTCGGTCATTTTTCGACCAATCATATCTTATGATATATTCAATAAGAAAAAAATTGTCACTCAAGCAGCGAGCAGAGCAATATGATTGGTCGAAAAAGATGTCAGAACGAACGAAAGAACACCAACCATAAAGGTGCTTTTAGATAAAATTGACCGCAGCTTTAGACAATACAAAAAAAATTGAACAAATTTATCGATTTTAAACCCGGTATTTACTTCCCCTAAAAGCGCAAGGATTAAATGTCGCTGCAAATGAAGCGGTTCTAATTGTAAACATGGTTTGCTTTAATCGTCGCTTAATCATTGCAACGCCCAACGAAGTTGCAATCGAACTTGTGAATGAAGCTGTAGAATCACTATTTGAGCATGACATTCGAGCCCTCTTCTGGATCCAACGTCATATACACACTTCCTAAGCACATACCATAAAGGAGCATAACGAATCAGGTACGCGCACAAACATCATCATGTTTCAAAGCAATGATGTAATGTCGATCTTTTACTAAATGATGTCTGTCTGATCTGTTCACCACCGTTACGGAAAATGTAGCCTGAAATTAAGGACAGTTAGGCACCGAGCGAGGGATTAGCTGATGGACCACACTTGGTAGCGTGAGTATTCAAAACAAAATCAGTAAGCTTCGATATTTTCTATGCTTTCTGCTACTTCAGAATAGATTGAATTTCAAAAATTTGGCCTCACTCATGCTCACACCTTTGCCACGCTTAGAGCTGAAGATTAATTCATAACACGGAGACGCTGGCAAGAAACCTTGTAATATCTTGTTGGTTACCGTTGTACCATCGTAAGCGGTGCCCGAGCAAAAGTGAAATGCGTTTTAATATGGACAATCGAAATATTATTCCTTACAGTCCGTTTTTTGCTTTCGCTGATTCAATTGAGCCAGCGTCGCCATTACATCATGCTGCCAACCTGAGATTTACTACAATGAAATTACAAACTTCATGAATCTGACACTTCTTGATTCGACAATACATGATCGCTCACATCCTTCCCGTTTATCTACCAAAATTAAGGCCGTTTGTTACGACTTGTTGGGGTCATAACATTGCAGTATTGCACTATTCGCAAATTTTTCCGTTTGTCGGGAAAAATTGTATAATTAAATTATTTCCACTGAGGACAACCCCATTGGTCGGGTAGTAGAAATTCTAAAACTAAATTTGTTAGTTTGATAACTAGCTTAAAGCCTTTTGTCGTAATTAAACGCCACGTCACCACCAACACACTGAATTCATATACTTTCGTCTCTCTTCAACTGTATGCAAGTTGAATCGAACAGAATAATGTTCCGTTTTGTTTTCTTTTACTTGATGTACAAGTAAATAAGTGCGTTGCCAGAAATTATAGAACCAAAAAAGAAAAAAGAAGATTATGAAAAGGAAAATGGAGACAACAAGACAGAATAATCGTTTCTTTGAAAAAATGGGAATGCAAAAAATTTTGTTGTGAGAGTTAAGGACTATATAATTTTTGTAGTTGCAGGTATATAAAAATACGATAATTAAAGCAAAATTATTGATGTATTATAATAAACCTATTTTTGTGGCTATTCACATAGGTTGGTATAACGGTGACAGTGCCGCAATAAATACGAAGGTACCGAATTTTTATTTACGGGTTTTTGGGAGAAACCAATGCCCACCAAATTATTTTACGGCGTAAAAACGCCCAACAACAACAAACATATATTTACGGGTTAAGGCAAAACAACGCCCAACAGTCAACGGTTAATGGCGGGAAGGCACCCAACACATATAGTACAGGGTGGCCTATAACGTAGCTATTTATAATTTGTTATATAATGGCCGAAGGGCCGCAATGAGGCAAAGTCATACAGGGTGTATCGGCTACAAGGTCGCAACGGTCCAGGTGTGGCTTCACCCGTGGCATGACGGCTACAAGGCAGCAACAGTCAATGTATTGAGTTTGTAATTAAATTTTATTTTTATCTTATTTTTTGTAATTAATTAAATTTTTTTTTTAAATTATCATTTTGTGTGATCAAATTCGCATTTTCGATATTCTTGTTGTTTTTCTTTTTTTTCCCGGTTAGTATTATTTAATGAAATAAAATTTGTACTCCGATTACGCGGCGGCATTAGGTTTACTTCGTTTTCTCTTCTTTTATTTTGTTTACCTAATAAAATGAATTACAAAATTTTTCAGTTCGGTAAGATGAGAGGGGTACATTCATTCTGGGCCGGTGCCATATGTACAGACTGGGCTTGCCACTCCCCTTAATCCCCTTGGAAGGACATCCACAGGGTTGGAGTGGTGAGTCCAGTGAATGTGTCGTCCATTCTTGGGCGATCTTAATATCGAGCGGTTTCCTTGTGGCACTTCGCCGGTTTAGTGCTGTCGAAGTGTGAATTGTGGGAGATTTGTTGGAGGTTGAAGAGAATCTTGGTCTGTTGGGGGAGGCGCCCTTACCGGGGTCGATGTGCCATTCGGGAGGATCTCATCAGCAGACTGGGTTCTTGTCACTCTGGGAGATCCGGTCGCCATCGAATGGGCACACCAGGTTATCATTATTTTTTATCCGTTCCTCAAGTTTCATCCGACAAATTTCGGCAGTTTGTTTTATTTATTTTTTGTCTGCGTTTTTCTTTTTTTTAAGTTATCTGTAAACACGGTGTAGACCAGAGTCATGTAAGCCTCCAAATCCCCACGACCCAATACCCTGATTATTAGTCGGCAAAATCACCGTGCGTGAGGCCGCTGCTAGACTAGTTGAAATTTGTGGGTCTGCTGATGAGCAAACACGTTTTGAGGCAAAGTAACACGTTTTACGAATGTACTCCGTCTGCCGGAGAGATGAAGAACGTTTAAAGATTTGATGCCCTTTAAACATTCTTCATTTATATCGTCATCCAGTGCGTGCGGACTTTTTGACTCAGATGGAGAATGGGAACGCTGCTTAACAGAAGCCGTCAGTTTTCAAATGTCAAAATAAATCCGTTGCACATTTGCTTACATCTTCTGCTTCAGCAATTCATTGAGTCCACTAAATCTGTGCAACAAGATCTCCTTCGACATGGTTCTCGAATCCAACAGAAACAATCTATAGACGAAGATGAAAAAAATTTGAACTTCACGACATAGAAGTGATGCTCAAACAGCATTATTACTTTCGTGGTTTTCCAAACCAAACCGAAGATGTGCAACAAATTAATCTTTATGATGAAGTGCAAGAACACGAGGTATCCTAAATGCGAATTGCAATATTGAACAAGCAAAGAATATCGTTACAGTGGGTGACCCCAAAATTATTAGACTTTGCTTCTATCTCGCGGTTCTGGTGGTTCAGAAAAAAAATTCCTCTGCACTACAAACGGCGTTTCCATCTGCTATTATACGAAATACTGGAATATTGCTAAAAGTTAACGAAACAGTTCAGTTAATCATTTCTGAAGGTCCAAATGACCCATACAAAAAATTCGGTTGCCTGTTTAAATAATCTAGCACCATCCAGTATATCGCCACATGTGTTGCTGTTGAAGTCTGCATTCGCATTCGGTATTCGAAGAACGAATTGTATAATGAAACTCGATTGATCATCGCCGCTGAAATTATAACCGAATGCAATCGTGGCAACTAACTTACTCATTCGGCAAAATAAATTTCAACACACGGATACACTTTTCCCGTTTGTTTACAAGCGAAAACAATTTCCGATAAACTCAGTTTTCGGAACGAATAGTAAATCTATTCAATTTTAAACCGTATGTTAAAAATTGCTTTGTTATTGAAAAAAATGATGAAACATGGTTTTAATTTTTATTTGCTGCGATAAATGGTAATTACAATCGACGCCTGTACAATACTTCAGTTCGTTCGTTGCTTGAAGATGTAATAGTTCCAGTTGTGTGAGGTGGCACAGACCACATGGGCCGATCGTCTTAAAGTAGTTCCCGTTGAAGTGCGTCTTCCACCATGTGGTCACACATTTCTTAGCTTTTCTATCCCGTTCCAAATTCACCAATATACCAAAATCCAGTATTCAATCGTGGAAACATTTTTTGGTTGTTAATTAAAAAAATAAAAAATACTTCCTCCAATAATTATTCACCTTTCACACATCGATCCCATTTCATACTTCTATCTGATTCATTCTCATAAAATCATACACATTCTTATATAGATTTGTTCCCATTCATAATATCTCAGTCAAATTCCTTGCTCTTAAGAAAACATCGAACATTTATCTGTTCTGCAATTGAAAGCAGAACTTTTCACAATCAAATGTTCGATTTCTTCCACAACCAAACAACTTTCACATAATTCCTTCTCAATCAAATTGCGTTTCTTCAAGCATTCCTTCCAACTACCATGATTCAAACTTACGCGCTCCATCGTTCGTATTATTCTAGTATCTCCTTTGAGCACCTTAAAGAAAGGTTGGTTTAAAGGAGAACTACCCAACTTAAAGTACTTCCTGCCTTTCACCTGATTTTTTCAACAAACTCCCCCTCTCCGAAGTACATCTCTTGCATCCATGAATTCATTTTCATTTACATCTTTAACCAAACAACCCCATTTCGTCATCATATCGGCTCTTTCATTCCTTCAATTTGCCTTCAATTTGTCAAGAATGACCTTCTTCCTACAAGATTGAAGGTATTGGGTTTGTAATGTCCCCATACACATTTCCATGAGTTCCTTCACCCTTACTAATTAATTTTAGCCTACTCTAACGTCTAACACTATTCTCTTCTTCTCTTGTGTCATTGTCAACTTGATCCCTTCCATAATTCCAATCAACTCTGCTATAATTCATTATACAGATACTGTCATCTACTCTTAACATTTTCTCTTTCCTCATTGAAAGAATAAAAATTCCTACACCTACTCGATTATTATTTACACTAGCATCTGCATACACTTCCACTAACATTCAAATTCACAATTAGATTTCTCGGATGGACTATCGGATTTACATGGCGAATCTTGGAAAACATATTTATATTCTCGTTGATCACTCGTGATCTTTGTGCCTTTTGGTAAACCCCTTTGCTATCTCTCTTACATTTTTTGCACCAATTAATTGGCCCTAGCTAACATTCGCACAGTCTGTTGCACGGTGATAATTTCTCTCTTACAATTAGTCATTCACCTGACCCAATTCAGACCAGAGTGTGTTTTGGGGTTGAATTAATCACCCGCAACACAATTTTAACGCAAGCAATCTCTACAGTTCAAAACCAATCAAATTTAGTGAAATACTTTATGCCCCGCCTACTAGTTCCACAATCGAGTTGAAATATGTTTAGCTTTGTTGTTGTTTTAATACATTTTGTATTAAATTTTGATTTCGCGGTATTTGACACTCGCTCCCGCAGGTATGTATATTCAGAAAAATTCACAGCACCGGAACGCTGAGATTTCAATACTGTTAAAGTTAGCCGAAAGTTCAATTCAGATAGTGTCTTTGCTATCTTAGCCGCAAGATGGCAATGCAGGTATTATTTTTGCTACTTCAGCCGAAGAAAATAAATTACAGTCGAAAGATAAATTACTTGATATACCTAGGACTATATTATTTATACTATGTTTATTGGTTGGGTCATAATCCTAAACCCCGAAATTTAGGACAAGTCTGAAGGAGACAGGGAGGGGGGGGAGCGGGGGATAGTGTAATTTGGTATAATGTACCAGAAATTCCAAAAATTTCGAAACAAAATTAATGAAATGTTCTGTAACTTTCTGATACATTATACCAAATTACACCCCCCCCCCCCCTCCCCATCCCCTTCAGACTAGCTCCAAACTTCTCGTGAGTTTACCTATAGGCGTATGACCTTTCTAATAAACTTAGTGCGATCGATGGTAAAGTGGGATACTCAAAAGTTACGGAACATTTCATTAATTTATTTTCGAAAATTTCGGACTTTCTGGTACATTATACCAAATGACACCATCTTCGGACGTGCTCCAAATTTGTCGTGGGCTTACCGGGCTGTGAAAATGTGAGGGAGGTGGTTTTCGATATGGCGTCAGTGCATGTTTTGGCCTGTTTCCTCTTCGCAGGCCAGGTGGTTATGATGAAGCTTCGTACTTGAGCATTTTTCATGTTGTGGGAGGTCTAAGTAGGATTTTTGCGGAGGACGGTCTATCGGATGTTTGGCAGCTTATTTCGAAGCTTTCTCGTTTTTTGATTTTTTTTCAACTTTTTGAGCGTAGCATCTGCTAGGAAATCGTTTGAGGGCAGATGGTCTGCGGATTGGATGTGTAACAGGGCTGGTGAGGATCATTTCCAAAATTTATGCAGAAGTGATGATTTTAGTAGTAATCTGTTGTTTCACCATAGGTCAGCCGGGTTGACTGACTAGGATAGAACTTCATATTTGGAGGTTTTTGTTAGGTTGAGGTGAAGGCAACTTCCATTGTTGCTTTTTCGTTGTTGGCAGTTTTTTGTTACAGCATTTGCGATGGAATCGATAGGTTGACTCTAGAATGAAGTTGTACCAAGGCTCGATATTTACGATATTCACATATGATGGCCAGGTAAGGCCAAATCATCCATTCAGTTTGCAGTTAAGGCGGAAAACACCCAATATTTATTTTTTTAATCGTCAACATTTTTTACGGCGGCCAGTCGAGGTTTGCGGAATTTACGGCGTGAACACGGCCAACGGTTCGGGTGTGGCAATTCATTTGTGGCATGACGGCACCAATCCCACAACAGGGAGGTACGATTTTTTTTTATTTATTTATTTTAATTTTAAATTTTGTTCTAAAATTTTATTTTTATACTTTTTCAAATTTTTTATTTTATTTTTCTAAATTTTCATTTTTTTTATATAAAATTTTGTAATCGAGCGCCGAAGTACTATTATTTGTCACACGCTCGGTGCTCATTGGTCTTGTCTCTCAAGTTCAATCCCCGTTCGGCGGCCATTTGATTATTTTTGCTGATTTGTCTATTCCCGGTCGCTTGTTTTACCGTTCAGTAACTCCATTATTATTTTTTGGATCGTTTCATTTTTTTAATTTTTTCGGTTGCATATTTTTCGGCGAGGTTTTTTTTATGCTCATTTTGTTCTATTTTATATAAAATGAATTACTAAAAATCTATTTCGGTTCGGTGTTATGCGAGGGGAGAATCCATTCTGTGTCGGTTACACTCGGCTATTATTTAGTTATACACTGTTCCTCAAGTTTTGTGCGACAAATTTCGGTGGCACAGAATTTATAAAAAAAATAACGCAAACTAAATAAAAATAAAAACCCGGATTTTTTATTTTATTTAGTTTGCGATATTTTTTTATAAATTTTCTGTGAACACGGTGCAGGCCAGGAGCATCGCAAGCCTCAAATTCTCACAAGCCAAGCATTTCTCCCTGAGATCTACCCGGCAAAGCCACCGTGTGAGGCCTCTGTTAGCTTAGTTGAAACCTGCTATGGCCGGCTGCTAAGCTGTCCGTAACAGATCTACGAAAGGATCAGATGAATTCTTAATTACCTTGGCATCTAAATTGGTCCATGATATTTTCCTTTAATTTAGTCGGAATTGAAATTTTTTTTATAAAAGTTCTCGTTTTATTATTGGAGGGATTTGTATCCGAAACAATTTTTTTTTTGTATTTTTTGAAGACGAGCCGACGACGTCGGTTTGAGATTGAGAGAATGTGCAGCATATACACAAAAACACACTTTTTCTCCTTATCTGAGTGAGCAGGGAAAGTGATGCGATATCAGAGGTATGGAGGTCGATATGAAAATGTTGATGGTAGGAATCAAACAATTCTTTCGTTGCCTTTAGTAGCGGCCAAGGATCGGACGTAGAATGAAATTACGAAGCATTTAAAAATGTCGTATCATTTTTAAATGCTTCGTAATTTCATTCTATTTCATATTTTTGAATAAAGAAATTTTGCAAATTGTGAGAAAAGGAAATATTACCCCAGAAAGGAGTACCTCTTGCCACCATACACGACATGCGGCCCACCTGAGCACTCCCTACAGTGAGATTACAAACTTCAAGAATCGGAGACATGGATGATCGTTCACATATTGTGATACGACTTCACATATTGTTTTATTCGAACTCAACACAAACAGGTGACCACACATAGCAATATCTCTACACTGAGCTTCCAAACCAATTAGTTACTCGTTATGAAAATCACGTTAGTGGGAAGAAATGAAGGTCGTTTCCAAAATGTACTCCGTCAGCTCGAGAGATGGACAACGTTTATAGCTTTGGACCCCTTCTGAAATTTCAAACGATGATAAAGATGGGAACGCTGCTTAACAGTAGCCGTTAACACTCCATTGCTCATTTGTTAACATCTGTTTCTGCAATTCATCGAGTCCACTAAATCTGTGATAGGATTTACTTTCGTGCTCTTTGTTTGGTATTCTAAACCAATCCGAAGATGTGCCACAAATTTAACCCTGTGTTGACCCGGAAATTATTATTATTATTATTACACTACAAACTGCGCTTCTGACACGAACTAATGGAGTGCTGTTAAAAGTTGGCCGAAAGGTTCCCCGAGGATTAAAAATGTTGTGCCAATTTTTTATACACACTGTCTTCGTTGCGCTTAATCTCTCTAAAAGCGGAAAATCATTGAGTTAACACTGACGACAAGCATGCGTAGCAAAGGTTGGGAGCAACAGGACGAATGGCTTCAGCACTCGATTGCGTTTCAGTTCAAATCCCACAGAACCAGTGTCGTTGCTATTACATTGCGGCTTCATTTCTGAAGATCCAAATGACGCACAATTCGGTTGACGACTTAAATAATCTAACATCATCCAGAATGCTTCGACACGTTTTTCTGTTGAAGCCTGGTGTCATCGTATTTATGCTGCACAGTCTTCGTCTGAAGAAAGGAATGTGCAATGTTACTCGATTAATGGTGATAAATCTTGAGCAAAACCAAGAAATACATTTTTGACAATTTTTTTACAAGCAAAGACAATTTCCGATAATCGCGGAGTACGCAGTCAACATCAACAAAGCGCAGGACCAGACGTTCGACAATGTTGGTATCGATATCGGGAGGGTAGTCTTCTCATACTAGAAAAACACAATCAATGTAAAGATTCGCATCCTTAAAAATCCACAACAAAGACATTTTTACAATTTTCCATTTGAGGAATTTACAAAGCGGTCTTTTAACAGTTGCCGTGGACTAAAGCAAATTAAGCAAATTGAGGAAAACAAAATGTTTTTATATCAAATTTCTTTTCAGACTCTCTCACAGTATGTTTACAGAAAAAAAAATTGGCCGAAGGCATGGCATGATACGTGAAGTTGAACATTAAATTTTTTATGGTTAAACAAACTACGATTCATTTTGAATTTTACATCAACTATGGATTGAATATGAAATATTAAATTTAAAGTGGCAATAGCTGCTGCGAAATGCATAAAAAAGCCGCGATGCAGCCTCGGATTTATTTGCCCATTCCCGAATTTTTATGGGATGTACTTTATGGTCTTGTTTATATTTTCGGTGATAGGGGAAGATTAATGTAATTTGTGTAATTTATTCAAAAAATTTCATGAGGTGGAGGAGATAAAATAGAGTTCCACCAACTCGGGATTTATTCGTTGGCAGAACTATTGGCTTAGTTCTGATTTTATAGCACTTTTATAGGAAGTGCAGTTGAGTTTCTTTAACTCAGAAAATATTTGTTAGCTTCGACACTCAAGCTAAGAAATATTTTCTGAGTTATCCACAGAGATGTCCACTTTCGGTGGATCGATTTCGACCAAAAATTACTGAAATCTTGAATTAAAAAACCTTACGTAAGAAGTTTTACCCCGATTAGTCAATCCGTGGGTGATATAACGAATTGTAAATCTGCCAAATTGTATTTTGTTATTTTTTATTGGTTCAATTTTAGTTGTTATATTGAAAATTGATTTGATATTGAAAAAATTAATAGAAAATGGTTTTATTTTTTATTTACCAAAATCCATTATCCAACCGTGGAAAGGTTTTTTTTTTTGGTTGTAAATTGAAAATATAGAAAAATAGTTCTTCCATTTTCAATCTACAAGTAAAAACGTACAAATTTTTATTTTAAAATCCTAAGAAAATACTAAATGTGGTGATAAAAGTACAACTAGAATTTTAAGAGTGGAACAGTCTAGATACAAATTGCTTTGTGGCCTAGAAACTAGTAGGCGAGTGTAATAAAAAAATTAATCTATACGAAATTAGAGAAAGAGTTAGAGTCCAGTGGTCAAGTGCAGTGCGCGTGATGCGTAACAGCAGCGGTTAATTTTGATTTAAATATTAAACCAAGTGTTCGCGTTTAACCAGGTGGTACATTGTGGAAATGCGCGTCTTACAAGTAAGCTGTAAAATCAGTGAGGCGAGTAATGGTGAGATTTTGTTTGTTGTCGATTGAATCTATGTTGGTTAAGAAGCGTGAACTGTGAAACGGGGCGTTCGTTAAATAATTTGCTGAGTGGGTTGCTTGGACCACTACGCCACAAAAGAAGCAGCCCATAATTCACGTGAGTTGCTATTTTCTCTCCTTGTTTTTTCTTGTTCTCTTTTTCGTGATTATTTTGGCCACGTTCCGTTGCAAGGTCCTTTATTGTGGTGACCGTTGATTTGTTTGATCGATTTTTGATCCAAACGGTGGCATTTTTGTTGTGTGTTACACCTTGCTTTTATTATCCTGCTGCATATCTGTTTATTTAGTGGTTTTTATCTTTGTTCCTACATTTTGATTCTACAAGTGAGCGAAACTCATACAAAAAAAAAAAAAAAAAATTGAGATCCAAAGAAAATTCTAAATGTTGTGATAAAAGTACAACTGGAATTTTAAAACCGGAACAGTCGAGTGGGTTAGCGTCTAGCTCATTGAGCAGAAGGTCATGGGTTCAAATCCCAGTGTATCGTTTTTTTGTGATCTACATTTTCTTCATCTTTAATAAGATAGTAACGAATTGTCTTGTCGATCTCTAAACGTCTTTTTTTTCGCCAACCATCTTTCCTTCTAGTTCTCTTCTCTGTTATACCCACTTCTCAAACTGAAAAAATGTGTGTTCTGCATCGTTTGGGGTATAGATTCATTCCACTGTTGCTGTCTTGCTAATTTTATGAAAATTTTGTCTAAAGTAGCCGTGGCCGGGTTAGTCAGCATTCCATCGTGTTTTTTTTCTTTATTTTGCAATGGCTCTTGTTCTGCCAACCTCAACCTTTACTCATTAATGTTTTTGCGTTCAGAAGGTAGTAATTTTAGTGGTGTTCAGCCAGCTATCATAAGGATGACCCACACATCTGCTCCGCTTAAAAGTACCGATTGGACCACACATAATAATAGGCATCGTGTACTAGATTTTGGTCCAAAAGTATTCGCTATTAGTCTGCTCCGAGCCATGACCTCTTTTCTGGCTTGTCTGTTGTTTGCTGAACCTGCTCGAAGAATCTGGGTTTTGTGTCAATTGTCAGGTTCAGGTATTTGACGGCTGATTTTGTTGACCTCTTCTTGCATGACGCACATTGGGATTTCAGTATCCCCATTCCCAACCAACTGACTCACTTTGGGCATTTGAATCCGTAGCAGGCTGTCATAAAATATATGCCACAGATCAGGTCCTAATATTGGTCCATGGGCTGCTCCGCTTGTTACCAGCATAGTCCTTTGTACGTCTCGAAATGTGATTGTGACTTTCTGCTCTTCTGACGGCCTTTTTAGCTTCTTTTACTGCGTCAATAGTCCGCATCTAAAACCGAAATGCCTTACTGAGCGATTGCCAGCATCCTCAACTGATTGAGTGAACGTTTCATTAATAAGTTTCTCTATCACTTATCCAGCTGTGTCTAATATATGCAGAGGTCGGTAGGACAAGGTGAGCTCCGAGACGCCTTTGTCTTGATTTATCACCACCAGCTGTGCTAATTTCTAACTAGTGCTAGAAATGCTCTCCTACAAGCAGGAGATATACATATTTAACAGCTGTTGTGGATCGTATCAGAAAACCATTTTTAGCCTGGGTTAGGACAAACAATCCATCCTTCTCTGGCATCTATTTCCAGGATGAATATGCCTCTGGAGTCAGAATTTCTACATTTTCAGAATCAGGTCATAAATCTTAATAAAATTATTTTATTGCCGATAAGAACATCTTAGTACTGATTACTTGGTCTACACTGTATAATAAAAATAACAAAATATTTTATACGTTTTCAATATACAGAGACATTGATGGACTACGATTGTTTTAAAATTGATATGCACATAAAATAAATATATTATGATGATCAATTGAAAATTGTAAGGGAGGGTTGGGATGTTAAACCCTCACACCGCAGACATAATACACACAGCCATACAATATCATGTATAGAGAACGCTATAAATAATTATACAATTTTATCTTGCAACACAAATTTTTACCCAGATTTTGCATCTATATACGAGTATTTTACATATTTGATTTAAGGTGTGTAATTTTTATTCGTCGATTTGTGGCTCACATACATCAATTTCTTTTCGATTCCAAATACGATAATTTTATATGCTCATAGTATTTCGAAATATAATAATATTCGATTATATTTCATTTTTGATTATTTTGTATAAATCAATTTTTGCTGTGCTCATACAAACGATACGTGTGTGTGGCTGTGTGTGTATAGGGGGTTATTATATTTACGTTCCAACATCCCTCCCCCCACAAAATCGAAATAGTTTTGTTTGCTCTAATTAATAATGATTTGTACATGATTTATAAATTAAGTAAAGTTGTCTATTGTCTCAAAAATTTATTGAAATTTTTTAGAAAATATTATTTATTCGAAATGAGATTAAAAATTTGACACATTAACATGACTAATCGAAAATAGTAGGCTGAGGCAAAATTTAGATAACCCTCGGTACCGGGTATTTTGTTGGTATATACATAAAGTAGAAAATGTTTATCCTTATTAACCCCAATTATTATATGATTTGTAAACATTTTGTCATTATACGCATATTTAGATTTCGATACCCATATGCAGATAGCACAATGGAATTCAAAAATTAATGTCGGATGGAACGCACGCCGCATTCAATGCCTCTATTATCAAATCTCTATCGACGGAATGGAATTTTTTGATTTAAAATTCTGCGTCGATGGGCCACGTACACGACGTATACGGGAGCTCTATAAATCTATTATGATTACATCATTACATTTTCAACACGGTGTGCGTGTGATGCTGTATCTGTTGATTTTTCGCCGTCGTAAATATGTGGAAGGAATTTGTAATTTTTCATTTTTCATGTACCATGGGGTGTAGTGTATATGAATTTTGCCACTCGTACACAAGGATAAATGTATGCTCTGTCAAATAAAAATTTTCTTGTTGTACCCCTATAATAATATTTGAAATCAAATCAATTCATGGCTCATTGATAATGTAATTGAATTTATTTAAGATTAAATCCAGTTGAACGAATTTTTCCCCGTCTTGTATTGTATCTGTTATATGGGGATGCTAATCGGTAGGATTTTATATTATTTATTTGTGTTTACGTTTTATTAACACCTTATTTTATTGTGTCTTGTACGTTGTTATTGGAGTTAAGTTTATGTAAGACGAATAAATAGTTTATTAAGATAAAATATTTTGGTTTGGAAATAAAGACTTTTTGGATTTAAAAACATTTTGTGTGGGCCTAGATGCTATTACTTATTTTCCAGTAAATTATTTAGAACTCAGTGTCAATGCCCGCCAAAATTTTCTAATCTAATTTTTTCGCCTATAAAACGGTAAAGGGTTTGCTAATTTTCACCAAAAATTTTATTTTATTTCTATTAGTTAACACAATGGTTGGGATTTTTTTCCTCCAAACGTTCGATCGTAAGTATGTGAAATTAACCTTTACATCTTAGAAAAAATTAAAATGTTCATCAGGAAACACTAATTTCATCCCATCCAAGGATTTTTATCATACAATAAAAAAATTAATAATTCTGTCAAACCTGTAGAGCGCCTCAAGATTTAACTTTTGATTTTTACTCGTAATGATGTCTACTAACTCTAATAAAAATTTGGATATCAGCCGTATTTTAGGATTTGCGCTATATGCTCATAGGGCCCAACATCATATGAAATTTAAATAAAATACTCAATAAAAGAAATAAATAATTCTGCCAAACCTGTAGAGTGCCTTAAGGTTTAACTTTTGATTTTGACTCATCATGATGTCCACTAACTCTAATAAAAATTTGGATATCAGCCGTATTTTAGGATTTGCGCTATATGCTCATAGGGCCCAACATCATATGAAATTTAAATAAAATACTCAATAAAATAAATAAATAATTCTGCCAAACCTATAGAGTGCCTTAAGATTTAACTTTTGATTTTGACTGGTCATGATGCCTACTAACTCTAATAAAAATTTGGATTTCAGCCGTATTTAAGGATTTGCGCTATATGCTCATAGGGCCCACCACCGTATGAAATTTAAAGAAAATACTTAATACAAAATTAATAATTCTGTGAAAAAGACAGAGTGCCTTAAGGTTTAACTTTTGATTTTGACTCATCATGATGTCCACTAACTCTAATAAAAATTTGGATATCAGCCGTATTTTAGGATTTGCGCTATATGCTCATAGGGCCCAACATCATATGAAATTTAAATAAAATACTCAATAAAATAAATAAATAATTCTGCCAAACCTATAGAGTGCCTTAAGATTTAACATTTGATTTTGACTGGTCATGATGCCCACTTACTCTAATAAAAATTTGGATATCAGCCGTATTTTAGGATTTGCGCTATATGCTCATAGGGCCCACCACCGTATGAAATTTAAAGAAAATACTTAATACAAAATTAATAATTCTGTGAAAAAGACAGAGTGCCTTAAGATTTAACTTAAGTTTCTTATGCCAAAAGTTCCTGGTACTCAAGAGAATACCGAAAATTTGTCTGTTATTATCAAATGCAGAGCCTCCTTAACCAAACTTTCAGCCTTTCATCTGACATTTATCAATAAATTCTCTCTCTCCCATTTTGCCCACACATTCTGCACACCTGAAAAATTCGAAGTTCATCTAAGAAGTATCATTTGGTGCTATAACCGATTCTGTACATCTGTATGCGAGTTTGTCTCAAAACAGCCGAAACCAAATGTATCACAATGGACTGCGCATTATATAATTTTTCGGTCGTAACGTTATAATTTCAGCCGGAACCTTGTAAAGCCAGCCGGGACCATACCATTTACAGAACTAACTATGACACAAGAAGCACAACGGATTTTTACGTCCTACCTTACACCATTGCCGGCCACTTCAAGCACGTATACGGTTATTGGAACTTTCCTATTTTGAAATCAGAGCCGAGATCATGAAATTCGACCGGAAGAATCAATTGTTTCATAATATTTCAATGGCCAACCACAAAAAAGTTGGCCTCAATATTTCAAATGAGAAAATAAATAATCGAAAGTTTAACGGCAAAATTGTATTTCATAATCAACCGATATTAAAGCAAATTTTTTGAGTAGCTCACATAAAAATACAAATCACAAAATATTCAAAACGTTTATTTTTTGTATTTAATAACATAATTTATTATTATATTTTAATGGTAATGTATGTATATGTACTACGTGGTGTGGTGGTTAAGTGTCTTGCCGTCCAGCTTGCAAGCACTAGTTCGAGCCTCGGCATTGCTGCAAAAATTTATTTTCATAAAATTAAAATACAACACATAATTAAAATGTTTAAATAAAACAAGAAAAATATTAATAAAAAGAGCTTCAAAAAGTTTTAATTAAAAATATAGCTTCAAATTATTTATATTTCACATAAAAAACGTTGCCAAATTCAAGTTTTGCCGCCATTTTAATTTTTTTTTTCTGTCTTAAAAATCATGAAACACCTGAGATTTAAACCCGAGATGTAATAGGCGCACATAAAAATAAATCACTTGCATTTTTTTAAAAAATATCATGAAATTTTCGAGATTTTGTTTTTCCGTGTATCAGGCAAACAGAAAAATAAATAGACTTGCATTTTGAATTTCCACTATTGGACTTAAGATGTCGCACTATAAATTTATTATGTATTTCTGCTAATGGACTTAAGATGTCGCAGTAATAGTTTACATACCTAAACGTTAATTTTTATATTTTATATCGAGTTGTGCGTGCCTGGTGTGGTGGATAAGTGTCTTGCCTTTCATGATAGGATTTCAGGTTCAAGACTCGCATGGTGATATTTTTTTCATAAAATTAAACACTTTAATTTAATCATAAGATGAAACAAGTAAAGTTTTTTTATTAAATACAAATGCAAATTACAATAAGTTTTAAATAAAATAAATTGATTTTTTTAAAATGGCGTGTCCTTAACCAACTGCGGCTTCGGGTTCGACTTTCGTTGTTAAGAATATTTTTATCTGTAATACAAAAAAAAAAAAATAAAATCAAATAAAATTAAAATTAAACTTAAATTAATTTTTAAATAAAACAAGAAAACTTTTAATAAATACAAATTCAATGCACTTTAATTAAATATAAGCTTATTATTCGCATGATCGCTATATCGCGGAATTTGACAGAAAACCGATAAATGATCACCTTTGACAAAGTTTTGAATTTATTGTTTTATTTTGACATCTTAAAAAAAAATCATAAAATTATATGGAAGCGGCGCGACTATTGAAATTATCGTATATTCCAGCAAATTCAACGATGATCTACTCACAAATACATCAAAAACTGAAAATAAACGAAACAGACGGAATCTGAAACAATAAATTTTATCCGTTCAAAATAAGTAAGGCTAACCATCATGGATTTTTGCAAAAAATTGAAAACCTTTTATTGTTGAAATTCCGGTTCAAAATGATTATAGGTAATGTATATGACATGTTGAGCATGAAACTACCGGTAGGAAGCATAAGGAAAGCTCGGTTATTGAAAGTTTCGTGTTTCGAAAATCAACCACATTTGCAATCGAACCTGGATTGCAGGCGAATGAGGCGACATATTCCAGCAAATTCAACGATGATCTACTCAGAAATACATCAATAACCGAAAATAAGCGAAACAGACGGAATCTGAAACAATAAATTTTATCCGTTCAAAATAAGTAAGGCTAACCATCATGGATTTTTGCAAAAAATTGAAAACTTTTTACTGTTGAAATTCCGGTTCAAAATGATTATAGGTAATGTATATTACATGTTGAGCATGAAACTACCGGTAGGAAGCATAAGGAAAGCTCAGTTATTGAAAGTTTCGTATTTCGAAAATCAACCACATTTGCAATCGAACCTGGATTGCAGGCGAATGAGGCGACATATTCCAGCAAATTCAACGATGATCTACTCAAAAATACATCAATAACCGAAAATAAACGAAACAGACGGAATCTGAAACAATAAATTTTATCCGTTCAAAATAAGTAAGGCTAACCATCATGGATTTTTGCAAAAAATTGAAAACTTTTTATTGTTGAAATTCCGGTTCAAAATGATTATAGGTAATGTATATTACATGTTGAGCATGAAACTACCGGTAGGAAGCATAAGGAAAGCTCGGTTATTGAAAGTTTCGTATTTCGAAAATCAACCACATTTGCAATCGAACCTGGATTGCAGGCGAATGAGGCGACATATTCCAGCAAATTCAACGATAATCTACTCAAAAATACATCAATAACCGAAAATAAACGAAACAGACGGAATCTGAAACAATAAATTTTATCCGTTCAAAATAAGTAAGGCTAACCATCATGGATTTTTGCAAAAAATTGAAAACTTTTTATTGTTGAAATTCCGGTTCAAAATGATTATAGGTAATGTATATGACATGTTGAGCATGAAACTACCGGTAGGAAGCATAAGAAAAGCTCGGTTATTGAAAGTTTCGTATTTCGAAAATCAACCACATTTGCAATCGAACCTGGATTGCAGGCGAATGAGGCGACATATTCCAGCAAATTCAACGATGATCTACTCAAAAATACATCAATAACCGAAAATAAACGAAACAGACGGAATCTGAAACAATAAATTTTATCCGTTCAAAATAAGTAAGGCTAACCATCATGGATTTTTGCAAAAAATTGAAAACTTTTTATTGTTGAAATTCCGGTTCAAAATGATTAAAGGTAATGTATATGACATGTTGAGCATGAAACTACCGGTAGGAAGCATAAGGAAAGCTCGGTTATTGAAAGTTTCGTATTTCGAAAATCAACCACATTTGCAATCGAACCTGGATTGCAGGCGAATGAGGCGACATATTCCAGCAAATTCAACGATGATCTACTCAAAAATACATCAATAACCGAAAATAAACGAAACAGACGGAATCTGAAACAATAAATTTTATCCGTTCAAAATAAGTAAGGCAAACCATCATGGATTTTTGCAAAAAATTGAAAACTTTTTATTGTTGAAATTCCGGTTCAAAATGATTATAGGTAATGTATATTACATGTTGAGCATGAAACTACCGGTAGGAAGCATAAGGAAAGCTCGGTTATTGAAAGTTTCGTATTTCGAAAATCAACCACATTTGCAATCGAACCTGGATTGCAGGCGAATGAGGCGACATATCCCAGCAAATTCAACGATGATCTACTCAGAAATACATCAATAACCGAAAATAAACGAAACAGACGGAATCTGAAACAATAAATTTTATCCGTTCAAAATAAGTAAGGCTAACCATCATGGATTTTTGCAAAAAATTGAAAACTTTTTATTGTTGAAATTCCGGTTCAAAATGATTATAGGTAATGTATATTACATGTTGAGCATGAAACTACCGGTAGGAAGCATAAGGAAAGCTCGGTTATTGAAAGTTTCGTATTTCGAAAATCAACCACATTTGCAATCGAACCTGGATTGCAGGCGAATGAGGCGATATATTCCAGCAAATTCAACGATGATCTACTCAAAAATACATCAATAACCGAAAATAAACGAAACAGACGGAATCTGAAACAATAAATTTTATCCGTTCAAAATAAGTAAGGCTAACCATCATGGATTTTTGCAAAAAATTGAAAACTTTTTATTGTTGAAATTCCGGTTCAAAATGATTATAGGTAATGTATATTACATGTTGAGCATGAAACTACCGTTAGGAAGCATAAGGAAAGCTCGGTTATTGAAAGTTTCGTATTTCGAAAATCAACCACATTTGCAATCGAACCTGGATTGCAGGCGAATGAGGCGACATATTCCAGCAAATTCAACGATGATCTACTCAAAAATACATCAATAACCGAAAATAAACGAAACAGACGGAATCTGAAACAATAAATTTTATCCGTTCAAAATAAGTAAGGCTAACCATCATGGATTTTTGCAAAAAATTGAAAACTTTCTATTGTTGAAATTCCGGTTCAAAATGATTATAGGTAATGTATATGACATGTTGAGCATGAAACTACCGGTAGGAAGCATAAGGAAAGCTCGGTTATTGAAAGTTTCGTATTTCGAAAATCAACCACATTTGCAATCGAACCTGGATTGCAGGCGAATGCGGTGACATATTCCAGCAAATTCAACGATGATCTACTCAAAAATACATCAATAACCGAAAATAAACGAAACAGACGGAATCTGAAACAATAAATTTTATCCGTTCAAAATAAGTAAGGCTAACCATCATGGATTTTTGCAAAAAATTGAAAACTTTTTATTGTTGAAATTCCGGTTCAAAATGATTATAGGTAATGTATATTACATGTTGAGCATGAAACTACCGGTAGGAAGCATAAGGAAAGCTCGGTTATTGAAAGTTTCGTATTTCGAAAATCAACCACATTTGCAATCGAACCTGGATTGCAGGCGAATGCGGCGACATATTCCAGCAAATTCAACGATGATCTACTCAAAAATACATCAATAACCGAAAATAAACGAAACAGACGGAATCTGAAACAATAAATTTTATCCGTTCAAAATAAGTAAGGCTAACCATCATGGATTTTTGCAAAAAATTGAAAACTTTTTATTGTTGAAATTCCGGTTCAAAATGATTATAGGTAATGTATATTACATGTTGAGCATGAAACTACCGTTAGGAAGCATAAGAAAAGCTCGGTTATTGAAAGTTTCGTATTTCGAAAATCAACCACATTTGAAATCGAACCTGGATTGCAGGCGAATGAGGCGACATATTCCAGCAAATTCAACGATGATCTACTCAAAAATACATCAATAACCGAAAATAAACGAAACAGACGGAATCAGAAACAATAAATTTTATCCGTTCAAATAAGTAAGGCTAACCATCATGGATTTTTGCAAAAAATTGAAAACTTTTTATTGTTGAAATTCCGGTTCAAAATGATTATAGGTAATGTATATTACATGTTGAGCATGAAACTACCGGTAGGAAGCATAAGGAAAGCTCGGTTATTGAAAGTTTCGTATTTCGAAAATCAACCACATTTGCAATCGAACCTGGATTGCAGGCGAATGAGGCGACATATCCCAGCAAATTCAACGATGATCTACTCAGAAATACATCAATAACCGAAAATAAACGAAACAGACGGAATCTGAAACAATAAATTTTATCCGTTCAAAATAAGTAAGGCTAACCATCATGGATTTTTGCAAAAAATTGAAAACTTTTTATTGTTGAAATTCCGGTTCAAAATGATTATAGGTAATGTATATTACATGTTGAGCATGAAACTACCGGTAGGAAGCATAAGGAAAGCTCGGTTATTGAAAGTTTCGTATTTCGAAAATCAACCACATTTGCAATCGAACCTGGATTGCAGGCGAATGAGGCGATATATTCCAGCAAATTCAACGATGATCTACTCAAAAATACATCAATAACCGAAAATAAACGAAACAGACGGAATCTGAAACAATAAATTTTATCCGTTCAAAATAAGTAAGGCTAACCATCATGGATTTTTGCAAAAAATTGAAAACTTTTTATTGTTGAAATTCCGGTTCAAAATGATTATAGGTAATGTATATTACATGTTGAGCATGAAACTACCGTTAGGAAGCATAAGGAAAGCTCGGTTATTGAAAGTTTCGTATTTCGAAAATCAACCACATTTGCAATCGAACCTGGATTGCAGGCGAATGAGGCGACATATTCCAGCAAATTCAACGATGATCTACTCAAAAATACATCAATAACCGAAAATAAACGAAACAGACGGAATCTGAAACAATAAATTTTATCCGTTCAAAATAAGTAAGGCTAACCATCATGGATTTTTGCAAAAAATTGAAAACTTTTTATTGTTGAAATTCCGGTTCAAAATGATTATAGGTAATGTATATTACATGTTGAGCATGAAACTACCGTTAGGAAGCATAAGAAAAGCTCGGTTATTGAAAGTTTCGTATTTCGAAAATCAACCACATTTGAAATCGAACCTGGATTGCAGGCGAATGAGGCGACATATTCCAGCAAATTCAACGATGATCTACTCAAAAATACATCAATAACCGAAAATAAACGAAACAGACGGAATCTGAAACAATAAATTTTATCCGTTCAAAATAAGTAAGGCTAACCATCATGGATTTTTGCAAAAAATTGAAAACTTTTTATTGTTGAAATTCCGGTTCAAAATGATTATAGGTAATGTATATTACATGTTGAGCATGAAACTACCGGTAGGAAGCATAAGGAAAGCTCGGTTATTGAAAGTTTCGTATTTCGAAAATCAACCACATTTGCAATCGAACCTGGATTGCAGGCGAATGCGGCGACATATTCCAGCAAATTCAACGATGATCTACTCAAAAATACATCAATAACCGAAAATAAACGAAACAGACGGAATCTGAAACAATAAATTTTATCCGTTCAAAATAAGTAAGGCTAACCATCATGGATTTTTGCAAAAAATTGAAAACTTTTTATTGTTGAAATTCCGGTTCAAAATGATTATAGGTAATGTATATTACATGTTGAGCATGAAACTACCGTTAGGAAGCATAAGAAAAGCTCGGTTATTGAAAGTTTCGTATTTCGAAAATCAACCACATTTGAAATCGAACCTGGATTGCAGGCGAATGAGGCGACATATTCCAGCAAATTCAACGATGATCTACTCAAAAATACATCAATAACCGAAAATAAACGAAACAGACGGAATCAGAAACAATAAATTTTATCCGTTCAAATAAGTAAGGCTAACCATCATGGATTTTTGCAAAAAATTGAAAACTTTTTATTGTTGAAATTCCGGTTCAAAATGATTATAGGTAATGTATATTACATGTTGAGCATGAAACTACCGGTAGGAAGCATAAGGAAAGCTCGGTTATTGAAAGTTTCGTATTTCGAAAATCAACCACATTTGCAATCGAACCTGGATTGCAGGCGAATGAGGCGACATATTCCAGCAAATTCAACGATGATCTACTCAAAAATACATCAATAACCGAAAATAAACGAAACAGACGGAATCTAAAACAATAAATTTTATCCGTTCAAAATAAGTAAGGCTAACCATCATGGATTTTTGCAAAAAATTGAAAACTTTCTATTGTTGAAATTCCGGTTCAAAATGATTATAGGTAATGTATATGACATGTTGAGCATGAAACTACCGGTAGGAAGCATAAGGAAAGCTCGGTTATTGAAAGTTTCGTATTTCGAAAATCAACCACATTTGCAATCGAACCTGGATTGCAGGCGAATGCGGCGACATATTCCAGCAAATTCAACGATGATCTACTCAAAAATACATCAATAACCGAAAATAAACGAAACAGACGGAATCTGAAACAATAAATTTTATCCGTTCAAAATAAGTAAGGCTAACCATCATGGATTTTTGCAAAAAATTGAAAACTTTTTATTGTTGAAATTCCGGTTCAAAATGATTATAGGTAATGTATATTACATGTTGAGCATGAAACTACCGGTAGGAAGCATAAGGAAAGCTCGGTTATTGAAAGTTTCGTATTTCGAAAATCAACCACATTTGCAATCGAACCTGGATTGCAGGCGAATGAGGCGACATATTCTAGCAAATTCAACGATGATCTACTCAAAAATACATCAATAACCGAAAATAAACGAAACAGACGGAATCTGAAACAATAAATTTTATCCGTTCAAAATAAGTAAGGCACCATCATGGATTTTTGCAAAAAATTGAAAACTTTTTATTGTTGAAATTCCGGTTCAAAATGATTATAGGTAATGTATATTACATGTTGAGCATGAAACTACCGGTAGGAAGCATAAGGAAAGCTCGGTTATTGAAAGTTTCGTATTTCGAAAATCAACCACATTTGCAATCGAACCTGGATTGCAGGCAAATGAAGCGACATATTCCAGCAAATTCAACGATGATCTACTCAAAAATACATCAATAACCGAAAATAAACGAAACAGACGGAATCTGAAACAATAAATTTTATCCGTTCAAAATAAGTAAGGCTAACCATTATGGATTTTTGCAAAAAATTGAAAACTTTTTATTGTTGAAATTCCGGTTCAAAATGATTATAGGTAATGTATATTACATGTTGAGCATGAAACTACCGGTAGGAAGCATAAGGAAAGCTCGGTTATTGAAAGTTTCGTATTTTGAAAATCAACCACATTTGCAATCGAACCTGGATTGCAGGCGAATGAGGCGACATATTCCAGCAAATTCAACGATGATCTACTCAAAAATACATCAATAACCGAAAATAAACGAAACAGACGGAATCTGAAACAATAAATTTTATCCGTTCAAAATAAGTAAGGCAAACCATCATGGATTTTTGCAAAAAATTGAAAACTTTCTATTGTTGAAATTCCGGTTCAAAATGATTATAGGTAATGTATATTACATGTTGAGCATGAAACTACCGGTAGGAAGCATAAGGAAAGCTCGGTTATTGAAAGTTTCGTATTTCGAAAATCAACCACATTTGCAATCGAACCTGGATTGCAGGCGAATGAGGCGACATATTCCAGCAAATTCAACGATGATCTACTCAAAAATACATCAATAACCGAAAATAAACGAAACAGACGGAATCTGAAACAATAAATTTTATCCTTTCAAAATAAGTAAGGCTAACCATCATGGATTTTTGCAAAAAATTGAAAACTTTTTATTGTTGAAATTCCGGTTCAAAATGATTAAAGGTAATGTATATTACATGTTGAGCATGAAACTACCGGTAGGAAGCATAAGGAAAGCTCGGTTATTGAAAGTTTCGTATTTCGAAAATCAACCACATTTGCAATCGAACCTGGATTGCAGGCGAATGAGGCGACATATTCCAGCAAATTCAACGATGATCTACTCAAAAATACATCAATAACCGAAAATAAACGAAACAGACGGAATCTGAAACAATAAATTTTATCCGTTCAAAATAAGTAAGGCACCATCTTGGATTTTTGCAAAAAATTGAAAACTTTTTATTGTTGAAATTCCGGTTCAAAATGATTATAGGTAATGTATATTACATGTTGAGCATGAAACATAAGGAAAGCTCGGTTATTGAAAGTTTCGTATTTTGAAAATCAACCACATTTGCAATCGAACCTGGATTGCAGGCAAATGAAGCGACATATTCCAGCAAATTCAACGATGATCTACTCAAAAATACATCAATAACCGAAAATAAACGAAACAGACGGAATCTGAAACAATAAATTTTATCCGTTCAAAATAAGTAAGGCTAACCATCATGGATTTTTGCAAAAAATTTAAAACTTTTTATTGTTGAAATTCCGGTTCAAAATGATTATAGGTAATGTATATTACATGTTGAGCATGAAACTACCGGTAGGAAGCATAAGGAAAGCTCGGTTATTGAAAGTTTCGTATTTTGAAAATCAACCACATTTGCAATCGAACCTGGATTGCAGGCGAATGAGGCGACATATTCCAGCAAATTCAACGATGATCTACTCAAAAATACATCAATAACCGAAAATAAACGAAACAGACGGAATCTGAAACAATAAATTTTATCCGTTCAAAATAAGTAAGGCAAACCATCATGGATTTTTGCAAAAAATTGAAAACTTTCTATTGTTGAAATTCCGGTTCAAAATGATTATAGGTAATGTATATGACATGTTGAGCATGAAACTACCGGTAGGAAGCATAAGGAAAGCTCGGTTATTGAAAGTTTCGTATTTCGAAAATCAACCACATTTGCAATCGAACCTGGATTGCAGGCGAATGAGGCGACATATTCCAGCAAATTCAACGATGATCTACTCAAAAATACATCAATAACCGAAAATAAACGAAACAGACGGAATCTGAAACAATAAATTTTATCCGTTCAAAATAAGTAAGGCTAACCATCATGGATTTTTGCAAAAAATTGAAAACTTTCTATTGTTGAAATCCCGGTTCAAAATGATTATAGGTAATGTATATGACATGTTGAGAATGAAACTACCGGTAGGAAGCATAAGGAAAGCTCGGTTATTGAAAGTTTCGTATTTCGAAAATCAACCACATTTGCAATCGAACCTGGATTGCAGGCGAATGCGGCGACATATTCCAGCAAATTCAACGATGATCTACTCAAAAATACATCAATAACCGAAAATAAACGAAACAGACGGAATCTAAAACAATAAATTTTATCCGTTCAAAATAAGTAAGGCTAACCATCATGGATTTTTGCAAAAAATTGGAAACTTTCTATTGTTCAAATTCCGGTTCAAACTGATTATAGGTAATGTATATGACATGTTGAGCATGAAACTACCGGTAGGAAGCATAAGGAAAGCTCGGTTATTGAAAGTTTCGTATTTCGAAAATCAACCACATTTGCAATCGAACCTGGATTGCAGGCAAATGAAGCGACATATTCCAGCAAATTCAACGATGATCTACTCAAAAATACATCAATAACCGAAAATAAACGAAACAGACGGAATCTGAAACAATAAATTTTATCCGTTCAAAATAAGTAAGGCTAACCATCATGGATTTTTGCAAAAAATTGAAAACTTTTTATTGTTGAAATTCCGGTTCAAAATGATTATAGGTAATGTATATTACATGTTGAGCATGAAACTACCGGTAGGAAGCATAAGGAAAGCTCGGTTATTGAAAGTTTCGTATTTTGAAAATCAACCACATTTGCAATCGAACCTGGATTGCAGGCGAATGAGGCGACATATTCCAGCAAATTCAACGATGATCTACTCAAAAATACATCAATAACCGAAAATAAACGAAACAGACGGAATCTGAAACAATAAATTTTATCCGTTCAAAATAAGTAAGGCTAACCATCATGGATTTTTGCAAAAAATTGAAAACTTTCTATTGTTGAAATTCCGGTTCAAAATGATTATAGGTAATGTATATGACATGTTGAGCATGAAACTACCGTTAGGAAGCATAAGAAAAGCTCGGTTATTGAAAGTTTCGTATTTCGAAAATCAACCACATTTGCAATCGAACCTGGATTGCAGGCGAATGAGGCGACATATTCCAGCAAATTCAACGATGATCTACTCAAAAATACATCAATAACCGAAAATAAACGAAACAGACGGAATCTGAAACAATAAATTTTATCCGTTCAAAATAAGTAAGGCTTACCATCATGGATTTTTGCAAAAAATTGAAAACTTTTTATTGTTGAAATTCCGGTTCAAAATGATTATAGGTAATGTATATTACATGTTGAGCATGAAACTACCGGTAGGAAGCATAAGGAAAGCTCGGTTATTGAAAGTTTCGTATTTCGAAAATCAACCACATTTGCAATCGAACCTGGATTGCAGGCGAATGAGGCGACATATTCCAGGAAATTCAACGATGATCTACTCAAAAATACATCAATAACCGAAAATAAACGAAACAGACGGAATCTGAAACAATAAATTTTATCCGTTCAAAATAAGTAAGGCTTACCATCATGGATTTTTGCAAAAAATTGAAAACTTTTTATTGTTGAAATTCCGGTTCAAAATGATTATAGGTAATGTATATTACATGTTGAGCATGAAACTACCGGTAGGAAGCATAAGGAAAGCTCGGTTATTGAAAGTTTCGTATTTCGAAAATCAACCACATTTGCAATCGAACCTGGATTGCAGGCGAATGAGGCGACATATTCCAGCAAATTCAACGATGATCTACTCAAAAATACATCAATAACCGAAAATAAACGAAACAGACGGAATCTGAAACAATAAATTTTATCCGTTCAAAATAAGTAAGGCTTACCATCATGGATTTTTGCAAAAAATTGAAAACTTTTTATTGTTGAAATTCCGGTTCAAAATGATTATAGGTAATGTATATTACATGTTGAGCATGAAACTACCGGTAGGAAGCATAAGGAAAGCTCGGTTATTGAAAGTTTCGTATTTCGAAAATCAACCACATTTGCAATCGAACCTGGATTGCAGGCGAATGAGGCGACATATTCCAGCAAATTCAACGATGATCTACTCAAAAATACATCAATAACCGAAAATAAACGAAACAGACGGAATCTGAAACAATAAATTTTATCCGTTCAAAATAAGTAAGGCTAACCATCATGGATTTTTGCAAAAAATTGAAAACTTTTTATTGTTGAAATCCCGGTTCAAAATGATTATAGGTAATGTATATGACATGTTGAGAATGAAACTACCGGTAGGAAGCATAAGGAAAGCTCGGTTATTGAAAGTTTCGTATTTCGAAAATCAACCACATTTGCAATCGAACCTGGATTGCAGGCGAATGCGGCGACATATTCCAGCAAATTCAACGATGATCTACTCAAAAATACATCAATAACCGAAAATAAACGAAACAGACGGAATCTGAAACAATAAATTTTATCCGTTCAAAATAAGTAAGGCTAACCATCATGGATTTTTGCAAAAAATTGAAAACTTTTTATTGTTGAAATTCCGGTTCAAAATGATTATAGGTAATGTATATTACATGTTGAGCATGAAACTACCGGTAGGAAGCATAAGGAAAGCTCGGTTATTGAAAGTTTCGTATTTCGAAAATCAACCACATTTGCAATCGAACCTGGATTGCAGGCGAATGAGGCGACATATTCCAGGAAATTCAACGATGATCTACTCAAAAATACATCAATAACCGAAAATAAACGAAACAGACGGAATCTGAAACAATAAATTTTATCCGTTCAAAATAAGTAAGGCCAACCATCATGGATTTTTGCAAAAAATTGAAAACTTTTTATTGTTGAAATTCCGGTTCAAAATGATTATAGGTAATGTATATTACATGTTGAGCATGAAACTACCGTTAGGAAGCATAAGGAAAGCTCGGTTATTGAAAGTTTCGTATTTCGAAAATCAACCACATTTGCAATCGAACCTGGATTGCAGGCGAATGAGGCGACATATTCCAGCAAATTCAACGATGATCTGGAATATGTCGCAAATATCATGGATTTTTGCAAAAAATTGAAAACTTTCTATGGTTGAAATTCCGGTTCAAAATGATTATAGGTAATGTATATGACATGTTGAGCATGAAACTACCGGTAGGAAGCATAAGGAAAGTTCGGTTATTGAAAGTTTCGTATTTCGAAAATCAACCACATTTGCAATCGAACCTGGATTGCAGGCGAATGCGGCGACATATTCCAGCAAATTCAACGATGATCTACTCAAAAATACATCAATAACCGAAAATAAACGAAACAGACGGAATCTGAAACAATAAATTTTATCCGTTCAAAATAAGTAAGGCTAACCATCATGGATTTTTGCAAAAAATTGAAAACTTTTTATTGTTGAAATCCCGGTTCAAAATGATTATAGGTAATGTATATTACATGTTGAGCATGAAACTACCGGTAGGAAGCATAAGGAAAGCTCGGTTATTGAAAGTTTCGTATTTCGAAAATCAACCACATTTGCAATCGAACCTGGATTGCAGGCGAATGAGGCGACATATTCCAGCAAATTCAACGATGATCTACTCAAAAATACATCAATAACCGAAAATAAACGAAACAGACGGAATCTGAAACAATAAATTTTATCCGTTCAAAATAAGTAAGGCTCATCATGGATTTTTGCAAAAAATTGAAAACTTTTTATTGTTGAAATTCCGGTTCAAAATGATTATAGGTAATGTATATTACATGTTGAGCATGAAACTACCGGTAGGAAGCATAAGGAAAGCTCGGTTATTGAAAGTTTCGTATTTCGAAAATCAACCACATTTGCAATCGAACCTGGATTGCAGGCGAATGAGGCGACATATTCCAGCAAATTCAACGATGATCTACTCAAAAATACATCAATAACCGAAAATAAACGAAACAGACGGAATCTGAAACAATAAGTTTTATCCGTTCAAAATAAGTAAGGCTATAACCATCATGGATTTTTGCAAAAAATTGAAAACTTT
Source organism: Nephrotoma flavescens (assembly GCA_932526605.1). Classification (NCBI taxonomy): domain Eukaryota; kingdom Metazoa; phylum Arthropoda; class Insecta; order Diptera; family Tipulidae; genus Nephrotoma; species Nephrotoma flavescens. Next base: position 37,848,788 of record OW052222.1, on the reverse strand, counting down.
TTATTGTTGAAATTCCGGTTCAAAATGATTATAGGTAATGTATATTACATGTTGAGCATGAAACTACCGGTAGGAAGCATAAGGAAAGCTCGGTTATTGAAAGTTTCGTATTTCGAAAATCAACCACATTTGCAATCGAACCTGGATTGCAGGCGAATGAAGCGACATATTCCAGCAAATTCAACGATGATCTACTCAAAAATACATCAATAACCGAAAATAAACGAAACAGACGGAATCTGAAACAATAAGTTTTATCCGTTCAAAATAAGTAAGGCTTGCCATCATGGATTTTTGCAAAAAATTGAAAACTTTTTATTGTTGAAATTCCGGTTCAAAATGATTATAGGTAATGTATATTACATGTTGAGCATGAAACTACCGGTAGGAAGCATAAGGAAAGCTCGGTTGTTGAAAGTTTCGTATTTCGAAAATCAACCACATTTGCAATCGAACCTGGATTGTAGGCGAATGAGGCGACATATTCCAGCAAATTCAACGATGATATACTCAAAAATACATCAATAACCGAAAATAAACGAAACAGACGGAATCTGAAACAATAAATTTTATCCGTTCAAAATAAGTAAGGCTTACCATCATGGATTTTTGTAAAAAATTGAAAACTTTTTATTGTTGAAATTCCGGTTCAAAATGATTATAGGTAATGTATATTACATGTTGAGCATGAAACTACCGGTAGGAAGCATAAGGAAAGCTCGGTTATTGAAAGTTTCGTATTTCGAAAATCAACCACATTTGCAATCGAACCTGGATTGCAGGCGAATGAGGCGACATATTCCAGCAAATTCAACGATGATCTACTCAAAAATACATCAATAACCGAAAATAAACGAAACAGACGGAATCTGAAACAATAAATTTTATCCGTTCAAAATAAGTAAGACATGGATTTTTGTAAAAAATTGAAAACTTTTTATTGTTGAAATTCCGGTTCAAAATGATTATAGGTAATGTATATTAAATGTTGAGCATGAAACTACCGGTAGGAAGCATAAGGAAAGCTCGGTTATTGAAATTCAACGATGATCTACTCAAAAATACATCAATAACCGAAAATAAACGAAACAGACGGAATCTGAAACAATAAATTTTATCCGTTCAAAATAAGTAAGACATGGATTTTTGTAAAAAATTGAAAACTTTTTATTGTTGAAATTCCGGTTCAAAATGATTATAAGTAATGTATATTACATGTTGAGCATGAAACTACCGGTAGGAAGCATAAGGAAAGCTCGGTTATTGAAAGTTTCGTATTTCGAAAATCAACCACATTTGCAATCGAACCTGGATTGTAGGCGAATGAGACGACATATTCCAGCAAATTCAACGATGATCTACTCAAAAATACATCAATAACCGAAAATAAACGAAACAGACGGAATCTGAAACAATAAATTTTATCCGTTCAAAATAAGTAAGGCTAACCATCATGGATTTTTACAAAAAATTGAAAACTTTTTATTGTTGAAATTCCGGTTCAAAATGATTATAGGTAATGTATATGACATGTTGAGCATGAAACTACCGGTAGGAAGCATAAGGAAAGCTCGGTTATTGAAAGTTTCGTATTTCGAAAACCAACCACATTTACAATCGAACCTGGATTGCAGGCGAATGAGGCGACATATTCCAGCAAATTCAACGATGATCTACTCAAAAATACATCAATAACCGAAAATAAATGAAACAGACGGAATCTGAAACAATAAATTTTATCCGTTCAAAATAAGTAAGGCTAACCATCATGGATTTTTGCAAAAAATTGAAAACTTTCTATTGTTGAAATTCCGGTTCAAAATGATTATAGGTAATGTATATGACATGTTGAGCATGAAACTACCGGTAGGAAGCATAAGGAAAGCTCGGTTATTGAAAGTTTCGTATTTCGAAAATCAACCACATTTGCAATCGAACCTGGATTGCAGGCGAATGAGGCGACATATTCCAGCAAATTCAACGATGATCTACTCAAAAATACATCAATAACCGAAAATAAACGAAACAGACGGAATCTGAAACAATAAATTTTATCCGTTCAAAATAAGTAAGGCTAACCATCATGGATTTTTGCAAAAAATTGAAAACTTTTTATTGTTGAAATTCCGGTTCAAAATGATTATAGGTAATGTATATGACATGTTGAGCATGAAACTACCGGTAGGAAGCATAAGGAAAGCTCGGTTATTGAAAGTTTTGTATTTCGAAAATCAACCACATTTGCAATCGAACCTGGATTGCAGGCGAATGAGGCGACATTTTCCAGCAAATTCAACGATGATCTACTCAAAAATACATCAATAACCGAAAATAAACGAAACAGACGGAATCTGAAACAATAAATTTTATCCGTTCAAAATAAGTAAGGCTAACCATCATGGATTTTTGCAAAAAATTGAAAACTTTCTATTGTTGAAATTCCGGTTCAAAATGATTATAGGTAATGTATATTACATGTTGAGCATGAAACTACCGGTAGGAATCATAAGGAAAGCTCGGTTATTGAAAGTTTCGTATTTCGAAAATCAACCACATTTGCAATCGAACCTGGATTGCAGGCGAATGAGGCGACATATTCCAGCAAATTCAACGATGATCTACTCAAAAATACATCAATAACCGAAAATAAACGAAACAGACGGAATCTGAAACAATAAATTTTATCCGTTCAAAATAAGTAAGGCTAACAATCATGGATTTTTGCAAAAAATTGAAAACTTTTTATTGTTGAAATTCCGGTTCAAAATGATTATAGGTAATGTATATTACATGTTGAGCATGAAACTACCGTTAGGAAGCATAAGAAAAGCTCGGTTATTGAAAGTTTCGTATTTCGAAAATCAACCACATTTGCAATCGAACCTGGATTGCAGGCGAATGAGGCGACATATTCCAGCAAATTCAACGATGATCTACTCAAAAATACATCAATAACCGAAAATAAACGAAACAGACGGAATCTGAAACAATAAATTTTATCCGTTCAAAATAAGTAAGGCTAACCATCATGGATTTTTGCAAAAAATTGAAAACTTTTTATTGTTGAAATTCCGGTTCAAAATGATTAAAGGTAATGTATATTACATGTTGAGCATGAAACTACCGGTAGGAAGCATAAGGAAAGCTCGGTTATTGAAAGTTTCGTATTTCGAAAATCAACCACATTTGCAATCGAACCTGGATTGCAGGCGAATGAGGCGACATATTCCAGCAAATTCAACGATGATCTACTCAAAAATACATCAATAACCGAAAATAAACGAAACAGACGGAATCTGAAACAATAAATTTTATCCGTTCAAAATAAGTAAGGCTAACCATCATGGATTTTTGCAAAAAATTGAAAACTTTTTATTGTTGAAATTCCGGTTCAAAATGATTATAGGTAATGTATATGACATGTTGAGCATGAAACTACCGGTAGGAAGCATAAGGAAAGCTCGGTTATTGAAAGTTTCGTATTTCGAAAATCAACCACATTTGCAATCGAACCTGGATTGCAGGCGAATGAGGCGACATATTCCAGCAAATTCAACGATGATCTACTCAAAAATACATCAATAACCGAAAATAAACGAAACAGACGGAATCTGAAACAATAAATTTTATCCGTTCAAAATAAGTAAGGCTAACCATCATGGATTTTTGCAAAAAATTGAAAACTTTTTATTGTTGAAATTCCGGTTCAAAATGATTATAGGTAATGTATATTACATGTTGAGCATGAAACTACCGTTAGGAAGCATAAGAAAAGCTCGGTTATTGAAAGTTTCGTATTTCGAAAATCAACCACATTTGCAATCGAACCTGGATTGCAGGCGAATGAGGCGACATATTCCAGCAAATTCAACGATGATCTACTCAAAAATACATCAATAACCGAAAATAAACGAAACAGACGGAATCTGAAACAATAAATTTTATCCGTTCAAAATAAGTAAGGCTAGCCATCATGGATTTTTGCAAAAAATTGAAAACTTTTTATTGTTGAAATTCCGGTTCAAAATGATTATAGGTAATGTATATTACATGTTGAGCATGAAACTACCGGTAGGAAGCATAAGGAAAGCTCGGTTATTGAAAGTTTCGTATTTCGAAAATCAACCACATTTGCAATCGAACCTGGATTGCAGGCGAATGAGGCGACATATTCCAGCAAATTCAACGATGATCTACTCAAAAATACATCAATAACCGAAAATAAACGAAACAGACGGAATCTGAAACAATAAATTTTATCCGTTCAAAATAAGTAAGGCCATCATGGATTTTTGCAAAAAATTGAAAACTTTTCATTGTTGAAATTCCGGTTCAAAATGATTATAGGTAATGTATATGACATGTTGAGCATGAAACTACCGGTAGGAAGCATAAGGAAAGCTCGGTTATTGAAAGTTTCGTATTTCGAAAATCAACCACATTTGCAATCGAACCTGGATTGCAGGCGAATGAGGCGACATATTCCAGCAAATTCAACGATGATCTACTCAAAAATACATCAATAACCGAAAATAAACGAAACAGACGGAATCTGAAACAATAAATTTTATCCGTTCAAAATAAGTAAGGCACCATCATGGATTTGTGCAAAAAATTGAAAACTTTTTATTGTTGAAATTCCGGTTCAAAATGATTATAGGTAATGTATTTGGCATGTTGAGCATGAAACTACCGGTAGGAAGCATAAGGAAAGCTCGGTTATTGAAAGTTTCGTATTTCGAAAATCAACCACATTTGCAATCGAACCTGGATTGCAGGTGAATGAGGCGACATATTTCAGCAAATTCAACGATGATCTACTCAAAAATACATCAATAACCGAAAATAAACGAAACAGACGGAATCTGAAACAATAAATTTTATCCGTTCAAAATAAGTAAGGTTAACCATCATGGATTTTTGCAAAAAATTGAAAACTTTCTATTGTTGAAATTCCGGTTCAAAATGATTATAGGTAATGTATATTACATGTTGAGCATGAAACTACCGTTAGGAAGCATAAGGAAAGCTCGGTTATTGAAAGTTTCGTATTTCGAAAATCAACCACATTTGCAATCGAACCTGGATTGCAGGCGAATGAGGCGACATATTCCAGCAAATTCAACGATGATCTACTCAAAAATACATCAATAACCGAAAATAAACGAAACAGACGGAATCTGAAACAATAAATTTTATCCGTTCAAAATAAGTAAGGTTAACCATCATGGATTTTTGCAAAAAATTGAAAACTTTTTATTGTTGAAATTCCGGTTCAAAATGATTATAGGTAATGTATTTGGCATGTTGAGCATGAAACTACCGGTAGGAAGCATAAGGAAACCTCGGTTATTGAAAGTTTCGTATTTCGAAAATCAACCACATTTGCAATCGAACCTGGATTGCAGGTGAATGAGGCGACATATTTCAGCAAATTCAACGATGATCTACTCAAAAATACATCAATAACCGAAAATAAACGAAACAGACGGAATCTGAAACAATAAATTTTATCCGTTCAAAATAAGTAAGGTTAACCATCATGGATTTGTGCAAAAAATTGAAAACTTTTTATTGTTGAAATTCCGGTTCAAAATGATTATAGGTAATGTATTTGGCATGTTGAGCATGAAACTACCGGTAGGAAGCATAAGGAAAGCTCGGTTATTGAAAGTTTCGTATTTCGAAAATCAACCACATTTGCAATCGAACCTGGATTGCAGGTGAATGAGGCGACATATTTCAGCAAATTCAACGATGATCTACTCAAAAATACATCAATAACCGAAAATAAACGAAACAGACGGAATCTGAAACAATAAATTTTATCCGTTCAAAATAAGTAAGGTTAACCATCATGGATTTTTGCAAAAAATTGAAAACTTTTTACTGTTGAAATTCCGGTTCAAAATGATTATAGGTAATGTGTATTACATGTTGAGCATGAAATTACCGGTAGGAAGCATAAGGAAAGCTCGGTTATTGAAAGTTTCGTATTTCGAAAATCAACCACATTTGCAATCGAACCTGGATTGCAGGCGAATGAGGCGACATATTCCAGCAAATTCAACGATGATCTACTCAGAAATACATCAATAACCGAAAATAAATGAAACAGACGGAATCTGAAACAATAAATTTTATCCGTTCAAAATAAGTAAGGCCATCATGGATTTTTGCAAAAAATTGAAAACTTTTCATTGTTGAAATTCCGGTTCAAAATGATTATAGGTAATGTATATGACATGTTGAGCATGAAACTACCGGTAGGAAGCATAAGGAAAGCTCGGTTATTGAAAGTTTCGTATTTCGAAAATCAACCACATTTGCAATCGAACCTGGATTGCAGGCGAATGAGGCGACATATTCCAGCAAATTCAACGATGATCTACTCAAAAATACATCAATAACCGAAAATAAACGAAACAGACGGAATCTGAAACAATAAATTTTATCCGTTCAAAATAAGTAAGGCACCATCATGGATTTGTGCAAAAAATTGAAAACTTTTTATTGTTGAAATTCCGGTTCAAAATGATTATAGGTAATGTATTTGGCATGTTGAGCATGAAACTACCGGTAGGAAGCATAAGGAAAGCTCGGTTATTGAAAGTTTCGTATTTCGAAAATCAACCACATTTGCAATCGAACCTGGATTGCAGGTGAATGAGGCGACATATTTCAGCAAATTCAACGATGATCTACTCAAAAATACATCAATAACCGAAAATAAACGAAACAGACGGAATCTGAAACAATAAATTTTATCCGTTCAAAATAAGTAAGGCCATCATGGATTTTTGCAAAAAATTGAAAACTTTTCATTGTTGAAATTCCGGTTCAAAATGATTATAGGTAATGTATATGACATGTTGAGCATGAAACTACCGGTAGGAAGCATAAGGAAAGCTCGGTTATTGAAAGTTTCGTATTTCGAAAATCAACCACATTTGCAATCGAACCTGGATTGCAGGCGAATGAGGCGACATATTCCAGCAAATTCAACGATGATCTACTCAAAAATACATCAATAACCGAAAATAAACGAAACAGACGGAATCTGAAACAATAAATTTTATCCGTTCAAAATAAGTAAGGTTAACCATCATGGATTTTTGCAAAAAATTGAAAACTTTCTATTGTTGAAATTCCGGTTCAAAATGATTATAGGTAATGTATATTACATGTTGAGCATGAAACTACCGTTAGGAAGCATAAGGAAAGCTCGGTTATTGAAAGTTTCGTATTTCGAAAATCAACCACATTTGCAATCGAACCTGGATTGCAGGCGAATGAGGCGACATATTCCAGCAAATTCAACGATGATCTACTCAAAAATACATCAATAACCGAAAATAAACGAAACAGACGGAATCTGAAACAATAAATTTTATCCGTTCAAAATAAGTAAGGCCATCATGGATTTTTGCAAAAAATTGAAAACTTTTCATTGTTGAAATTCCGGTTCAAAATGATTATAGGTAATGTATATGACATGTTGAGCATGAAACTACCGGTAGGAAGCATAAGGAAAGCTCGGTTATTGAAAGTTTCGTATTTCGAAAATCAACCACATTTGCAATCGAACCTGGATTGCAGGCGAATGAGGCGACATATTCCAGCAAATTCAACGATGATCTACTCAAAAATACATCAATAACCGAAAATAAACGAAACAGACGGAATCTGAAACAATAAATTTTATCCGTTCAAAATAAGTAAGGTTAACCATCATGGATTTTTGCAAAAAATTGAAAACTTTTTATTGTTGAAATTCCGGTTCAAAATGATTATAGGTAATGTATTTGGCATGTTGAGCATGAAACTACCGGTAGGAAGCATAAGGAAACCTCGGTTATTGAAAGTTTCGTATTTCGAAAATCAACCACATTTGCAATCGAACCTGGATTGCAGGTGAATGAGGCGACATATTTCAGCAAATTCAACGATGATCTACTCAAAAATACATCAATAACCGAAAATAAACGAAACAGACGGAATCTGAAACAATAAATTTTATCCGTTCAAAATAAGTAAGGTTAACCATCATGGATTTGTGCAAAAAATTGAAAACTTTTTATTGTTGAAATTCCGGTTCAAAATGATTATAGGTAATGTATTTGGCATGTTGAGCATGAAACTACCGGTAGGAAGCATAAGGAAAGCTCGGTTATTGAAAGTTTCGTATTTCGAAAATCAACCACATTTGCAATCGAACCTGGATTGCAGGTGAATGAGGCGACATATTTCAGCAAATTCAACGATGATCTATCAAAAATACATCAATAACCGAAAATAAACGAAACAGACGGAATCTGAAACAATAAATTTTATCCGTTCAAAATAAGTAAGGTTAACCATCATGGATTTTTGCAAAAAATTGAAAACTTTTTACTGTTGAAATTCCGGTTCAAAATGATTATAGGTAATGTGTATTACATGTTGAGCATGAAATTACCGGTAGGAAGCATAAGGAAAGCTCGGTTATTGAAAGTTTCGTATTTCGAAAATCAACCACATTTGCAATCGAACCTGGATTGCAGGCGAATGAGGCGACATATTCCAGCAAATTCAACGATGATCTACTCAGAAATACATCAATAACCGAAAATAAATGAAACAGACGGAATCTGAAACAATAAATTTTATCCGTTCAAAATAAGTAAGGCTAACCATCATGGATTTTTGCAAAAAATTGAAATCTTTTTATTGTTGAAATTCCGGTTCAAAATGATTATAGGTAATGTGTATTACATGTTGAGCATGAAACTACCGGTAGGAAGCATAAGGAAAGCTCGGTTATTGAAAGTTTCGTATTTCGAAAATCGCAACCACATTTGCAATCGAACCTGGATTGCAGGCGAATGAGGCGACATATTCCAGCAAATTCAACGATGATCTACTCAGAAATACATCAATAACCGAAAATAAACGAAACAGACGGAATCTGAAACAATAAATTTTATCCGTTCAAAATAAGTGAGGCGAACCCAAAAAATTGAAAACTTTTTATTGTTGAAATTCCGGTTCACAATGATTATAGGTAATGTATATTACATGTTGAGCATGAAACTACCGGTAGGAAGTATAAGGAAAGCTCGGTTATTGAAAGTTTCGTATTTCGAAAATCAACCACATTTGCAATCGAACCTGGATTGCAGGTGAATGAGGCGACATATTTCAGCAAATTCAACGATGATCTACTCAAAAATACATCAATAACCGAAAATAAACGAAACAGACGGAATCTGAAACAATAAATTTTATCCGTTCAAAATAAGTAAGGTTAACCATCATGGATTTGTGCAAAAAATTGAAAACTTTTTATTGTTGAAATTCCGGTTCAAAATGATTATAGGTAATGTATTTGGCATGTTGAGCATGAAACTACCGGTAGGAAGCATAAGGAAACCTCGGTTATTGAAAGTTTCGTATTTCGAAAATCAACCACATTTGCAATCGAACCTGGATTGCAGGTGAATGAGGCGACATATTTCAGCAAATTCAACGATGATCTACTCAAAAATACATCAATAACCGAAAATAAACGAAACAGACGGAATCTGAAACAATAAATTTTATCCGTTCAAAATAAGTAAGGTTAACGGATTTGTGCAAAAAATTGAAAACTTTTTATTGTTGAAATTCCGGTTCAAAATGATTATAGGTAATGTATTTGGCATGTTGAGCATGAAACTACCGGTAGGAAGCATAAGGAAAGCTCGGTTATTGAAAGTTTCGTATTTCGAAAATCAACCACATTTGCAATCGAACCTGGATTGCAGGTGAATGAGGCGACATATTTCAGCAAATTCAACGATGATCTACTCAAAAATACATCAATAACCGAAAATAAACGAAACAGACGGAATCTGAAACAATAAATTTTATCCGTTCAAAATAAGTAAGGTTAACCATCATGGATTTTTGCAAAAAATTGAAAACTTTTTACTGTTGAAATTCCGGTTCAAAATGATTATAGGTAATTTGTATTACATGTTGAGCATGAAATTACCGGTAGGAAGCATAAGGAAAGCTCGGTTATTGAAAGTTTCGTATTTCGAAAATCAACCACATTTGCAATCGAACCTGGATTGCAGGCGAATGAGGCGACATATTCCAGCATTCAACGATGATCTACTCAGAAATACATCAATAACCGAAAATAAATGAAACAGACGGAATCTGAAACAATAAATTTTATCCGTTCAAAATAAGTAAGGCTAACCATCATGGATTTTTGCAAAAAATTGAAAACTTTTTACTGTTGAAATTCCGGTTCAAAATGATTATAGTTAATGTATATTACATGTTTAGCATGAAACTACCGGTAGGAAGCATAAGGAAACCTCGGTTATTGAAAGTTTCGTATTTCGAAAATCAACCACATTTGCAATCGAACCTGGATTGCAGGTGAATGAGGCGACATATTTCAGCAAATTCAACGATGATCTACTCAAAAATACATCAATAACCGAAAACAAACGAAACAGACGGAATCTGAAACAATAAATTTTATCCGTTCAAAATAAGTAAGGTTAACCATCATGGATTTGTGCAAAAAATTGAAAACTTTTTATTGTTGAAATTCCGGTTCAAAATGATTATAGGTAATGTATTTGGCATGTTGAGCATGAAACTACCGGTAGGAAGCATAAGGAAAGCTCGGTTATTGAAAGTTTCGTATTTCGAAAATCAACCACATTTGCAATCGAACCTGGATTGCAGGCGAATGAGGCGACATATTCCAGCAAATTCAACGATGATCTACTCAAAAATACATCAATAACCGAAAATAAACGAAACAGACGGAATCTGAAACAATAAATTTTATCCGTTCAAAATAAGTAAGGCCATCATGGATTTTTGCAAAAAATTGAAAACTTTTCATTGTTGAAATTCCGGTTCAAAATGATTATAGGTAATGTATATGACATGTTGAGCATGAAACTACCGGTAGGAAGCATAAGGAAAGCTCGGTTATTGAAAGTTTCGTATTTCGAAAATCAACCACATTTGCAATCGAACCTGGATTGCAGGCGAATGAGGCGACATATTCCAGCAAATTCAACGATGATCTACTCAAAAATACATCAATAACCGAAAATAAACGAAACAGACGGAATCTGAAACAATAAATTTTATCCGTTCAAAATAAGTAAGGCACCATCATGGATTTGTGCAAAAAATTGAAAACTTTTTATTGTTGAAATTCCGGTTCAAAATGATTATAGGTAATGTATTTGGCATGTTGAGCATGAAACTACCGGTAGGAAGCATAAGGAAAGCTCGGTTATTGAAAGTTTCGTATTTCGAAAATCAACCACATTTGCAATCGAACCTGGATTGCAGGTGAATGAGGCGACATATTCCAGCAAATTCAACGATGATCTACTCAGAAATACATCAATAACCGAAAATAAATGAAACAGACGGAATCTGAAACAATAAATTTTATCCGTTCAAAATAAGTAAGGCTAACCATCATGGATTTTTGCAAAAAATTGAAAACTTTTTATTGTTGAAATTCCGGTTCAAAATGATTATAGGTAATGTATATGACATGTTGAGCATGAAACTACCGGTAGGAAGCATAAGGAAAGCTCGGTTATTGAAAGTTTCGTATTTTGAAAATCAACCACATTTGCAATCGAACCTGGATTACAGGCGAATTAGGCGACATATTCCAGGAAATTCAACGATGATCTACTCAGAAATACATCAATAACCGAAAATAAACGAAACAGACGGAATCTGAAACAATAAATTTTATCCGTTCAAAATAAGTAAGGTTAACCATCATGGATTTGTGCAAAAAATTGAAAACATTTTATTGTTGAAATTCCGGTTCAAAATGATTATAGGTAATGTATTTGGCATGTTGAGCATGAAACTACCGGTAGGAAGCATAAGGAAAGCTCGGTTATTGAAAGTTTCGTATTTCGAAAATCAACCACATTTGCAATCGAACCTGGATTGCAGGTGAATGAGGCGACATATTTCAGCAAATTCAACGATGATCTACTCAAAAATACATCAATAACCGAAAATAAACGAAACAGACGGAATCTGAAACAATAAATTTTATCCGTTCAAAATAAGTAAGGTTAACCATCATGGATTTTTGCAAAAAATTGAAAACTTTTTATTGTTGAAATTCCGGTTCAAAATGATTATAGGTAATGTGTATTACATGTTGAGCATGAAATTACCGGTAGGAAGCATAAGGAAAGCTCGGTTATTGAAAGTTTCGTATTTCGAAAATCAACCACATTTGCAATCGAACCTGGATTGCAGGTGAATGAGGCGACATATTTCAGCAAATTCAACGATGATCTACTCAAAAATACATCAATAACCGAAAATAAACGAAACAGACGGAATCTGAAACAATAAATTTTATCCGTTCAAAATAAGTAAGGTTAACCATCATGGATTTGTGCAAAAAATTGAAAACTTTTTATTGTTGAAATTCCGGTTCAAAATGATTATAGGTAATGTATTTGGCATGTTGAGCATGAAACTACCGGTAGGAAGCATAAGGAAAGCTCGGTTATTGAAAGTTTCGTATTTCGAAAATCAACCACATTTGCAATCGAACCTGGATTGCAGGTGAATGAGGCGACATATTTCAGCAAATTCAACGATGATCTACTCAAAAATACATCAATAACCGAAAATAAACGAAACAGACGGAATCTGAAACAATAAATTTTATCCGTTCAAAATAAGTAAGGTTAACCATCATGGATTTTTGCAAAAAATTGAAAACTTTTTATTGTTGAAATTCCGGTTCAAAATGATTATAGGTAATGTGTATTACATGTTGAGCATGAAATTACCGGTAGGAAGCATAAGGAAAGCTCGGTTATTGAAAGTTTCGTATTTCGAAAATCAACCACATTTGCAATCGAACCTGGATTGCAGGTGAATGAGGCGACATATTTCAGCAAATTCAACGATGATCTACTCAGAAATACATCAATAACCGAAAATAAACGAAACAGACGGAATCTGAAACAATAAATTTTATCCGTTCAAAATAAGTAAGGCTAACCATCATGAATTTTTGCAAAAAATTGAAAACTTTTTATTGTTGAAATTCCGGTTCAAAATGATTATAGGTAATGTGTATTACATGTTGAGCATGAAACTACCGGTAGGAAGCATAAGGAAAGCTCGGTTATTGAAAGTTTCGTATTTCGAAAATCGCAACCACATTTGCAATCGAACCTGGATTGCAGGCGAATGAGGCGACATATTCCAGCAAATTCAACGATGATCTACTCAGAAATACATCAATAACCGAAAATAAACGAAACAGACGGAATCTGAAACAATAAATTTTATCCGTTCAAAATAAGTGAGGCTAACCCAAAAAATTGAAAACTTTTTATTGTTGAAATTCCGGTTCACAATGATTATAGGTAATGTATATCACATGTTGAGCATGAAACTACCGGTAGGAAGTATAAGGAAAGCTCGGTTATTGAAAGTTTCGTATTTCGAAAATCAACCACATTTGCAATCGAACCTGGATTGCAGGCGAATGAGGCGACATATTTCAGCAAATTCAACGACGATCTACTCAGAAATACATCAATAACCGAAAATAAACGAAACAGACTTAATCTGAAACAATAAATTTTATCCGTTCAAAATAAGTAAGGCAAACCATCATGGATTTTTGCAAAAAATTGAAAACTTTTTACTGTTGAAATTCCGGTTCAAAATGATTATAGGTAATGTATATTACATGTTTAGCATGAAACTACCGGTAGGAAGCATAAGGAAACCTCGGTTATTGAAAGTTTCGTATTTCGAAAATCAACCACATTTGCAATCGAACCTGGATTGCAGGCGAATAAGGCGACATATTCCAGCAAATTCAACGATGATCTACTCAGAAATACATCAATAACCGAAAATAAACGAAACAGACGGAATCTGAAACAATAAATTTTATCCGTTCAAAATAAGTAAGGCTAACCATCATGGATTTTTGCAAAAAATTGAAAACTTTTTATTGTTGAAATTCCGGTTCAAAATGATTATAGGTAATGTATATGACATGTTGAGCATGAAACTACCGGTAGGAAGCATAAGGAAAGCTCGGTTATTGAAAGTTTCGTATTTTGAAAATCAACCACATTTGCAATCGAACCTGGATTGCAGGCGAATGAGGCGACATATTCCAGCAAATTCAACGATGATCTACTCAGAAATACATCAATAACCGAAAATAAACGAAACAGACGGAATCTGAAACAATAAATTTTATCCGTTCAAAGTAATTAAGGCTAGCCATCATGGATTTTTGCAAAAAATTGAAAACTTTTTATTGTTGAAATTCCGGTTCAAAATGATTATAGGTAATGTATATTACATGTTGAGCATGAAACTACCGGTAGGAAGCATTAGGAAAGCTCGGTTTTTGAAAGTTTCGTATTTCGAAAATCAACCACATTTGCAATCGAACCTGGATTACAGGCGAATTAGGCGACATATTCCAGGAAATTCAACGATGATCTACTCAGAAATACATCAATAACCGAAAATAAACGAAACAGACGGAATCTGAAACAATGAATTTTATCCGTTCAAAATAAGTAAGGCTAACCATCATGGATTTTTGCAAAAAATTGAAAACTTTTTATTGTTGAAATTCCGGTTCAAAATGATTATAGGTAATGTATATGACATGTTGAGCATGATACTACCGGTAGGAAGCATTAGGAAAGCTCGGTTTTTGAAAGTTTCGTATTTCGAAAATCAACCACATTTGCAATCGAACCTGGATTACAGGCGAATGAGGCGACATATTCCAGCAAATTCAACGATGATCTACTCAGAAATACATCAATAACCGATGTTGATATACGACAGTTTCGTATTTCGAAAATCAACCACATTTGCAATCGAACCTGGATTGCAGGTGAATGAGGCGAAACGATGATTTACTCAGAAATACATCAATAACCGAAAATAAACGAAACAGACGGAATCTGAAACAATAAATTTTATCCGTTCAAAATAAGTAAGGCTCATCATGGATTTTTGCAAAAAATTGTAAACTTTTTATTGTTGAAATTCCGGTTCAAAATGATTATAGGTAATGTGTATTACATGTTGAGTATGAAACTACCGGTAGGAAGCATAAGGAAAGCTCATCATGGATTTTTGCAAAAAATTGAAAACTTTTTATTGTTGAAATTCCGGTTCAAAATGATTATAGGTAATGTATATGACATGTTGAGCATGATACTACCGGTAGGAAGCATTAGGAAAGCTCGATTTTTGAAAGTTTCGTATTTCGAAAATCAACCATATTTGCAATCGAACCTGGATTGAAGGCGAATGAGGCGAAACGATGATCTACTCAGAAATACATCAATAACCGAAAATAAACGAAACAGACGGAATCTGAAACAATAAATTTTATCCGTTCAAAATAAGTAAGGCTCATCATGGATTTTTGCAAAAAATTGAAAACTTTTTATTGTTGAAATTACGGTTCAAAATGATTATAGGTAATGTATATTACATGTTGAGTATGAAACTACCGGTAGGAAGCATTAGGAAAGCTCGGTTATTGAAAGTTTCGTATTTCGAAAATCAACCACATTTGCAATCGAACCTGGATTACAGGCGAATGAGGCGACATATTCCAGCAAATTCAACGATGATCTACTCAGAAATACATCAATAACCGAAAATAAACGAAACAGACGGAATCTGAAACAATAAATTTTATCCGTTCAAAATAAGTAAGGCTCATCATGGATTTTTGCAAAAAATTGAAAACTTTTTATTGTTGAAATTCCGGTTCAAAATGATTATAGGTAATGTATATGACATGTTGAGCATGAAACTACCGGTAGGAAGCATAAGGAAAGCTCGGTTATTGAAAGTTTCGTATTTTGAAAATCAACCACATTTGCAATCGAACCTGGATTGCAGGCGAATGAGGCGACATATTCCAGCAAATTCAACGATGATCTACTCAGAAATACATCAATAACCGAAAATAAACGAAACAGACGGAATCTGAAACAATAAATTTTATCCGTTCAAAGTAATTAAGGCTAGCCATCATGGATTTTTGCAAAAAATTGAAAACTTTTTATTGTTGAAATTCCGGTTCAAAATGATTATAGGTAATGTATATGACATGTTGAGCATGAAACTACCGGTAGGAAGCATTAGGAAAGCTCGGTTTTTGAAAGTTTCGTATTTCGAAAATCAACCACATTTGCAATCGAACCTGGATTACAGGCGAATTAGGCGACATATTCCAGGAAATTCAACGACGATCTACTCAGAAATACATCAATAACCGAAAATAAACGAAACAGACGGAATCTGAAACAATGAATTTTATCCGTTCAAAATAAGTAAGGCTAACCATCATGGATTTTTGCAAAAAATTGAAAACTTTTTATTGTTGAAATTCCGGTTCAAAATGATTATAGGTAATGTATATGACATGTTGAGCATGATACTACCGGTAGGAAGCATTAGGAAAGCTCGGTTTTTGAAAGTTTCGTATTTCGAAAATCAACCACATTTGCAATCGAACCTGGATTACAGGCGAATGAGGCGACATATTCCAGCAAATTCAACGATGATCTACTCAGAAATACATCAATAACCGAAAATAAACGAAACAGACGGAATCTGAAACAATAAATTTTATCCGTTCAAAATAAGTAAGGCTAACCATCATGGATTTTTGCAAAAAATTGAAAACTTTTTATTGTTGAAATTCCGGTTCAAAATGATTATAGGTAATGTATATGACATGTTGAGCATGATACTACCGGTAGGAAGCATTAGGAAAGCTCAGTTTTTGAAAGTTTCGTATTTCGAAAATCAACCACATTTGCAATCGAACCTGGATTGCAGGCGAATGAGGCGAAACGATGATCTACTCAGAAATACATCAATAACCGAAAATAAACGAAACAAACGGAATCTGAAACAATAAATTTTATCCGTTCAAAATAAGTAAGGCTCATCATGGATTTTTGCAAAAAATTGAAAACTTTTAATTGTTGAAATTCCGATTGAAAATGATTATAGGTAATGTATATGACATGTTGAGCATAAAACTACCAGTAGGAAGCATTAGGAAAGCTCGGTTTTTGAAAGTTTCGTATTTCAAAAATCAACCACATTTGCAATCGAACCTGGATTGCAGGCGAATGAGGCGACATATTCCAGCAAATTCAACGATGATCTACTCAGAAATACATCAATAACCGAAAATAAATGAAACAGACGGAATCTGAAACAATAAATTTTATCCGTTCAAAATAAGTAAGGCTAACCATCATGGATTTTTGCAAAAAATTGAAAACTTTTTATTGTTGAAATTCCGGTTCAAAATGATTATAGGTAATGTATATGACATGTTGAGCATGAAACTACCGGTAGGAAGCATTAGGAAAGCTCGGTTATTGAAAGTTTCGTATTTCGAAAATCAACCACATTTGCAATCGAACCTGGATTACAGGCGAATGAGGCGACATATTCCAGCAAATTCAACGATGATCTACTCAGAAATACATCAATAACCGAAAATAAACGAAACAGACGGAATCTGAAACAATAAATTTTATCCGTTCAAAATAAGTAAGGCTAACCATCATGGATTTTTGCAAAAAATTGAAAACTTTTTATTGTTGAAATTCCGGTTCAAAATGATTATAGGTAATGTATATGACATGTTGAGCATGATACTACCGGTAGGAAGCATTAGGAAAGCTCAGTTTTTGAAAGTTTCGTATTTCGAAAATCAACCACATTTGCAATCGAACCTGGATTGCAGGCGAATGAGGCGAAACGATGATCTACTCAGAAATACATCAATAACCGAAAATAAACGAAACAAACGGAATCTGAAACAATAAATTTTATCCGTTCAAAATAAGTAAGGCTCATCATGGATTTTTGCAAAAAATTGAAAACTTTTAATTGTTGAAATTCCGATTGAAAATGATTATAGGTAATGTATATGACATGTTGAGCATAAAACTACCAGTAGGAAGCATTAGGAAAGCTCGGTTTTTGAAAGTTTCGTATTTCGAAAATCAACCACATTTGCAATCGAACCTGGATTGCAGGCGAATGAGGCGACATATTCCAGCAAATTCAACGATGATCTACTCAGAAATACATCAATAACCGAAAATAAATGAAACAGACGGAATCTGAAACAATAAATTTTATCCGTTCAAAATAAGTAAGGCTAACCATCATGGATTTTTGCAAAAAATTGAAAACTTTTTATTGTTGAAATTCCGGTTCAAAATGATTATAGGTAATGTATATGACATGTTGAGCATGAAACTACCGGTAGGAAGCATTAGGAAAGCTCGGTTATTGAAAGTTTCGTATTTCGAAAATCAACCACATTTGCAATCGAACCTGGATTACAGGCGAATGAGGCGACATATTCCAGCAAATTCAACGATGATCTACTCAGAAATACATCAATAACCGAAAATAAACGAAACAGACGGAATCTGAAACAATAAATTTTATCCGTTCAAAATAAGTAAGGCTAACCATCATGGATTTTTGCAAAAAATTGAAAACTTTTTATTGTTGAAATTCCGGTTCAAAATGATTATAGGTAATGTATATGACATGTTGAGCATGATACTACCGGTAGGAAGCATTAGGAAAGCTCAGTTTTTGAAAGTTTCGTATTTCGAAAATCAACCACATTTGCAATCGAACCTGGATTGCAGGCGAATGAGGCGAAACGATGATCTACTCAGAAATACATCAATAACCGAAAATAAACGAAACAAACGGAATCTGAAACAATAAATTTTATCCGTTCAAAATAAGTAAGGCTCATCATGGATTTTTGCAAAAAATTGAAAACTTTTAATTGTTGAAATTCCGATTGAAAATGATTATAGGTAATGTATATGACATGTTGAGCATAAAACTACCAGTAGGAAGCATTAGGAAAGCTCGGTTTTTGAAAGTTTCGTATTTCGAAAATCAACCACATTTGCAATCGAACCTGGATTGCAGGCGAATGAGGCGACATATTCCAGCAAATTCAACGATGATCTACTCAGAAATACATCAATAACCGAAAATAAATGAAACAGACGGAATCTGAAACAATAAATTTTATCCGTTCAAAATAAGTAAGGCTAACCATCATGGATTTTTGCAAAAAATTGAAAACTTTTTATTGTTGAAATTCCGGTTCAAAATGATTATAGGTAATGTATATTACATGTTGAGCATGAAACTACCGGTAGGAAGCATAAGGAAAACTCGGTTATTGAAAGTTTCGTATTTCGAAAATCAACCACATTTGCAATCGAACCTGGATTGCAGGCGAATGAGGCGACATATTCCAGCAAAATCAACGATGATCTACTCAGAAATACATCAATAACCGAAAATAAACGAAACAGACGGAATCTGAAACAATATTTATCCGTTCAAAATAAGAAAGGCTAACCCATCATGGATTTTTGCAAAAAATTGAAAACTTTTTATTGTTGAAATTGCGGTTCAAAATGATTATAGGTAATGTATATGACATGTTGAGCATGAAACTACCGGTAGGAATAATAAGGAAAGCTCGGTTATTGAAAGTTTCGTATTTCGAAAATCAACCACATTTGCAATCGAACCTGGATTGCAGGCAACTGAGGCGACATATTCCAGCAAACTCAACGATGATCTACTCAAAAATACATCAATAACCGAAAATAAACGAAACAGACGGAATCTGAAACAATAAATTTTATCCGTTCAAAATAAATAAGGCTAACATCATGGATTTTTGCAAAAAATTGAAAACTTTTTATTGTTGAAATTCCGGTTCAAAATGATTATAGGTAATGTATATGACATGTTGAGCATGAAACTACCGGTAGGAAGCATAAGGAAAGCTCGGTTATTGAAAGTTTCGTATTTCGAAAATCAACCACATTTGCAATCGAACCTGGATTGCAGGCGAATGAGGCGACATATTCCAGCAAATTCAACGATGATCTACTCAAAAATACATCAATAACCGAAAATAAACGAAACAGACGGAATCTGAAACAATAAATTTTATCCGTTCAAAATAAGTAAGGCCTCATGGATTTTTGCAAAAAATTGAAAACTTTTTATTGTTGAAATTCCGGTTCAAAATGATTATAGGTAATGTATATTACATGTTGAGCATGAAACTACCGGTAGGAAGCATAAGGAAACTCGGTTATTGAAAGTTTCGTATTTCGAAAATCAACCACATTTGCAATCGAACCTGGATTGCAGGCGAATGAGGCGACATATTCCAGAAAAATCAACGATGATCTACTCAGAAATACATCAATAACCGAAAATTAACGAAACAGACGGAATCTGAAACAATAAATTTTATCCGTTCAAAATAAGTAAGGCTAAACATCATGGATTTTTGCAAAAAATTGAAAACTTTTTATTGTTGAAATTCCGGTTCAAAATGATTATAGGTAATGTATATTACATGTTGAGCATGAAACTACCGGTAGGAAGCATAAGGAAACTCGGTTATTGAAAGTTTCGTATTTCGAAAATCAACCACATTTGCAATCGAACCTGGATTGCAGGCGAATGAGGCGACATATTCCAGCAAAATCAACGATGATCTACTCAGAAATACATCAATAACCGAAAATTAACGAAACAGACGGAATCTGAAACAATAAATTTTATCCGTTCAAAATAAGTAAGGCTAAAACATCATGGATTTTTGCAAAAAATTGAAAACTTTTTATTGTTGAAATTCCGGTTCAAAATGATTATAGGTAATGTATATTACATGTTGAGCATGAAACTACCGGTAGGAAGCATAAGGAAAGCTCGGTTATTGAAAGTTTCGTATTTCGAAAATCAACCACATTTGCAATCGAACCTGGATTGCAGGCGAATGAGGCGACATATTCCAGCAAAATCAACGATGATCTACTCAGAAATACATCAATAACCGAAAATAAACGAAACAGACGGAATCTGAAACAATAAATTTTATCCCTTCAAAATAAGTAAGGCTAACATCATGGATTTTTGCAAAAAATTGAAAACTTTTTATTGTTGAAATTCCGGTTCAAAATGATTATAGGTAATGTATATTACATGTTGAGCATGAAACTACCGGTAGGAAGCATAAGGAAAGCTCGGTTATTGAAAGTTTCGTATTTCGAAAATCAACCACATTTGCAATCGAACCTGGATTGCAGGCGAATGAGGCGACATATTCCAGCAAATTCAACGATGATCTACTCAGAAATACATCAATAACCGAAAATAAACGAAACAGACGGAATCTGAAACAATAAATTTTATCCGTTCAAAATAAGTAAGGCTAACATCATGGATTTTTGCAAAAAATTGAAAACTTTTTATTGTTGAAATTCCGGTTCAAAATGATTATAGGTAATGTATATTACATGTTGAGCATGAAACTACCGGTAGGAAGCATAAGGAAAGCTCGGTTATTGAAAGTTTCGTATTTCGAAAATCAACCACATTTGCAATCGAACCTGGATTGCAGGCGAATGAGGCGACATATTCCAGCAAACTCAACGATGATCTACTCAAAAATACATCAATAACCGAAAATAAACGAAACAGACGGAATCTGAAACAATAAATTTTATCCGTTCAAAATAAATAAGGCTAACATCATGGATTTTTGCAAAAAATTGAAAACTTTTTTTTGTTGAAATTCCGGTTCAAAATGATTATAGGTAATGTATATGACATGTTGAGCATGAAACTACCGGTAGGAAGCATAAGGAAAGCTCGGTTATTGAAAGTTTCGTATTTCGAAAATCAACCACATTTGCAATCGAACCTGGATTGCAGGCGAATGAGGCGACATATTCCAGCAAATTCAACGATGATCTACTCAAAAATACATCAATAACCGAAAATAAACGAAACAGACGGAATCTGAAACCATAAATTTTATCCGTTCAAAATAAATAAGGCTAACACCATCATGGATTTTTGCAAAAAATTGAAAACTTTTTATTGTTGAAATTCCGGTTCAAAATGATTATAGGTAATGTATATTACATGTTGAGCATGAAACTACCGGTAGGAAGCATAAGGAAAGCTCGGTTATTGAAAGTTTCGTATTTCGAAAACCAACCACATTTGCAATCGAACCTGGATTGCAGGCGAATGAGGCGACATATTCCAGCAAATTCAACGATGATCTACTCAGAAATACATCAATAACCGAAAATAAACGAAACAGACGGAATCTGAAACAAAAAATTTTATCCGTTCAAAATATGTAAGGCTCCATGGATTTTTCACGTTAATTGATTTGAAGCTTTATAAATGTTGTTGTTTCAAATAAAAACCTACCTGTGCTTAGTACTCCCCTGTTTTCTTCTGGTCCTTCTCTCAAACAAATAAATCAATTTTTATGCAAAATTTATTTATTTATTTTTTTCACCTTAATTTCCATAAATTATTATTTTTTTTATAATTGTTCATAATAATTCAGACTACAAACTCATTTGTAATCATTCGTTTTTTTTTGTTTGTTTTGTAATTAATTAATTTTATTTATGTGTATATAATTTTTAATTTAATAACTTTTTTTTAATTTATAATTTATTTCTATATATAAATTTGTTTGATGTTCTCTGTCGTACTGAATTTCGTACTTAATTTTAATATTTTGTTTTATTAAATAATAAAATAATGAATTGAAAATAATATTTTTGTTATTTTGTTTTTAAAAATAAATTCATTTTTTTCATATTATAGGTAATATTATACACATAATGTTTATTATATATAGTCGTAAATTTATTAATTATTTTTAATATTGCACAGCGCAATAAAATAATTATTAAATTATCCAATTATATATAATAATTTTTTTTGGTTTTTTTTTTTTTTGGTTCTATATTATTTTATACACAGTTATTTTGTTTATTATTTTAATACAGATTAGACCTACCACCAGTTTTATAATAATTTTAATTATGTATAGGTTTAGTTCATTAACATTATTGTGTCATTGGACTTAGTGTTGCTGTTTTTATTTAACTTAAAAACTAAAATATTAATTAATTAATTAGTATATAGTTTTTATAAATATTTATATTTATTGTATTGAAGCACTTTTTTCAAACTAATATATATTTATTTATTCATAAATATTTTTTATTTTATTTTATGGTTTATTTGTTTAATTTTATATAAATATATAATTTTTAGTTTTTGTTTTATTTATAATCGTTATGTCATTTTAATTAAATTTCATTATTATTTATATGGACATACACTTTTATATGCATTTTAATTTGTTAAAATATTTTTATTTATTTATTTTTCGAAACGAAACATTAAAATATTTTTGGTAAATATTACATTTTTATAACATTGTCAAAAATGACTAACGCAATAAATGAAATTTATTTAAAATATGAAATAATAAAAAATAAAACATAGGGTGGACTAAACTTGAATTTTATATTTTTAAATAATGGACTTGGAGCTTTTATTATTTAGCAAATTCCTTTCGATGTTCAAAATAGTCTAATCTAAATCAAAGCAAAATCGGCTGCTCCGAAAATCTGCCGAGAACGTAGAGTTAACGTTCATCAATACTTCGAGTAAAATATTTGTATAAATTTTAGAATATTCGAACCCAAGACAAGATTCAAAACTTTCAGATCTGCACTGCAGTTTAAAAGAAAGTTTCAATATCGTTGGCAGTGAAATGAGTCCAAAATAACAAAAATAATCAAATATTAGTAAATTCAGTGTCAACAATTTTTTATAAGAATTTTGAGTCAAACACATTAAAAATGCCCAGTTGTACCTTTTGGTCACCATCAGGAATCGAACCCGAGAGATCCCCGAATTGCAGAGCTCTACTTTCTTTGCTTTTAATGGCGACAAGTTTATAGTTGTTACTGTATCCATAAATCGTATTGGGTCCAATATTTTGCCCTCTACCTTTTATCTAACTTCGATAATAAATACTTCCACAATTGATATGGTTTAAATTATATTAGCAAATTAGGATTCAAATTTAGTAAAATTCGAGTAACGCCATCTATTAACAATTGGTATGAACTACCATAAAATTAGTTTGGCTAGTAATTTGACCGACAAAATGGGTACCAGGCTCAAAAGGTATACGCTAGTTTTGCACCCAAGTGGAATCTTGTAATATTCAGCCATTTTTGGTAGAAATTTTAGCATTTTCAATAACTCTACATATTCAATAATAAAGTTTTTATTTTTTAATAAACTTTACAATTTTCATACAACTGAAAATAAAATTCAAAAATGTTGCTTATAAAATTATGCTATACTTGTAATTTTTCGAATTTTGGGGATTTTGAAATTTTATTGTAGTTTCCAGGTACCTCAATATGTAATTGATAAGCCCTGAGAGCAATTGAAAATGTTTCAACAAAGGTTCTATTACCATATCCAAGTTCAAAATTTTCATAACGTTTGCCGTGATTAGAAAGCACCTGAATTCTAATGATATTGTCATTGACAGCGAGCGTAAAAGTGTTTAATGTCCTAGGGCTCATACTCGGTTGAAAATGGAATTAAAATAAAATATTAAGTGTATGGCATTCTACCTTTATCAAATCTGAAGATCAGATGGAAAAAACATAATTTTTGATGTGTAAACATCTTTACGCGCGTATGCCAAAAATTTTTGTATGGTAGTAAACTTTCAAATGAAACGAACGGAAATGACGTACTACGTTTAAATATCTTCATTGAAAAAAGAAACAAAAACAACAAAATATAAAATAACAAAAACAATAAAATACATATAAATTTTGTACTTTATACATAGTCTGAGTGTATGTGTATATATAAATAGTATGGGAAGAAAACAAAGAAACATTTATAAAATGAAATAGAAACGATGAACCGACGAATTTTTAAATTTCGTGTGCCACCACATTCTATGCACTGTAGTGGTACCTATAACGACATAGTGTGCTCTTACGATAAAAAAAACAAAGTCAAATTGTGTATGTTGCTTTATCACGAGTTTCGTAGGGCAGTTCATCACGTCGGCTAACAATAATCATACCTTCTACCATGAACGTGAAAATGCTCAATTCCTTTGCTCTCCGATATCTGGCTACGCAATGACGAGCATGCTCAATTTTCCTAATTTTGAATGCTGCGTTCAATTCAAAAAGAGATTGTTAGCGGCGGTCTGAGTAGCAATATATAAAAATTCAAGTAGAACTCATACGCAGTCACCTCGCATAAGGAAATCATCGTTGGACAAAAACTGGTATGAGCGTAACAACCACAAACCATTGGCAATATAAGATGCTTTCGGTAGTTGTATATACACCTCGCCGAATAAAGCTGTCGAAGACATAATCAAGTACATACATTTCGTCCTTGCTCCATATTCTGAAACAATTTCAAAGATTCTCCAAGAAGACTAACATCTTTTGCCGATGATTATGAGCAGGGATTTCATTTTGCTGCTCCCTAAGCTGAATCACTTATAAACTTCCTATACGATACGAATTCGATTTGCACAAGAACTCAGATGGAAATATATCTACTACGAGATATGGGAGAAATATGAGATATATCTACGAGGTATAGGACCGCGTCTTTGTTGCTTGCAGCTACCATAGGCTAATTCTGTTGATTATACCGCAAGAATAATAGACCAATTTGACGATAATAAACGAATGAGAAAATCTGGTTAGTAAAATTTCATTTCTTCTTCCTTCAAAGTAAACCGTACACACGCACTATACACATGCCATGTTTACACATCTCCTTGAGAGTACTAATGGATGGACTCACTCTTTTTTATTTTATGCATTTCTTGGCTACACTACACTGGTTGTAATACTCGCCTCGTCTGTTTAGCAAACTTTTATTTTCCTGTAGAACCAAACATTTTTAGCCCCAATATACATTAAAGTAAATTTGACACCCATTGAAAATAATAATCGGCAACACTGACAAAGCATGAAAAATAATATTCGCGTATTAACCAAAATTAAAAATTCACACAGCCACCGCATATCTACTGACATTTGGCCAAACTAAAAACAATGTGGAGTTGAATTTAACTGATAAATTTGCATGCATAAATTAATATAAAAGTGCAATTAAATTTCAAAACCAGATACAGTATAGGGATGAAACCGGATTTGATGATGAAAATATAATTTGGATTAAATTGGGCATGTCGGCCAGATGGAAAGTATATGAATCTTGTATGGTTTTTATTTGTGGTGAAATTTTAAGTGTGTTCATCAGATTGACCATGACTAATTACTAATGACACGCTTAACGATGAGTATTGTCAAATGGCCTTAGGTTTAGGCTTTTAGTTTGTCGAGGTATCGTCTACGACTGGAACGCAAAAAATCGCTATGTGATAACTACGTGGATTGCAATTGCGTAATCAACCTCGCCTAACCTGACTTTTTTCTTCTGGCAAATTAAATCGATTTTATTAGATTAGGTAGTTTTATATATTAGCTTCAGGTTGACACATGTTGACATGCTTTTTCGTTCTAAATCAAATCGATTTTATTGCTTAAAAATGATAAATGTTGTATGGAATCCAGAATTGTTCAACACAAAAATTACTTAAAGGAAACAAATCGATTAGGTTTACGAGATTGGAAAAGGATACTTATCCTCTCTTTTTGAAAAGGCTAACATTTACAAATAATAAAATTTTTCGAAAAACTCTACGATATCCAGAATTAATCTAAACTAAAACTACTGAAATTAACAAAAACGATAATATTTACGAAAACCCTTCAGCCTAGAATACTCAGAGGACTTTGGTCGCCTCTGTGTACACCTAGGTAGCCGCACTCCAGCCAGCCGAAGACCAAACTTCCCCAGGTGGTGCAAGATAACGAGAAGAAAAACACCAAACTCTGTGCACAATAAAAAGAAATAAAGGAATTTGCAACTAAATTGAAAGAAGAATTTACAATTTTAAAGAAAGGGAATAAAAACTCAAAAAAGCAGTTGAAACTCGTGCAATACTTGGGACGGCATCTAACCATGCAGTCGAAGATGACTTTAATCCATGCCATACGGACTAAGCAGAATTAGACAGAGAAAGAAATTTGATGTTGAACCGGAATAAAAGACAAAGTAAGAAAAGGAAAGCTCAATACTTGCGACAAATGGGAGAACTCGTATCTCTAAACAATGGCGTCTGAAAATAATTATTTTGCAATCAATTTGTAGAGGTTATATTTTCAGGTTATTATCGAATTATTGGTTGATAAACACATGAGACCTAGACAGGTCCCGCGGCTGAAATGGCATACTGATACTGGATGAGGGATACATACAAAAACAAGGGCATCCTTGTTTTTTAACCATTTTCCAACTTTTATAAATGCTGTTCCCATGCACTAATCCAAGGTTATACTTTGCGGTAAAATAGTGATTTTAGAACGCGAATTGAGTTGTTGTCGTCATGTTCCAGAGCTAGAAATTTTTATAGTGTTTCACGTTTGAATTGTAGACATATTCAATTTGATTATGGTGGCTGTAGTTTTAGCTCCCGAAATTAAGGCGTTTGTGAATTAGTTTAACAATTTATTTTTGCAACGAATACCACCCCATCAATTATTAGATATAATTTTCTTAGAATTAGAACCGAACATATCGTTCGCAGATTTAAGAATTATTGCATAGCCGTTATCACATGAAAACCAAATTAGTCGACTGCCAACAGTATCCAGCCGTTCTTCTACTCCACAATAGTCTCAACGTCATATTTTAATTCCAGATCATTCCAAGATAATTTCAATTTTTAACTTTAAAAATAGAATTGGAGACTATTAAGAATAATAAAGAGCCTGGTACAGACCCTTGGGGGATACCACAATTAAGTTTATCCAGATTACTTACTATTAATATTAGCAATGGGAACGATTGAGAAAATAGCTCGAAAACCCTTTTAAGAATATTGCCTCGGGCACCGATTTTCAATAGATTTGACAAAAGGATACCATCAACCGTGTTGAAGCTTTTGCAATATCAAAAGTTATAGATTTCCATGAATTATTAATTGTAGAATATACACTCCACGACCCTTGATTGCCGTCACTTGAAAATTTTCTATAAAACCTAAGATAAGAGCTTAATTATTTTCATCACCTTGGTTTCTATCTTATGTGACGTTTCTATAGTTTTGTAGTTAGTTCTATAGTTTTGATTTTGAAAAAAAAATGTTTTTTTATTAATTCGGGCCGGACTATTAATATTTTAACATAAAAATAAGATATCTTGCCCAAAAATTTACTAGAAAAATTGTTTGTTTTCGAATTTATTTTCGAATATATGTAATTGATCATAGGGCGAAAGCCGAACGTCAAAATCCCATGTATCCGGTCAGTGATACATTTTGGTGGAGGAAAATTTTATCAAGCAAATTCATTTTAATTTGATTCCTTCAAGACATTCGGCCCGTTCGACACATTCGGCCCTTCGTAATTTTGCCCTTCGACATTCGGTCCTTTGAAATTCAGCCCTTTGATATCATACCTAATTGTTGATGCTCCTGCTCCTCTGTTAAGCCCTCCGAGGGCCTTTAGAAAAAAATTGCAGAAGGGCGTTAAAACCTGCTCTCCTGCAATTTTTTTCTAAAGGACGGGAATAAAGGAGCAGATGAGGAGCACATGTCGGGAATAAAGGAGCAGTTCTATTCTAGCAGTTTGATTCTAACTAAATGATATAAATTCAAAGCTAATTTTTTGAGACAGTTCTAGAATACGGTTGATCGGGATGGTACTTGAACATTTCTTTACTGATTATGTTAAAACTATTCAAGTAAGGTCTAAATAGGATTCTAAAATGATTTTTCCCTAAAGCTTATAGAACATGGTCATTAGAGACAGAATTTGGCTATTTCTTATAAAGAAATACTATTCTAAAATGATTATTATGTTTGGTAAAATATGTGGGGGACTAGTTTTGGGTTCATGTTACATGCTGCGTTGAGCACTGTTATGCTAAATGTTGCGTTAAATTGTTGCATTGATTACGTGACGTTTTAACGTAAAATGCTATACAGAAAAACCTCCATTTAAGAGACTATGGGATTGAGTATGTTGGATGGAGATGGGATTCTTAAATGATTTTTGGAAGAAGTTTTTGAATATAGCCACCTGCGACGGAACTCGATCAATTCTTAACCGATTATGATGGAATTATGTATGGTGGATGGAAGTGGGATTCTTAAATGATTTTTGGAAGAAGTTCTGGGATATGGCCACCTGGAATGCAATTCATAATCGGTAACTGAAAAATGGAAAATAACAAAATGTCAGTTATATGGAATGTCCGTTAAATCGAGCGACCCTTAAATCGAGCGTCTATTTAATCGAGTGTCACGGTTTTCAACATAATCGATTAAGAAATGGCCTAGGCCCATCCCTAATGACAATATTCTAAAACTTTATCAAACATCATTTTAAAATCCAATTAAGACCCAGGTTTCAATTTTCTTCCACAGTTAAAAAATGGCCTAGTTCCATAGCGATAGCCATATTTCAGAACTTTATCAAAAAATCATTTTAGAAATACATTTCCACCGCACGTGTAGAATTTCAACTAAATCGGTTTAGAAATGGCCCAGTTCCACCTTTATTGACCGCTTTATCGAAAAATCATTTTAGAATCCCGTTTCCATCGAATCCAACAAAATTTGTTAAGAAATGGCCAAATTTCATCCCCATTAGCCATTTTCTATAACTTTATCGCAAACTCATTTTTGAATTTTGTCAAAAAAAATCATTTAACGGAATTTTGAAAACCGGGATTTCGTTACACACCCGGAAAATCCTCATGTCGATTCTTTTTCCTATTTAAACTGCAACACTTGGGTAATCACGATTTTGTTTTTGTTTATCATTCATTTATTAAGTTTATTACCAGCTGCAGCAATTCGTAGTGGTAAAAATGGGTCGAGGAAAAACCCTAACTAACAAAGGTAGAAACTGGGAAGACTCTTGCGCTTAAATAAGAAAATTATTCTAATCGTGCGATTTATGAAAAATTGGCCTCAATTCTTGAACCACCAACAACTATCTCAATGATCTAGAAAATTACGGAAAAAATTTAGAAGGCCGCACAGCAAGGGCGACAACAGCACGGGAACATAAAGTTATTTTGCGCGAAGCTTCGAATTCCTATCTGCGAAAAAAACAGAAAAGTGTCCGTATTGATCAAAGGATAATAAAAAAGTGTTCCTATCTCCAGCGACAAGAACTTATACGAAAAACCACATTTACTCCAGATTTATTTTCATGGTTCTATTGATTTGGTTGTTCTGGAAGACCGACAAAACTCGCAAAGTTACTCGCAAAGTTACATCAAGCTCCTAGAACAAAACGTTTGAAGCTCAGCGCTGGATTTTAAAGCAAGATAACGCTCCAATGCACACGGCTGCACGAGTGAAACAGTGGTTGGAGAAAATAACGTGAACGTTTGGAATCGGCCGGTTTCGTCTCCGGATTTAAATATTATTGAAATCTTTGGAGATGGTTATTGAGACAAATTTATTCGAATGGAAGGCATTACGAATGCCGGAATGACCTTATGGCAGCTGTTTATGATGCTTTCGAGAAAGCACTGACAGAATTAGTACAAAACCTTTACAGTTCTTTAGAGGACACACTTAGTATTAAATATAGAAACAAATTTCAAAACGCAATAGAATGTAATTGGTTTTATTGCATAATTTCACAGATAAGGCTACTCAAGTGTCGCAGTTTAAATAAGAAAAGATAAGGTAAAAGCCAAGGTGATGAAAAATGTTCAGATAATTAGGCGAATTATCTTAGGTTTGGAAAATTTTCAAATGAGGTTAATCAAATATAGCGGAGTGTATAGCTTAGAAAGTACAAGAGCTTTTATGTCTATGTTCCCAGCTATATTCAACAATTAAAATTTTTCAAGATAATTAATCAACCGTTTTTAGATAATTTTTTCAAAAATTTTGGAAAATGTACTAATGAAAGATATAAAAGAGAAGTTCAATAGCAATCTGTAACTTTCTGGAAAGATACTATCGTCTATACTGATATCTACCAAATATCAACAATTTTCAACAGTCACATCGTCGATACCATCGAATCCTTTGAATGCATTTGATCCTTAGATTATTTATCTTAGAGATAATTTCAAACCATATTATGTTTCATTTTTAATAAATGAAATTTTTAATTTTATTAATTTCACGACGAGTAGCTACTGGTGTCTAGCCTTCGCTCTTTGTCAAATTTAACTATTTAATAAAAATGAATAAAGATTGTTAGCAAAGAGCGAATACTCGAAACTAGTACTCAACGTAAAATTAATAAAATTAAAATTACCACAAAAAATAAATGAAAACTCTCATTTATTAAAAATAAAATATATAAAATCGTGGTAAAAGTGCACAAAATGATAACTATCCAAATTAATGTCAGAACAATTTAAATTCTCGAAATAGCAAGAATTTGGAATTTGTAATATTCTTTTTTGTTGCGGACGTGACAAATTAGTTCATCGGTCGTATAACATTTAAATTTTATCAAATTAAATTTAACCATTTTTGTGGGATCGAATGGTTTTGCTTCCTCTTTCATTTAATCATTTTATTCACTATCTTTTATCATTTTTATCACTACAAGTGATTATCACTTTTATCATCACTTAACACTTTTTTGTTAACAATTGTCGAATTTTTCTTTTTCGACTCGTCACTAGAGTGGGGATACTCGAGTTCATTTTTTCTTTTTATTGACCCTACGGCCATTGCCGTCCTTAGTCATGTTTGGTATCGTCCACTATTTGTATTTGTATTGGGATTTCAATTTTGGTTGAGGTCTTCTCGACAGTAGTTGGTAGTGAGGGATCCTTTTATTTAATTAATTCCAATCCGGGTTTATTAATCCCGAATTTATTTGACACGATCGCTTTTTTATTAATACCTCCTACATCGGCTTCCTTATTTTTAGTGTTTATGCTGCGACCGTTGATTCACTATTTAGGGTTTTAATTAGATCATATGCAGGTTGTTTTGGATTATGTTTCCATTGGTACTTCCATGTCCACAAATTTAGAAAATTTCGAATTATTTTCATTTATCTTTGCGAGTGTTGAGGTCAATTTTTGATTAGTAGTTGGCATTGAATTATCCGACAACGATTGTTGTTTTGTTTCTACAGGTGGCGTTGTTTGTCGATTTTTGTGCAGTCTTTGGAGGCGGCGGAATGATTGTTTGCGCCTTTTATAATATCGGGTGAAGTTAGCGGTGTAATCAAAGATTTCCCCCAAGTTTTAGAAGTCGTATTGAACTTTCACTTTTCGTGTCCTCCTCAATTTTACCATCATTCTGTTTAATGTTGTCGAATATAAAAACGTTATCGTCCTTTTCATCACTATATTGCGTTTATTTAGGTATTCACGTGTCCTTTATTTGCCCCAGAAATCAATACTGTCACTGCTCTTATCGCACACTAAATTTGTTGCTGGAAAATCCCGGTTTTTAAAATCCTGGTTTTCAAAATCATGGTTTTGTATAAAAAAAATCCTAACTTTTGGGAAATTCCGTGTTTGAATTTTTAAAATTTGACATGTGGCAAAATGGAACTCTTAAATAATTTTTTGGAATTGGAATTTGGCCTTTTTTTAATAAATTTTGTTCAAATTCGATACGTAAGATGGAAATGAGTATCTAACCTGATTTTTCGATAAATCGGTCAATAGAGGTGGAACTAGGCCATTTCCAAACCGATTTTGTTGAAGTTCTACACATGCGATGAAAATGGATTTCTAAAATGATTTTTTGATAAAGTTCCGAAATATGGCCATCGCTATGGAACTCGGCCATTTTTTAACCGATTTAGTTAAAATTCGACATGTGGGTCATAAATGACTTTAAAAAAAAACGGTTTTAATAAAGTTCTGATATAAGGCCGATAGGGATGACACCTGGCCGTTTCCTAACCGATTATGTCTGAAAATCAGTACAAAACCGACATGTGGGATCTAAATGGGATTTTAAAATGATATTTGTTAAAGTTCTAAATATTGCCATTAGGGATGAAATCTAGGACATTTCTTAATCGATTATGTTGAAATTCGTCACGTGCAATGGAAATGGGATTGAAAATGTTGCAAGTACAAAATATTGCAATTACAAAATCTTGCATAACAAAATAGTGCAATTGTTTTTCTTTTTAAGAGGTGTCATTAATAGATTCCATATAAACCGCTCCTACGTTTGGCACACAGTACGATAGGGTTGCTATCATTTCGCAGCCTTGGGGGGGGGCGGTTATATTATTATATTTAGATAAGATATCTTATCTTATTATATTTTTGGGGAAGATATCTTATTTTTATGTTAAAAAATTATTAGGCCGGCCAGCCCGAATTAATAAAAAATATTTTTTTTCAAAATCAAGGCTTTAGAACTAGAAGAAAAAAAAGCCGGGACTTTGAAAACCGGGATTTGTGTCGCCTCGACGACCACCTTACTTAATTTTTTGTCAGTTTTGCTTCAACAATAACAGTTACGGTTATTTTATGTTTAATCGATTTCAGTGGACGATTTCCTCCTAATTTTGTCATTTGATATACGCCTCGTTATTCTAGTGATTGATCATCGGTGGTTCTGTCGTTTGAGATATCGGCACAAATATCATGGAAACTTGGATTTTTTTTTTCATTAAAAAGCGTTCCTTGACCGACGGTTGACGACGTACTAGTTCAGGGCTGGACACCGCAAAATGATTTAGCTCACCTGCTCGTCTATACATTTGATTAAATATCTGTCCATTAGTAACTTACCTGAAGATTTATTTGGCTTATCTTTGCTCGGGAAGTTACGTACTGCAGACTCATCGACATTTTATCGCCTTGAATTCGTCCCAGGTTTCGTGTCAACAATTTTTTTCCCTGGACTTTTATTCTCGATCCGATTGAGCCATTTAATCATACTCTTTTTCTTTTTTCTAATCGGATTCCGATTTGCTGCGTGCCCAGATTTTTGAGAACCTAACAACACTACGATTCCGATTAAATTCTTGAGCAGGAGGGTTGATAATTGTTTTGCAGTACGATTTTATTTTCATCCATATTTGAATTCGATTCGATAGTCGTCCTCTTGGTGATCTATAAAACGAATCGAGTTTCCGTGGGATTCGGTTGTTCCATGTCGCAAGCACTTCAATATCAGCTGTGTTGATTGGAATAGGTCGTTGTGCTATATATTTTGGTGGTGAGTGTAACCATAATTATGTCGTTTTTATCCTGGCCCAATAAGCGTCGCTTCCGATATGGGCGCTACTATCGTGGTATATCAATGTGAATGATGGTGCCATCGCTCGAACAAATCTACTAATCTGGTATAAACTGGAAATTGAGTATGGCGACGTGCCAAACGGGGTTGATGTATATCTTCCATAATTATAAATGTCCACCTAGTAGATTCACGTACAACAGTTTAGTACATTAGCGAGCACTCAAAAATCACATAGTGTTTAAAAATATTAAAAATTTTAAGATTATAAAAGACCCAAGAATCTTCACTTTTAAGCAGAAATTTTTGGTTTTAAATTTTCACTTGAGATTTTGTATATAACAATAAATTAAATTAATTAATTTTCTTAAAAAAATTTTTTACCACTAAAATCACTAAAATAAGAATTAGAAAAATTATTTTATATCTTGGTATAATAATTTAAATGTTTCGGGATCTGCAACCTTTCGTTTATGTTTTGAACTTAGAAATTTCTTTTTTGTGTTTGTTTAATTTTTTTTTTTATTTTTAAATAAAATAAAATGCGAGAAAAATATTTTTTTGACATGCAAAGAACAAAAGATCCGTGCTCTATATTGCAGAGCAGAATTTTATTGTAATTCTAAAGGAAGCATTCAAGAAAACTTATTTAATTCATCTGAAATCTCTTCAGGACAAGTGATCATTATATTAGCGAGATGTTTGCGAAATTTAAGTATTTCATAGCTGTTCTTGTTTTTACAGAGAAACTTATCTAAAGTTGGCCACAAAAGCTTGGAATTATTCCCAAGCCTCGAAACCCTAAAATAGGATTTTTTCACTATTCGAAGAAGGTACTCGTCAAACGCTGCAATTATTATTTTTTCGTTAGGGTGAATATGCAACATGAGGTCCTAATTATGTTAATTTACATCACTGGTCGTACTCTAGTGATGAAAAATCCTTTTTGATTGAACCTGAGCTATTTAATTCTAAAAAAAAGTCTAAGCATCTTTGAAAATTAATGTAAACTGCCCCCAATTTAGTTTCTGAAATAATATTTCTCAACAATCCGTTAATTCTTTGTTTCAAATGCTCTGCTGTGGTAGGCCAACCAAATAATGGTAAGCCTTCTACCCCACTAATGTATGTTAAACCTGTTCACATTACCACCACTTTAACATGTTGCTTCCTCTGCCCACAGAACAGGTTGAACGAAGTTTGAATTTTATTTAATTCGTTGCCTGGCTCAATGGCAAAATTGAACTTTGTTCGTAAAATCATGCTATCTCACATTGCTTAATTTTAAAATTTAACGCCAAAGAACATTGGTTTTATTATTTCTGTTCTGCATTAAAAAAACTAACTATCTAAAATATCTCCCAAACTAATGAGTTTCAAGGTCATTGAAGATGCCCACTACTAAACAATTTTCATTTAAACAAATTTTCTGGTATCTTGCACCGTTTACGAGATAAAAGCCTGGCATTTTTTAAATAACTCACCCTATATACATGAAAGCTCCAATTTTAGCTCAATGAATAGGAAATTCCAAACTTTACAACATTTGTTAATAAAAAAGAATAAAATTAGGCCGAATACATTACATGTCAAAAAAAAATTATTAAAATTGGACTATATACAATACATCATTGTAATTTAATACAGGGCAACACACCCATTAAATATCAATTATTACTTATCTCAAAATCTTGGTTACTAATTGATTCTCAATCTCCATTATAAAAATTTAATTTCCTCCTACAGAACAAAATAAATATAACGAGAGGCGAACACAAATCAATTTGGACAATATATAAAATTGGACATTTAATTAAAATATTAAATTTCAACATAGGCCAGGAGAAGAGTATCAATTTTGAATGGAACTATGGAAAACACTCGCAATAATAGAGTTGTTTTATATTATATACTGTTTCCTCACCCTCACACATCCACAAAGGATGAAAAATTGAAAATAAATAATAAATTCAATTTGTAAACCATTAAATATTCCGATATATTATGAAAAATTGATTTTTATTTATGAACTATATGTGTGGCATATAGTGGCGTATACAATGCACGATGGGAGACCGATAAGTGGAAAGTTGGAAAAATATGTCTGTATATTCACCCCTAACGTATATTTTAACAATTTATTTATAGGCAGAGAGTTAATGATAATCGGGTGCTGTATCGCATTGTGTATTGGATATTATGTTCACACCTAATTTAAACTTGGAATTATGTTTTATATATAAATAAAAGCTCCGATGGAAAATTTATAAATTTTATACACAAAACATAAAATCGGTAAAATTAATTTTTTCTGGACTTAAGATATTGTTGTTGTATTTTATTACTATAGTTAGTCGTATATAGTACGGTTTACGTATATTGCAATTTTTTAATTATCTATATAAAAAAAAATCTGGAAATTTAATGGCTTTCCATACGGGCACAGAAAGCTCATCGTATGAAAACTTCTTTAATTTAATTTTGATTAAAGGAATACATAAAACTTTTCATATTTTTTTTTTTCGTTTGCATATATAGTTTATAGTAATTTATGTATATTAATATTTTTTATGTAATATGTTTTTAAAGTCAGTTTAGCAAAAAAAAAAAAAACTTTGTTCGTTTTATTTATGTAAATAGGATAAAAATATTATTATTTATTGTCCACCCCCCACATTCGTATAAACGTTACGGGTTTTTTGTTTTTTTTTGTTCGGTTTTCTATTTTGTAATATTCTTGTAATTAATTAACTACAACTTTACAAGGATTTGTTTGTGTTATGTACTACATAATTTATATACTTAGTTTATAAAGTACTATTTTAAAACTAATACCTATTTATGTATTATGTGTTATGTATATATATATATACCTATATATAGTTTGTGGTCTAGTGGATTTGATGAAATACGGAATCCATTTCAAAACTTCGATCGCGTGTACTACTTTTCGGTGATGTATCCTGTGTCATCCATTTTGTGGCTGTAAATAGAATATTAAAATTAATTTGTTAGTTAGAGAATATTGAAAAATTAAATATATAATAATTTGCAAATACTCAAAATATTGGCAGTACAAAACAGACCGTCTAATATCATTCAAATAAGTTCAATTTTCAAGCAATTCGACCACCAATGTTTAAGTCAAAGGAAATACATAATCGAATCCTGACGGAAGCAACAGTCTTCAATATCCTTACGAACCAGATCTAAGTCTTTCATTAATCCCCAATTCATACATTTTTTAAGCGTATCAAAATCAATCCAATAAAAATAGTAGCCGTATTCCAAACACCCTAAATTTCAGAATCAATAATCTTCAAGGCACTTCCTGAATTCAAGGCAAGGTTCTCAATGAAATTCTCGCATTAAGATTCCACGAGTTCTTCGATGAACTGATTTGTCTAGATATAATAAAACTACTTAACGTTAAATTAGATGTAACCAATCTTCAACTTGAAACTAATAAGGTGTTACGGGTAGCATGATTTCTCCCGCAGATTTCATCTAAGCACGCAGATGTCTCTCTGTTATGAAATTTTCGACATCGCAAATTTTCGACGTCGAATGTAGCTATTATGAGATATTCGCCAACGTCGAAAATAACATTGGAACACAAATTTTTTGTTGTCAAAGTGGAAATATTATTTTAAGTGCATTTTTGTTTTGTCATTAAAGTGTTTCTATAAATTAAATTTAAAAAAAATTAAGTATTTTATTACTTGTTTATTTTCTTATTAAATTTTACGATTTATAAAGTTAAATCGTTTATTTACGACATCTCAATGGTAGTCGAATAATTTTCGATTTTATCTACAAATAAGGCGCGTCGCAATTTCATAATAGGAAAACTTGCGATTGGCTCGAAAAAAAAAAGCGCGCCGAAAAAATTTTATAGCAAGGCCTCGGGTTTTGAGAAGTTGGGGCTTGCATGCTCCTACACCGTGTAATAGAATAAACAAAAATTAAAAACCAAACTGAATTTACGTTAAATTTACATCAATAACTGGGTGTTCCTGGGTAGAACGACTGGATCTCTCCGAAAAAACTAGCTCGATGTCTGCTGAAGAACCGCCCGAATGACCCATCGACCCCTATTCTCCGATGCGCAGCCCCAACGAATTAACATAATAGGGTAGGGACGTTTCTCCAACAGAGAAAGCATCTCTTCACCCTGAGAGACCTCTAGAGGATCCCCCACAATTCACACTCCGACCGCTTGTACCGGCCGGTTGCCACGGAGAGACCGTTTAGATTTTACGGTTGTACCCGAATGGACAACCCATATGCTGGACTCGCCACTCTGACCCTGTGGATGTCCTGCCAAGGGTATGACGGGGAGATATGAGAGAGAATCCTGCTCCCATCATACTGACCCGAAAATAAATTTATTACTTCATCTTATATACAAAAAGGGGAAAAAATACAACTAAATTTAGCTGCATCGAGTTCGCGCCAATCAACCGTTATTCGGCACTCGATTGAAAATATATTTAAAAATTAGGATAAAAAAAATTGAAAATGAGAAAAAATTGAAAACAAAAATCTTTGTTTAAATTGACTTTACGTTAAAAAAAAGAAAACAAAAAAAAAATTAAATACTTAAATAGTACCTTCTGACATTAGGACAAAATTACTCCGACATAGCATTACCAAAAAAAAAAAATCAAATGGCCACGAGGTTGGCCAGCTGTAACCTTAAATAGTTGTTGGGCGTCGTCCCGCCTTGTAGCGAAAATAAATCGTTTGGCGACCTTCCGATTTTAACCTTGAAATAAAAACTATTGGCCGTCGTCCCGCCTTTAACCGAAGATTTGGCCTTGATATTCCGCTGAAAACATTGGGCGTTTCCCCGCCTTTAACCCAAAATTTTGTTGGGAGTACCCACGTTGTAGGCCACCCGCTACAAATATGGCGCTTTCGCTGTTATTCCTATTTATGATTGGCCTCGTAGTGGGCCACCCATACACGCGGTGCCTTCCCACTGATCACAACAATTTGAGCGGCTACGGATCGGCCATCCGTAAAATATAAGACGTGAGCCTAGTGGTTGACCACAGTGTACCGATGACCATGTGGTTCTCTTCTTTTTACTTCCACTTTTTGTCAAAGAGCACGAAAACTCAAGAACGTTTACTCCTTTTTGAACACGCCACTAACAAATTCGTGAACGGGATATTTTATTGAGTTTATTACGTCACAATAGTCTTCATTTTTCTATTTTTATAAATAACATTTCACAGTAATTTGCCTCTTTGAAGAAATTTTTTTTTTAATAATAATCACATTTTAATTTATTTTTAATTTACTTGTAACTTAATTTAATACAATTATGTATTAATATTTAGAGTAATTTTGTATTTTTATATCATTTATACTTATAATTCCAAAAACAAAAACTCGAAATATTCCAAACAAGACTACAAAAAATTCTCACACGCAAACAAAAATCTAGAATAATATTTTCGTTTTTTCGTGCGCCTTCCCTTTTCACACGGCACATTCATCTATGTTACACGCCAAAGCAACCACAAAAATACTGTTCTATATTCTAACTGGTCGCACACACGCACACACCAGGTGCACATTGGCTCTCGCTCTCAAAACTATTCGTCGGTTACTCCATACGATAGAATGGTGCAAAACGTGAACCAGAATATAAAGGCCAATTCACACTCACAAAAAACTTTACCTTCAAATGCTTGAGAACAGATGGCAACGCCATCAGTAAAATGCAATAATTACTCGATGGTAATGAATTTAAAAATTCAAAAACAAAAATACATATGAAATAATGACATGCCCCTTCAAGGTGTCGTAACAAGGGCTAAAATGCCCCTCCTTACGAGCCCAAAATATTTATCGCCTATTATGAGAATAGTAGGACGATCAAAACAATAGTTAGTGAAAATACCTGTGATTTTATCTCAAGCAGAATTTTATACCAAACCAATCACCATTCGTGATCAACTCATTATACCAGAAGGAGTCTATACGTCAAATAATAATAATGTTGTTATGGCAGGGACAAATTTTTCAAATTTAGAAAATTTATTTCCATTCGACAAACCTATCCAAGTATGTAAACTATATAACTCACTACAAAACTAACGTGTTTATTGATGACTCGATTTATACTTCAATTGACCACCATTTTTTATATTATTTAATCTTTGCCATCTGTTCTGGGGCCGAAACATCCCAACTCTTTCGCAGTTCTACGTCGTTACCTTACGCAGTCGTCTGGCAATTCGAGGACCCTATTAAAGTTAGCCGACTCCAGCCGAAAATGTCGATAATGTAGATTCAAACTAATCAAACGAAAATGACAGCCGATTTTTGTCGGTAACATCCCAGCCAAAAAATGTCGATAATGCAGATAAGAATTTAAAGCCGGAATGAATTAATTTATAATACAAATGTTTTATTTTGTTATTCATAAGAACCAAATAAAAAATGTAAAATAAATTTTCATTCGAAAAAATTAAAACTGATATACCAACCCAAAATTTTGTAAGTGCCAAATTTTGGGGAGGTAAGGCGTGAAATGCCTCTACAGTTACAAGTTTGGAGATATTTTAAACGGCACTTTATCTAATAAATATCATTTAAAAACGACAGGTCAATTTTCATGTGGAAAGTTCGGGAAAACTTGATTGTATATATCGCACAAACAAAATTTAAAAATAGCTAAAAATTGACCGTTTAAAGTGTCATGGCTGAAAATAGATTCAAATGAAAGGTCTTATTGATGATCACATCAAAAAATCAAAAAATTTCAGGTCGATTTCTATGTTGGAAGTCCGGGAAAACTCGATTGAATATATCGCACATACAAAATTTGAAAATTTCTAAAAATTGGCTGTTTAAAATGTTATGGCTGGAAATAGATTTAAATGAAAGGTCTTGTTGATGATCATACCTGGAAAAAATTTCAGGTCTATTTCCATGTGGGGTGTCCGGAAAAAATCGTTTTAATAAAATATATAAAGTGTTTATAAATCCACAGAAATACCCAGCCGAATAATGCCAATAATGCAGATTAAATATTAAAAAGATTAAATGACAGCCGATTAATATCGACAATGCAAATACAAATTCGATATATTCGATCGAGTTTTCCCGGACTTCCAACATAGAAATCGACCTGAAATTTTTTCCAGGTATGATCATCAATAAGACCTTTCATTTGAATCTATTTCCAGCCATGACACTTTAAACGGTCAATTTTTAGAAATTTTTAAATTTTGTTTGTGCGATATATTCGATCAAGTTTTCCCAGACTTCCAACATAGAAATCGACCTGATAATTTTTCCAGGTATGATCATCAACAAGACCTTTCAGTTGAATCTATTTTCAGCCATGATACTTTAAACGGTCAATTTTTAGAAATTTTCAAATTTTGTTTGTGCGATATATTCGATCGAGTTTTCCCGGACTTCCAACACAGAAATCGACCTGAAACTTTTTCCAGGTATGATCATCAATAAGACCATTTGAATCTATTTCCAGCCATGACACTTTAAACGGTCAATTTTTAGAAATTTCCAAATTTTGTATGTCCGATATATTCGATCCAGTTTTCCCGGACTTCAACATAGAAATCGACCTGCAACTTTTTCCAGGTATGATCATTAATAATACCTTTCATTTGAATCTATTTCCAGCCATGACACTTTAAACGGTAATTTTTTAGAAATTTTCAAATTTTGTGTGTGCGATATATTCGATCGAGTTTTCTCGGTCTTCCAACATAGAAATCGACCTGAAATTTTTTCGTGGTATGGTCATCAATAAGACCTTTTATTTGAATTAATTTCTAGCCATGACACTTTGAACGGTCAACTTTTAGAAATTTTCAAATTTTGTGTGTGCGAAATATTCAATCGAGCCTTCCCGGACTCTTCACATGGAAATCAACCTGAAATTTTTGAAGGTTTTCTTGATTTGTGCCATCTAGTTTTGTCAGTAATAAAATAGTTTTTTATTGTAGTTTAAAAAAAATTAATTTAGAGTAATATACGTTAATGAATCGAAATAAATATTTTTGATTTTAAATTAAATTACTGTTTAACACCCAAATTATTTATCTGCTTTATCGATATTTTTCGGCTGACTATGTATATGAATCTGCCTTACCGACTTTGACAGACAGGTTGATTTGCATCCGCATTATCGACATTTGCGGCTGGTACAATTTTGTTGTTATAGCTAAAACTACATTATCGACATTTCCGGCTGGCGCTTTAATCATCACAGCCGAATCTGCACTATCGACTTTTTTCGGCTGATATTTTTTAATCGTTACAGCCGAATCTTCATTATCGACATTATTCGGCTGGAGCGAGTCGGCTAACTTTAACAGTATAATTCGAGGATGGACGGCTATAGGGCAGATTTTTTAACCATCTGCATATTGCATAGCCCCATGCCAGCTGATTGACATGTAAGATGGGTCGGCCATTAGGACTGCAGCCCGACAGGCGGTCATAGTTGTCTTTATTTTGCCACCTATAGGGATTCGATCCCGGCATATCCCGATCCAAATGTAGCCGCTCGCATTAGCTTTGAGCGGACTAACAGAATATCACTGTTCCAGAACTGGTGCGGTTGCATAATTCCGGCTACGGACTCAGGAGCGATGGGGGGTATAGTAGTCCAGGTGGAACAATGATTTAAAGTAAACCGCATTTATCTTAAGAAAAAAAAATTTAACATCATACCACGAAAAAAAAATTACCACTTTGCAGCGACCAACGGTTCCAATTCCTGCCAACAACCCGTTTATCTAGACATTACTACACTCATCATATAGGGTGTATAATAAAAACGACAAAGGAACTTTTTCTTGCTTTTTTTTTTTACTTCGTACGAGGATCATTTATCTGCACGCTATTACCCGTAAAAATTATATGAAACAAAAAAAAACTTAGCTGTAACGGTTCCGTTGCAGGTTTCCGTTTTGCACACGTGGTGAGATTTCTAACTCCCGCGTTTTCTCGGTCCTTGTGGTTGTACGGAGGTTGTAACGTATAATCTGGCGTTACACGGTACAATTCATATCGTGGCACTACACTATTTGCACAATAACAATATTTTTAACGTTTTTTTCTTTAGTAGTGTTCGTTATCCGCCCAACCGCCCCTCCTCCACTAAGTGACTGATCAGTACAAGCGCGCGATATGGAGGCCTACAACGACGCGGTTTTGCGATTATAAGAATCACAAATTCAAAAAAAAAAAAATGTCCCGAATCACTTAGTGGCATCCCGGATAACCGGTTAACACTATCTCCGTTATGTGTTTTTTTCTTCGCGTTTTAACACTTTGATATCACTAACTGGATATTTATGCACTAAATAGTTCACTGTATTTTGGGTTAACTCGTCACTATACACTAACGATAATCAACATTAACAAAAGGTATTAAACTTCACAAATTCTTACATCAAAATGTAGACAAATATTATTGCTACAATAACTAATTTATTTAGTAATCATTACTAAAAAGTATTTATAACTAAACACTAATATTCTTCACCAAAATTAAATAACAACAGAATTCGTTTTTCTTGATCCATCGCCTCGATTCCATCACCAAAATATGTACCATATAATTTTATGGGCAAAAAAACAAGTCATAAAATTATTTGCGTCAGGTTATTTAATATAGGGTAAACATACAGGTCCGGGATTTGCAACGCATCCAACGCATACGTACATACAAATCGGATACGTTACACAAACGCCAAAGCTTTAACCACCAGGTTTGGTCAGTAAAACAATAAAATAAAATATTTTTTTTTTTTACAAATTTTATTTTTAATTAAATAAAATAATTAATTAAATATATTAGTTTTTTTAATTATTTTGTTTTTTTTTTATTTTTATTGCATACTATGCGATCTGTTTCCAAACTCAAGACTCACCCTGCTCTTTCGCAATTATGCTTTTTACGTCCTCACTTTACGCCTCCCGGCCAATTCAAGGACGTACGGCAATAGGACCGATTTAAGACCATCTGCACATTGCAAGTTCCATGCCAGCCTATACTGGCATGGGAAATGGTTCGGCTCATGTGTTTTGCAAACCGAGAGGAGGTCATAGACTTAATAAAGTTTGCGAAAAATGTTATACATTTCAACAGGAAAACGTGCTGTTATCATTCACCAATCAGATAAAACGTGATCTTTCCCTAAATAACAACAAACTTATATCCACTGATATCCCTTGCCAAATATCACGGATATTTTGGACAGGTTAAGAAAATGTCAATACTTCATCACTCTAAATCTCGCTAGCGGATTTCATCAAGTTAAAGTTAATCCTCGAGATTCAGAGAAGACAACTTTAACAGTGGAC
Organism: Nephrotoma flavescens; assembly: GCA_932526605.1. Taxonomy (NCBI): domain Eukaryota; kingdom Metazoa; phylum Arthropoda; class Insecta; order Diptera; family Tipulidae; genus Nephrotoma; species Nephrotoma flavescens. The sequence goes on along the minus strand of OW052222.1, from coordinate 37,804,114 downwards.
TTTTCACAGTGGACTCATCGACCTTTATTAGCGTCGAATCTAGCTAGGCAAGTCGGAATATTTCAAACGAGAAATTTCATCCTTAGGACACATATAGTTGTCCCCAGAAGTGATTTTCATTGAAAGAACCAAATTCTAAATTGGTTAGGTGGCGGTAAAAAAGGAGTTAAAAATACAAATGCGAATGCATTATCTAGGCCAATTCCAGAAGACAAAATCAACTTAAATGAATTAACTGCGATTCCAGTTGATTGGAAATAACAACATATCTGACAAAAAACCAAAGAGATCAAATCCCAGTCACTGAAATGGTCACAGAACAAAATATAACGGAATGAAAAACCTTAAAATACAAATCACAAAAAATCCCACAAGGCCGCAATGGAAATATTCCATATGGATATTACTTTTCATAGAAAATAAACAATTTATCACTATATTAGATACATTTTCCAGATTTGGAACATCAAACATCACAAACTCTCAACGAAAATGAAATTTCCTCTAAGAAAATTTTTGCGATAATAGCAGAGAATCCAGAAATGATAATTTCAAAGAACTATGCCCACCCCACAAAATAAAACTACATTTTATACAATCAATAGATTGAGCCAATTGAAGACCAGAAAAACTATTTACAGAAAAACAAATTACAGAAATAAAGTTACACCCCGGTTCGATAAATTGACCCCCTTAAAAATTAATAAAGTTACTATTCAAACAAATCAAGGAAAAGCACTCAAAGCAGATTAATATCCATAACGATGGGCCAGTCAATAACAATAACTAACATCAGTAGTACAAAGGGAATAATATGAACCCGGGTCAGTGATGCAAAAGGGCAACCCGAAAATTATGCGCAACACAATTTGACACAACCACAAAAGTGTGTTCCGACTTTTTTTTTGTCATAACAATCATTTCCTTACCCACGAACATTCTTGGTATTTTATTTCTATGGCGAATCTCGTGTTGTGTGTGATAGCAATGCCACCTGTGTACGAACACGTGTCATGTGTTGTACTAAAATATTTTACATCGGATAAAATTAAAGAGCGACACCAATGTGCATCGCGTGTGTGTGCGAAGCAATGCGCTCTAGAAGAATAATTTTTGTTGTATGTTTTTCGTTTGCATCAATTTACATTCGAACGGCAGAGAAGAAAAAAGATTGTTCTAGAGCGTTTTGGCCTTCGTTGTGCGGTGGAAGAATTTTTTTTTATAGAAAAAGTTTTGTTCTGTAATTTAAAACGGAGAGTCGCGCTTTATTTGATTTTTAGAAAGAGCAATCGCGAGTCATTTGACATTAAAATTTAAATCATAAACTCTTGTATTTCCTGTATTCAGTTATGATTTAAAATATAAAATACGAAAGCAGATTTTTTTTTTATTGAAATAGAAATATCCAAACTCACACGAAAAAGAAAAAGCAAAAAAAGGTGAGAAAAGGAGATGGTGATTTTTTTGATTTAAATGGAGGCAAATGTGGTGGGACATTCATTGCATTCGAACGAAAATAATTCAAGCAATTTTAATCATACGTAAGTGAATTGCCATTGTAGTTGTGGTGGTTGTAATATTAAGTGGGCCGCAATATTTTCGGTTGGCGAGCTAACGACGTATAATTTTCGTACAAGTTGAAGCGGACAACGCCCAACCAATTTGCTTAAGGTTAACGGATGGATGGCCCGTTGGAGCCATTTATATTACGGTGGTGGATCTACAGTATCGAAGGTGAGACGCCCAACGTTTTGGTGATTACGGTTTTAGGCAGGATAACGCTGCACCGTTTTTGTAGGTGGCCAATCCAGGTCACATTTTTTTGGGGATTTCGGTTACGCGAGTCCGGTCCGGGTGCGGCGCACCTGTGGCATGATGGTCGCTCAAGGCCGCAACAGTAATTTGTTTTTTACAATTGTTATTAAGGTACGATGTTTGTTTCACTTTATTTTTATTATGATTTTTTTTTAAATTAAATCCCGCTACCGGGATGCGCATCCCTTATTTGGTTCGGCGATTATTTCTTTCGTTGTTTTTCGTTTTGAGTTTTCTCAGTTATAAAATGAATTATTAAATTTCTCCTTCGGTTCGGTATGATGAGGGGGACTCTCATTTTACGTCGGCGTGTTGTTTGCGGTCCCTTGGTGTCCGCATCCAATTTCGAAACCAGCGCTCGTGCCGTTTGAATTCGAGTGGAGGCGAACCAAGGGACTTCACTCAGTTATAATGTCCGAGAAGAATAATTGAAATACAAACAATTATACATGGAAACATTTCTAGATTGAACAATTCATCGAAAAATAAAATAGGCGAAAGAAAGACACAATTCATCGAAAAGACTCGTAATGCATATTAAAAAATATTGACAAATTTTCTCTTAACTGTTCAATTTTGTGATACGGAAAGCAAGGTAAGACATCTTCGGTTAAAAAATAAAATTGTATCGATATTAAGCAAAATTTAAAGCGGATTATTGTGACAGGGAGTTTAATATTTCGGGAAAATAGGGCGATGGATTTGAGTTTTTTTTGAAAATCTGAATCTAAAAGTCCGATCGCCCTTTTTATAAAAATCAGTGTAAGTTCCAGGTAATTCTCATTAATATGTTGTTTTCTTATTGATATGCTATAATTTTTCCTCTGTCTAGAACACTAGAAAGCTGCTTGACGATTTCTTGAGTAGAAGCTGAGATATGAATATTCAAGTGATGCACCAAAATCGACGAATACTCGAACAATATATTTCCCAATAAAATGACCATTATTTGTTTATAAGCCGCAATCGCCGTAAAAATTCACGTACGTATTTTAATTGCAATTCTGAATAGTTCGGAGATAGACTCGAGCCAACAATCTTTCGGGTTCATTTGACAAAACCTAAATGTTTTAACCGGTACCTGGACCGATTCTGAGAAGTGACAAATTTCAAGTCAAAATTATCCCTTTTGCAACGTATATATCCAGTATGCGACCCAATCTCTGATATTTTTGCTATTTTGCTTAGAGTAGTAGAACATCCTTTCATATGCAGCCTCGCTGTATTGATAAAAATTTTAAAAATCGATTCACAAGCCTTGGTCATCATATCGAGATAGGTCTTACTGATTTGAATAGCCTTATGTATCCCCTTTCGAACGTATAAAGTCACTATGCGAGCCAATCTCTAAGATTTTTACTATTTGGTTTATCATTTTATACAGCATGGTATGTGATTTACTTAAAAATTGATAATAATGAGCATTTAAGATTTTTTTAATGTCAACCAATTTCTTTTGTAATGTTTATTATAATTTTTTTCGAATTATTTTAATATAAAATAAATACACTGCTAAAATTTCACACTTCCATAAATTTTTGTCCAAGAAATAAAAATGTGTCCAAAAACTTCATAAAGAACACTCCAAAAACTTTTGTCCAAGAACTTCACACCGGTGCCGGTTTAGTGTTAAAATGATGGCACATCTAACCCATAAGCACAATGAATCCGTGAAATGAGTCCGGAAACTGTGACAGCGGAAAAAACCCACGAAGCTTGCGGTGGTAACAAGCAGGAAATTCCAAATAGACAAATCAAAAGTACGCGTTTGCCTTTCAACCGAGGCAAAGTTGGATAACATCTAAAGCATTATGCATAATCTAACAATCTTCATCTTCCAACCAATAATTAGAAAACTGTTAGACGTGTATTTTCTCCTATGGAAATAAGCAATCGCTAGGCTCTGTTCTAAATAGAAAGTTGTGACAAATTTGACTTTGTGAAAGAAAATAGACAAGGGAGTTTTTGAAAGAGTATGTCGTGGAGAACGACGTATTTTCGGAATTAATATTTTTGTTTTTAATAAAAATGTATTTTTGCGGTATCAACTAAAAGTTCGACTTTTATTGGATTTAAATTCGAATGTAAAATCGGGTTTTAGTTCAGAAGTGGGATAAAGTACTTAAATACGTGTTAATAAAGTGCATTTGAATAAAATTATAAATAAACTGTGAATGGTGAACTCAATCAAATTGTTATGGATTTTTCAAATCTTTCGGTTGCGAAATTACGGATCGAGTGTGTAAAACGTGGGTTAAGCAATACCGGGAAGCGTAAAACGTTACCGGAACTGTTAAAAGTGTATAAAAGTGAAACGTCGCAATTACAAGTGAACAATGAAAATGGTTATGAGTTGCAGCAAAATGGAGGCAATGCTACGAAATTGAAGATTGGAAACGTTAGTAGTAATCTGCGCGTAGTGATTGAACAAAATACTTGTGATGCAAACGAGCTGAATGATGTAATATTGCATTCGGAAAATGTTAGTTACGAGAGAAATTTAACGGAACTTGAATGGCGAATACAAGTTTTAGAGCGAGAGAAATTGCTTGGTGAGCGTTAGCGGATGCTTAATGAGGAATTATCGGAATTGTCGCGTTACCAAACAAACGGCGATAAATGTACTACATTCCCGGAAGAAGATACCAACTATCGTAATTCTCAAAATTGATTTAACCTTACACAATTTGATCCTGCAAGGGCTGTATTATTAATGTCGGAAAAATTCATTCAAAAAGTTGAATCGTTGATGAATATTTATGAAATAAATGAACGAACTATTATGTTAACAATCGGGAATAAACTAAAAGGATCGGCCAAATAATGGTTTAATTCAGGACAATGCGTATTTATCAAGTGGAGAATATTTGCAGACGAATTGATGAAACATTTTAATTCACATCTTGGCGAAGCAGCGTTACACGACAAGTTACGTTCAAAAATTCGCAAACGAGACCAAACGTTGATTGATTATTATTACGAAATATGTGCCATCGGGCAACGTAAAGTTTCATTCGACCATGTGCAAAAGAAATGCGCAGAGTGCACGGATTATAAATGCTGAATACAACTCGGGTCGGTTCAATATACATAATAATATAAGTGCGCCGGAAAAACCAGTTAACAAGGAAGCAACCAATGGAGTCCGTCCAGCTAGGACATACGAATGTTATAATTGTTCAAAACTAGGACATCTGTCTATAAATTGTCCTGAACCACAAAGACGAGAACGATGTAGGAAATGTTAGCGTGTTCATCCGAGGGGACAAACAGAATGCTCCACTACGACTGGCACTCAAAAATCGTTCAATGGTTGTAGCGAAATGCGAATTTCACTAACAGATTACTCCCTCAGAGGTTTCTGGGCGGTGTTAATAGCCGACTATAGCTCAGGGTACGGGTGTGGGGGTTTCCAGAAACATGAGGAAATATTTTATTACACCGCTAAAAAAGGACGAACAGCAACGAATCATCACACTAGTATTCACCGAACTTACCTTCGACTCGTCATCTTAATGAACTGACACTTCACAGCATTTCAATTCAAACTGATTAAAGCGGAAAAATTATAAAACATTCGAAATAAATTTTAGATTGAAAAGCCAAATAAACTGTATTTCCATGCAAATTATTAACAAAGTTGATAACAACAAAAAAAATCAAAGAAAATTCTGTAAGCTAGGATGCGTTACAAGTAAATATATAATATAATACGATAATGGCTAATGACATGTTCTTATATGGTAATGGTACTTAGTTATACAGTCCGGACTTAGGCTTTGAATAATATAGCATAATATACCTAATGTATCGATTGAATAAATCAAATTAAATTAGATTAATTGGATTCCGAAATTATAGAATTACAATCGGTTGGAAATCAAGCCACAAAAAAAATATTTCTTCTAATTTAATTTCACTTATCCAATTTAATTAGAACTTAAATGGTACCAACAACAAAATTAAGAAATACATATATATTGATACATATAAATTGCGAAAATTATTTAAATTAATTAAACTATTTAAATTTAAATTATATTAAAAAAAAAAATATATAAAAAAATATTTGAGTTAATCAAGGTACGAGTACATAATTCATTTTCTTAGATAGGTAATATTAATAAAGGTTAATAATATAATGATAAAGGTAATAATATAATTTTATATAATAAACATAAGAGATTAGTAAGAATTAAAAAAAAATCAAAATTAAAAACTCATCCTCCGCCAAATAGTAATCCAAGGGGTGGTTTCTTCTCAATTTCATGTACAAATACAGAATTGTAGTTTTAATGAGTATTTGTTGAATGGTTTATATATACTCATATGTTTTGCTAGGTAGACAAATCAAAAGGCTACACGACAGCAAATTTGAACACAGTTATCAAAAAAATGTTTTATTTTGGTAACCTTCAGGTCGTAGTGTAACGCTAATACTACCAACTGTTTAAAACCAGCTAGATCGAGTTTTAAATTTTAGATTTTTTCAATGTTCGTACAATAGAATTTAATTATTTTATAAGTTTTATTATTTTAAATTTATTATTTTATGGTAAACTTATAAAATTTTCTAATTTTTTTTTCTTATTTTTATCGTTCCAAATGAAACTTCTTAAGGTACACAAATTACAAGCAAATGAACACTACTCGCCCATTTGGCCTTGTTTCTCTGGCTTCACAATTTAGTTAACGACACATATCACACGAACTTATTTAACAGTACTCTGTTTTACAATCATTTGAAATTAAATTTTATTGATTAATCTAGATTTTTTTTTTGTTTTGTTCATATTAAATGACTTAGGTAAATTTATAGTCTTTACTTTCCACACAAACGAAATTAAACCAAAATTATTTTCTCCAAAACCCGTAATATAAGCGATCGGGTTCACATACAAATTTACCACCACACTATCTGGGATCGCACTCGTTATACAATGTGTTGCATGCACATATCAATCAAATAATCACGGTGAAACTTAGAATAACGCGATCCCCACACGTTGTATTAAGTCTATTCGGTATATTTTTTTTTTGTTAACACTAGGTATTTACAGGGATTCTTATAAAAATAAATAAATGCAATCACATACACGAGCTAATTATTTTAAGGTATAAAATTTTGATTAGACTGACCCCGAGTCGTTGTTGTTCCCTCTATTTATCAGTTATCAAAAACGAATGTAGCAGATTTTTATGATTTCTCTTTGGTGTGTTCTTGTGTAGGACACACATACCTTTTATATTGGGAATCAGAGTTGGGAACGCTGTACGCAAATGCGGCCGGCGTTACACGGTAAAATAACAACTGACGATGCGTGTTCCTATATAAAAACTGTAATGTTGAATGATAACGTGAAACTATTGGGCTTAATCGATTGCGGAGAAAGTATCGTGGGGCTTGAAATGGAACGAGGTAAATGTAACGTGTTTGTCAAAGGATTTGCAGGTGGCGGTGTGGTTGCCAGCGAGAAGATACGAGCGAGAGTTCAAATTGATGAAGTTGCTGATGAGATTGAGTTGCTTATTGTTCTTGACCAATATTTAAATACACAATCTCTAATTGGCCAAAATTTTATTGATAAACCAACCGTAAGAATGGTCCGAGAACAGAATACGTTAAAATTTCAAAATCTCAACAAAAGCGATACTTTGTTGATTGATCGTACTTTATGGATATGGCAGAAAGACGTGATGCTTCAAATGGCATTTCTTTAAATGGACAAAACGAAGGTGTAATTGAAATTCTATTGGTTGAAATAAATATGGATCAGTGTATGACTCCGAGTGAACGCGAATGTTTATTTAAGCTGATAACAAAATTCGGTAGTTATTTTGCTCGAAATTTAAAAGAACTCGAGAAAACGGATGTTGAAATGGAAATTAAATTAAAAAATGACGAATCAGTTGTCTATCGGCCTTATATACTATCTTACCATCAACGCGAAAAAGTAAAGACAATGATAAGTGAATTGTTGGAACATAAAATAATACGTGAGTCTGAATCAGCATATGCTAGTCCAGTCGTCCTAGTTAAAAAGAAGGACGGTGATGAACGAATGTGTATTGATTACCGAAAATTGAATAATAAACTATATACGGGACCAGTATCCGTTACCGATTATGGAAGATCAGCTATCATGACTCAGTGGCTGTATTTATTTGACTGTACTGGATTTAGCATCCGGTTAGGATCAGATAACAATATTTGATGAATCAATATCTGTTTTTGAGGATGCCCTTTGGGCTAACAAATGCTCCGGCTGTTTGTCAAAAAATGATGAACGGCATTGCTCGGGAGGTTAACGATGATGTAATTGTTTATTTGGATGATATTATCATACCAAGCACGACCATCCAGGAAGGTATGGAAAAATTGGAACGATTATTGAAAGTATTACAACAACGGGGATTAACTTTAAAAATAAAGAAGTGTCAGTTTTTCAAGAAGAGAGTTGAATTTCTTGGCCATGAAATTGATTCTCATGGCATACGACTGGGATCAAATAAAACTAACGCGATTTTCACATTTCTAACGCCTACGGATAAGCATGGGGTACGACGATTTATTGGGTTAGCAAGTTATTTCATAAAATTCGTTAAGAATTTTTCAATTATCGCTGAACCGTTAACGCGGCTAACTTAAATGAATGAATCCTTTAACTGGACAAACGAACAAACAACGTCGTTGGAATTGGAGTTGGAACATGAAGTGTATACACCGACGCAAGTTCTAAAGGTCTCGCCGGTGTACTATTCCAAAGAGACAAAACAGGTGAAACGAAACCTGTGTTATATTACAGTCGCCGGACAACGGAGAACGAATGCAAATATCATTCATATGAATTGGAGGCTTTGGCGGTCGTTGAAACGCTTCACAGATTCCATACTTATTTAATCGGAAAGCCATTTACTTTGGTCACGGATGGGTTGATAACTTGCGCTACGAAAAAGCATTTAATTCCAAGAATAGGAAGGTGGTGGTTGCGATTGGCTGGGATACGCCAGAAACAACGTTTCGATAAAGCACATTGTGCCCCTCGTAAATACAACGAGAGGGAAATGGTATTTGTTAAGTGGGAAGAATGTGCTTCAAGTGGTGCATCAAGAAAACTAATCCCAAAATATCGGGGACTATATTTAATTGATAAAGCGCTTGGACACGATAGATATCACATTGTCGACGTTCCAGGAGCCGAACAAACTCAGCGAAAATTCGATGGTGTATGCAGTTCAGATCGATTAAAACCTTTGTGTACGTTAGAAGATCTAGAGGAATTAGAAAATATCGACGACAGCGATGAGGACATTTCTAGTTGCAGGATGGACGACTGAAAGAAAATAGACATGGTACTTTTTGAAAGAGTATGTCATGGAGAACGACGTATTTTCGGAATTAATATTTTTGTTTTTAATAAAAATGTATTTTTGCGTCATCAACTAACAGTTCGACTTTTATTGGATTTAAATTCGAATATAAAATTGGGTTTTATTTAAACCGGAGTACATTAAAAGGATGGAGCCGAGAATGGTACAAGAGGCAAAACTGAATATATTGGAAAATAACGCGAGTGTATTGTTGCGAGAGTATTGAATCATAATATCAGGTAAACCCTGATATTATGATTCAATACTCAAGACTTCTACTCGATATTCTGACAACATAATGGCAACTTGCCCAGAGATAGGTGTGTCATTACTGCAAAATCTGTCTGAAATAAGCGTATATGACATGACCCGACAAAGTTTGGAAGCAGAACAGTAGAAGTTGAGACCTACAAGTAAATATGTAGAAAATCCAATAATAAAGGGGGATTCTAAGCCCTCCCGCGTTAGGAAGATTATTTCTACTAAACAAACCACTTCCAGTTATTAATTTCGACTGCGTGATTTATGGACATTTTCAAGTGCGAAATCCTTATAGTTACGTATCGCAAGTCACTTCGATGGAAACGTTGAGCATTTGAAAGAACGTAGTATGTATTTGGAACAATAATCTATTACATCTAACCATACACAGGAATATCGTTGAAAAAACGAATGTTGTGGTCGATAAACGGATGCAAGTGATTTAAATTCGCGGGAACAAACAGGATCGTTCCAGCAGAAATGCGGAACAGTAGGGAGTTATTCTCCATTTGCTGAAGGAAACCATCACTGAGTGTTTATTGATATCTATTTCTAGGAAATGGACAGATATCAGTTTACCAAAAGGTCCTAAGACCCATAACTCTATTGTCCTTTCTTGAAAATATTTAAAAACTTTTTTTCGATAATAGTGACACTTTTAACAATATATGAAGACTGAATTAGTTACGAGAACGGACTTCACTAATAGAAAACGGGTGACTAAAAAATATTTGCAAACGGATTAGTTAACGGATTCCTGTTAGAACTGGTGGGGAGAATTAAGGCGTTTGCGTATGCAAGCGTTATAGTGATAGCTGTTAGGTGTGAATTGTGGAAAATGCCGTTTCAGTAATCTACACTCGTATTATAAAAGGCGGAATTTCGAAAATGTAATGAAAATGGATTGGAGTGAAGTTTATGCCAAAATAACAAAATGTGCACTGAGTGCTGCTACAAGTACTTAAAATTGAAAAAACACTCAAATTTTGAACTTTCATAATATCTGAAATTTTTTAATAAACACAAATATTTTTACACTATGCGTAGCAAATATTTAATTTTTGTAGAAATTCTTGAGTGAATTTTAAAAAATTACAACAAAACACACTATGAATTGCAGAGAGATGATCGAAGTTGTTCTGAACTTCGAAGGAAAATTTGCCAAAGATGATTCTACGTGTATGGTCATATCACAAGTCAATACATGCAACTCGATTGAATATATCGCAAACAAAAAATTGAAAATTTCTAAAAATTGGCCATTTAAAGTATAATGGCTAGAAAAGGATTAAAATGAAAAGCCTTAGTGTTAGTTACCCCTGGACGAATATTGCAGGTCACTTTTCTTGTCGGTAGTTCTGAAAAATTCGATTCCGGAAAACATGAAAAGTGGTAAAGAAATCTTCAGAAATATACCCAGCCGAAAAATGACCAGCTGCAGCTCGATTCTGGTTTTTCCTATAGGAAAAGGAATTAGTAAAAATATTTTCATAGTATTTTGGTCACAAAATTGTTTTTTCTGGCATACTATGGTAAACAGTTAATGTAAATTTTTTCAAAAACAAAATTAAATTGGGAATATCTTTCTTATCCAATTTCGAAACGGAAAAAATATTTCCTAAATTATAAAATTTTCGATCAAACATGATTTCTCAGTAGGCAAGAAAATGATATTTTTGACAAAAATACTATGAAAATATTTTTCCTAATTCCTTTTCCTATAGAAAAAACCAGAATCGAACTGCTGATGTGAATTTTTTTACTAATTTATGTGTTTTATTGAACCGAATTAACCTAACTAAGTTCTTTCATTTTAATCTATTTCCAGCCTCTATTCAATCGAGTTTTTGGCGACAATACTTTTTTTTGCGACATTTAGTGTGTCGTTGTTTTCGTTTCAGAATTTCAAACTAAACTCGAATCCATTCTACTAAAATATTTAAAAAATTTTGCTTCTGAAGAAATGGTATATTATCCCATAATCAGCTAATTTTTTGCAAGCTTTATGTGTTTTCACATTTTTTCCATCATTTTCATCAATCATCTGTGGTTCTAGTGGGATTTGACATGAAAACGAACGTAAATCAATCAAGTGCACCGTAACTTCCCGAAATGTTCGAATTATTATACCAGTTTGATTCAAATAAATTATACACCTCGTCACAATAATCCGTTTCAAAATCTACTAAATATATATGTTTTGGAAATATTTTATTTTTATTTTTTATTCCAGTTCGAATTGAACATTCATAGCTAAGACAGGGCAACGTCTGTCGGGTCAGCTAGTTTTAAATAAAATTCGATGTGATAAAAAAAAAATTAAAATTTTTTTTATTAACAATTACAGATTCAGCTATATGGTTTCAACAAGGAATTATATCATAATATGTCTGAAGCTCAACACAAATCACAGGGAATTGTTGGTATATCGTTAATGGTTCAAATTGGTGACATACCAAGCCCAGAACTTAGAATAATTACTAGTACATTTAACAAAGTATTATTTAGAGGTGAGTACAACAAAATACTAATACGTTAAAAATTCTAAAATTTTTCGAAGCAAAACGTAACGCCTCGAAAGCAATTCAAGTATAAATATGACGATGCTTATTAGATAGAAAATCATGCACAATTGATAACCGCCCGCTATATGATTAAAATTCATTTTGACAGGGGCGCGCGATGGTTTTGTCAGCTGAAGAAATCGGTCGTCAATTATGGAATTTTTCCAAAATTGAATTAGGCCGGACGACATGTACGCGGACAATTCTTTATTTACCTGCATTGTTAGGTACGATCCTTTTTGTACAAACAGTGTCACCGGGAATAACATGAGCTTTTGCGATCCAATCATATATGGATTTTCATATGGATGCTCGTAATTAGCATACGCAACATGATCGCGCGAGCTAAAAAGTGCCCCTTTAAAATGCGGATCCCTTACTTTCTCCCAATAATCTTCACGTTGATCCGGTGAGAATGTAACCACTCGATCTATAATATTGGGCATAGATTCAAAAATATGTCGTCCAGCTCCGGTTACATAAAATTTGAAATCACGCGTTAACATTTTCTCGATGGTATCGGGCGCGGAAAATTTTTTCTGCATCTGAAGATAGTTGAAGAGTTTGCCTTGATATGAACCACGGATTACAAGGCAGCCAAGCATCCATATCATTGCTAGAGTCCGAGCAAAATTTCGCCCTGGTACTTGGCCGCTCGCTCCTCCTAAAAATATACTTATCATACTCAAAAATGGATTAGTATTTCGGCGACCAATCACAAAATTGCGTACAGGTTTTGAAAACAATTTTAACGTAAATATCAGGGCTAGTCCGAACCAAAATTGCATCACAATGAGTAACCATACGGTTGGTTCGAATGGTAAAAATAATTTTTGGAAAGGGGAATACGGTTGGCCCGGTGGAATAACTAGAACCAAATCCGATTGAAAATAATTTATTGCTGAGTCCATTACAGATGAGCGAAGTTTGTTTATCCCGTACGCTCCAATGGTTAAATTTGCTTCATTCTCAACTATCATTCTTGTAGCGCCCGTCGTTGTACCGTTCGGAAACACTTGACCCCACTTTTCATCATTTTGGGGCACTTTAATAACTAGTTCAAAATTTAAACGACTCGCTAGCGTTTCTATCAAAAGCGCTTCCAATCCTGATATTTTATATTTACTATTGGCTAATTTTTCCACCAACATAAACGGCGGTGAACTAAACGTCGCTACATGTAAAGGGCATTTATGCATATTTCGTATTTTACTCGGATAAAAATTTTCCGTCTGGATAAATCGATCGGAAACAAAAATATTTGCAACCACTGGGGTCGTATCGTCACATTTGTTTTCCGTAAAGGGATAGTAGGTGTAAAGTAGAGCTGATTTATCCATGTCTGGGTTCACGAGCAGTACGTTAATGTTGAGGATGTAAGAAGTCCAGGCCCATTTAAAAACTTGTTGAATTGATCTTAGTGGCCTTTCTCGCTTGTTTGCAGTAACAATGAGCAGATAATATCCGGTCACATCAAAATTTCTTATTGTACTTGGCGTGAAAATTGTGCTAAAATATTTAGTATAAAATTATATTTTTTTATCACTATATATCAGCTTGTTAGCAAACCTACCTAAAGCTGGCGTAATTATCAAAGAATACCACATTATATCGACGCTTACTCGTCACAGGTACTTGGCTCGTAATATTCACCGGTTCCAATCGATAGACAACATGACTTTCAGTACGATGCATGATATCAGTAATGATATCCGACTGCTCCAAATAACTGGCGTACGTACTAGATGCCCGATTAATCGATAGTAATGTTGTTTTTGTTGTGAAAAATTTTAGAATTATTCCAACCGCCGCTTTAGTGAGTGGTGTAGAAAATACGGTAACTGGAATATTTGTACTGGCGTCGCATTTGGCCCACAAATAACACAACACAATTCCGATCACAAAATATTTCATAACTGTTAGGTTTAAAGAATCGACGTCCGACCACCTTAACGTTTTGCCAATTAGTGTCATATAAATTTTAAAATATTTCCGGCCTCTTGTTACACTGCCATATAGCGTTCACAACTATAATTGGTTATATAAAACCATTAAATGATTATCGTGTATACCTAAATTACCTTATATTGCATTGTAAACAAATTTAAAAAATCGTGTCGCGTATAGTCTGTGTTGGTATTTCAATTTTAGGTACAATTTTTTTATTTACAGTAGGTTCAACAAGAGAGTGTACAGCACAGCTGTACTTAAAACTACAGGAACAAATATGGGCGGGGCTTAAATCGGTTTTCTATTGATTCCTCTTTGACGCTCTAAAACAAAAATTAATTTAACTGTTTGTTTAAGATTTGAGGATTACACATTATTCAATGTATAAAAATGTTGACGATTTGCCAGGCAGCAGCAAAATTCGAACCACTACAAAAAAGGAAGATGAGGTCATCATACAGTTATTTGCTGAAAGCTCTTCGTTTACGCTGGATGTAGCTGTGAAAAAATTCGCAAAAAAAATAATATTTTACCAAAAACAACCATACGAAATAGCAACTAAGCAAAAAAAAGGATTGTCCGAACTGTGAAGCACCCTACCAAGCTTCATGTTTGGAGGTGCTTCAACAAGCAACGTTTTAGTAAATCCACCGTTTCCACACGGAACGCACTCTTCAAGAATAAAATTTCTTCACCAGGTTGCAAGTAGACAACCGTAGCATATTCTGTTAGTAATTTAAACTAAAAAAAAACACCACAACATGGGATTGGCCATCTAAGTCAGCTGATGACAATCCGATCGAATTTTATAATCACTCATGAAGATTAAGCGGAAAATGTACTACATAAAAAATTTGAGCACTCTAGTGCGAGTTATACGGAATATATGAAAAAATTTAACACCACATTATGCAGAAAATTTAGTTGATTTGGTATGGACAAAAGAAGCCAGGCAATAATTAACAATAATGGTGACTGTACTTATTAGTTCGTAGCACCCAATAACAAATAATAAACTTTCATAATAAAAACAAAAAAAAATCGTAGTTTTATTTTTACTTAGTTTTTTGTCGTACACGCTCTTGTTGCACGTCATACTGTATTTATTTATTTATGCAATTCAATCAGCTAATTACAGATATTATCTTATTACAATTAGCTTTGAGTAAAATAGATGGATATAACGTATATAAATAATTATAAAACATAAAAATTAAAATTAAAATATTTTCGTATATAATAAACAATACATAATACAGGTAACCCTCCAAGAACACGGTATTCGAAGAACACGGATACCGATTTCCTCAAATCACACACGATTTTTGTAATTCTCTTTTATTTTGTTTTTTGTATATCATAACAAAAAATAAAAAATAAAACGTAATGTTTTTTTTATTTTATTTTTTGTAGTCTCGAACAACACGGTTTTAAAGAACACGGAACGAATTATTCGTGTTCTTGGAGGTTTTCCTGTAATCATATATGTGAAACATATTAAAAAAAATAAAAAATAATAATAATAAAACTTATAAAGTTGAATTATATAAATTACTAGCAGAGTTACCCGGCGTTGCACGGGAGGTATGTATTTCAAATACCTTGATTGTTATGCAAGAATTTTCTCTTTACATCGCTGTAGTTGCAATCACATATGAAAAGAAAATTATAAGTAGCTGTATTCAGTAACGGGTGCCTCTGTTAATGCATCCAGGCGAACTTTTGTAATGATATTATTGGACATCCTGTTTGTGGCGATAGTTAATTAATTTTGGTTTGGTATTTGCTACCAGTTGCCAAATAATTATACTTCATTTTTACAAACCTTCAACCAGATCAAAGTTAATAATAAATATAAAGATATTTTAGTTAACAATTTTTATTATAAAGCCTTTTGATAAACAATATTTTTGGTATTTCCATTTGGTGTGTAAATAAATAAATTTTTTGCCGTTCCCACTCTGGAGCAAGCAACATACAGTTTGCCATGTGAAAAGCATGAATTTTCCAAAATAACACCAGCTATTTTCAATGATTACCCCTGGGCTTTGTTGATTGTCATTGCAAAAGCAAGGCGTAATGGGAATTGTATAGTCGCTTGAATTCAAACGGCAAATCGGTGGGAATCATAGGAATGCGCGGAATTAGCACATCTTCTCCTTTACTTTTACCTGTAATAATCGTTGCTTCAATCACATTCGGCATCAATTTCTTCACACAAAGCCGTGTTCCGTTGCACAATTTCGGTGGATCTAAATTTCGGAGCAGTATTATTGGTGAACCCTCTTTTAAAAATAGTATGTGTGGTGGAATACAAGGTGGCTCCAAAGAATTAAGAAACTCTATTGGATAATTGACGGATTGATCCACCCCGGGTAG
The DNA here is from genome assembly GCA_932526605.1 of Nephrotoma flavescens. Taxonomy (NCBI): domain Eukaryota; kingdom Metazoa; phylum Arthropoda; class Insecta; order Diptera; family Tipulidae; genus Nephrotoma; species Nephrotoma flavescens. The sequence continues at coordinate 37,787,774 of OW052222.1, read as the reverse complement.
TTGCCCGGGTAGTTGCGATTGAATTTCATTATTTAATTTATTAACGCCGTCATTTTTGGGAGCTAGGAGTGCACGTTCGCACAGCCAATCATGATTTTGTGAAGTTATTTGGCAGATTTGAGAATACTTTCATTACCACGTCCTTTATTGATGGCAACATTTGACAAAAATTAGGCGGGAACGATATCTCACATGTTACAGGGTCATTTGGCAATTTCCCGTTACCCATGTCCAAAAGCTGCCTAGAAAATGTTTTAGCTGTACCATCGTGATGTAAATTCACACGCATGTTTGTAGATAGTGTGATTTTCGTAACGTGTTTCCAAAGATGAGATGGATTCAGGCAGGCATTAAGTTCATCAACGGGTGTTGATCGTGGAATGACTGGCAAAGTTTGACGAAAATCACCTGCTAGTAGTGTAAGAGCTCCTCCCATTGGTCGGTTATTTTGTCGCAAATCGCGCAAAGTACGATCAACCGCTTCAAATGCTTTTTTGTGTGCCATGGTACATTCATCCCAAATAATGATTTTACATGTTTTTAATAACGTGGCAATTCCCGAATTTCGTGTTATATTGCAAGAAAAATTATCCGCTTGATTCAAATTCAATGGTAGTTTAAACGTTGAATGTGCTGTGCGTCCTCCATCGAGTAAAGTGGATGCAATTCCAGATGATGCAACAGATTATTCTGCTGTCTTACTCCAGCAAGTATCAAATTAAGAAGAAATGTTTTTCCAGTGCCTCCGGTGCATCAAGAAAAATAATTCCTTCGTTACCGTTTGCTATGTATTGCATCACTTTAGTGTATGCCTGTCTTTGATTATCCACTAAGAGACTTTTTTGAGTCTCAGCGAAAACTCGTAACTGACCAACGTCGTAATTTTGTTCTCGTAATAGATCTCTATCATGAACAATGTTTCCATGGCGTCTCGGTGCTGGCAACCCAAGTTGGCAAATGACTTTGTTATTAATGTATAAGCATGTATCCTCGAGTAATATAAGTGCTTCATTAAATATGTCTGCTGAAAACTGTATTTCCATATCGGGAATTGTTCTACGTGCTTGCCAAAGTATATCTTTGCTAAGGTTTTCTTTGTGCTTTTCCCAAAGACCTTTAGGATCGGAAGGTGTGCATTTTGTTAATATGTGTTCATCATTTTCAAGTAAGCCCAGTTTAAGACATGCCTCTCTGTAAGTTTGACATACTTCGCCATTTACAGTTCTCAGTGCTTGAAAAGACGTTGGTCCTCTTACTTCATGAAGCAGCATTCTCAGAAAATAACACTCCGTATTGTTAGGATGAACATTATAAACTCGACCCAAGGCATCAGAACATGTATATGAATTTGGCCCAAAACCCAAGAAAAATCGATGGCAATACTAAAATATACACTTTGACTATAGGCAAGTGTCAGCCCAAAAATGTTTAAAAATACTCTATTTTGTATATACCAACCCAAAATTTATTCTGTCAACGAAAGAAAATCGGCCATGTTTTAATGTCAGCCCAAAATAAATCTGTCGTGATACTATCATTAAACAAAAATATTACTGTCAACCCAAAAAAACTTAAATAAAACGAAATATGTAATTTAATTTTAATTCAGTAAATATCTGATAAATTTGTGTATGAACTCTGAATATGAATAGCTTTAAAGTCAAAGGATACATCAGAGTATTAAACGATATAAACAGTTGTTGAGGAATCGGAGGTTTAAGAGCTCCCCATAGTAATCATTCCAATGATGGTACCATTCAACGAAATATGTAATTGATTTAAATTTCAACAACTCTTTATGTCGTTTAATGCTCTGATGTATCCATTGACTTAAAAGCTATTCATATTTAGGGGCCATACTCAAATTAATTCAACACAGAATTAAAATCAATTACATATTTCGTTGAATGGTACTATCAACGGGATAATGACAAGTGAAAGCCCATTAAACCTTCGATTCCCCAACAACTGTTTGTGTCGTTTAATGCTCTGATGTATCCATTGACTTAAAAGCTATTCATATTTAGGGGCCATACTCAAATTAATTCAACAGAGAATTAAAATCAATTACATATTTCGTTGAATGGTACTATCAACGGGATAATGACAAGTGGGGGTCCCTTAAACCTCCGATTTCCCAACAACTGTTTATGTCGTTTAATGCTCTGATGTATCCATTGACTTAAAAGCTATTCATATTTAGGGGCCATACTCAAATTAATTCAACAGAGAATTAAAATCAATTACATATTTCGTTGAATGGTACTATCAACGGGATAATGACAAGTGGGGGTCCCTTAAACCTCCGATTTCCCAACAACTGTTTATGTCGTTTAATGCTCTGATGTATCCATTGACTTAAAAGCTATTCATATTTAGGGGCCATACTCAAATTAATTCAACAGAGAATTAAAATCAATTACATATTTCGTTGAATGGTACTATCAACGGGATAATGACAAGTGGGGGTCCCTTAAACCTCCGATTCCCCAACAACTGTTTATGTCGTTTAACTGATGTGATGCTCTTTAGCATAAGTTCTAATTATAGTCAAAAGTTATTTCTCAAAATAAACTGCTACTGAACAAAAATGTATTATTCATTTCGATAATTTTTCATTTTTGATTTGATAGAATTGACATAACTATCATGATGGTTTGATAGTTTCACGACATATATTTTTCTGGGCTGACATTAAAATATGGCGGTTTTGCTGTGGTAACAGAATAAGTTGTGATTTAACATATCGGAAATACAAAATATTTGGCAGATACTTGATGCAGTAATTGTTTGGATATTTTATAGTACCTTAATAATTTTGGGGTTAACGTTTTTCGCCCAACTTCAAATACATAAGGAACCACAACAACATTTTAAAGATTTATCATTTTTCTATCTTAATTTTTTCTATCACGATAGTTTCATTTTTTCACGACACTTGCATTAGTGTTGCCAATTTTAAAATCTTCCATTTTTTGGGCTAGAATTTTGGGCCAACTTCATATAGGTCATCAGAACCACGTATTCCAGGGTACTCTTGAATAATTGTGCCTTGCTTTCTTCTGAAAAACTGCTTCTTCGGCGTGTTCCATGTATAATATTTTGGAACTTCATGATACAACAACGTTTTAACGAATGAATCTGTTCCGCACAATTGAAAAAAGGCTGTTAATGTCGTATTCGTTGGTTGCGCAGCTCTCTGTAACAGATTTTCTTCCGTAAAGTAAACTCGTTGTCCATTTTCTAAGTGTACACTGAGATGTATAACTGTTGGATAACGCTCGTGAATATTAAAACTCAGAATTCGCCAGACAGCTTCATTACTGCTGATGTAACGTCCTATTTGAAATTGCGTGACTTCATCGAATTGTGAACTTGTATTCGAAAGTCCAAAAATTGCCATATCACTGCCTTTGTTGACGTATTTACATATATATTTAATTGACTTAACCGAGTTGCGGTACTCAACGTTAATATGGGCTTTAAATATTTTCGACAATAACGGAGTGTAAGGAACAGTCCAGCTATTATCTACCTCATGATGCACATTGTTTACTTTGATAGTGGCTGTGTGTCCTCCGTCATCGGGTTTTCGTCTCCGGTATTGTGGATATCCGACGTCACCAGTTTGTGTTTCCTGGTACATCTTTCGGGGATATTTTTTCGAACACTTTCCGTCTTTCAAGCAAGGTGAATTGGGATTCATGGCTTCACATGGCCCATGTATCATGCTTTTGCTAACGATTTCAAAAAGTATCGGATCTTCTTGGGGATTGGGTAATTCAGCTGATATAACACTATCAATTTGAGTCGGAGTAATCTTGTCCTTTAACCAAATCAAAATGTGAGCATGTAGTAAGCCTCTTTTCTGCCATTCTATAGAATACATCCAGCAGCGAGTTTCTCCATAAATATGATTTTTAGTTATGAGGTTCATGAGATTTATGAGTTTCTGTTTGAAAACTCTAGCTGTCAGATCATGCCGATGGGTCGATGATTGCCCAATTAGAAGTAAATCTATAATCTCAGCCCATGTTGAGTTACACGTAAACGTTATAAATAGATCAGGACGTCCAAATCTTTGGACATACGTCATGGCATCCTGAGCGTATTCGTGTATGTGCCTTGGACTTCTCGTACACGTAGCTGGTATTATGACCAATTTCCCAATGTCAACAACGTTTCCATCATTTGCAATTGCATCGCGCAAGTGAATATATTCCTCGGAACGAAGTTTTTTCTGATTTAAGCGAATGAAAAGAAGTCGTTTACTTTCGTTTTTAGCATACATATCAACAATGAATTGGTGAAAAATTTGACGGCACTTCAGGATGTGGTTTGATTGTTGTGCTCTAATCATAATACGATACGCATAAAAACCCATGTAGGAAGCCCTTTTCGTCATCGCAGCACTTGTTGTTGGGTTAGTTTGCATCACGTTGAAATGATACCCATCTTCTCCTTGCCAAAACAGTATTGGATACTGAAAAGCATTATACGATCTGAGTGTTTCAGTAACACGCTGTAGGCTTTCATTTTGTCTATGGATAATAATATCACGTCGGTTGAAATCCGTTCCGACCATAACAATAGCAACTTCGTTGATTGTTGGAGCATTGAATCGTCTTTCATGTTGACCAGACGGTGTTTTGTCTGCTCGAATAACTACTCTGCGGTCATCTGATGGCATTTGCTCCAATACAGTTGTGAATAAATTTACCAGATGATTGCGTTCATGGAATAAAATCTATAAACTTGATATTATTTCGCGTTTTGTTCCGGGACTAATAGCACAACGTTGATCAGTATCCGCCTCCTCGCCCATGAAGTAAATTTGTAAAAACTTGGAGTCGTTGTTAGAGAGAGAAAGAAGTGATCCAATTTTATGATAAATTTGACCTTGTACTTTAAACGTGGACATACAACCTCCATCCTTAACAATTTGGGTTGCTCCAAAAGATGTAATTTGAAAGCAAGAGTTGCATTTTCGAATATTTTGTAGAAAATGTCTGGATAACTCAGTAGTTCCGGAGACGTAAGCTAGAAGAGGTTCAGGTGGATCATCCAGAGGAGGCAAGTTCACTTTTCCATTTGAACAACACATTCCAGGTGGTTCATTGTGAAACTTTAAAGTATGACAATACAAACAAATGTTTTCCATTTGCCCAATGAAGTTCTTGGACAAAAGTTTCTGGACAAATGTGTGCAATTTTAACCGTGTATTTATTTTATATTAAAATAATTCGAATGTATATCGCACGTATATAGTCACTATGAGAGCCAATCTCTGAGATTTTTGCTATTTGGCTTAGAGTAGTAGAACATCCGTGGATATGCAGACTCGTTGTATTTGTAAAACTTTTAAAATTCGATACATGAGCCTTCTTCATCATTTTGAGATAGGGCTTACTGATTTAAATAGCTCAATGTATCCCCTTTTGAACGTATATAGTCACTATGTGAGCCAATCTCTGTGATTTTTACTATTTGGTTTATCATATTATACAGTATGGTATGCGATTTACTTCAAAATTTATAATAATGAGCATTTTATTTTTTTTAATGTCAAACAATTTCTTTTGTTTTTCCAATATTTATTATAATTTTTTTTCGAATTATTTTAATATAAAAAAATACACTGTTAAAATTGCACACTTCAATAAATGTTTGTCCAAGAAATAAAATTGTGTCCAAAAACTTCACAAAGAACACTCGTATAAATTTTTGTCCAAAAACTTTTGTCCAAGAACTTCACACCAGTTTGTCAGGATTGTTCACTAGTTTTTATCGTTTGGGCACTTGGTGTCACAGCCCCGAATACTTCGACTCCTGTGGAGGAATGACAAAACAAAAATAACTAGTGACGAATCCTCAGTGACAATTGGCCAGACGAGTCGGACCAATGGATTTATAAAAATATTAATATTGGTCAAGTTTCCAGCCCGGAACACATCGAATCTTGTAAACATTATGAATTTTTAACAAATTTTTGTAATAAATCATTAATTAGGGATGACCAAACAAACATCACTCGTGACCAATTCTCAGTGACAATTGGCCAAACAATTCCGATCGTTGGATTTATAAAATTATTAATATTTAGTCAAGTTTCCAGCTCGGTACACTTCCTACCGTGGGGAAATTATGAGTTTTTAATGCATTTTTGCACGTTGGTGAAGTTTGTACTAAATCTGTCCTAAAAAGCAACAACAACAAAATATGTGTAGATGTGTTTGTGAAATGTCTCGATAGAACAAATTTTACAATAAATATTTATATAAAAATATTTTTCAACAAAAATGTAAATTTTTATAATTTTTTCCGGGAATTTTCTATAAACCAGCAATCTAAGTGACGTATATAGTGAGATGCTATTAGGTCCTATCTAATAGAAAAATAAGTTTGTTTCGTTCAAATTGGGGAATTAGGGTGTTTAGGACAGTGAAGTTGGTATCTTCTCTCTATAAATCACTTGTATGGTTTTCCTAAGTTTCCTCGGAAAATCCTAGGAACCCAGCACCAAAATGACTTATATTTTAAGAGTCTTCTAGCTCACATAAAACATAAAAACACCTCAATTTTGGCTAAATTGGGGTATTAGGGTACTTAGGACAGCAAAATTGGCATCTACGCTCTATAAATAACTTGTTAGGTTTTCCTTAGTTTTCTCGGAAAATCCTAGGAAACCAACACCAAAATGACTTATATTTCAAGAGTCTTTTAGCTCACATAAAAGATAAAAACACATTAATTTTGACCAAACTGAGGGATTAGGGTGTTTTTGACAGCTAAGTTGGCATCTACTCTCTATAAATAACTTGTAAGGTTTTCCTAAGTTTTCTCGGAAAATCCTAGGAACCCAACACCAAAATGACTTATATTTTAAGAGTCTTCTAGCTCACATTAAACATAAAAACAGCTGAATTTTGACACAATTGGGGGATTAGGGTGTTTAGGACAGCTAAGTTGGCATCTACTCTCTATAAATAACTTGTAAGGTTTTCCTAAGTTTTCTCGGAAAAGCCTAGGAACCCAACACCAAAATGACTTATATTTCAAGAGTCTTTTAGCTCACATAAAAGATAAAAACACCTTAATTTTGACCAAATTGGGGGATTAGGGTGTTTTTGACAGCTAAGTTGGCATCTTCTCTCTATAAATAACTTGTATGGTTTTCCTAAGTTTTCTCAGAAAATCTTAGGAACCCAACACCAGATATTATACAAACACACATACACATATTTTGTTCTTGTTGCTTTTAAGGATAGATTTAGGACAAACTTCACAAACATGTAAAGAACTGTGAAGTTTGTCCTAAACGAATCTTAATTTTTTTTTTTAGGACAGTCTTAGGACAAACTTCACGCGAATATTTTTGTAGGGATGACCAAACAAAAATAACAAGTGACCAATCCTCAGTGAGAACTGACCAAACGATTCCGATCGTTGGATTTATAAAATTATTAAATTATTAATATTGGTTAAGTTTCCAGCACCGAACACATCGAATCGTGTGGAAATTATGAGTTTGAATAATTCTCAATGAGTTATGAAAAATCAAAAAATTAAATTGATTATAGCTTGCTTATGTCTTCTACTTTAGACACAATTTTTTGAAAAAATAAATATTTTCATCTAAATGGTATAGTCCAACTGGATTTTGGATTTTTTATTTACTTTGTAAAAAGAAATTCCCTAAAAAGCGAAGAACCTGATTTTATTGGATTAATACAATTTTGATTTCGTTTTTTCGCAATAAAAACTGACTTATTGGTGACGAAATGCCAAAATATGGTGAACAATCTTGGCCAAAAAACCTTTAGATGGGGTACAAAACCTTTAGATGGGGTACAAAAAAGGCGGAGCGCCAGATGTGGTTGAAGATCGATAATGCACGCATTTCTCTCATTTACACGTGTATTTTTTTAGTGCTCTCATTTTACGGAATGTTTACCCAATTCAGTACGGCTTGTATCGAAAATATTTTATTTGGGGTTTCTTCATAATTTGAAAATAAGAAGATTTGACTAATGGATTTTGAATTCTGGGCTTTTGCTTTCCGAGATTTTGAATTTCGGGATTTTGATTTCCATTCGCCAACAAATCTGGGCATGCTTCTTTTTTCCGGTTTCTCCTTCGGTATAAAGTCGTTCCGTATGTTTTTGTTCGCCGCTCGTTCTCTTAGCGTTAGTTGTCTTTGTTCGAAAATTAAAGCAAAATAATGTTTTAAATGAACACAATTTGATCAGAGTATTTGCAAACCACCCCCCCCTTCCCCCAATATACATATAAATGACGTAAACGGCTCAACTTACCTTTGTAAGACATATCTTTGTACATGCTAGGACAATGTTGTTGTTGCTGCTGAAAAATAATAAAATATACACCGTTATATAGCACTGAACTGTAAAGCTATAAAAACGTATCGAGAAAAATCTACTCGATTTCATAAATTTTTACCTTTGTTGCTGGAAAATCAATATTGGTTCTAACTGTTCGATGGTGAAGCGGTTGCAATGGTCTTGCATTATTTCCCAATGGTGCTTTTGGTGTTTGCTCTGAACCTTGCATTATTTTCCTAAGAACATATAACTGAAACGAAAAAAAAATAAAAAATTTTCTTGTTAGAGATTTTCACGAGCGCCATTTGTTGTTGCAGCTAGACTATATATGAAATTAAATTGCATTACATTTTTAATTCGATTGGGGTTTACCTCTTGCCTTGTTATGTAAATCGGTTTATTTAATATAATCCACACTGTACTCTCCCAGCATCCCGGATGCGTTGTTGAACCCTCATACGTCATATACTGTTCGGTATTTGGTAATAACGATCGTAATGATATATGCCTAATCGGTGTTGAGGTACCTGGAAAACACAAAAAAAAAAATACAATTTAACGATGCAAATGAAAATGCATATTAAGATTTTTTTTGGGTGGTTTTATGGTGGAACGGGACGATACCCTCAAAAAACAATTTACGCTGCGTTAAAAATACAAACTCATTAATGTTTATGTAAAGTTTTTTTTTGTGTCGTTTTATGTTTTTTTTGTGTCTTAATGGTGCACCCAATGTCGCTCTGTGTGCGCTATCAAAAAAAAAATATTTAATGAGCTTAACGTTGTTGCTACATTTGTGTATGCCGTTCTGAACTTTATGCTGTGCTTTACGATGATGATCATCATTATATGTGTTAATTAGTAAATTTTTAACTTTGCATTTTTTAGTGTGCGGTAATTTATCAAAACGTAAAATAGACCGAACTGTAGAAAAAAATTCATTATCTTAATACACCATCGTTAGGTGCTATAAACGAGGCGTGATAGATATATGGAGAATTGAATGTGTTGATTTTGCATGTGGGAATGGGAAATGTTTACAAAACTATTAAAATTTTTATAGCTTTTGGTGGATTGAAAAAATAGAAAAAGCAGAATTTTATTATACCGGGTGGTCAACTAACATTGTATAAAAAGCAAATTGTTGTATAATGTAGTTTCAAGATAATGAAAATTCTTATTTCAGCAATAGCTATTCACGATCGTTAATCTAGGTCTATTTTATAACTCAACATTTCGTTGCAGCTATGTCACCGCAGCATGCGTATGCTGCTAAATCCACTCACTTTGGAGGTTAGTGTAAATGATTCTGAGATGGAGTATCATTTCATACTAATGGTAGTCCATCTCAGAATAAAAAGTTTCTGGAGGCCAATCAAACATTAAAAAGATTTCCGTTACAGCAAGCGGTTATACACCAAGACAGGAAGCGCGTACACCAAAGAAGTTGTTGACACATCAAACTATTTCACGTTCAACCGATTGTGGTAGCCGAGTATCTTAAGGTGAAAAACTGTTTATGTAAACGCAAAATTTGTTTAACAATTTAGAAGTCAAAACTATTTCATTTTTAGTCAGCTCATGACGTTCTGAAGAAACTGGATCACTTGCAGGTCATAGAGCATCTGAACACCATCATCCTGTTGGTGAACAGAAATAGTGAAATAAGAGGCATCATTAACAATAATTAAACGTTACAACGAATTTTACACGTTGATACTTACAAAACTGAAATAGCTCAACAATTAAAGCCAGTTGACCCTTGACGAGAAAACAGCAAGGGGTAGTACCACTTAGTAAATTTGGGAAAAAATTGAAATTATTTTGTGAAAAAACCGTCTATTAACCAAAATTTCGTGCGATAATTACCGGAATTCTGAGGCAAATATGGAGGCAATTTGAACGTCAGCAACGTGGTCGTTGAAAAATCATCTTTACAGATGAAGCCAATTTCCACCGCAACGGATATGTTCATAAACACAACTGACCCATTTGGGGGAATAAAAATCGTTATCTTATTCATGAAAAAAATTAACTGTTTGGTGTCGTTTGTGGGCTGGCGGCATCATAGGACCTTAGTTTTTTGAAAATGAACATGAAGATGCAGTAACAGTGAATAGTGAGCGCTGACACGGTGCCACACGCCACACAAATCGTGAAACACTCGTCTTATTGACAACCAAGTTTGGTAATCGCATAATTGCAGAAAATTCTGATGTCGTTAGATTATTCTGGGGCAGATTTTCTGTGGCCAACACCCGAATTAATTTTAACACTCACGTATACATACAAGTAGATCTCCAATACAGCACACTTAGCTTCTAAAAATATTGGTAAAACTGTTTTGTGTAACCATAATCATTATTCCTGCTTAAATTTCAGAAGCACACAAGGTAAGCTCTTGTTGAAATTTAAAACTTTAAACGGAAGCTGCCGTCTAAACTTTAGAGGTTCCGAATTTTTGTTAAAAAAAGTTTATTTGAACATGTCCTTTTCGGTAAAATTTAATATATGAACTGAACCATTTTTTGTCACAAGTTTGAATTACAATATTTTTGTTTTTAATTCATTTTTCATAAATAGTAAATATTACGCCAATGTTTCGGTCCAAAATCACTGTGACCTCCCAATTTTTGAAAAAGTTACGGTAGTATGGAGTTTTATCCCAATTAATCAATCCGACTGGATTGGTGAAGTATATTTCGTGAAATATCGATCCATTTGAGTTGAGCTATCAAATAATTGCATTTTGTACTTAAATGAAAACTAGAAAACATATATGACTGTAACAAGGGATGGATTCACTTCCTGCTTGTATAATTGCAATCTAATTTTATTTGTGTTAATATTATTATTATTGCTTGAGTGAAATTTAAGTATATGTATATATTCTGATTACATGTGGTTATTTTAATAAAATTTACTAAATGAAGATTAATATTCACTTCGTGCATGTAATAATCTGTTTTTCTTATTTGCAGTGTATGAGTGAATGTTCAGTATATTCCGTGAACTATTGATTCATTTGAGTTAAGGTATCAAATAAATGCATTTTGTATTAAATTAAAACTAGAAAAAAATTTTTATGGCAGGGATGGCAGTGACTTTGTCTTTTACATTATTTTTATTTAAACCATTATTATTCAAATTATTTTCTACAAATAAATGAAATAAATAAAAACTGAAAGATGGTTTGCTCTTTTATTCTTTAATGCCTATAGGTGATTTCTGGATTGGATTAATTTTACATGTTTTAGTATGTTCTTAGGGAACCAGGTTTAATTTTGTTTATTTACAATTGAAAGTTTTACATTTAAAAGTTTAACTCATAATAATACAGTTTTTTTGCAGGAACTATTGGCTACTTAGGTGTCTGTAACCGGGTCAAGTCTATCATATCTAACAAACTTTCCTCTCGGGATATCTACTTAGTCTTGGCTGTACATTCTAATCAATCAATCAAATTAATCAATCCGACTGGGGTAGGCGGAGAGTCTTGAATGAAAATTTTTTTTTTAACAAAAATCTTCATTTTCACAAAAATTGGTATTACTGGCTGGTATTGCTGCAAAACCAATCTAAAATCTTTTTGTGCGTAGTAGTTGTTTTTTTTTTTAAAGAATTTGCGTTCATAATATTTACAAATCAAACAATCCGGTTGGACAACGGTCTAATTTTTTTTAATCATATTTTTGTTAAAAACCTTCATTTTCGGGTTTATTTTAAAAACTGAAATGAACTGGAATTAAAAATTTAAGTTGTAATCTTTTATAGTTGGTTTTCTCAAAGTGAGTATATTTTACAAAATATTTACAAAAAATACGAAAAGCTACTATAGGAGCTACCGCTTACGATAGACCGATTTTATGAAAAAGCTTATGAATGAAGTTTTGCTCTGGCCAGACCCGCCTGAGCTGCATCACACACAGACACATAGTGAAGGGTAAATTTGCAAAAATATTAATAATGCTAGTAGACTTTATTTTACTATATAAGAAAATAAAAGAAAAAGTAATGAACAAAAGAAAAATAATGAAAAATAAAATTAGAAACATAAGAATCGGAATTTTAACAACATTTATTTTTATTTATTCTTACTGAATTTCTCAAATTTAAGTGGAAAAGACGATTTTTGCTTATAGAAAGTTATTACCAAAACTCTGCCAGAAATATGTTTCACCTGCTTAAAACACGTTCGCCCCTCAAAAGCCCTTTTGATTTTCGGAAAAATCTCTCGTATTAACATTTCTATGACACTTATATGTGTCATGAGTTTGTAGAAAGCTGGTGTGACACATATATGTGACATGAGTTTTGGATTGCTTCTACGACACATATGTGAGTCATAAGGTTTAGATGGAATATAAATTCTTCTTCTCTAAATTCTACATGTGACAATAGTCGCTGTAGAACACGAATTCCATATTGTTACTTCCAGCAGGTCGATTCTGGTTCTTCCTATAGGGAAAGGAATTAGGAAAAATATTTTCATAGTATTTTTGTCAAAAATATCATTTTCTGGCCTACTAGGAAATCATGTTTGATCTAAAATTTAAAATTTAGGAAATATTTTTTCCGTATCGAAATTGGATAGGAAAAATATTCCCAATTTAATTTTGTTTTTGAAAAAATTTACACTAATTGTTTACCACAGTATGTCAGAAAAAAAATGTTGTGACCAAAATACTATGAAAATATCTTTCCTAATTCCTTTTCCTATAGGAAAAACCAGAATCGAGCTGCTGTATGTGAAGAAAAAAATTGAATGTCTTGGGCAAGCATGTACGAAATAATTTCCGACATATTAACATTTTAGTCTACCATCATTTTTGGCTTTATTATTTCCTTATTTTTTTTTTGGTTTTATTAAACTATCAAACTAGGGTTTGTGTTTGGTAGAAATCAATTAATTGTCTCGCTTTTCTTCCCATTTTAGTACGATAATGTTCTTGAGCCACTCTGTGAAACGCAGTGTTTCCTTCATTAAGCCAACAATAATGCCAAATGAATCCCCTTTCTCGTTAGACACCGTGCCCCTTCCGGTATATATAATAAAATTTTTAGAAAACCTGCGGAAAAGGACCCAATCAGCGAAGATCGACGTTTATGGTGATCGACCGGCTTGAGTTTTCGTGTTAACTGAACTTTAAAAGCCTTAAGACTTAAGTTTTTATGCAAAATACGGTGTAATGTCTTATTCCAAAAATCGACGAGTAATCGACAAACCAGGATTTTCTTCTACACTACGGACTACAGCAGCAATATTCTCAGTTGTTCTTGAGCGACGCACACGGTTTTGGATCTTCACATCACTAACTTGTCCTAACAGCTCAAATTTATTTACCAGTTTCACTATTTCCGGCTAAGAAAGTGCTTCACGACGATCTACAAGTGCTTTAGCTTTCCAAACTGTGACAGCAAAGTTTTCACCATTTTTGTAGTGAATTTTAACAATTTCAATGCGTTGTTGAAACGTGAATCGTGCCATTTTTAGTAATGGTATAGTTTTTATTTGTCAAATGTCAAAAGAGGACAGCTTCAAAATTGACAGATGCCCAAATAGCAAGCTATTCAAAATGAAACCCCTTATTAGAAAAACCCTGTATAATACAATTTCTTAAACCAACTTAAACCTAGAGATCTTAACACAACTTCAGGTACATGAGGTGATAGTTGGGGACCATTTCAGTTAGAAAAAATATTCAGTTGCTTCCCATTTAGGGGAGGGGACATTAAATAAAATATTGTATTACCAAATATAATGAAAATTCTCACGCTGAGTTATTCCTTGAGATCTTAACACAATCTCAGGTATAGGAGATGTTAATTGGGGACTATTTCAAATAGAAAATCTATTCAGTTGCTTCTCATACAGGGGAGGGAACAGTATAAAAAATTTTGTACTATGACCAAATAAAATAAAAAATCGTTGGCCAAGTGATTTATCCCTAGAGATCTTAACACAACCTAAGGTAAATAAAGATGTTATATGTGGACAATGTCAGTTAGAAATAATAACCAGAAGCTCCCCATCCAGGGTTGGGAGCAATTTATGTAATTTAGCATTATGACCAAATATAATAAAAATTCGAAGGAAAACTGAGTAATCCATAGAGATCTTAACATCCCCTTAACTAAATGTGATGTTACACGCGAGGGCCATATCAGTTATAAAAAGAAAACAAGAACTCCCCATCCACGTTGTTTAAATTCAGCATCCGAATTGCCCATTTAATAAATTTGAAAGAATTGATGGCCCGCAACGGCGAATGGTACGGAAGAGAATTGTGTTGAGATTAACTTGAAAGTGGGCATGAAATTGTCCCGTACAATATGCGTTGCGCTAAATGACGTCATTTGGAAGGAACTATGAATAGTTCCTTGCTGAACCTTGGTATTATTTTTTAGTTTTTCTATTATTCCACCCATTTTACCCGAGTATGAACTATAGTTTCTCCGGTTATCTCATTTGATTTCTATAATTCTTCTTTATGTCGTTCAGTGTGTAGTGTTTATTACTAATCTGCCTCGGATACCGATTTTCTAGTTATTTTTTAAAACTTTTATTAACTGCAATATGCATATTAGTGAATATTGAAGAATGAAATGGTGTTTTTTTGTTTTTTTAAAAGATAATTGCCAAATATTTAAAATAAAGTTAATAAATTAAGAGTTTCGCTAATTTCCGTTTTATACAGGTATCATTTTGACATGCGCGTACACATATAAACGTTTAGCATAGATTTAGTAAAAACTTTACACTGCTATTTAAACATGTGAAGTTTTTGCTATTTTTTACTAGTAAAATTTGGGCAGTACCTTCACATGCATTTTATCGGAAATTACCGGAGTTTTGACAAAAAAAAATAATTTTACCATAATTTAATCTCCTGCATCTCTAGATCCACTATTCGGAATAAGACTTTCTACTTGAACTGTTTCCATTATTTGGGAGATCCTTGGCACATTTGGTGGAAATCTGTCTACCGGAACTGGCCGTTTCAATTGGAGCTTTTCGAGTTTTACAATAATGTTGAAAAGTTGAGTATTTCGAAATCATCATCATCAGCATTTTAAAATAAATTTAAAGATTAAATTTTCAACCAACAATGGTTAACCTTATGTTGCTTTTCTAAAGTTTAAGCAGGATTAAAGTTTTTTGAGAAATAAAAAGCTGTGTTTTCGAAATCTTTGTATAAATGCGTGTGAAATGAAACTTTTGTGTTGAATACAACATATTCACCCTTTCATGTTTTGTTCCTAATTGATTTTTTCTTAAATGCTGTCGAATTAAAAATATTTGCAATAAACGATAAAGTTATCATCTCCTAAGCTGTCACTTCCGGTGGACTGTTTCTATACACTGTTTCTGTCTGGGCTATATAAAGGCCGAATTTATGATGAAAACAGTTTATTTTTACCAAATATCATCATTTCCGCTTAAAATTTGGTAAATGATCTTGACCGATAATGTTGCAAAATTAATAAAGAATTTGTTAGTTTTTAATCAATTGAAAATGATATATTTTTCAAAATATTTTCCAATTTATGTAAAAAGCTTATTTATGAAGTTTCATTCTGATCTTTTAATCCGCCTAGGCTGTTCAGGAGCTAATATTAGAAAATTGACTTGGGTCGGTATTGTTTAAAAATTAAATTGGAATCGTTTTTCTCGTAAATGATATATTTTTCAAAATAATTGTAAAAAAATCGGAAACGTAAAAATGCAAAACCGATTTTGGTCAAAAATCACTGAAATCGCTCAATTTATGAAAAAACCTTAACTTTTTCCCAATCAGCTCACCTATTTGGGCTTTAGAGCACCGACAGACATTTAATCGACACGCGACCAAACTCAAAAGGATATGTTATGAAAATTGTTTTTTAACTGCGAAGATTTAACAAATGGTTAAGCTCGGGGTAAATAATCGAAGTTTCATTTTCTCTAATCTCTAGAGTGCCCAAAGATTTGATTTTTGATTTTAAGTCATCATAATACCCAACGACTATGGTAAAAATTTGGATAGGAGCCTGGTTGCTGGTCATCTAGATGAGAAGAATCTTATTTTATCTGTATTTTATGAAAATTTTATATGGTTTGGTTTATATGCAAATGAGTCTGCAGTCCTTAGTTTGCTATATATCAGTTTTAGTCGTTATTTTCTGGGACTAAAACAGTCGTAAACATTGTATGGATGTCCATTAAAATAATATTTTGTTCGAAAAGCCGAAAAAGTTCTTAAACAATTTAAATTCACGGACGTTTATAAAATTTTTCATAATTATATGTGTTGACTGTATTACATATACATAATGAGAATTTCCTGTGGTTTCTGATTTCTGATATATAATTCGCTAAATCGATATGTTCTTGTTTTGTATTATCGATACAAAGCAAGAGTTGGATTTTTGCAGTTTGGTCGTTGCAACCTAATGAGTAGACCAACTTTTTATCAGTACGAAACCAAACTGCCAAGAAGCTACCTAAGGGAGTTCTCATTTTTGTAAGGGTTTGTGTATCTTTGTGTACACAAGTGCCCTGGGGTTAAAGGTTTGAGGGAGGGGAGTGCATTTTATCTACTTTTGTGTTAGAGATATTGTTAATAAATGGCCTCTTTGTTTTCTGCGACTAAAACAGTCGTTAACATTGTATGGATGTCAATTAAAATAATATTTTGTCCGAAAAGCCGAAAAAGTACTTAAACAAGTTAATGTAGATCTTCACGATTTTGGTCTAATGACTTTTGAATGTGAGTCATGTCATTCTTTGAATTTCAAATATGAAATTTCACAAAAGAAAATCAATTTTGATCACAACTTTCTTACTGCCATTAAGGCCAAGTTAATTTCGGCCGCATCGCATTTCACGCAATAAAGAAGTACATCGTCGATGTTGGCGATGATATTCCCCCGGTCACTGCACAAGTTAAAAAGAACTTCATGGATTATATTCGCAATTACAATTGCGATTTAGCATTTGCCTCTATGGGAGGCAAATATATATCTGGCAATAAAGCTCAGCCTGATCCTAGAACTCCTTATTGCTTTAGAGTCCAAGGTGCAATATGCCAAAATGTACATGTTGACACTGCACAATTGGGTGCAGATGCTATAAAGATACTATGTTAGATTTAACTACCTATATACATGGGCCAGAGAAATAACCTCGCCGAGTCATATAAAATGATAAGTGAATTAGAAGAAAACACTTGAACGATCTGGATCAAGCATTTCTGAATTGGTTCTGAACTTCTTTTCAACCGATCGCCGCAATGATCAGAGGCGATATAATCCCCCGACAGCTAATGAGATAGCTGTTGTATTTGAAGCAAATGCGGATGGTGATCCACCGTATAATAGAGACCTAAGAGTCTACAACAAAAGATCGAGTGAAACTACACAACTCTCATTTTTCGATGAAAAGTGTGATAACATGGTGTATCCACTTCTATTTCGCAGGGGAGTTGCGGGATGGCATCTTGATTTAAAACATATCAGTACTGGAAAAAGAATTACCCGGATGCAATATTACAGAAGATTCAGTTCTTTTTGAACATGATATGTGGATGTTCAAACGATAGAATTCCAAAAGATTTTGAAAAGGTAGCTCGACAAAATAATATCAGCTATCCCAAGTACCAAAGACGTGCTGAAGTTCTCTTTGTGATTGCTAAAAAAGCCAACAAATTGATAACTCAAGGGTTATTCCTTACAGTCCTTGGCTTTTGAAAAAATCCAACTGTGCACATCAACGTTTAAATTTGCGGCCCTGTACAGAGCGTAAAATATGGCTACCCGAATTAAGAAAAGTTAAATTAAGAAAAGTGTTTTTTCTGAATTTAAATAAGTGTTTTTAATTCATTATGAAAATGATTTAAGAAAACTTGATAGAAATGAAATAATAAAAGTTGACTTAATATGTGCACTTCTTAATTCATTTTCAAAATATTTTAAGAAAAGTAAAAAAACTAAAATAAAATATGTTTATTTTTTAAATAATTTAGGAAATGATTTTAGAAAAGTATTCAACAAATACGTAATTAAATTTTTCCCGGAAAATTTTCAAATTTTTTCATTTTTTTTTACTTAGTTTAAAATTATAAATAAGTCATTTTGAAAATGAAATAAAATGCGTATATAATATCGAAATAAAACGTAAAAATGTGCTATAGTAAAAACCCGATTATCCGGCATACAATTAACCGGAACACTTAGTTAACCGGAATTTTAATTTTGAGGAATTTTTTTTGTTTTTTTCTCTTTCATACCCATTTTTTAATTCATTTTCAAATTTGCAATTGTTTTTTGCACATTTTCATTAATGAAAGGATTAGTTGAAAATTTTAAATGGTTTTAATTTTCATATTACAGTAAAAGCCCGATTAACCGGAACACTAAACGAAATTTTAATTTTTAGATTTTTTTTTTTGCTTTTATCTCTTTCACAAGGAAATTTTTTTTTTTATTATTCGGGGATTCACAGAAAACACTCTTCACTTTAATTATTTTCTGTTTTGTGCATTATTCTATTTGAATTGAATGTGTAAAGTCGTATTAAAGTTAGGTTAGTGAAATATTGTAGATATTATTAAATTTTGAGTACTCGTATGGATGTACTCATATACAAAATATGTATGTACTTATTTTTGCAATAAATTCAATGAACTGATGTATAAAAAAATGTTTTCTGGTTCTAATTTGAAAATAAACGAGAATCCTAAAAAATAGTGAAACCAAGCTAAATTCTTGTAAAATTTCTAGTTTTAATGAAACATCCAATTATCCGGAATTCTCTCATCCCCAAGCATTCCGGATGACAGAGCTCTTAGTAAAGTATATTTTCTGTGAATTCCCGAATAACAAAAAAAATAATTTCCCTTGTGAAAGAGAATTTTCCCTTGCAAAAAAGATTCCTAAAAATTAAAATTTCGGTTAACTGAGTGTTCCGGATAATTGGATGCTGGATAATCGGGTCTTTACTGTAATATGAAGTTAAAGCCATTCAAAATTTTCAACTAATCCTTTCATTAATGAAAATGTGCAAAAAACAATTGCACATTTGAAAATGAATTAAAAACTGCATATGAAAGACAAAGGAAAGGGAGAAAAGCAAAAAAAATCATAAAAAAGAACTCCAGTTATAACTGACTGTTCCGATTAATTGTATGCCGGATAATCGGACTTTTACTGTAATATGACATTAAAGCCATTCAAAATTTTCAAACTAATCCTTTCATTAATAAAATGTGCAAAAACGCAAATTTCTAAATGGATTCAAAAATGTATATTTTAATTCACAATTAATACACAAATTTATCTATTTAATTTTTATGTTTTTTATCTTTCTCTACTATACAACAAAAAAACTGTAAAAGAAACATTTTCTTAAAAACATTAAATTTGGCATGCATTTCTTTTTTATTAAAAACAAATGTAATTTTTATGTTTATAATGTGAAATAAAATACACCCACACCTTTTTTTACAAGGCGCTACGTGCCAACCATGTAAAAAAAATCAACATTCATAGAAACACCACTATTTTTAATTTTCTTTTCTTAATTCATCTTTTCTTAATTTAGGGAGCGTGACGAAACCATTATTATTAACAAAAATAAATAAAACAAAAAAAAATATGAAAAAATAAAAATTTTCCGGAAAATCAAAAATTTTTCCGGAAAAATTTAGTTTTTTTCTCCTAATAACTATTAATAAACAATCCTGCATTAAAAATTTTTAAAAGTGTATACTCCTTACCTGATTTTATCGATGTATACGGAAAGTAAACTTTGGCCTAATAATCTTCCATTCATTTTGAAAATGAATTAAGAAAAGTGGGTAAAACATGAAGTAAAATGCGTTTAAAACGTATTTTAAATCATTTTGAAAATGAATTAAGATAAATTTTCTAAAAAATGAAATAAGATGTGCATTTTTTAATTCATTTTGAATTGAGTTTTTTTTTGTTGTAATTACTTTTTTAAATTCAGGAAATTTGTTCAAAATACGAATTAAAATAAGTGGACATTTTTCATACAAATACCACTTTTTTTAATTCACTTTTCTTAATTCAACTTTTCTTAATTCGGGTAGCCGTAAAATATCTTTATAAATACGTTTATAAAGGATATAATGCTGCAAGCGTCAAAGTTACTGAAAATGTGACGGCACCTTAATCATTTCAACATGAGATTAAAGATTTTTTAGATTCGCGTTATGTTAGCGCTCCACAACTAATGTGGCGATATAATGGCTACTTGATGCATGACAAGCCGCATCATATAATTCGAATAACAGTTCATTTAAATAACTGTCAACCTTTGCCTTTCCGATCCGGAGAGGAATAAGCAGCTCTGCAAAGAGCTGCAGAAAAGGAAACCATGCTTACAGTTTACCCCCCGATTCTAACATACAGTCACAGACGTATTTTCAGTCTTAGCGAAAACTTTTGTCTTAACGAAGACTAGATACTTTAAATTCGTATTCTACACTTAGTCTTATCTGTCAGTAGTCTTAAAAAATTGTCTTCGTTAATATCAGCGAAATAGGTGGTTTTAGGAATCATAATTTTGACATTTACACAAAAATAATAATTATTTGTATTTGACTATAAAACCGGAAAAATTATTCAAAATACAATATTATGTACTCTCTCAGCATATAAAATATAAATTTGAGTTTTTTTTACCAATTTCGAATTGAACTGTCGCTTTTCGTTCATAAATTTGAAACAATATGGTAAAAATTTGGTTTCGACAGCTCTACAAAAGTCTTTGGAGAGTTTCTAATATATTATTTAAGACTACTGTCTTCAGAATTTCAATGAAGACTTTAGTCTTAAAAATATAGTCTTAACAAGAAAGTCTTAGCTAAGATAGTCTTAGAAGTCTTATCGTCAGAATCGGGGGGTTAGTTTAATTTCAATCAGAGGGATTCTAACGCGCGGCGGTATTTTAATACGGTAAATACCGCAACATTATACCTTAAACATATCATGAAAGCTGTTGATGACCCAAAAGAAAAGCTAGATGCTTTTTTGTTGTTGGGCCTGCAAGAAGTGGAAAAACTTTCCTCTACAATACACTTCTCTGTACATTGACTGAGACCTCGCAGTGACATTGTGTTACCCAGACTCGGTATCTAACATGAAGCAGACGTTAGACGACGCTGTGAAAGTCAGGAGTGCTAAACTTAACTGGGATGAAACTGGATTGACTAAAGGGAAACCCCTGACATGTGTTAACAGACTTTTGAAAGAAATCAAAAGGGCTGTTGATGTGTCAAATGGTTATAGGTCATTTGGCAATATCGCAATTCTTTTTGGAGGCGATTTTCGACAAATATTGCCAATTGTAATCGGTGGGGCCGAGTACAAGTCGTGAAGACCCTCTTAAAAGGTTTAAAATGTGGCGTCATATTACTCAGAATAAATTGACTGAGAACATGACAGCTGTAAATGACCCTAAAGATGCTGAGTGGCTAATGTCATTCGGTAATGATGAGGAGGGAAAAACCGACGATGAGGAGGGAAAAATCCACTTTCCAGTAGAAGTTTTGAACACTCTAAATGTGTCAGGCATGCCTGTGCATAAATTAACACTTAAAGTAGGAGATCTTTGTAACGTTACAAGGCTCATTATCACAAAGTTGTTAAACAACGTTATTTTTGTCAAAGTTATTTCTGATGGCAAGTCAAAGGGAGAAATTGTGTTCATTCCAAGAATGGCACTAAAACCTTCTAAAACTCCTTTCCACTTTGAGTTACAGAGAAAGCAATTTGCTGTAAGAGTGGCTTTAGCCATGACTATTAATAAAATCTCAAAGACAGTTACTTTTGAAAGTGGGACTGTATATGTTACAACCAGTATTTGCTCACAAGCAAATAATACACTACCTTCGTCAAAGAAACTGTAGAGCGAGGAAAATTAGTTCCCTATTGTAACAAAGTGTTCATGAAGTTTTTTAAATTTTAATGAACATTGAGCATAGTCCAGAACATCAGGTGAGTGGTGGGTGCCGTTCGACACAAAAATGTGTCGAATTTTCGCTTTAAAGAAATTCTTTGAGCGTGAATTCGTAGTTTAACGAACATGTTTTTCTAATTTGGACGTGGTCCAGAACATTAGAGAACAATTTTTCATTTTTTTCGAATTTTTCAACTTTTTAAATCCCTACGTCCAGTAATGTTACCTTGCCGTTCGTAGAACGGTGCAATTTACTGGTATTCTGATGACACAAAAAATCGGAATGAAGTTAAGAAAAAGTTAAAATTTGTAAATTTCAGATATTTTTCGCGTCCATACTGCTGCCTTATTCGGGAAGTTCGAATTTATTACCCATAGAATTAACCTAATACTAAATTGGATAAATATTTTTAAAATTATGTGCAACAACCGGCGAACCGATTAAACTTTGCTTTCAAATTACTTTCCATATAATTCAGAAAAATTCCCTTCAAACTAGCAAGTTTCGCAGAAATCAGTATTTTTCTGCCTTTAGTGATAGCAAAGTAAATCAGTATATGGTGTGGTTGCAGCTTTAATGAAATTTGCAACAAAATTAAAAATTGGCTTTGCTTGCACTAATTTACGAATCATATAAATATTTCCACCACCGTACCCACCCAAAGCATTATTATATTATTAAATTTCCGTTATAATCATATATTTGCTTTTATTTAACACGAAAATGATTGTAATTTAAAACATAAAAAAGCTCAACGAACGAACAGCAATAACAACAACAACAACAACAGCCAGGGGTAAGCGCAAAAATGAAATTAAAGCATAAAAGATCCGCAGTCATTTATCAGTTATTTTTCGAAGCGTAACGTTCTGCAATTTAAGTCATTGTTTCATAGAAATATTTTGTTGTTGGTATTTTGTGCCGTCTTTCTATTTAAAATATTTTCTTGCTTTGCACCGTTTATTAATTATATAAAAGTAAAAAAAAAAGAAAATCGGTTTTCTTTATATTTATCCCGTTTGTATTATATTAAGTGAGTGAATGTGTCTGTGTTCGCGCGGAAAAAACACTGTACGAAGAAAATGAATTTTAATATAATTAAATCCATTTTAATTATGACAATCTCAATGCCGCCGGGTACCATAAGTTATAATTTTAGTAAGCTTTTTTACACCTCGCCCCTAATAGACGCGACCGTTAACATACTGAACGGATTTTATATACGGCAATCATCAACGATTTCGATATTACGGGAGCATAACGAGCTCGATGTACGCAACCTACAAAACCAGTCCGATATTATAAACGAGGTGTTGCTAAAAGTGCAACCTCGGATTGCGATCCAATTTGAAGGTCATCATCATATTGTGACTAGGCATCCTCGGTTTTATGTGGTAATTTTTATTGATACGTACGAATCATTCCGAGTGCTGATACATAAGCATACAAAGTACCAGAAAAAATTCGATTACACCGGATATTTTTTAATTGTGCTTACGAAGCATATTCCCGATCAGAATGGCATGATGGAAAAAATTTTTAGTGATTGTTTCGATTTGTATATCACAAATGTAAATATTTTAACGATGTTTCCGTCAGATTCGGAAACTGCCCTCTTGTATACATTTTATCCGTTTACACCGGGAAATTGTCGCAATGTGCATCCGACGATCTTAAATCGATTTGAACGTAATGATTTTGTGTTCCAACACGCGATATTTCCTAGCAAAATTAAAAATATGCATTCGTGTCCGGTGTACGTGACCACATTTAATACGCCGCCGTTTATCATGTTTCACCAGCGGTTGAATGATACTATTGTAACCATCGACGGAATTGAAGGAATTATTTTTCGGGTCTTATCTCAACGAATGCATTTTACGCCTGTTTATGTATTCCCAAACGATAGAAGAGTATATTGGGGCCGAATATTTGCAAACGGAAGCGGAACAGGATCAACTGGATTAGTAATAAAAAATAAATTTTACGAATCCAAATATTAATTTATTCTGTTTTTTATTCATTATAGATTCTGGAAGGACGTGCTAACATTACAATGGGATCATATGGCGTATCCGCGGTTCGTTTACAAAATATGGATTCAACATTTTCCTATTACCAGTCACCACTAGTCTTTGTTATACCACCCGGGCGGCCGTTCACATCATTTGAAAAACTTTTTAAACCATTTCGTTATTTAATCTGGGCGTGCATTTCAATGTGCTTTCTAGCTGGAATTGTTCTAATCGTAATGGTAAAATTCCTAAAACTTTCGATACGAAATTTTGTGTTCGGCCGGAAAAATCATAGTCCATTATTTAACATGATCGGGATTTGTTTAAGTGTACCAGTGCCACGGGAACCAGTACGCAATTTTGCTCGCACCATAATGATGTTATGGCTACTTGGTGCTTTGGTATTAAACAGCTCTTACAAAGGATCACTTTTCGATCATATTCAACGACAAACCGCTATAAATCCGGCCCACACTTTCCAAGAAATGATTAATCGAAATTTTACATATTACATAGGCCCAAGTGGCATAACAAATTTTGATCAGTATCCAGAAATTTTAAAACAGACCATTTTGATTGAACCTGTTAATAAATATTCGTACTACTGGTTGGTTGAGGATTCTGAAGCAAATATTGCTATTTATACGGCAGCTGCGCACGTGGCGTATTACAAAAAAATTCATAAGGCAACGAATATTGAAATAGCACGTCAGTATATTAACTCGTTCCCGATATCGATGTACCTACGAAAATATTCGTATCTCACGCATACCATGGACGTTGAGATTTTGAACTATTTGAGCTCGGGACTGGTCGATAACTGGATACGGTTGTATGTTGAGCAGAAATACTTATTTAAACAAACGCAGCAACGTGAACCAGAGCATCTGACTAATAAACATTTATCTGGAGTTTATCAACTGTGCTTTATGATGTACGTATGGTGCGTAGTCGTATTTATTCTGGAAGTTTTAACAAACAAATTTTCGAAATTGAAGACGGTGGTTGACTTTATTGCTTATTAATGTCCGATTTATTATATATATATAATTTAAAATAATTTTCATATTTTTTGTGTTAATAAATTTTTACACGGCGGATTTTTTTAAAATTATTTTAATTGAAGCTTCTGTACCTAAAATTATTGATTTAATTTTTTACCAGTTTGAGGAATGGTTACTGAAAACCAAAATTTAATAGTCTGAATGAAGCTAAGCCAAATGTGACAAATTAATTATTAGATTGATTGAGGATTAGAGTTTGGCATTTCGAAGACATTCATGAGAATTGTAGTTTGGCCAAACTTGATGATTAATTTTTTTTAAATGCATTTTTAGCAAATGTCCGATATTTTTAGTAGTTTGTCCACATATAAACCATTTGACAGATTGTATAAAGTATTTCAACAGAAATAGCGCTGAAAACAATTTCAGCTACTTTCTAATTATCTACAAGGCTCTGTGAATTAGAAAAAATTATTGATTTTCCAATAACGTTAAGTTCTGTTAGCTTTAGGAAAAGTTAGAAAAACCCACATAAAAAAATGATTTAGGAACAATTGGAAAATTATAAATAATTCAAATGCCACATTAATTTTTTTAAGTTTACAGAACCCAATCAAGTGGCCTAATCAAATGTTCCATTATGAAAATTTCGAAACAGGTCACCTCGGCAATGGACAACTCGTCGACGACATTAAACAAGGCAACGACCAATCTGGCAACGGAAAATTCGGCGACGGTTAATTTGGCGACGGGGGAAAAAAATTGAAAAAAAACAAAACTGAAGATAAAAATTGACTGATTTCGGCATTATACACCATTGGTTCGAATGAAGTAATTTTTTTAAAAAACTGCTTTTAATAAAATATAAAAGTGTTTGGTTCATGTAATTTTATTAAACTCGACCATATGTCTTAATCGATTAAGGTGAGATTTGGTATATGATGGATGGAAAGAAGTTCTGAAATATTGCCACTTCAGATGGAACTCGATCATTTCTTAACCGATTATGATGAGATTGGATGTGTTGGGTGGAAATGGTATTCTAAAATGACTTTTGGAAGGAGTTCTGGAATATGACCAGGAAATTTTAACGAAGCGCGAAAAATATTTCTGTAACAATAATTGCGGTTTAGCTAATGGATCCGATATTTAAGATATACGCGATCAGCTGGTGCGAAATTTAACGGGCTTACGATCACACCAATACACGGCACCAATTGGATCCCCGTGCCATTTTAGCCGATTAAGACATGGTCAAGTTTAATAAAATTTAATGAATCGAAGTCACTTTAATATTTTATTTACAACAGTCTTTTAAAAAAATGACGTCACTCGAACCAATGGTGTACAATCCCGAAATCAGTCAGTTTTTATCTTTAATTTTGATTTTTTTGTGTAGTCTATCGCCATCCACAAAATTTAGGCTCGATTTGTTGTTGACCCAAATCAAAAATCGAACCAAACCCAAAATTACGAAGATCTATTGACCTACTGCTACTTTTAGGCTCATAACTTTCTAATCAAATGCCTTATTTAACATTTTTAGACCCAATTCGTTCCCGACCAAACTCTAGCTCATTTAATTTAAATCATGTGAGACCATTTTATCATTAAAGATTGAGAAAATTTGAAATTTATGCATAGGTTGATGACCCTCTGGGAACACAATTGGTAGAATATGTAGACATTCCGTAGACAGCGAAGATTATTGCTACTTTAGTTCTGTTGCTTTCGAAAAATTACAACAACAATTGCATTGTATAAAGCCGAATTAACTTTAATGTAAGCCAAACAATTTTAAGGTTTAGTGGAAATAAAACCATTTTATGGTTATGGTGTTTACCGCAAGGCGGTTATTTTTACTATTTTTTGTTATCTTGTTGTAAAAAAAATCATTTTGTTATTTAATTGAAATATATTTTAGTTAAAATTTTATTAAATTGAACCAAACCGAAGAATCTGAATACATTAAAAAAATTAAAGCAAAATGATGTTGCTTTCAAATTTAAATAAATTTAACAGCTTTTGTTGTGTTTCCATTGTTTTTCTGTACGAATGACAAAACTTCGTCTTATGTTGTTTTCCATAGCTTAAATTGAGGTTTAGTTTATCCAATGAGATTGAATTATCTTGGGTAAGCGATGTCCATATTCCCTTACAAATTTCCTTACCATTTTCACATGCAATTACAAAAATTGTATCCATTTGTTTTAAATAATTAAACTTTATATTTAAAATAACTTGTAACGAAATTTAAAATACCTGTTTAGCTGATTTAAAATAAAATAATCGTCAAATAACTGGCATGGGGAATTTTTTCACATACTTCATATCCATTCGGAAAATTCCCTTTCCATCAGTGGGAAATTCAAGAAAACATGAATTACAATTTCCGAACGATTTTTTAAATTTTGACAGATATCCACATGTAGAAAATAGATATGGAATTCAAGAATACGGGCCCAGGTGCCGTACTCATGAAATTGGTTGAAATATTTTATATGTTATTCGAATTTTTCGCCGGCTAGTCTTTTTTAAATTAGGAAACAAACTTTTCGCCCTACTAAAGGAAAAATTCGAACTGGGTAAAGCGATTCGAAATTATGCTCTTCGTTGGGAAATAAATATTAGCAAACTATAAACCAAATTTGGAAAAATGATTAAAGAAGCCGGTGAAAATTCGAATAACATAGAGAATTTAAAAGCAAATTGTACTCCGAGTGGGGAAATTTTCATCGATTTCAAGAATACGGCCGCAAGCGATTACACGATCCCAAAATATTGGCTCATTTGTATTTTCGATTCTATATTGGCGTTAATGTAAGCTTCTAATTTTTTTTTGCATCCAGTGGTCTTTATAGAAAATAGTAGTTTTCATTCTGGTTGAAATCGAGTTTTTTTTTGCACTTTAATGAGCTTAATCGATGACCACACCACTGTAGAATGCTAAATTCCGTTATGGTTACACTGTGGATATTGCGGCGTCGACGACTTTGTGTACAACCAATTGTTTTATGCGGGGTTTCCAAAGTAAAATCGTATGGTTAATCTTGTCTTGAACAAGAATACAGATGGAGATTTTTAAAAGCAAGCGATATCCATTTTGTTCAGATTAGCGCAGGACGACGTATGTTTTTATAGGCCCTTTGCCGCTGGAGCTATCTATCTTGAAATAAGGGGGACACCAAACTTACAACATTAAAAGATGCCGACACAAGAAACGCAACATGATAATATGAAGAAGTAACCAACAGTTGTGTGTGTGTGTGTGTGAGTCGAAACAGCTTTCCAACATACTCTCGAGTACAAAAATTCAGACGCAAACTTTGGATCAGTGATAAAACTTGGAAGAAAATTGAAGAACATAAGTTGCAAATGTGTCAACAAAATACGTCGTACTTGAAAAGACACTATGAAGATACGCCACACGAAAGTTAAGAAATATGACAAGTAGTGGCCGTGGGCAATACATTAAAAACATTCTAAAAACAGAGTAGCAACCCGAAATATGCGCGTGCTACATCAATGCATTCGAAATGAAGTACGGACAGGCAACTAGAAAATTCGCTCTATATTCTTCCTACCATAAAGCTAACAACACAGATGAAGCACAATTGAAGAGATGCAAGGGGAATATTTCGGTCACAACATCACCAACGAACGATACAAAAATCTTTGCATTAAGAATACCTGGTGTTAATAAAGAATGATACTGTTGAAACATCCATCCATCCGCCAAACGAGCGAGAAATTACAAACGAAGAATTTACAAGCTGAAATATTCAAAGAAGACGGCATTCAAGCCACACGAACAAATATTTTTCGAAATATTTCTGACCACGAATTAATACTGTAAATAGTAAAGTCCAGCTATACCAAGTGGCAGATGCCGAATACATCCACATCGGCGTGGTTAGTCCACTGCTATAATCGAATAGCTGTCATGCTTCATCAGAAGAAAAATGCCCCGAAAAAATATATGAAAGATCTTATACGATGATTATATTTGTAGATATAGTGGTATTCTCTTTATCACGATAAACCAAGTAACACCGAGCTCACAAAGCCTCTAAATTGCCATCTCATTTATGCAGCTGCACACAACTCGAAAGTAAATGTTCTTAACAAATGGTTCTAGACGTAATTAAAAGTCGAATTGATAGCTCCTACCTTCTATCACAACAATCCTATTGAGTATTCAAACCTTAGCCAACGACGACCTCAACTGCACTCAAACAGAGCTAGTGTATTGTCATACGGACACAATTAGCTCGGATTTCGTAAAGCAGCTTCGTTCTACCATGGGAGTCTTAGTTCCTTAAGCTTAGGCCAAAGTTAAAATACACATTTTGCCTCTTCGCATTCCATGTGGCAGTTATATTTATTTACCGCGCCGGTACGCTTTGCTCGTTCTGCTAAATACAACTATTCTGACACATACACTCTCGACACTCGATATTCATCGATTATCGATAAATATCAGATCTCGAATGTACATACAAACGTCGAAAATAAATCAGATGGCGCCAAAGATCTATACTTTGTCAAATTTGAGGAAGTCTTCAATAACCGCACCGTGACATTAAAATCAATGTGCGGGCGACTTAAATCGAAAAATCGGTGATTGTGCAGAAAATACAACGCACTTCGACGCTAACAGCTCTCATCACACCATAGTAAAATAACTACGATCAACGCGTCATTGCATAATGAATATTTTAGATTTTTCAGGTACGATTTTGTTAACCGAATCTATAAAGTTACATGAGTTACATGATCACGTCTTGATCTTTAAGAGATATTACACCATCAACACATTCGACGTACATTTAGAGTGGCACAGTAATATCGAAAAAGTTTCTCTTAAGGCTCAGTAGCAGTTCAAACAGCTCTTATTGCTGTTGCAAAACATTATTAGAAGAAGCCCACCGAGTCTACTCATCTAAAACATACATAAGACATCATACATCGGAAACATCAATTTTCTCCAATTGATTTCCAGTAAACTTCGTCCAACCAATCATATTTAGTCCTCGGTGAAGTTTGACAAATTGTTGATGATGATGCTTCCATAATTATATTTCACTGTACCTCCGCTGAATCGGCTAGACACGGTTTTCAAGAATTTCTGGTAGAATATTCTGCTGTAAGAGACAGCGCAGATTTGACAGTGGAAAATCGCCACAAGTGGTAGCACTAACATAAAACAGAATTTCTGCGGGAAATCAAAGTCGGAAATAGGGAGTTGAAAACAAGCGTGATTACTGTTCTTAACCTACTTACCTACAATCAGAGAAAGCGGAATGGCCAAGCAAACCCCAATACGTGAAAAAGTGACCTTGTTAAATGGGAAAATTCGCTCGAGTATACGTAGGGAAATCAACATTGAAAAATCAGAAGACCTGACGATATCAAGGGCGGCTTCACTTCGATCGATCACACAGAAAGATTTGATTTGGAAGTAAACAGCCACAAAACTAAATTGTTATCAACAAGAGGAGCGTTTCCATGGCAAATTTTATAATTAGCAATAATATTGATATTGATTTCAAATACCTCGGTTCAGTAATAACGGGAACCAACAGATTAAATGCAATCGAGTATATGGCCGAGTCACGTTGCTTGATCCTTACAACAATGCTTGGTAAATATGGTGTTACCACTCCCTGGTCATAAAATCAATTTTTTTTTAAGATTTTGTTTTCAAATTTTAAATTTCTGTTTGATTGTTTGAGAAATGCATTTTACTGATGGCATTGGCGTCTGTGTTGTGTCATTGGTATCACATTGGGGGCATTAATATTCAGTATTACGAAAACGTCGAATGATTTTGAGAGCAAGACCAATGTGTGCCCTTTGCGCGAATATGCGAGCGACTGAGATATATAGGAGTATTTTTGTTGTGTTTTCTTGTTTTGGTGAGTGCATCTGGTGTGGGTGAGAGGGAGTGTGCCAGTGTTTGAATTCTTTGTCATGTTTTTGGCTGAAACTGCAATAACTCGACAGCGAATTATTGCACATCAAGTTTAATGGTCTCTTTCTCAAGGTTTCTAAATTCTCTACCAAATAGCTTATTTTGATTCGTGAATGAATTAACAGGAAAGTTCGTTGACTGCCTTGAAGTTTGGGGTTTTCTCGCTAAAAACATTTTTGTTCGTCTCAAAAAAAAGTCAAAAAAAAAACAGAAATAATAAAAACGTACTCCAGCATCGGAAAGTATAGACTAAATAAATATCCAACATTTTCTAAGTAAGAAAAAAAAATTAAACCGACATTTCATCAAGATACGACCGTTTGAAAATAGAATATTTTTTAAAAAAATTTTACTGTTGTGTATTTTGTTTTGCGCAGTGTATTTGGGTAAAGAGGTTGGTTTCTTACGCTGGAGTTAAATTTAATAAAGTGGATTAAAGTACGCTGCCCAAATTGGTTCGATAATAAGAATCCAATACCGTAATAGTATTAGTACTACTACGGTATCACGGTTTCGAGTAATACCGAAATTGTAACGGGTGACGTTTCGGCGAGACAACGCCCCATATTTACGATTTAAGGCGAAGGACACCCAACGATATAGGTGGCTAGCCAGCTATTTGTACAGGTGGCCAACCGGCCATTTGTATACTTCTTATCGGTGAGAGGCACCGCAACTAACTGGTGGCCACCCATATGCATTGGTATTTTTATTCGTTCAACGGTGAAACATCGAAACCCATTCGGCAAACAACCGCCCGACAGGGTGACCTTGTTGAAGGTCAAAGAAACGATTTGGTTTTATTTTTAGTTTTAATTTAATTTTTTTTTATGTTTTAATTTTTTTCTAATCATATTTTTTCCAAAATTTTTACTGCTTAATATCGAGCACCAAAATACGGTGATCGTTTTACAAACTGGGATCGCCACTTCCCTTCATCCATTTGGCAGGACATCCACAGGGTCGCAGGGGTGTGTCCAGGCCCTTCGGCGGTCTCATGCTGGGGAAGTGTGAAGTGTGAATTGTGGGGGATTAGTTTTATGTCCCTCCGGGCGAAGAGAGGCGTGGTTTGTTGAAAATACGTCCCTACCCTATAATGCCGCTTCGTTGTGGCTGCGTATCGGCCTTTCGGGGTGGATGGGTTGTTCGGGGAGGGGGGTCTCTTCGGTGGAGTGGGTACTTGTCACTCGGGGAGATCCGGTCGCCGCCGGGTGGACACATCCGGTTATTAATAATTTTATTACGTTTACTCGAGTTTCGCCCAACAAATTCTGGTCGACATAATTTAAATTCGGTTTTTTTATTATTTGCTTTTGATTTTGATTTTTTTGGTTCACGGTGTAAGCCAGGTCATTACCTTTATTGAAATCTGTGGGTTGGCTTCGAGCCATCCGTAATAATGGTTTTCAAACAACCACTAGCTCGTGTATCTGGTACAGAAAGACATCGGCCTCATTCGCCTGACGATGCCGAAAAAGACTTATATACAACAGGATGTTAAAAATGGAGCGCGAGAGCCAAGATTCGATACGGATGATGGTACCCTTTTAAAGCGGTTAAATCCATTCATAGGATTTAAAGAAAAAGAGATAGAGAGAGAGAAATAAAATAGATTTCCTAAAAAAAAATTATTGCGACCCAGTACACCTGCTTTGGGTGTTTTAGATAAGTGTAATAAATAAAATAGTTTGTCTTTTTATAGGCCTTGTCTTTTAATTGACACCACTGTCAATTTAATTGTTCTTGTTGGTTTCCGGCAATCTAAGCGAGAATGTCGATTTCTGACTATACATCATTATCATTCCTTTGGTTCATTATATAACCACATCGTTAATTTTAAACCAATTAACGCAACAAAATTTTTACTGACGATACAAGCGGATGGTTTAATTATACCAACCAAAAATCTCATGTCATACATGTGCACTGTTTGCTCTTTTGAAAGTTCAATCGTTGATAGAATGCATAATAAGGGTCCAATTCTTTGGGGAGTTTGCTGACACTATTTCCATCGGGATGCACTATATCTCAATCCGAGGAACGGCTTTTGTCTTCCGGCTTTGCTTGTAGTGGCTTAATGTTAGCTAGGATATTGATGGCCGGGGAGGGGTAAGATACCTGCGGTAATTGAACGAGTGGTAGGTCAATTGCTTAAACTTTAAATATACATCCGTCCGATAGTTTCGAGCCGTGTTTCCACTAAAGGTCATATACGGTGTAACAAACTGATATACACGTCATAATATTTCAATTATTAAAATATTTATTAAGTAAAGTAAAAAATATACTAATGTGCGATTTTCCCACGCCCTACAAATTTATTTAAATGCAGTGTGATGAACACAATGCGTATACATTTTATAATGTTTGACAACAATAATACAAAAAAAGTAAAAATTCGAAAAATCGATTTATTTATTTAAACTATTTATAACACTATAAACTGACAACAGTAACAAAAATCGTAATTATTTTTTGTGCCTGTGTTTAAATGCAATATTTTCCTAGATTTAACGCTAATGGATTAAAAATATTATTTCACATAAACAAAACAAATTTTTTATATACATAATTACATACGAGTAAATAACAAAATATAGCTGCTGTACAAGGATATAGATAAAAATCACAACAAAAATAAAAATATTTTATTTTGTGTGTAAATTTTCCCATTTTCCCACCCCCAATATACATATAAAATTGTTGTTGTCGCCGTTATTTACAATTTCCATCAAATTTGATAAAAATCACGCATCAGTTATAAATAAAATATTTTTATTTTTTTTTTCGATTTTATTACACCACAAATTAAAATTGTAAATTGATTTCAAATGTGGTGAAATAATTTTACTCTCCCAGTTTACATAAAATAATTGAGCTTTGTATCATCCATTTTCTGTGTTCGGATATTGCACTCGTACTCGTATGAATTTAAGCTTATATCCGTCATATTAAAATAAAACATCGGAATCCCTTTAATTGACCTTAAATGTATCTATATATGGCCAGTTGGTCATACATCGGATAAATACTACCTTACAAAGCAAACAAATACAACAATTGATAATTAGCAAATAATTTTGTTTTTGTGCTTTTTATTTAACGGTAAAATAAATTAAATGAATTTAGAGTGTGAGGTGTACGGTGGTGGAAATATTTATTATATGTTGTTGCAATTCTTTATTAAAGTTATGAAAATTGTATAGGGTTATCCAATTCGAGGTTGATAAAGTAAACTTAAAAAAAACACACAAAATATTCGGAATGTATTGTAATTTTTATTTCATTTTACAGATTGATCCTTGCCATTTTTAGTTAAACAAGATATCATTCAAATGTCTTCCACGGGACTTCTTACAGGCCTTGATTCTTTTGAGGTAATTTTCAAAGACTTTTCGGCACATTTCGGCGATATCTCGGCCATTACCTTACGAATATAAGTTTTCAATTCGTCAAGAGTTTGAGGATTGTTTGCGTAAACACGATCTTTCGCGTAGCCCCACAAAAAGAAATCCAAAGGCGTTAAATCACAGGATCTTGGAGGCCAATTGACATCAGCCAATCGCGAAATCAAACGTCCAGGAAAATTCTCTTGCAAAAGATCTCGATTTGCTCGTGTTACGTGACTGGTTGCTCCATCCTGCTGGAACCACATATCGTCAAGATCATAATCTTCGATTTTCGTAAAAAAATAATCGGTTATCATGCGGCCATAGCGCTCAGAATTGACGGTAACGGTTCGTCCATGGTTGTTCTCAAAAAAATACGGGCCAATCACACCACCAGACCACAATGCGCACCAAACAGTGACTTTTTCCGGGTGTAATGGCTTCTCTACAATCAATTGTGGATTTTCTGAGCCCCAAATTCTACAGTTTTGCTTATTAACGTATCCTCCAAGCGAAAAATGAGCTTCATCACTAAAGAAAATTTTGTTCGAAAAATCAGCATCGACGGCTTTAATAATTTTAACGCGTTGGTCGATTGTTAAATGCTCCATATTCTTAAATGTCAACTAAATAAATGACAGCGTACTTGTCGTTTGTCTTTGACAGATGTCGGTATACAGATTTCTACTTTATCAACCTCGAATTGGATAACCCTGTATTACCGCAAATTTTACTATACCAAGTAAACAGCTTTCGTTTCAACAACACTTTTCAACACATTGAAATAATAGCATTGATTAAAACATTTCTCTGAGCGTCTTACTAATGCCTCAACCAGTCAGACTTAAGAGCTTAAGTTAAACGCTGATTGCACCACTTTGGTTAGTGCTACAATCACCAAAATTGTATAGGCTTCTTGTCACAAATAAACAACTGACCTCTAAAATTTTGGTGGTCGTACCGCTCTCATAAGTGGTCCAAAATGGAGCACAACTTAAGAACTTAAGGCTGACTGGTTGAGGCATAAGAAATGGAAGGATGTATCGCCTCAACACCTAATTTTATTTTACAGCAAATGCACATAAATCTAGAAATCACAAATCGTATTTTTTTATTTAATCTTTGTGTCAACACGAGTAGCGAACAACATCTCCTCAACACGACATACCCCCGGGAATCTTGTTAATTTTTCTATAAATTTAATATGGAAAATATCAGATTAATAGTAATTTTGAGCTAAACATAGGACGATAAATGGCGTAATAAAATTCAGGTTAGCAAATGTAATATTGTTGTTTACAGCTAAATTCAGTTTATTTTATTTTAATTGGAAACAAACAATTCAACAAAAATTTTAATTAGTTAATATTTAAATCTATGAAACTTATTAATATTATAATACATTTATTTAAAGTTTCGGCTTTTTTATAGACAAAAAATATTATTTTTAATGACATTCACAATATTTACGACTTGTTAGTCATTGGAAACAAAGAGGCTATCTACTCACAATATCTGTACCAAAGAAAAGTAGAAACTACACCCCCCCCCATTTTTAACCCCAAGAGTCTTGTATAAAAGATACACAACCCTTATGAAAATAAAGAGCTTCCCCAAGTTCTCTTTGGCCGCTTGGTTTCGTACTGATAAAATGTTGGTGTACTCGTCACGTTGCAACAACCAAACTGCAAAAATTCATATTTATACGTTTATACCTATTGTATAACACAAGAACATATCGATTTAGCGAATTATATCACCAAATCAAAACTTCAGGAAATTCTCATTATGTGTGTTTTAAGCCCGCACTAATTAATTAAGAAGTTTGAAATTTGTCTGTATTAATATTTATTTAAAGTTTCGGCTTTTTTATAGATAAAAAATATTATTTTTAATGACATTCACAAAAGATAGGGATATAATTGATTCAGATATTTATCCTAACTTCCGCATCAACAATGCTTAAAATCCGTTTCGTGTGTTAAAGTTTCAATATATATAAATGGCGTTGCTGCTCGTTTTTCAATTGATGGCATTGCATGCACTTTGCCTAACTCCTGCGTATGCTTTCTCCTTGAAAACACAGCGACATCCATTTTGCATAGCATATCCACCACCACCAGACTTGTATACCATATTCGGCGGGTTTCGAAGGAATATACTGGGTAACTTTAGTCCTGCCTGTGTATGGATATAATTGCTCGTCGATCGTTATTGCATCGTATGGCATAAACTATTTTCGGAGGTGAGCGTTTAGCATTGCGAATAAACCTCTAACTAGTGCTGCTATATCTTTCTCCAAGCGAGCTGCGCATGTATTTTCATTGAAAAAACGAATGAACTGTGTTATACTCCAAAATATACGAAGGCACTGGCCTTGTATAAATGATTTCAAAATGTTTCCCACAGATCAGTAGTGTATTCATTGTTCGATCTCGATAGGCCTGCAGTTATTAGTATTCTAAAGTATGTATCGAACTCTTGTTTATTTATACGTTTCCAAACTTTAATCGGCCCAGAATTAGTGGTGTTCCACGTTCCATAGCTGCACTGTGCTTTGCGATTTGTTTCCTTTATTATGATGCTACACATTTTGGTTGTAAGAAAATACTTAAATGTCTTAAACGGCTGATTTAATGTAGTAGGCACTTTGTGGGCTACGTCCATATTTCCAAATCCCACGTCATATGATTCACCCTCTAAATGAATTTTCGGTTGATGTGATTCTTCAGATCCAGCAAAAATATTTACAGTTTGCACTATGTCACTTTCATCTGAAACTTCGTCAATCAACTGCATAAGATATTCATCTCTCGTCTCGTTCATCATGTGTCGCATTCGGAGAGCTTGACGATCTTGATTAGCCATATCTGCGTCGAACTTACCATTTTTATGATGTTATAATGTTCCACGAACTAAATATTTAAAATTCCTTTATTTGTTCATAACACAAAATCACAATAAATTAAATATAATTTTCCACTGAGATATGTATATTTCCGAAATTGTAACGGCACTAACACTAAATGTCACTTCCGGTTAAAGACTTAATGAGTGCACACCATTTTGGGAGCTTCAATTTGTTTAAATTCTTTTTGAGGCTACTATTCTTGTGTGTTCAAGTGGTTTTTCCAATCGGAGTCGATAAATACATATAATTTTACTCAGTATATAATAAAAACATATAGGTCGTGTGGATCGAATGATCTAGACCTCAACAAATCCATATAATAAAAAAAAAACACTAAATGTAAGTTTACTATATACTCTCATGCAAAAAAAAAACTTTCTCTTCGTCAGCTGTTTCTACGATTGTACTTTTAGTTCACAAATTGTCCCTTTATATATTCGTAACTTTCGTTATACCGCATCCGTCGTTCAATAGTTGTGACTGGTTCCTAAGTTGATAAATTTTATAATCCTCTATTCCATTAATTTTTTGTCTTTTTTGTATTATTCAGTATTAATTATATTGCTTTCCTGTTTATTATTTAGACGGTTTTCCACTTTATTTGTTGCCTTATTTGGTGATGAAATAAATAGAAGGTAGTACCAAAACGCAAGATTAAGATGGCTCACCAAACTAAAAAGCGACACTGAAAAAACCAATAAATTCATAACAATGGAATTCAACACAGGTAGTACATCAAAAGCAATACACAACGCTCTAAAAAAAATATTTAACTACACAGCATTATATGCTGCCTGACAACAAATAAAATTAAATCTAGTGATAAAAGTGCACAAAAATAATGGAAAATAAATCTCATACAAAGTATATTCGCGACTATCTATTTCAAATGTCGATCGTACTCGTACAAAATACAAATCGTTACTTTTTCCAAAACAAAAATAAATCAACTGTTAGATTACTCTCTCTAACCATAAAGAGTAAAAATGTCAAAATTTTACAGTTATAGCCGTTTAGTAATATTACATATTTATGTACGAACAAATTTATGAACATGAACATACACGCGGGTATGTCGTGTTGAGGCGAGGCTTATTCTTTGCAATCTGTTCTAATGCCGTAACGATTTACGTCGAACCGTCTGCACATTTCAGGCCAGCGAATAGTACTGGCCCACCCATCGGCCCATGAGTTGTACACTCCAGCAGGGGGTCATATTTGTATTCATTTCCATCACCAATCGTAATCAGATGATGAAAAGTCCCTTTTGTATCCGGCTTGTTTCAGGATTCGATCCCGGTGCCTCCCGATCCAAACGCCAAAGCTTTAACCACAGTGCCGTTTGGCCGGTAATGATAAATTCGCTGCACCATAATTGATTTCTAACGTGAAAAATTAATGTTACCGGAATTTGAGTGAAAATTATCTATGTATGGCTCACTTACCAGAAGGCAAAGATCGGAGGGAAATCACAAAAGAATGCAAAGCACTTGTCGGTGGTTATCATTGGTAGAACTAGCCGGTACAGATGGTGGCACTGAAATTGTGTCAAGGACTTCTTGTGCCGACCAACGGTCGTTGACCCGGTATAAGTAGAGATTATAGGTGGGCCTGATCCTTAACTTGAAGTTGCCGCTAGAGATGCGATCGCCGACTGGAGAGTTGCCAAGTTGGATGAACCAAAGGCAGATCTTGGATGAACCAAAGGACTCCTTTTGGGGTCATAACGTTGTGCTCACCTGCTATGGCATTAACACTAAGATTTTGAGTTATTGTCAATTGGAATTTATACTTTGTTTTACGTTTTGCACACTCCTACACTATCACGTAGACAAATGTGGAGCTTTTGCGTGTGCGACCAGTGAAAATATAAAATAATATTTTTGTTGTACTTTTATCATTTTGGCGTGTGGTTTGATGTGCGGTGTGAAGGGGTAGGCAAGAGACGCGAACGAAAAAAACCTAAATATTTTTCTAGATGTGTTTTTGGTGCGAGAGTTTTTTTTTTATGGGGTGGGGGGATTAGCATCTAAATGTATAATTTAACCCATTAAATCTGTTAATTTTTAATTTTAATTTTATTATATCATAAGTTAATCTGAGTTAATTGTGGGAATGTATTTTAGGCAATCGCGCAGTTTATGTGTATTGGTTACCAGCGACATCAGCAATTGGATTTGTATTGAAATTTCCGTTGAATTTTACCTTTCTAAATTTTGAATCTTTAAATTTCAATTTTCTTAATTTTCAATTTTCCATTTTTTGAATCTTTCGTTTTTTTTATTATACTCGTATTGTAATCGCACATTGGTTTCGTCTCTAAATTTATGGGTCGTTCATTTTCTTATTTTAATATTTTATTTTTTTTATTATTACTTGATATTGATTTTACTTTAAATACAGCAAGGCGAATAATTTCCGGCCTTTGGATTATTTCTTTCTTTATCGGTCGTCGGTCTATTTCTCTCTTTGATTATTTCGTCATTTCACATAACTTTTTGTTGTTTTTTCATGATTGTGAAATATATACCAAAAAAAATACCAAAAATTTACACTGTTAAAATAAAAAATATTCCAATTGGATTTGTTTAAATTTTAATAATTTTTCAAATTTTGTTTCATCGAACCTAGAGATGTTCACGGTGTCCCACCAACATGGCCAGATAGATCAGTAAAAACCCTATGAATGTTGTAAATGGATTCTAAATCTGATGATTTTTAACTTGCCCAGAGACATTTTTACATTAACGGTTATATTCCATATACCAAAAATGTTCACGGGATCTCTTTCATGTATTCGAATAGGTCTGAAAATTATCTATCAATATTGCGAAAACGGGACACGAATAATGATTTTCACATTGTTTTTCAAAATTTAAAACTTTTTCATTTTCAATTTTTTTCTCAATTGGAAATTTTGGCACTCCGACCCCGTGAACATCTCTAGGTTCAGTGAAATGAAATTTGATAAATTATTAAAATTATTTCATAAAACTTCTAACTTGTGTATGGTACTGTAAATATCGTCATAACCGAACCCTGTCCGGAACTATCGAAAATCGCATCTCTCAAGTATCCAAAAGTATAAGCGTGAGCAAGTGAACATCTCTAGGATTTCTGTTATTTGATTATTATTACAATAAATCGGGTTCGTAGCTTATTTGGGAATGTCAATTGGGTAAAAATCCTATTGGACAAAATACCAAAATTTACAATTCTTAAAACTTCCAATTGTCCATGTAAAAAGTCATCATAATTAGATTCCATTCACCACACTCATAGGGTTTTGACTGATCTATTTGGCCATGTATGTGAGACCCCGTGAACATCTCTAGGATCGGTGAAATAAAATTTGAAAATCTATTAAAATTTATGAACTTTCTAAGTAGCTTTTATGGCACAGTAAATATCATTTCAAACTATCTATGTTCATTGAAGTGTAAAAACTTTGTCTACGCTATCCTAAATTATATTTTAAAAACTGTGAACGTCTGGAGCGGAGACAGAAAAATCAGAAAATAGATTGAAATCAAAAACCATAGTTAATTAAAAATGCACTGGACTTGTAAAACCCATCATAATTAAATCCACACACATGTGGGTTTGATTTAGCTATTCGATCATGTAGTTGGGGCCCCGTGAACATCTCTAGGATCGGATATATAAAAGTAGAAACATAGTCTAAAATAGCCTTCTTAGAACTAAAAAAAGTTTAGTAAATCGTTTTACGATTTTCCCGTGTTTATTTCAAATCGTTAGAAAATTATTTGATCTTTACGGCGACACTATTAGGAACTTAGGAGTGCTCTTAACCTGCACCGACCATATTAGCCCGCCTCAATGAAACCTGTACTATAATTTGTTACACATTTATTACAATTTATTACAACAAATCCCGATTTTATTACAGTTACCGTTTTCGAGGAACGAGTGGTCGGTTTAGCTTGTAATTAAACCTACACCGCCAAAATTGTAACTTTTGATGTAGCTGTGATATCGGTATGGTTCTTGGACCAGAATTTATTACAAATTAATTACATTAATAAAAGAGTTCAAGATCAACCCTATATGTTGACTAAGGGTAAATTTCACCCCAAACGATTATTTATGACAAAAACATCGATTTTACCAATATTAAAAAATTATTACACCAGACCGCCACCAGATATTGAGTGAAATGTTACTCCTTGGGCCTTGTGGAGGGCAGATCAACCTTATCCAGGTGTGTAATAAATTATATTTGTGTCAGGTTACACGGAATTGGCTTCAAAGAGTAAACGGTTCAAACATCTAATTTAAAGTTCGATTTTATCACCTTCAACAATTTATTACACCAGACCGCCACCAGGTATTGAGTCAAATGTTACTCCTTGGACCTTGCGGAGGGCAGATCAACCTTATCCAGGTGTGTAATAAATTATCTTTGTGTCAGGTTACACGGAATTGGCTCCAAACCGAAAAGGGTTCAAACATTTAATTTAAAGTTATCACATTCAGCAATTTATTACACTAGACCGCCACCAGATATTGAGTCAAAAATTACTCCTTGAACCTTGTGAAGGGCGCAGATCAACCTTATCCAGGTGTGTAATAAATTATCTTTGTGTCAGGTTACACGGAATTGGCTCCGAACCGTAAAGGGTTAAAACGTCTAATTTAAAGTTCGATTTTATCACCTTCAACAATTTATTACACAAGACCGCCACCAGATATTGAGTCAAATATTACTCCTTGGACCTTGTGGAGGGGGGATAAAGTTGATATGCCCCCCACAACGTCCAAGGAGTAGTATTTGACTCAATATCTAGTGGCGATCTGGTGTAATAAATTGTGGAAGGTGATAAAATCAAACTTTAAATTAAATGTTTGAACCCTTTACGGTTTGGAGTCAATTCCGTGTAACCTGACACAAAGATAATTTATTACACACCTAGATAAGGTTGATCTGCCCTCCGCAAGGTCCAAGGAGTAACATTTGACTCAATATCTGGTGGCGGTTTAGTGTAATAAATTGCTGAAGGTGATAAAATCGTACTTTAAATTAGATGTTTGAACCCTTTACGGTTTTGAGCCAATTCCGTGTAACCTGACACAAAGATAATTTATTACACACCTGGATAAGGTTGATCTGCCCTCCAAAACGTCCAAAGAGTAACATTTGACTCAATATCTGGTGGCGGTCTGGTGTAATAAATTGTGGAAGGTGATAAAATCGAACTTTAAATTAAATGTTTGAACCCTTTACGGTTTGGAGCCAATTCCGTGTAACCTGACACAAAGATAATTTATTACACAACTGGATAAGGTTGATCTGCCCTTCGCAAGGTCCAAGGAGTAACATTTGACTCAATATCTGGTGGCGGTTTAGTGTAATAAATTGCTGAAGGTGATAAAATCGAACTTTAAATTAGACGTTTTAACCCTTTACGGTTTGGAGCCAATCCCGTGTAACCTGACACAAAGATAATTTATTACACACCTGGATAAGGTTGATCTGCCCTCCAAAACGTCCAAAGAGTAACATTTGACTCAATATCTGGTGGCGGTCTGGTGTAATAAATTGTGGAAGGTGATAAAATCGAACTTTAAATTAAATGTTTGAACCCTTTACGGTTTGGAGCCAATTCCGTGTAACCTGACACAAAGATAATTTATTACACACCTGGATAAGGTTGATCTGCCCTTCACAAGGTCCAAGGAGTAACTTTTGACTCAATATCTGGTGGCGGTCTGGTGTAATAAATTGCTGAAGGTGATAAAATCGTACTTTAAATTAGATGTTTTAACCCTTTACGGTTTTGAGCCAATTCCGTGTAACCTGACACAAAGATAATTTATTACACACCTGGATAAGGTTGATCTGCCCTTCACAAGGTCCAAGGAGTAACATTTGACTCATTATCAGGTGGCGGTCTGGTGTAATAAATTGTGGAAGGTGATAAAATCGAACTTTAAATTAAATGTTTGAACCCTTTACGGTTTTGAGCCAATTCCATGTAACCTGACACAAAGATAATTTATTACACACCTGGATAAGGTTGATCTGCCCTCCAAAACGTCCAAAGAGTAACATTTGACTCAATAGCAGGTGGCGGTCTGGTGTAATAAATTGTGGAAGGTGATAAAATCGAACTTTAAATTAAATGTTTGAACCCTTTACGGTTTGGAGCCAATTCCGTGTAACCTGACACAAAGATAATTTATTACACACCTGGATAAGGTTGATCTGCCCTTCGCAAGGTCCAAGGAGTATCATTTGACTCAATATCTGGTGGCGGTTTAGTGTAATAAATTGCTGAAGGTGATAAAATCGTACTTTAAATTAGATGTTTGAACCCTTTACGGTTTTGAGCCAATTCCGTGTAACCTGACACAAAGATAATTTATTACACACCTGGATAAGGTTGATCTGCCCTCCAAAACGTCCAAAGAGTAACATTTGACTCAATATCTGGTGGCGGTCTGGTGTAATAAATTGTGGAAGTTGATAAAATCGAACTTTAAATTAAATGTTTGAACCCTTTACGGTTTGGAGCCAATTCCGTGTAACCTGACACAAAGATAATTTATTACACAACTGGATAAGGTTGATCTGCCCTTCGCAAGGTCCAAGGAGTAACATTTGACTCAATATCTGGTGGCGGTTTAGTGTAATAAATTGCTGAAGGTGATAAAATCGAACTTTAAATTAGACGTTTTAACCCTTTACGGTTTGGAGCCAATCCCGTGTAACCTGACACAAAGATAATTTATTACACACCTGGATAAGGTTGATCTGCCCTTCACAAGGTCCAAGGAGTAACTTTTGACTCAATATCTGGTGGCGGTCTGGTGTAATAAATTGCTGAAGGTGATAAAATCGTACTTTAAATTAGACGTTTGAACCCTTTACGGTTTTGAGCCAATTCCGTGTAACCTGACACAAAGATAATTTATTACACACCTGGATAAGGTTGATCTGCCCTTCAC
Organism: Nephrotoma flavescens; assembly: GCA_932526605.1. Lineage (NCBI taxonomy): Eukaryota > Metazoa > Arthropoda > Insecta > Diptera > Tipulidae > Nephrotoma > Nephrotoma flavescens. Next base: position 37,743,206 of record OW052222.1, on the reverse strand, counting down.
AAGGTCCAAGGAGTAACTTTTGACTCAATATCTGGTGGCGGTCTGGTGTAATAAATTGCTGAATGTGATAAAATCGTACTTTAAATTAGACGTTTGAACCCTTTACGGTTTTGAGCCAATTCCGTGTAACCTGACACAAAAATAATTTATTACTCATCTTGATAAGGTTGATTTGCCTTCCACAAGGTCCAAGGAGTAACATTTGACTCAATATCTGGTGGCGGTCTGGTGTAATAAATTGTGGAAGGTGATAAAATCGAACTTTAAATTAAATGTTTGAACCCTTTACGGTTTGAAGCCAATTCCGTGTAACCTGACACAAAGATAATTTATTACACACCTGGATAAGGTTGATCTGCCCTCCAAAAGACCCAAGGAGTAACATTTCACTCAATATCTGGTGTAATAATTTATTTATATTGGTAAAATCGATGTTTTTGTCATAAATAACCGTTTGGGGTGAAATTTACCCTTAGTCAACATATAGGGTTGATCTTGAACTATTTAGTTAATGTAAATATTTTGTAATAAATCGGGGGGGGGGGGGAGGGGGGGCCGGGTTACTTCAGCAGACATTGCTCCTGACACAAATAGTAGCTGAGTTTAGTGGAGAAAGTAAAATACTTTAATCAATATTTTAATGTTTAGTTGTTTCAAGTAAGAGCTGTAACATTTGATTGTGGGAACACCTTACCATCTGACACTATTATAATTCGAGAACACTTAATTTGTGGCGACAAGTGGTGCAATGGTTAAAACTTCGGCTCTTGGACCGGGAGGTACTGGGTTTGAATCCCATTAGAGGCTAGATGCAAATCGAATTTTCATCATCAATTAAAATCGGTGATGTTAATAAACATAACTCAGACCCTTTGATCGAGTGCAGAATTCAGCGCCGACCAACCGTCCATGCCAATGTACAGGTCGACATGGAGCTTGCAATGTGCAGGTGGTATACTGGTGAATAGGTGAATCGGTTAATGATGTGGCGTGAATGCGTGGTATCACAATGTGCCAAAAATGGCCTAAGTGTCAACCGCTGAAACCTAAACCTAATTTGTGGCGGTAATTTGGCGATAAATCTTGCCAAGATCTGCATGTTAAAGAATTAAATAGTCTTTAGAATTGAACGTCGATGGTCAGTTCAATGGGTTTGAAAGTTAAATTACGCAAATGGAGACCCGCTTCGAAACAAATATATCGCAACTGTTCCATAATTAGTTGAAGCTAGAATAGGAACGTTTGCTGATGACACAGTTGTTTTGACCATCGATGCTAGTTTTGTTGAGTCCACAAGGAAATCACAAAATGCTATTTATATAGTGAATAACTGGACAAAAAATGGAGAATAACACTTAACGAATCGAAATCAACACATATCAACTTTACAAATTGGACTGATTTCTCAACAAATTCCAAATTCTGATAATGCTAAGTACGTCGGCATGACGCTAGACTCTAAACTCAGGTGAAAATCGCATGTTACAAAGAAAATGCAAGAACTGAATTTTAAATTCAGAAATATGCATTGGCTTATTAACGTATGGTATTCAGCTTTGGGGCTACAGTGAAGATCATTCAAACATTTCAAGACAAAGTGCTAACGCAGCATTGTGAATGCTCCTTGGTACATTATGACAATCTCCATCGAGGCTTAATGCGACTCTAGCAGCATGACAACGAAAAGCTGTGGAACCGAAGCGCCTAAAAAGAACAAATTCTTTAGAATTAATGGTTAGCTGGGATGAACCGATAGGTTTCATGGGACATAAATAGACGACTAAACTATAAAAAAAACTATTCCATTACACATTTTCAACCGAACTATGAAACAAGGGGAAATTTAAAGCATTATCCACATTCAACGGTGAAATCCCATTCGTGAATTTTAAAGTGCAGTTTTAAGCGGTGGTGTACGACAGTGGTTGAGGCGCAGGGGAGAAGCTGCGAATGCACTCATTTTGACTCTTCCGTTTTGGTCTTTGGCTGAGTATCGCAGCGCAGTACATGATACAACAGGAACTTCACCTGCAATGGTGTTGTTTGGCAGAGAGCCCTGCCTACCAAGGGATGAAGAAGTAACTAGTGTGAAAAAGTAGTGAACAGTATATAGTGACCAGTTAAAGTGAGCATAGTAAAAGCGAATTAGTGAGCAGGGTGAACGCTGAGTGTTTTTATTTACAAATAGTAGCAATATCTTAATATGGCGTTGGTTGCCTTCCCACACACCTTAATGGGAGGAATTGGCAATATCGATCATAAGAAATCGATCTTGTAATCGATAATTACATTTAAAGGTCATTTTTCCCTAAAAGCCACAAATCTAGATAAATATTCCAAACCATCCAAACATTGAACCTAAAATGTGTAATTTCCTTGCATATAGCGTGCGCATACATAGTCCACCACCGGATCATGTTATGTAATTAGAAATACCAACACAGAATATACGCGACACGATTTTTTAAATTTGTTTACAATGCAATATAAGGTAATTTAGGTGTACACGATAATCATTTAATGGTTTTTTTATAATCAATTAGCTGTGAACGCTATATGCGAGTAGCGAAAGGCCAATTTTTAGAATTTATATGACACTAATTGGCAAAACGTTAAGGTGGTCGGACGTCGATTCTTTAAACCTAACAGTTATGAAATATTTTGTGATCGGAATTGTGTTGTGTTATTTGTGGGCCAAATGCGACGCCAGTACAAATATTCCAGTTACCGTATTTTCTACACCACTCACTAAAGCGGCGGTTGGAATAATCCTAAAATTTTTCACAACAAAAACAACATTACTATCGATTAGTCGGGCGTCTAATACGTACGCCCGTTATTTGGAGCAGTCAGATATCATTACTGATATCATGCATCGTACTCAAAGTCATGTTGTCTATCGATTGGAACCGGTGAATATTACGAGCCAAGTACCTGTGACTAGTAAGCGTCGATATAATGTGGTATTCTTTGATAATTACGCCAGCTTTAGGTAGGTTTCGGTAACAAGTTGATATATAGTGATGAAAATATATAATTTTATACTAAATTTTTTAGCACAATTTTCACGCCAAGTACAATAAGAAATTTTGATGTGACCGGATATTATCTGCTCATTGTTACTGCATACAACCGAGAGAGGCCACTAAGATCAATCCAACAAGTTTTTAAATGGGCCTGGGCTTCTTACATCCTCAACATTAATGTACTGCTCATGAACCCAGACATGGATAAATCAGCCCTACTTTACACCTACTATCCGTTTACTGAACATAAATGTGATGATACGACCCCAGTGGTTGCTAATATTTTTGTTTCCGATCGATTTATCCAGACGGAAAATTTTTATCCGAGTAAAATACGAAATATGCATAAATGTCCTTTACATGTGGCGACGTTTAGTTCACCGCCATTTATGCTGGTGGAAAAATCAGCCAATAGGAAATATAAAATATCAGGATTGGAAGCGCTTCTGGTAAATACTCTAGCGAGTCGTTTAAATTTCGAAGTAGTTGTTAAAGTGCCGCAAAATAAAGAAAAGTGGGGTGAAGTATTTCCGAACGGTACAACGACGGGCGCTATAAGAATGATAGTTGAGAATGAAGCAAATTTAACCATTGGAGCGTACGGAATAACACAACTTCGCTCATCTGTAATGGACTCAGCAATAAATTATTTCCAATCAGATTTGGTTTTAGTTATCCCACCGGGCCAACCATACTCCCCTTTCCAAAAATTATTTTTACCATTCGAACCAACCGTATGGTTACTCATTGTGATGCAGTTTTGTTTCGGGCTAGCCCTGATATTTACGTTAAAATTGTTTTCAAAACCTGTACGCAATTTTGTGATTGGTCGCCGAAATACAAATCCAATTCTGGGTATGATAAGTATATTTCTAGGAGGACCGAGCAGTCAAGTACCAGGGCGAAATTTTGCTCGAACTCTAGCAATGATATGGATGCTTGGCTGCCTTGTAATCCGTGGTTCGTATCAAGGCAAACTCTTCAACTATCTTCAGATGCAGAAAAATTTCTCCGCGCCCGATACCATCGAGAAAATGTTAACGCGTGATTTCAAATTTTATGTAACCGGAGCTGGACGAATTTATTTTGAATCGATGCCCGATGTTATAAATCGCGTGATTACATTTCCACCGCAGCAACGTGAAGATTATTGGGACAAAGTAAGAAATCCGCATTTTAAAGGGGCACTTTTAAGTTCGCGAGCTCATGTTGCGTATGCTAATTACGAGCATTCACATGAAAACCCATATATGATTGGATCGCAGCAGATCATGTTATTCCCGGTGACACTGTTTGTACAAAAAGGATCATACCTAACAATGCAGGTAAATAAAGAATTATCCGCGTACATGTCGTCCGGCCTAATTCAATTTTGGAAAAATTCCATAATTGACGACCGATTTCTTCAGCTGACAAAACCATCGCGCGCCCCTGTCAAAATGAATTTTAATCATATAGCGGGTGGTTATCAATTGTGCATGATTTTCTATCTAATAAGCATCGTCATATTTATACTTGAATTGCTTTCGAGGCGTTACGTTTTGCTTCGAAAAATTTTAGAATTTTTAACGTATTAGTATTTTGTTGTACTCACCTCTAAATAATACTTTGTTAAATGTACTAGTAATTATTCTAAGTTCTGGGTTTGGTATATCACCAATTTGAACCATTAACGATATACCAACAATTCCCTGTGACTTGTGTTGAGCTTCAGACATATTATGATATAATTCCTTGTTGAAACCATAAAGCTGAATCTATAATTTATAATAAAGAAAAAAAAACTAATTAAATTTTTTGATCGTTTCGAGTTTTATTTAAAATTTATAAAAGCCTCAGCAGACTCCATTTACACCCAAACATTCGGTCTCAGAAATGTCACAAACGTATCAACGTTCCAACGTCTCGATGAGTTTGTCGTTAATATTATAAATCCCATTACATTTTCGGCTCACTCTGTCAAATTTCAATTTATTATGTTAATAAATTAAAGTAAGACCCTTTGATGGAGTGCAGAATTCAGCGCCGATCCATCGTCAATGTACAGGTGGACACATTAAATTTACGTTTTAACGGATAAGAAACGAACTATATCCAAAAGTTATGTTATTTTTGAGTTAATTCACTGAGCCAAGTTTCAACTAGCAAAACGAGTTTTAAAATAGAGTTAAAAAATCAAACCTAATTTTGTCCTAAACATAGAAATTTCCCTTAGTTATTTTAAATGTCTATCCAAAGTTCTTGTTAAAACCCTGATTATATTCAATTCCATCCGAAAAGTTTCATCATCATCCACATTTCATTTTTGAATCACTTTCTACAATTTCTGAAATTTCCTTTCTAAAATTTTCTACACATAATTTAAGAGTATAACTACTTTTAAGTTGCAAGTACAGCTTGTAACGGATGGCTCTCAGCCAACCCCCAGTTTTAGATCTCAGAGTAATGGGCGTAAGGAAGTTGAAGCTTGCGTGCTCCTGGCGGACACCGTAGAACAGAAATAAAATTAAAATCAAAAACAAATAATAAAAAAAAACTGAAAATAAATTACCTGGGTGCGCCCATCCGGCGGCGACTGGATCTCCCCAAGTGACAATTACCCAGTTTGCTGAAGAAACCCCCCTCCCTCACCCTAATGACCCATTGACCCCAAAAGGCCAATGCCCAGCATAGGAGGTAGGGACGTCTCCTCAACAGTTCGGGCCTCTCTTCACCTTTAGATACCGCCGAAGGGCCACGGGGAGACCACGTGGTTTTTACGATCGCCTCCGAATGGGCGGTACATACGCTTGACTCCCAACTTTGACCCTGTGTCAAGCCCAGCCTGCAATTATGGAACTGACACATAATGGAAACTCCCCTCCCATCACACCGAACCGGAAAATGTAGTAATTCATTTGATTTATTTTATTTGTTGAAAATGACGGATAACAGCACGAAAATAAATTCAATTACACCAAAACTGTGGCCGCCGAAAGTAACTGAAAGCGAGAAGCAATGTGCAACTGGCCCCGCGCCCATGTGTAACGACCGTAATGATTGCGCTCGATTACACAAAATATTTAATAAATTTAAAAAAAATGAAAAGTAAAATAAAATTAAAAATTGAAAAAATAAAAAAAAATTTAAATTAACCAAACTTTTGAGATAAAGAAAGTAAAACACCAACAAAAAAAAATAAAATTAATAAAACAAATAAAAAAGAAATCGGTACCTTTTGGCCTTCATAAAGGTCCCGCAGAAATGAATTGCAGCGTCTGCTCACTATTTTATAAATTTTTACAAATGGCCATCTGTAGCGTCGCGGGGCAGTCCCCCGACACCGTTGGTCGTTGGATTGCCAAACCCGAAGTGGGCTCCAATGGTCACCTGTAAATAATATAAGGTTGGGCGTTGGTTCGCCTGAACCATATAAATACTCGTTGGGCCTTGGTTTGACCGGTGTGAAGTTTTTAACATTTATCAAAAGTGTAGCTACACAAATTAACAAATAACAAAAGTGTAGTTACACAAAAAAAAAAAGTGTAGCTATACATACAAAAAATACGGCAGGGTTGATTTTTCAATTTTTTTTATTATAAACCAATTTTTACAAATAAATAAAAACGATTACACAAATAAACCACACTCGGCAATTTTTTTTTTATCGAATTTACAAGAAAATAAAAATATGAAAAGTGTACGTACAGTCTTGAACATGTTCGATGGCCATTAACACATAATTCTAGAGATGACTACGCAAATCTGGTTATACCGGCATTTTGGGGATACTTTTGTGAATTTTTAATGATATGCGGTACATTGATGCGGCCCTCGCGGAATTTTTCACCAAATTTTTCAATAAAAATATGAAAAGTGTACGCACAGTCTTGAAGATGTTCGATGAGAAATGACTACACTTCTCATATTTTTATTTTCTTGTAAATTCGATGAAAAATTCCCCGAGGGCCGCATCGATGTATCCCATATCATTAAATACCTATTCAATTTTAACGAGATTGATATATATTTCTTTTTTTTTACAATGAAAAGTTATAAAAAAAATAAATTAAATTATGTTAGGACAATCACAATATAATGGTATAGAGTCATAATTCATAATTTATAATAGAGCATCAATCTCGCAAAATGAGTTAGAACATAATTTTTCACAAGTCCAAATTCTGACTACCGAAAAATTTAGAAACCATAATTTGTTTTATTTTTCGATTGATATACTGAAATCCGGGATTTTTTTATGTTTCAGAATTCTGATTTCCGAGATTTTGATTTCTTGGATTTTTAGTTCTGTGTTTTTGAAGTGCAGATCGTGTTGCCATGTAGCCTATTCATACGAAATACTTAACAATTTTGCTATTTTACAACCGACATGAGTGACTATTTCTTTTCAGTTATAACCAAAAATTCAGTAGTTCAGTGGCAGTCATGAGTCGTGGAAACGCGATTTCTGCTGATAACAGAAATATTATAATTGTATCATCAAATAACGGTAAAAATGATTACAGTATTGCAGATTCTGTTAAAAATACAATAATCCTGAACAGAAAACCATATTTTGTAAGAATTAAAATAAAATCCGGTCGTAAATCCTCATTTTCTTTCCATAATATCTATCTACAATGCGCTAAAAAAATTGTAGACATTCCTGGGCAGACCAGTCATAGCTGCCATTTTAAACGCCTGACAAAACTTTTTTTGCTTTGTAACAAGAACCGTTCACAAAAAAAAATTAAAGGCAAAAGGAAAACCATTCATAACTAGAAAACAAACCAACAGAAGAAAGAAATTTTCTAAGTTTAAGGTCACTATTAGATATTTTCTAAATAGGATCACTAGAAAAAAATGTTTCCTTAAGATCTGATTTCCTTTGTCGAATTTAATTACAGCTTCATTCATGCATGTCAGCTAACGCGAGGAAGCATGTCAGCTATCGGAGAAGGTCCGTTGTGTTTTGATGATGGAGATCAAAAATGAAATCGGTGGTGAATTTTTATCAACAGCAGAAGTAAAGTCTGACACACCAGGTAACGATATACACTAACAGCCTATCACCAACGTCTAAAACACCACTTTCCAGCCACGTTCGACGCCAAGTCTGCATAACGCAAGTGGTTAGTCTGTACTGCTGAAACCTGGTTAACTGTTATTTACAAAATTCCTTATTCAAATTTCCATATTCATGCATCATTTTTCAAAAAGATAGACACCTTCAAGAGACTGTCTGAAAAGAAGGTAAAAATCGGATCAACGATGCTTTACTCGTTCCCGTCTAGGTTCAAGCTTTGTTTTATATTTAGGAAATAATGACATATGGAGAAAATATAAACTTACTTTATATATTGCCTTTGTACGATCACAATTGGAAATGGATCTTTGATTAGGGATCCATTTTACGCCAATACTTCTGATCGCATAGAAAGTGATCAAAATGGATTCGTACGACGGTGATACATGTCAGACGCCAAAAAAACTAGATAGGTGGATAGGATAGGCCATCTAGAAGTCCAAAGTTGTTACTAATTTTAACTTTATGGAGTATAATGAAAAAGAAGCTAGAACATAATTTTCCTAAAGCTGTACCACAGTTAAAACTAAGATTGCAGGAGATTTGAAATTCTTTTACTCCAGATTTTTACAAGAAGTTTGTGTTCTCAATACCGAGCCGATTCAAATCAGTTCTAATGCATTAACATTCCAAATTGTTTATTATTGTAGGCTAATTCACATATGTCTTATTTGATTTTTTTTATTATTTCTATGGTGAAATAAATTTTTGTTTTAAGTTCAATGATATCCAAAAAATTCATTTTTCTTTTAAAAAAATGCATGTAAGTTTTATCCTAATTTTATAGTAGATTAAAAAAATGGTGTTTAGTACAATAGGGAGGGCAAACTAATTGTTTTGTTTTAGTGCTATGGCAACACTTTTTGAACGATTTGCTTGAAGTTTTGAAAACTCGTCAGTCTGATATTCCGCGTCACAAAACCATCATGTTTTTGCTTGAGGAGCTTTTCGAATTATTGAAAATTTATTTTCAATGCCATGTTTAGCTATTAGACGACCGGAGTGGTCTCCGAGCTCGGACAGTGCGCATGCCCGAGAATATCGCGGCTGTGGTCAATAGTGTCGGTCGAAATCCATTGACCTCTACTCGACGGCGATCGCAAAAAATGGCCATTAGTCGCACCAGCCTGAGGAGAACACTACATAAAGACCTCGGATTATTCGCATACAAGGTTCAGATGACCCAGCAGTTGAAAGCAAATGACAATCCTCTTATTCATAAGTTTTCTGCATACGATATAGGCCAGCTCTCTTATGGCGTCCATTTTGGCCGAAAAATCATCTTTTTAGACGAAGCGCAGTTCCATCTCGGCGGTTTTGTAAACAAGCAGAACTGCCGGATTTGGGATTTGGAACAGCCAAACCACACGTAATCGTAGAGAAGCCAATACATCCACCAAGAGTGACTGTTTGATGAGGATTTTAGAGTGGTGGCATTGTTGGCCCATTTTTCTTCAAACACGCTGCTAGGAAGGCAGTTCCCGTCAATAGCGACCGTTACAGAGCCATTACAACCAACTCTTTATGGTTTGGTTTCAATTAGATGGCGCCACATGTCATAAAAACTGATCGACAATTGATTTTTGCGCGCAAAATTTAGGCTTTTTTTCTATAGCGTTTCGTTAAGGATAGAAGTTATACGGATAGTCCAGAGACAATCTAAGCTTTAGAAGATAACATTGCGACAGTTATTCTCGTAATAATCGCCGAAATCATTGAAAAAAGCAACAGGAGAGCAACATGAATGGAATTGCTTTTCATTCTTAAATCGGAGACTCCAGGCTACATAATACAAAAGATTTCGACAAAATAGAGATGGTCCACCCTATATTTTAAAAATAGTTTGAAGTTATATAATAATACTAGCGGACCCGACAGACCTGGCCAACGTTGGCCCGCTATAAGCGGCTTCAGCAAACGTTTCATTGATATTCGAATTTACTACCTGACATGCAGTTGCCCAAAGTTTAATAAAAAATTAGTGCAATTTCTCATTAATCCGCATCGTTCAATTCTCATGTCATGGTTGGATGATATTTGATGCTTGTCATTGGCATATTAGGCGAAAGAGGTGCTACTTTTCGTGAGATTGGTAGTAAGTATAATAATGTGATTGCAAGTAGCGCATCTGGGAATATGCTTTCAATGAAATCATCATTCGTGGCTACAGTATTGCAAAAAATGATAATTGGGTGTGTTGTGTATTTCCATGAAATCAAATTTTTCCATTGCCAATGTTAAGCAATTGTCCGGAGAGCGACAGTGCCGATGGAATGTTTTGCAGTTGGACATGCATATCTTAAGGTATAATGTATTTACATTTCACGAAAGGTATGATTGTTTCAAACATGCGTTATTTTCGTCCACACATGTAAAACGTAGAATGACCGGCAATGTCTGTCTGAAATCACTGGACAGCCATAACGAAATGCTTGTATATGTTGTACATTTTTCTCAATGAAAATGTTTAAGTACACTTCATTTATGATCTAAAACGTTATTTCAATATGTTTTTTCGATGAAAATGTTGGGGTTATATGTTCTGATAAGCAAAAAATCTTAAAAAAAGGCAAAAAATAATCCTAAAACACGATTGCTGTGCCACCAACCGGGTTCAATTGCAAATCTAAACCGTCCAGGGACCCACTCAAATACAAACACATAATTTCATTTAAATCGGTTCAGCCGTTTAGGAAGAGTTCAGTCACATACACACGTTCAGAATAGTTATATATATATAATGATATTGGAGGGTGGTGGTGAAATTTCGGGTTATATGTTCTGATATGTGAAAAATACAAAAAAAAAAAAAAAAAAAAAATTGTTTTGCCAAAAAATAAAAATAAAAATTCCTATAACCCGATTGCAGTGCCACCTACCAGATCCAATTGTGAATCTAAACTACTCGGGGACCAAGTAGTTTAGAAATATACACACAAAATTTCATTAAAATCGGTCAAGCCGTTTAGGAGGAGTTCGATTATAAACACAAGTACAGAAAATTTTGGTCTCGTGGGGCTGATAAAATTTTGGGGTGCGAAAAATCTTAAAAAAATAAAAATTGACAATATATAAAATAAAAAAAATCTTAGAACGCGATCGCAGTACCACCTACCGGGTCCAATTGTGAATCTGAACAATCAAGTGGATTCAGTTCAGCAATTTAGGAGGAGTTCAATTACAAAAAATGTACAAGCACTGCTTTCAGATCTACATGTTCCCACTTGCACTAATTTTCGGGGGAACATTCGTTCCTTCAACAATGTTCCTGTAGTTCTCGTGTGAAGAAGCTAAAAGTGCTGATGGACGATCTCACAGTGCATGGTATCATCGGTCAATGTAAAACTATTGTCTACACCATCGAGTTTGAAAAGCGCGGTTTGCCACGTAAATTCTGGTTGCAACTGCGAGCTGAAGAAAAATTTACAACACACGAACGAATCGATCAGTTTGTTTGTGGTAGGATTCCTGATATAACAGAAAGTCGGCGGACTTGTAAATTGTTGTAATTTTTTTGTTTTCTTAAATGTTTGGGGCAATTGTTGGGGGGTCATTTGCGGCGGATTGTTACGGGTTATTTGGATGATTGTTAAAGGAATTTTTTGGGAGTTCTTGTGGGTTTATCAGTTGAATTTTTTGTGAGGTTTGTTAAGGGTCATAATATGACAGTCACGTTATACTTAGTTATCACTAACCCACCACCCACCTACCCAGCACCCACCCACCGAACCACAACCACCTGTGCTTGAATCGCAAATTTTGTTTTTTGTGACAAGCTGGGCACCCAGGGGGGTAAACCTAATTCGAACATGCTGAATTCAATGGTGCTAGTCCCATTTCAAAGTTAGCCCCCATTTTTGAGATATCGCTTTCGACATGTTTTGGCTTGTCAAAATATATACTCATTTTCACGTTGATAGCTCTTGAACAATTTAGATTTTCGTTTTGATTTCTTTACCAAAGTTGTTGCGCAAGCACAAACAACTTTGTTGCACTTTTCCATTCCGAAAAACCACATCTACATTCACATTTTTGGGTTATTTTTTTTTTGGTTTTCATTTCGACGCAAAGCACTTTTTTATCATTTATTGTCCATATATTGAATTTATATCGATTGAAATCGATCGAATAAACATCGCATCGACAAATGTAGATAAAATAGAAACTATTTAAAAGAACATTTTAAGGTGATTTTCTTAATTTTTTCCTAAAAAATTCGTTCGTATCGTCTTCGGGATCTTCTTCCTCTTGCAAATTTCAGCAAATGTCACCCACGAGTGCATTTCGCTTTTTGCTGCTGTTCCAATGTTCGAGCCTTACCGTCACTTGAAGAAAACGCTCTCCGTGCTAATCGGATTCGACTGGTGATTGTTCGACAAATTTTTCCACATGACAATGCAAAAAATGTATTTTCAATGAAATTCGAACGTTGATATTATGAAAAGTAATCAGCATATTTGGGCGTGTATATTATGGCCAGCCTTTCATATCCCGCAGACTGTAGAGTGCGAGATATTTTGCACTACGTACGTAGCTTAGAATGGTTTTAAAGGGGAGGGGGGGAGGGGGGTTATCTGAAAAATTCGTTCTCTGAATTGTCGACATCATTTTCGAGTCGTGGGCACTCTTAGGTTGTGGGAATCCCTGTTTAACGTTTGACAGAATTCAAATATGGCGGATCTGACTACTGTCTGGCTTGTTCATTTGGTGCGATTACATTGGAAAAAAAATTCGTACAAATCAACGCAATTGTAATTTTCTAATGTTTCAAAAATGCGATAAATGAATGGAAATAATTTAATAAACATATTTTATTAAACACATATGATTTTCTATTTCGCAAAAATTAGGTTTTTGAATATTTTAATTAAAACAATTTTTTAACAAGTTTAAAAAATCACTCGATCGATTTCAACCTGTTAGGTGATCAGGATTATCTACTGTGATTTTTTAAAACTTTTGGACAAATTTTTTAATTAAAATATTCAAAAATCTAATTTTTCGCGAATTAGAAAAACAAGTGTTTAATAAAAAATGTTTATTAATTAGTGTAAGTGTGTTTCGCCAAGTGCCTACAACAAATATTGTAAAAAGTAGTGAATAATCTAAAGCAGGTGAGTAATATCAATATTTCTACAGTATTTTCGTTGTGATTTCAGATGCAACATCGATTTATTTCAAAAGCATGACGCATCTCATTTTTTTTGATTACTTCGAGAATGCTTGTGATTTCCGGTAAATGTAACCCAGGGCCCTTAAATGTAACCCGTTGTAGGCACCATGTTTTCTCATTTAAAGCATTTGTTTCACTTTAGAAATCATAAGGAAACTGAATCAGCTTCAATTGATTTTGATACGCTACTTAGTTAAAAAAGCACATTAAATCGATTGCACGAACTTATGGAATTTCTCACATAAAACGGAAGAGATGTTTAATGACTTGTCATCTGTGGAAAATGCTGTATTGTTGGGTTTCGTTCTTGAATGCAACCAACGGGCTCCATCAAATATGGTGAGTTTATGTTTACTCTTCTTTTCCTTCTTTGAAAATCATTTTGTGCTCAATTGGAATGTTTTATAAAGGGTTTTAAACCGATCTACGAGAGGGACCTTGCCCAATATATCTAGAAGTTCGGCAACCATTATTATACGGCCTCAGTATCAGTGAGGTACGTGAATTGGCGTATCAATTCGCTACGAAACTTGAAGTTGAATATCCGCCGGTTCGGAAAGACGAGAAACGATCAAGCGGTCAAATATTGATATGGAGCCGCTTATCAGTGTTGGACGAAAGCTCAACAAAAAAAACCACTAAACCCCGGTCGTAAGCAGACGCAAGCCACCATGCTTACTTAGCCATTAATCGTTGCTGCTTTAAAGGAGAAAACCCCTAAGCGAGCAGACGTACCCCATCCGAAGAAGAGTAAAAAAAGAAGGCAACTGCACCTATAACGCTCTAAAGAAAAGAACTCGTCACCACCTGATAATGATATCGACTTTTGCATCATCTGTTTGAAGCTCTTGCCATCGAAGTTGATCGCTGCGAATGCCATCAAGTGCAACACGTTTGATCGGCCCATGCATTTGTTATGCGCTGACATGCATTCTAGCTATTTTACATGCAAACATTATGTTTCTGAGTTGGAAGATGAGGAGGCCGAGAAATGATTTCAAAAAACCGTTTTTTTGTTATTTTTGCCACTGAAGGTTTTTAAAAATAATAAACTTCGAAATACTTTAGAATTAGGTATGTATTCCTTGAACTTTCCATTTTCAACGAATTTTTGAAGGGTGCCCGTAACCGATTACGATTTGTTTGCCAAAAAAGATGACTTCAGGGAATTTGTCGTAAAATTTTTATAGTTGGCGGAATCGAAGTAGTTACTTTAGCAAAATTATGGGTCAAAAACAAAACTGTGCTCAGAAACGAAGACTCTCTCCTGCATACATTTTCTATAGTGTAGACAATAAAACATCGCAGTTAGGTTAGCAAGTGTTCAAGGTTTGGTTTGGAACTATTAAAATATTGAATGGTTTAAAGTCAAAAATCAAATAATTTCAGTTGAATTATTTAATTTAAAAAGTTCATTGTTCATTATGTAGTTCGAAACCAAATTTCCAACGTCTTGGTAACCTCCCCTCAATGTAACAGTCACCCAGATTTCATATATATTTTAATTCAATTTAATATTTATAGTGTTTAGTTTCTGCTGATTGGTTTGGTAAAAAATTTGGGTTATATTTTAAAGTACCGAGATTTCGGCGCTGCATTGAATTATTTTCGTTTGCCATATGAAAAAGACGCACCAACACTAGGAAATCTCAAAAAATATTCGAATATATACGAGTAAAAACAAATTCCGTATTCATGAAAGTTGTCGTATATAAGAAACCAAAAATGTGGTGAATTCGAAATTAATAACTTTAAGAACATTTCTGGTTTCTTGCCGTCGTTTACACAAGAAAATAGAAAATACTTTTCTATTTTTGTTTAATTTTAATTTATTTTATTTATGTTTGTATAACCAACCAACAATATATATAAATGCTTATTATTATTACATACAACCGTATGTACATATATTTTAAATATCATGCTTAGCGAAGCATGAGGGATGCTGTATATAATAATTTTTCATCTCCCAAGATCAACAAAATAAAAATTACCCAAAAAAATAAAAGGAAAAACACAAACAAACATATGCTAATAACGTTTTTAACTCAGCCTCATATAAATATATACGAAAGATGAAAAATTTGTAAAAATAGCGAACGATCTATTTATGACTAGTTATTATGTTTGCGGGCGGAAATGATTAATGCGTTTAAATTAGAATGAATTAATGCGCGTACTTACTTCACCAGGAAATTTATATCCATGTATTTGATGCTCAGAACCTTCCTCATTTTTTATCCCGTAGTGTATATAAATTTCTTCAAATTGATAACGATACGCTAATGGTCCACCCGATATATTTACATGTTGTTTTGTGTCTTTGTCGACACGAAACACTAAGGATTGGCCGGTATTGTGCAGTGTCCCCGAAACCTGTAAGAAAAAAAAATTGATAAAGTGATTAACTATTCAGATTATTATTTTATTCAGGATGATCAAAGTTTTTTTGTATTGACCTAATTCCGTCTTAATCTTCTGAAAATGAATAAATGATAACATGTTTTTAATAATAATGCGAACTTCAATTACTTCAAATATTAAATGGTATAGTGCGTCACATGCAACACTTTTCCATTTAAGTATATGCAAAGTTTGCCTAGAAAAGTAGTATACTATCTAGGAAATAAATAAATGGAGAGGTGAATATTTTATGGGCAGCACCTGCATTTATTTTACCATACATAAATCTCTTCATTTCTAAAGCGAAAAATATAATTTACTGGAGTTTTGGTAAAAAATCTCTTGCATTTTCGGGTTTTGCAAATGCGAAAACTCTTCAAAATCACCGCAAAAAAATTTAGTAAGTGCCCAATGAAGCTACCACTTGTTGTGTACAGGCTTCCAACAAATTTCTGGAGAATATCCCAATTAATGGAAAAAGGTTAAATATGAAGTTTGATTCCGAATAGTGAACTCGTCTGTGCAGTGGAGATATCGAGTTTTTTTTATAAAATAAAATTTGTCTTATCAAAATTTGTTATTCCTGGTAAAATAATTTTTAAAGTAATGTTTCGTAAATGCTTTTATTTTTCTAAATATTTGCAAAGACCAAAAAACCTTCTTTGGAAGCTGCCACTTTAGTTGGACTGATTTCAAAAATCACTTCGATCTCTAAATTAATGCAAAAAAGTTAATGAAGTATCATCCCCACAGTAACATACACACACATACTTTTTAAAAACTGATTTTCCGACTTTGGCCATACTGATCGTAAATGTGCAAAAATCTCGAGGTCAACATAATGAGTTGGGGTAAAAAGAAATTCATTATTTTTTCGCTAGATGGCTTTAGTGACGTATATCTCTCGTGATGTATTTTTTCCAGTAGGCAATATGTATACTCGTTAGAAAATGAGATTCATTTACTAAAACAATAATTTTGCGATATTTTTTATGGTATTTTCATTGTTGTGATTGATCGATTCAGTTGTGAGTTATAGCGTGTCAAGGATGACGGTAAACAAAGAAGAAAATCGATATATTTAACAATTTTGCTTTGATAAAAGCAAACACGCAAGTCAGGCAGCCAAAATTGTGAATGGTGTTGATGGTCCCTATTCTGTCACAAACTGAAATACAATCATGTGTAATTTTGCTTCCAGTAATTTCGATATCAAAGATGCGCTACGCACTGGAAGGCTTATCGTCGAAAAAGTTGATAAAATTCTGGAAATTATCGGAATAGACCGGCCAGGAATCTGTCGTAATATCGTCCAGGAGCTGAAGATCAGCCATAAAAAAGTTTTAAACCATTTGCACATTAGTTGTAAAATTCTTCACAATTATTACATGCAGGAAGTAGATCTTTCATTTGTCACACTAAATTTAAGTATAAAATGCATTTATTTTATATATAAATTTAAATGAATTGCTGCATTAGTTGTAATCTTATATTTATATATGTAATATTAAACAGACAATTTATTATATGCAAGAAGAGAATATCAATTTTTATTTATCAAAAATTTTGTGAAATATTCACATTCAAGAGGAAAATATCTTAAATAGTTTCATTTAGTCATTTAATTAAACTATTTACACAAAAAAAAATATATTACAATTAGTACACGCAGGAAGTAAATATCTTTAAAATAACTGTAATATATTTATTTTAATTTAATTTAAAATACAAATTCCATTAATTTGATATTTAAATCTATATGAATCCATAGAATACTTTAACATACTGTAAATTGCAAGTAATAGCAATAATTGCGTATTAAGTCATTTAACTATTACTAGCACGAAGTAAATATTAATGTTCGTCCTCGCAATTTTTTTTTAAATAATCACGTTCAAGAAGAATAAATGTAATAAAGTCTTACTATATCATTTATTCCAAATTTACAGAAATAAAATCAGATCACAATTATTACATGCAGGAAGTAGATCTTTTATTTATAGCAGTCAATATGTATTACAGTATAAATTTAAATACAAAATGCATTTATTATGTTAATATAAATTAATGAATCATATATAGTTTAAGATTATCCACATTATTACAAATAATTAATTAATTATTACAAGCACGAAGTGAATATTAAGTAAAACATTTTGAAATAATCACATTCAAGAAGAGTGATCTAAAACAGTTGTATCTCTTCATTTGATTAAAATATTTACACAAATAAATTTTGAATTAAAATATTACATGCAGGAAGTAAACCATTAAAAAACCTGTAATAAATGTATTACAATTTAATTTAAAATGCAAAATTTAGTGATTTGATATTTAAATCTATATGAATTATTTGTATGATTTAATATACTCTTCATTACATGTGATCTCAATATTACAAATATAATAACTATTACAAGCACGAAGTGAATTTAAATTTAATTAATTATTTTATTTCGCTTTATTCTACAAAAAGGCAATAAATTCCAATACGTTGTAAGTATCCTGCATAAAATGAGTTCAATGGCGAGCGGTTTATATGGCAATTACCTGAATATAAAAGTCTCAGAATCTCTGAGAGTGCACCTGTCCTCGAGTTCTACTATACCGATTCCTACTATATTCCAGAAACAACCATGTTTCTATCTGCAAATTCTTGGCCAAACGGAACGAAATCGAGCCATTTCTATAGCGAATACTGACTGGTGACGAAAAATGGCTCACAAATGACAATGTCAAGCGGAAACGGTTATGGTCGAAGACCAGCGAAGCGGCCCAAATGGTGGTCAAACCAGGATTGATGGCCATGAAGGTTTCGCTGTGTTTTTATTGAGATTGGAAAGGAATCATCTATTGGACCGACTGAAGGCAGCAATTGACCAGAGACGGCCAGAATCAGCAAATAGGGGTGCCGTTGTGTTTCACCCGGATAACGATAGGCCTCACACGCACATGACAATCCGCCACAAGTTCCGAGAACTTGGTTGGGAGGTTATAATGCATCCACCTTAAACTCCAGACATGGAAAAAGCGATTATCATCTCTGTTGGTTCATGGCAAACGCTCTTGGTGATGTAAAAACGTGGCCTCAAGGGAGGCTTCTGAAAACTGGTTATTTCAATTGCTAATATTGAAATTTTCTTTACTAATCGAATTTTTCGCCAACTACTTTAATTAAGAAACAAAATTTTTTCCCCCTACTAAGGGAAAAATTCCGACTGGGCAAATTGATTCGAAATTGTTCGCTTAGTTGGGAGACAAATATTTGTTAACTTGAAAACAGATTTAAAAATATGATAATATATTGGGCAAATTGTATTCCAATTGGGGAAAGTTCCAGCGATTTAAAAAATACGGCCCCAGGTGTTTTGGGAAAGAGGCATAAGAAAATTGCTTTCTAAATGGCAACAAGCTATGGAAAAAATGGTGCATATTTGAACTTCTGGCGTACTCAATGTATTTTTCTGAAGATAGTTTTTTTACACGGTTACAAAAAAAAGTTTGGGTGTAATTTTCATACTTAGCATTTCCTTACTTGTTCTTCTTCATAAAAGTGCTTTGTTTTTCTGTGGGTGTAGATAGCCTAACGTTCTCAATGCTATTGTGACATAATCCTGATTTCACAGCATTTGACTCTTTTTATTAAACATGTTTAGTTAAAACTTTTAGATAATTTTTCTGAATAACCTCGCAAACAAAAGCAAAAATTAATGAGTGTATTGGTTTAAGGCAGACATTTAGGCAAAGCCGAGTATTTAAATATTTATTTAAAAAATTATTTATTTATCCTAAACAATCAAATTTATTTAAGCAAAAAACATGTCAAGATAATACATATTTTAATAGAGCGATATGTATAGTCGACAAGTAACAACCCGATTAAAATTGTTCATTCTAATGGAGCTCGCATATCTAATACGGCATTCAATTGAAGAACGGAATTTCTTAGTAAATTTGATTCTAATAGAATTCATATCTCAAGATTTTCACCAATCGGCAAACTTGCCACTATAATATTTTGGTAGACCTATATCTGCACTATACTTAGGTAAACCCGGTTAGGTTTGCTGATCGGTGAAAATCTTGAGATATGAATTTTCTTAGAATTAATTTTACTAAGAAATTCAATTCTTCAATTGAATGTCGTTTTAGATATGCGAGCTCCATTAGAATTTTGATCGGGTTGGCAAAAGTGGAGTGCACATATACATAGGTCTACCAAGTTGTTAAATTGGCAAGTTTGGTGACCGGTTGAGATATGAATTTATTAAGAATCAAGATTTCTTGGAAATTCCGGGTTTCACAAGAATGCCTTTATAGGTATTTAACATCCATTAGAATTTTATGTTCGTTCGCACTAGTAGAGTACATGTATAGGAATTTAAATCATCTATCTTTTTTTAATTTCGAGTACTTTGATTGAATAAAATGCATAATAACTTAACGATTATTATTTTCCAAAAATTCTTACTTTTATTTGACCCTACTCTAAAATTTTTTTTTTAATAAAATCTGGGAACGATGTTAAGTTCTTCTGCGTAACATAATTTCTCCACAATTTTGCTGTTATTAAATGATTTGTCATTAAATTGAACCTAAATAAACGTTATGAATTTAAAATATTTGTAAATTTAACAATTTTGTAAAATCGCCTAAATGTTTGCAAATCACTAATACATCTTCACATTTTGTTTTATTTTGAGCTATAGAATAAACTTCATACTTCTCAGTAGAAGTTTGAAGTTTTTCCTAAAATAGTACTAACCGCCATTTTTTACAATTTAGGATTAATTTAGGATAAACTTCATTGGCATAAATTAAGCAAAAAAAAAATGTAGATACATAATTTATCAAAAAGTGTTACATAAGCAAAATATGGCAGGGTTGAATTTGTTATTTATCCCACTAAATCGAACCTAATCTAATTCGCGGTATATCACAGTGACCTTCGGGGATTTCTTTTTTTGTTTAGTGAAAATGGAAATAATCACGAAAAAAGTGTAAACCAGGTTTTGTCGATTTTATAGGCCATTAACACTTAATTCTTGAGATGGCACTACAAATCTGAGTATACTGCCATTTCGAGGACACTCTCTAAAATTATATCACTGCGACCTTCAGGGAATTTTATTTGTTTAGTGTTTATGGAAATAATAATGAAAAAAGTGTAAACCGGGTCTTGTGAATATGCAGCATATAAATAAAAATTGTGGAGAGTGTGACCGAAATGTCAGTGTACTCAGATTTGTGGTGTTATCTCTAGAATTAAGTGTTAAGGGCCCTTTAACATCCACAAGACGCGGTTTACACTTTTTACATTATTATTTCCATTTACACTAAACAAAAAAATTCCCCAAAGGTCGCAATGATATGCCGCATATCCCTGAAAGTTTTAGAGAGTAGAAATAATAACAAATTCAACCCTGTCATAATTTTTTTATGTAATTCTACAATTTTTGATAAACTGCTACATTTTTGTTTTATGTTAATTTGTGTTGTAGCTACACTTTTGATAAATGTTGAAAACTTCACACCGGTTACTATAGTATCTACGTTATTGCCTCGTTGATCGACGCTTACTAATTGGAGAATCCTCAAAGCGAATAATACAGTTCACGATGAATGAACTAATATCCATTTTTAGATAAATTTCTTATTACCAAGATCCAAGACAGGACGACTTCTGAAGGAGTAGAGATCTTGTCTAATAAAAAGTACACTTCCACATTAAGTATGGAAGTTCACGAAAGGCTACTCTACGACCGAGTAGAAGAGGAGACCGAACGATCTGAAAATCTCACACAAAGTAAATATAGGTTTCTGAAAGCGTGTTTAATTTTTGAAACTATTCAGCTCGATACTATGATGGCTGAAAAATAGCCTGGCTTAAAGACAAACGGGTTAATTGTGTGCTCTACTTGGTCAAAATCTATGAAATAATATTTCCGATACGGAGAACATTTGCAATAACTTTATATATTTTAATAATGGCTTTAATTTCTACTCCATCTCGAGGGGCGTGAGTTAGAGACGATTCTTACCAAAATCTGATGATCAGAAACATTTAGATTTATTGCAATCATAATTAAATCGTCGGCCGGCAAAAAATTTCAGGTCAACGTCATTGTAAAACTATAGATTAGGCAACCCCCTGATTAAATACAAACAGCGTTGATCCCACAGCAAGAAAAACCAGATGATTTCGCTAAAATGGTCTATAAACTCGACGGCATCGTTCGCACCCGGAGTCAGACCTTCAGTTGAATTAGTCGCTCTGCTACTAGTAAGAAATTATGACAAGCAAAGCTAGAGAAAAATTTACACACACACACACACACAGTAAGAACCTTCGCTTTCACAATCGCCATTGAGACGAGTGACTCTTCTTTGAAAAAAAAAACCACGACCAGAAGCAAGCCGCAGGAAAGTTCGTTCCAACAAAACAATCACCAATCACCATGATATCAATTCCAAAACATTTGGTGTTGGTATCACGACAAATTTGGTAACACAACATAAAAATGCTCTGCTACCGGTTCCCAAAGCCAATAAGAATTCAGGTCATTGCGTCAGACCTAAAACAGACGCAAAACTATTGCTACAGAATTCGGTGAATCAACTTACATTTAAGATACCGGCGCTGGTGACATAATCCCGTACAACAGATATGGTTGCTACCGAACAAATCTTAATCCCGATTTAGTTGACTCAACGTTGACTTCAGATTAAGACGTTCATTCACCCTCGCTAATGTTAACCAAATCATCATCGGTGCGGGTTTCCTAACGGAATTCGGTTTGCTAGTGGAACTCAAAAATCACAAATTGATTGATTCATATACCAAACTTTCAATAAATGGTGCAGTAGTTAAAGTTTCGACAACAAAGGTACTGGGTTCAAATTCTACCATAGGACTTGATGCAAATCGAATTTTCATCGTTGATCACGATCGGTGATGTTAATAAACTTAACATAGACCGTCTGTTGGAGTGCAGAATTCAGTGCCGACCCACCGTCCATGTCAGTGGAGCTTGCAACAACAGTAAACGGTAACACATACATAAATATGCGTCATTACCATACATAATCTAGAGTTTAAAATTTGGAAAGAATGAACTCCAGCTAGAAATGATGGATCATGCAAGTCTTTATTCTCGCGAAAATGGATGATGCTCCAAAGTGGGTGAAAACAAATCTTTCAAGTTTATAAAGTCATTGCCAATGAAAAATAAATTCACCCCATAATACAAATTACGTAGTAAGGGTATTTTTGTACACATATTTAGCTATCTAAATATAGTTGACCATTAATGCTTTCAATTTTTTTGACATTTAATCTTTTGCCATCAATTATATACAATGCTATTTATAGCAGCTATTCAGAGAGAGCACAAGAAAATTAATTTATCATTTTTCTTTCATGAATCATGTTTGATGAAAATAAACAAAAAATTAAAAAAAAAACGTAAAGCGTTAAAGTACCCGAAAATGAATTATTATTTCATAATGACACGAGATTTTAACCCCTTATAAAAAAAAGCTTCAATCAAAATATATTAACTTTTGCTTCATTGTTTCCTTTCAACAAATTTTTTTTTCTCCACGACTGGAGTAAATTTTTGATCCGAAAATGTGGCAGCATCTACAAATAAAAAATCAAGTCATTATTCTCACAGCCATGCAAAATCATATAACTTATATTTTTGTTTTGTTGGGTGTGTGTGAGCGCCTTTACACAATAACAGTTCAAATGAGTACCCCATCAACATCACAGAATTATCATTATCATCATAATCAAATTGAGTAAATTTATATTTTTTGTTGTATTTTAAATTGATAAAAACAACTTTAAATGATGATAATAAGAAAAATAAACCAAGCGACCACACAAATAATAATCATAATAATAAGAAAATGACACAGACAAAATAAAATAAAAAAAAAGCTCTCGGTATATATGCGAAGCTTTTTTTTTTTTTTTTTTTGTTTAGGTACTATAAATTTAATGTAATCATTTTATGAATACTCATTATAATAAATTATTACGAGAGATGCTCTCCCTCTCGTCGTCTTGCATATATAAGAACATTATGATTATGATTATTATTCATTTGATTGTTTGTGTGTGCAATAATAAATTTTCCTTATTTTCCGACAACGTAGATGATGACGCTCACCAACAACAAACTATATACATTATAAAGGATGAGAAGCGGTGCGAAGGAAACACAAAAAAAAACAGAATGAATGAATTCATTATGAGGAATATTGTTTTGCTTTGCTCTGTGTGGCATAAAATATGAAAAGCAGCATTATGAAACGGAAGAATAATGTTTTATGAAAATGTAATTATGTTTTGACTTCTCTAATTATGTGTGACTGTGCGCACGGAGTGCAAAAATCGAGTGCACGTGACGCATAATTTAACGTATTATTACAAAAATGTAGCGCAATCAAAACCTAATTAGTGGCCGCAACATCGAATGGTCTAGTAAGTAAATTAAAAAATAGGTTAATTATTAATGTCACAGTACGCTACAACTTACTGTTCTGTGATAAGTGATAAATAAACCAAACGAAGAAACTTTTTAGAATTTGCAAGAATTAAAACTTAAATTTACAAGAGAGCAAGCGTTTCAGATTTAATTTTTAACCATCGCTTTTGGTGATCTTTAACTATTTTCTAGACGGAAAAAATTGCTGTATGAAGGACTTGCAAACCCATATACAGATACCGTTCAATATCTTACTATAACAACAAATATAAATAATTGCTGTGTTTTTTTTTAAATATGATGGAGACCGCGATAATATGAGAAAAATACAGGGAAATTTAAAAAAAGAAATTTACTACAACTTTAACTTACTTTAAGTAATTCATTTTGACATTTAATTTTTGATTTTGTAAACAAATAAATTTTGTTCATAAATAAATAAAAAAATTAACATTTTAAAATGAATCTCGAGGGTAAGAAAATACTATACGTATAGAAAAACATAAAATAATAATTTGATGTTTTTTTTAGTATTTCGTAGATCTGTTCTTAAGTGACGATTACGAAACCGAGGATGGTACGTTTCATTTGTCAATCAAACATTTTTCGGTAAAGCACCACTAACACAAACAAAAATGAAATAAAGAAAATCAAGGCCATTTTTACTTGTAGAATTTAGTATATTTACTTCAAATTTGACTTTTGAGCGAGAGAGAGAGAGAAAAAAAAGATAGAGAGAGAGAGAGAGAGAGAGAGAGAGAGTGAAAAAAAATTGACATTGTATCATTTGTGATATATAACGAATTATTCTGCATTAATATTGCTATTGTTAGGCGTTTTCGAAAATATCCCATGGTAACTTTTGAGTAATTTTAATTTTTTTAAGGTTGATACTCAAGTTACCCTATGATCATACAAACAGTAAGATTACATTTCGCGTGGTAATATCCTTTATATCCTTTCCTTATTTGGAAATATGTTCATTACCAAATTATCTAGAACTCAGAGATGACCGGCCCTGCCTTGGCATAGGGTGTTAGGTTTTCCAATGTGTATAGAACTTTTATTAAGGCGCCTGTTCATGTTCAAAATCATAAGGATTGATGGTGAATATTGATAATCGCGAAAAACATTTTCTATCCATTCTTCAGGCGCCCGTTTGAATATCACGAGGACTGATGGTGAATATTGGTTATCTTGAAAAAAAAACTATCTATCCATTCTTCAGTTGAAAATATGTTGATTACCAAATTTCCTAGATGCGAACTCAGAGAAGATCCCCTATCTTGACATATAGAGTTAGGTGTGCCAATGTGCATAGAACTTATATGAAACGCGTGTCACTTATATGAGACGACCCCTCTCTTGGTATACGGAATTAGGCGTACCAATGTGTATAGAACTTTTATTTAGGCGCCTGTTCAAAAATCATGAGGATTGATGGTGAACATTGATCATCACGAAAACCACTGTCAGTCCATTATTCAGTTTAAAATATGTTCATTACCAAATTTTCTAGTGGCGAACTCATAGATGACCTCTGCCTAGGCATATGAAATTAAATGTGCATATGTGAATAGAAATTTTTAAGTGGTTTGTAACAGTCCTCATCATATGCGAGTCTCAACGTTAATACTAATGATGATGAAGGCTGGTAACAGATATTGTTGTGGTTGATAACCTTGGCGCGGTTTGCTGTTTTCCGGCTATTTCTCTCGTCGGTTCACAAAATCACATCCAAAACTAACGCGCCACTACTTTTCTAGCACCCCCCCCCCCCCACCACCGTTTTATCGATCTAGGATTTCATTATCTAGAAATCAATCGCGGAGGCAACAATCAGGAAGAACATTCATGTTTACAAATGCAACTACAGTAAAACTAAACGGGAAAATTGCAATTTCGGAAGACCCCAAACGAGAAAATTATATAATGTAAAAATATTGAAAAAAAATAGAAAATGGTTGTATTTTATGTAAAAAGAAAATATAATAAAAAAACTTGCGGTTTTAATCATCAACTCACTAGTGATCTGAACGGTTATTCCAACGATATACAATGTGGAGTGATGCTGCACCGGAATCTCGAATCGTTGTATTTACTCCAATTTGCACGTGCACTCGGAATCGTATTGCAACCGTAGGTTGCTACCTCGTAGACTGTATTTTTTTTCACTCTTTATCTATTGTTTGTTTATGTGATTATGTTTGTATAATATTGTGTCGAGGTTAATTATTGTGGATGATAACACACCCAAATGATTAGTATTACGGAGATTTTTATGAATGAAATCCGTTTATGGAGGGCGTTCGTTCTAGGATTGGTTATTATATTCTCGATCCTTTATTATTATTATTATTTATTATTTATGATTATGGATTATTATCTATTATGATTTATTGTTAGATATTAATATTGTTCGATCTCACGAGATTTTAATCACACTTCTCAATATTGTAACGTCCACCATTCACTTTAATTTGAAACGGAACGTACGATAAATCAAATCACCTGAGACGGACCGACGACCGTGGGCTAGGCAAAGAACACACACGAAAACGGCACTATTGAAACAAAAACTATTTTTTTTCTTTTCTTGAATATTAAATTTTTTTTTTTTGTTTTTATTTAGCCAAATTCATGTTTCGTAATATGTTGATGACCGCAATACCCATTATTGAAATTTTTAGAGAAAAAAACAGTTCGCGAAATTGCACTTCAAAGAATTATGATATTTTGTTTGATCAAAGAAATTCTAATACACTTATGTTCTTCGCACTTTAAAGGTAGTAATTATTTTATCTTACATTTCATCTTTTTTTTTTTATACAAAGTCAACACAAAAAGCACCGAAACGGTATAAGTCCACTTTCATGGTCAAACGAAACTCTTCGATACCTCTACAATCGAACGATTATTTACTTATCACTGAATCAATCGAACACAACATTTTTATTTAAATTAACTAAAGTGTACAAATAAGGTTATTAATTTTATTGCCCTTTTTAATATTTAATGTTTATTGCCTCGCGCACGGATGTAAAACAATTATTGCATTAAATAATCGGAATGCACTTAATTAAGAATGCACTGAGAACTATTTATTTCAACAACTACCTAACTGATTAACTGACTCACTGAATATTTTACTTCACTCACTCGACTTGACAACTGATCTAACAGTATTCCCAAAATATATATACTCTCCCAAAATTTTAATTACCAGGTAATTCATAATTTTTTTTTCCTACCATAATAAGCGGATGAAAGTATCTGTGTTAATCGTCGTTTACCATAACAAGGTATAAGTAGGGTGATTGAGAGGAGGATTTCTAGCTCAAAATTAAAGTAGGTCCAGGTGACCAGTTTAGGGTCACAGGTTTGCGGGGAAAACAATATTCACCATCAATCCTCGCGATTTTCGAACGGGCGTCTGAATATAAGTTATATGCACATTGGCACACTAAACTTCATATGCCCAGGGAAGGAGTCATCTGTGAGTTCGCTACTAGGAAGTTTGGTAATGAACATATTTTCAACTGAAGAATGTACAGAAAGCGGTTTTCGGTATGTTCAATAAAGTAGATTTAATTTATTAATAGATTGTGAAGCTTTTTTACTGTAAACAGTAATATAATTTTATAATTTTCTCGGGCTCTTTTTTTCTTTATTTTAACAATAAAATTTTTGGGATGGAATTATTTTTATGTGATTTAGCAAAGACACACACTTTATGAAAAAAAAAAACTTTCCGGGATGGATATTTTGGGCCAACTTTTTATACATAAAAAATTATGTACTAAACAAATTTCTCTGTTACGTCAGTTCAAGAATTATTAAGTTTTTTATGAACTGCGTTGTACTCTACATAAAATCAAGAGTTGCTCACAGTTGTTGAGAACAAGTAAAGATAAGCTTTATTCTACAATATAATGCATCATATTGACTTAGTAAAGGTCTTTAATATTCGATACAGTAAATACGAAGAACAAATATTTTATTATTGTATAAATTGTTCAAAAAATCAAAATATAATATATCAATATGCCAATATATCAATATATCAATAAATCAATATGTCAATATATCAATATATCAATATATCAATATATCAATATACCAATATATCAATATATTAATAAATCAATAAATCAATATATCAATATATCAATATATCAATATATCAATATATCAATATATCAATATATCAATATATCAATATATCAATATATCAATATATCAATATATCAATATATCAATATATCAATATATCAATATATCAATATATCAATATATCAATATATCAATATATCAATATATCAATATATCAATATATCAATATATCAATATATCAATATATCAATATATCAATATATCAATATATCAATATATCAATATATCAATATATCAATATATCAATATATCAATATATCAATATATCAATATATCAATATATCAATATATCAATATATCAATATATCAATATATCAATATATCAATATATCAATATATCAATATATCAATATATCAATATATCAATATATCAATATATCAATATATCAATATATCAATATATCAATATATCAATATATCAATATATCAATATATCAATATATCAATATATCAATATATCAATATATCAATATATCAATATATCAATATATCAATATATCAATATATCAATATATCAATATATCAATATATCAATATATCAATATATCAATATATCAATATATCAATATATCAATATATCAATATATCAATATATCAATATATCAATATATCAATATATCAATATATCAATATATCAATATATCAATATATCAATATATCAATATATCAATATATCAATATATCAATATATCAATATATCAATATATCAATATATCAATATATCAATATATCAATATATCAATA
The DNA here is from genome assembly GCA_932526605.1 of Nephrotoma flavescens. Lineage (NCBI taxonomy): Eukaryota > Metazoa > Arthropoda > Insecta > Diptera > Tipulidae > Nephrotoma > Nephrotoma flavescens. Next base: position 37,714,127 of record OW052222.1, on the reverse strand, counting down.
TATCAATATATCAATATATCAATATATCAATATATCAATATATCAATATATCAATATATCAATATATCAATATATCAATATATCAATATATCAATATATCAATATATCAATATATCAATATATCAATATATCAATATATCAATATATCAATATATCAATATATCAATATATCAATATATCAATATATCAATATATCAATATATCAATATATCAATATATCAATATATCAATATATCAATATATCAATATATCAATATATCAATACATCAATATATCAATACATCAATATATCAATATATCAATATATCAATATATCAATATATCAATATATCAATATATCAAAATATAAATATATCAATATATCAATATATCAATATATCAATATATCAATATATCAATATATCAATATATCAATATATCAATATATCAATATATCAATATATCAATATATCAATATATCAATATATCAATATATCAATATATCAATATATCAATATATCAATATATCAATATATCAATATATCAATATATCAATATATCAATATATCAATATATCAATAAATCAATAAATCAATATATCAATATATCAATATATCAATATATCAATATATCAATATATCAATATATCAATATATCAATATATCAATATATCAATATATCAATATATCAATATATCAATATATCAATATATCAATATATCAATATATCAATATATCAATATATCAATATATCAATATATCAATATATCAATATATCAATATATCAATATATCAATATACCAATATATCAATATATCAATATATCAATATATCAGTATATCAATATATCAATATATTAATATATCAATATATCAATATATCAATATATCAATATATCAATATATCAATATATCAATATATCAATATATATATATATATATATATATATATATCAATATATCAATATATCAATATATCAATATATCAATATATCAATATATCAATATATCAATATATCAATATATCAATATATCAATATATCAATATATCAATATATCAATATATCAATATATCAATATATCAATATATCAATATATCAATATATCAATATATCAATATATCAATATATCAATATATCAATATATCAATATATCAATATATCAATATATCAATATATCAATATATCAATATATCAATATATCAATATATCAATATATCAATATATCAATATATCAATATATCAATATATCAATATATCAATATATCAATATATCAATATATCAATATATCAATATATCAATATATCAATATATCAATATATCAATATATCAATATATCAATATATCAATATATCAATATATCAATATATCAATATATCAATATATCAATATATCAATATATCAATATATCAATATATCAATATATCAATATATCAATATATCAATATATCAATATATCAATATATCAATATATCAATATATCAATATATCAATATATCAATATATCAATATATCAATATATCAATATATCAATATATCAATATATCAATATATCAATATATCAATATATCAATATATCAATATATCAATATATCAATATATCAATATATCAATATATCAATATATCAATATATCAATATATCAATATATCAATATATCAATATATCAATATATCAATATATCAATATATCAATATATCAATATATCAATATATCAATATATCAATATATCAATATTTACCGTACAAGTGGCGTAGTGGTTAAGGCTTCGGCATTTGAACCGTGAGGTACTGGGTTCAAATTCTAACAGAAGAGGCACGATGTAGAGCAATTTTCTTCATCGATTAGATCAGTGATGTTAATAAACAAAACTTAGATCCTCTGTTGGATTGCAGACTTCAGTCCCGAACTACAATCCATCTCAGTGTACAGGTTGACATGGAGCTTGTTACGTGCAGATGGTATACTATAATTGTATGAATAGGTAAATGGGTGGGAGTGTGCGTGAATGAAAAGGGATGATTAATCCTTTCTTTTTATAGAAAAAAGAAAAATTGTGCTGGCGATAGTAACACATGGAATTAATATGCTTCCAACCGGTCGGTTGTGTTTCTTGCTATGTGTGGCCTGGTAGTGTCATGTATTACGATGAATACTGATATGATTTGTGTTGATAATGAAAGTACGACAGGTTCCAGAATTTCATTGATGTAACTAGCTGCCGATAAGTTCAGCTGTTTTCGATCGCCACAATTCTAAGAATTTCGACGTTATCAGGTTGCTTCCATAATTCTTGTGTTTCTAATATCTGGTGGAATTCGAATCTTGACTCATCACTAAACACTTTCATTCACTAAACACATCACTAAACACATCACAACTTTGGACCATTGGACCACTGCCCTTCTGTCCAATTTCCATCTCTCAACTGGCGGTGAATGGTTTGGTCACTGTCTAGTCCTAATTATTTGGTCACTAATATAAATATTTCAGTTATTCACCGGCGTGATTGCAATTGTCGGGCAGTTAAAGTTGGCTCACGGAGGACTTTCGGCAAATATTGCTATTGATATTGATATTGATATTAATATTAATATTGATATTGATATTGATATTGATATTGATATTGATATTGATATTGATATTGATATTGATATTGATATTGATATTGATATTGATATTGATATTGATATTGATATTGATATTGATATTGATATTGATATTGATATTGATATTGATATTGATATTGATATTGATATTGATATTGATATTGATATTGATATTGATATTGATATTGATATTGATATTGATATTGATATTGATATTGATATTGATATTGATATTGATATTGATATTGATATTGATATTGATATTGATATTGATATTGATATTGATATTGATATTGATATTGATATTGATATTGATATTGATATTGATATTGATATTGATATTGATATTGATATTGATATTGATATTGATATTGATATTGATATTGATATTGATATTGATATTGATATTGATATTGATATTGATATTGATATTGATATTGATATTGATATTGATATTGATATTGATATTGATATTGATATTGATATTGATATTGATATTGATATTGATATTGATATTGATATTGATATTGATATTGATATTGATATTGATATTGATATTGATATTGATATTGATATTGATATTGATATTGATATTGATATTGATATTGATATTGATATTGATATTGATATTGATATTGATATTGATATTGATATTGATATTGATATTGATATTGATATTGATATTGATATTGATATTGATATTGATATTGATATTGATATTGATATTGATATTGATATTGATATTGATATTGATATTGATATTGATATTGATATTGATATTGATATTGATATTGATATTGATATTGATATTGATATTGATATTGATATTGATATTGATATTGATATTGATATTGATATTGATATTGATATTGATATTGATATTGATATTGATATTGATATTGATATTGATATTGATATTGATATTGATATTGATATTGATATTGATATTGATATTGATATTGATATTGATATTGATATTGATATTGATATTGATATTGATATTGATATTGATATTGATATTGATATTGATATTGATATTGATATTGATATTGATATTGATATTGATATTGATATTGATATTGATATTGATATTGATATTGATATTGATATTGATATTGATATTGATATTGATATTGATATTGATATTGATATTGATATTGATATTGATATTGATATTGATATTGATATTGATATTGATATTGATATTGATATTGATATTGATATTGATATTGATATTGATATTGATATTGATATTGATATTGATATTGATATTGATATTGATATTGATATTGATATTGATATTGATATTGATATTGATATTGATATTGATATTGATATTGATATTGATATTGATATTGATATTGATATTGATATTGATATTGATATTGATATTGATATTGATATTGATATTGATATTGATATTGATATTGATATTGATATTGATATTGATATTGATATTGATATTGATATTGATATTGATATTGATATTGATATTGATCAGATTTATAATAATGATACAAACTTTGAAAGTGACACTATCAAATAAGTGAAGTTGGACAACCACGTTCATTTTAGAAAGTCATTTCTTTATAATGTTCGAGAACGATTGTCGTTTCATTTTTGATTGTTGTTTGACACTAGATAAGTTCCAAATATACTTCTCCTTACTTAATCACAAAGCATTCGGGATAATATACTTGGAGTTGACCTGCTAATGCTAATTGGTTTCCTCCTTACTCCATACTGTAGTGCACTCAAATTGAAAAGATATTTTGGTATAATAATTATAACCGGATGTTCTTTTTATAAGCACAACTTGTGTATATTTGGTTTTAATATCTGTTGGCATCTGATGGTCCAAGGTAGCTCCTTCATATATGAAAGCTATTCTAAAGAGTGTAACAATAAAAATTTTGAATTTTACGTGACCGATTTTCAGCAATTCTTTAGCTTGTTAAAAACAGGGTTTTATCACTAACGTTACCCTTGCCATTGATTCAAAATTAAGACCTCTTAAAAATATAGAGAATGGTTGCTTACATTGACAATGCAGGATGCAGGCAACAAGTTTTACCTGCGATATCATAGTTTCATAGTACCGCGTTTTTGTGAAATGGTGGCGTAACCCGGAAGCAATTTTACAGATGCGACTTACATTAACAAATTCATATTTTACTAAAGTTGGCCTTGGTTTAAAAAATCTATTGAATATGTGCCGTTGTTTTTTAAAGATTTGAATGTCGTTCTAACATCCTTTCGGTTTCATTGTACTTCGCATACAACTAACATTTCCGTTGTCCAGCTTTGTTATGGAAATTGGAAAATTGGATTTTTTGCAATATGGTCATTGTCATATGTGAATTTCACTGTTGACGCTGATTCTGAGTTGTCAGAAAACATGGTATTGTGTTGTATGCGTTTCCCACCACCAATGAGAAGTATCCATTAGTTCGTAAGAAATCAATTTCTAGTGAACCAGTCATCTTTCCATGCCCAGCTAACAAATTCTATGCTTGGTTTAAAATTGGAATAAAAGTCGAGTGACTAATAAAATCAAATCGAAAACGTTTCTTAAAATTTTTATCAGCCTAAGCTTCTAATACTAAGTTCTAGTATAGTTAACACAAGCTAATGTTTTTGAAATATTTTCATTAGATAATTTGCCGATTAAAATTGCTATAATTATGGAAAAATTTTGTGGATAATGAGAAAATTGATGCATGTGCTGCATAAATAAAACATTCTTTGATTAATAATTATTTAACTTCATTAAATCTTAATTAAAAGCCATGAAAATTCATATTAATTACATAGCATAATAATTCTAATGGCATCAAATTTCATTTGAGATGAGAAACCATTTAATATAAACCCCATTAACCCTTTTTTATATATTTATACGTACAGTCTTAAATTATGTATTTATCCAACGATGAAAGTATATTTATTTAGAGTAATCAACTTTGATTTTACCACTCCACTTAATATATTTTCGTAAAAAACACATAACAAAATCCATTATATGATGTATTCACGAACCCCAAAAAACTCTGAACCGCAAATTTTTTAACACTAATTTTCTTTTATACACAACGATCATTCGTCACCATTATAATATCCTCATTAATCATTTTCATTTCAGTTTTCTTCACTATATTTACTCTCATCTAACTATAGTTTGTTGTGCGGTTGGTCGAAATTAAGTGAGGTGTTATTTTTCGGATTATATTCTCATGACATCGAAATAGCGCATAAAATAGCAACGACTTGATACACTATCACAACAACAAATATAAACTGACGTGATTATATCAATTTAATAAACATTAAAACTAGGCAAAAAAAAACCAACAAACATCATCATCATCATCATCGACCAATGTTAAATTAACTAATAAATAATAATAGCAATGTATACTGATAATGTTATTATAGTTTAGCTTAACACACACACACACCAAACAAATTATTTATAAATCGAAAAGCAACTAAATTCACACCTCATACCTACGAGGATATACCATATACTCCCGACGATCCCTCGTTATGTATATATAACATGTACACAAAAATACCGTCCAGTCTATTAATAAAATATTTGATTTTGGTAATTTTATCACACAACACACATATCACACATCTAACCATGATGACATATCGTTGACATACCAAAATTAGGGACTTATTTCAGACAATCTACTGGGTATAGGTATGTTGTATAATGTTCGAGTATTTGTCTACGAGCTGATGATGTAGTTGTTGTTTATACGTGATTAATGACTTTTTCTAAAGCAAAACTTTTATCCTTAAAAATAAAACAAAAAAACCGAACAGAAGAAAACCCAAAAGGAAAACCTTAAAAAAGGAAATCATATTGGATTAGTGTTTTTGATAGAAATCTACTTTGGATCTATGTGTGATACGGATTTTGTGTTTGGTCAGGGTTTTCCTTTTTCTGTTATTGCTGCTACATTTAAACCATATTATAATGCTAGAGGATTTTTTTTACAGCTGGATATACGGAAGTTACCGATTTAAAAAGGTTATAATGTACACGGGCACAAAAAAATATATCCTGTATGAGATAAATAAATAGTGTTAAAAGGATGGTTTTAAAAAAAATTTGTTTATTTCAGTCTAGACAGAATGCGAAGCGAAAATAATTTTTCCCTATTTCTGAAAATTTGTACTAAATATATATTTGAATAAAACGTAGAAAAAAAAAGAAAATTCGAGCATCACAAAAAGATTAAGGGTCGTGAGACTTGTCTGTTTTAAATTTATGATTAATTGATTTCTTTAAAGCGTTGGCACGTAAGGCTGCGAACCAATAGTCGCGTAAATTGTTTATCAGATAAAGATCGGTTTTAGTACAGAATTTTTAATCAGGTCGTAATACAGTTTTTTTTTAAATAATTTAATTTATCCGAAAATTTACTAAAATTTGACTGTTGCCCAGCAATTGGTATGATGCCTTTATTTTTGTATAAATTAAAACAAAAAATAGAGGGGTGGATATGTTGTGGCCAAGACTCGTCTGTAATATACAACTGTTGATCAATAAGTACTCGTGTTTGAAAACAGATAGCGTTGCTGTGCTAAGTCAAAAGACACCATACTAGATTTGCAGTCAAGTTCACAGTGTAGTTTTTATTTGACTTGTATCAATCGTGCGACGTGTTGAAAAACGTTAGAATGGTTCACGACATAATTTGCTTGGTAGGCTAGTCTTACAGAACGGCACAAAATATTTTAAATGATAAGATAAGTGTAAGAAATGTGTCGGCTCAAACGAGGACGTCATCGCCGATATAGAGCGTATTTTGAAGAGTTTGAGAAATAGTATTTTTTGGATGGGTTAAAGAAACGTCAGAAACGTTGGGAAACGTGTACCCGCCTAAAAGAAAATTATGTTGAAAAATAAAACATAAAAATTTAAAAAACTTGCGTCATCATCCCTAACACGGGTACTTGACGGGTAGAGTTGACTTCTTAAACTAAATATTAAACTTACCGGACTTTTTGTAAAACTGTCTTACAATTAAAAAGTAATATCGCTGATTAAGTTTTAGAAACCAAAAAGATCTATCCTTGTTCATGGAAAAATTGATTTTAAAATTAATTTAAATCTTTTAATCGTTGCAAAAAATCAAAAAAACTCCCATAAGTGGCAGTTATGTTTTGAAAAAATACTCAATCAACGATTGATGCATGGATAAAATGAAAACAATTTCCAAACTATGCAAATTTTATTTCCATATTTTGGGTAAGGTTTTTCGTTTTGCCATATGGAAATTTTGAATGAAAGAATTGGGTACAATCGGTTCAACGTAAGGTTATTTTATAAAAGTCAAAAGTCCTTTATCAAGAAATTGTTTTTTATGGTGGCCTTGCCATGTAATTTAAATACAAAATCAAAATAATCGGCGAATGGTTTCGGTCCTATGAATAATAAGCAATATTTCAACGGTTTTTGCACGAAAAATCAATTAAAAGTGGCTTTCGAAAAGGTTAAGATTCATAAAGGCATAGCATTGTATGATGGTCTTGGCATGTGTTTACCAAAGATAATAAAAGTTCTTAAAATATTTTAACATAACCTCAACTAGATAGGGTATTAGTTGCGAACCTATCAGTTCGAAAAATTAATCAAAAGCTCCCCATTCAGGGAAATGAAAACTTTAGAGAATCTCCGATCATGTTAAAATATATTAAGAATTCTTTGGTCAACTGAGATATCCCTAAAAATTTAAACTGGACCTCAGGAATAAAGAGTGTAAGTTGGAGACCATGTTAGTTAGAAAAGATATTCAGAAGCTTTTCGTTCAATTGCAAAGTCGAGATTTATACAGTTTTATAAGATAGCCAAATATATTTCTTATGTCATTGTGATATCCCTAGAAATCTTAACGCAACTTCATTTGTATGAGATGCTCATTAAGGACCAGGGCAGTAAAATAAAATCAGGAGCTCCCAACTTTGGGGCGGGGACACTTTATAGAATTTTTTAATCTGACTAAACATTAGGCCAATTGAGATATTTCTAGCGAATTTAACACAACATTAGCTTTGTGGGGTGTTAGATGCCGATTATGTCAGTTAAAACATAATAATTAATTACAAATAATTTTGAATTATGAAACAATATAGTAAAAATTCTTGGGCCAACAGTAATATAATACAATCAAACCACATTTATAAACAAAAGTAAAATATTAAAAATATTAATAGATATGGAACCCAGCGTTCGTTCATCTGTCACGGATGCGTTCCCTGTCTTCAATTAATGTTAAAACTATTTTTCAGATAAAACAAAAAGTAATTATCGAAGAATTTATGTAATTTAAAACAAGAGAACCTATTGAATTTAATCTGTTCAGATTCCATAAATATGTTGATGGTTTAGTAGGATCAAAGAATTGGAAATGATTCAACAACTTGGTGTAATCTTATACGTTTCTAAATATGTGCTTAAAACCGACAAGGTCAAAATTCCGCTATTACTAAGGCAAATTATTCCTCAAAGTATTCCTCAAAGTCTTACACTCTATATACTACCCAGAAGCATACTTACTGCTGAGCCTTCAGTTGATGTAAAGAAAAAGGAGACATACACATCACCCCGACAATCATCAACGGCAACATAATAATGCCGGAGGGAGTTGATCACTGCAAAGATTGGTCTGCAATTTTTAGAATCTGTATCTAATTTAATTAGAACAGAACACCTTAGCGCATAGGAAAAAAATGTAACTTCAAAGTTATCCCATCAAAATGAGGAATTGTGAAAAACACATCTTTACAAAAAGAGAGTAATACCATTATGGAGGACACAAGGAGGAGGTCAAAAGACAACTCGTTAAAATGTTACAGGATGAAATCATTCGTCCAAGCTTCTCACCCTGGTCGTCTCCTATTTGGACACTAAAAGACCGATGCCAGCGAGAAAGTTAAGCGGCAATTAGTAATCGACTATCGCAAGTTAAATAAAAAGACTATTAAAGATCGGTACCCGCTACCAAACATCACCAACATTCTCGATAAATTAGAGAATGTATATATTTCTCAAACCTGGGTCTGGCATTCATTTTCCACCGGAAAGAGGTGAGAAAACAAAACATCTGTAAAACCGCATTGTCCGTCGACCAAGGGCACTACGAATATATAAAAATAACTTTTGGTTCAAAGAATGCCCCTTCAACGTTTCAAAGGGCCATGGATATTGTGTTAGGTGAGCATCAAGGTAAATTTAGCTTATGTTACTTGGATGAGAACATAGTGCTCTCGACGTCACTCCAAGAATACATAAATTAAAGCAAGTGTTTCACAAATTAAATAGACTAATTTAAAAGAAATTCTTAAAATGGAGAAACAAATTATAAGCTGTTTCCTCTGGGATATTATCGAAATTTTATAAATAGCTTCCCCGATGTTGTTTTGGGGCTGCGAATGCTATTGCTGCTTTACAAAAGTCTCCAATGGACGGAAACCAAGCATTCGCTATACACACTTTTTTTTGTATATGTTTTTTTTGTATAAATAAAATTTTGTTATTTTTATTTTTTTTATTTTTTTTTTTTGCCTTCGCTCGACAATGTAAATTTGGCAACTGAACTGACTGACAATATTTTTCTAAACGCTTAATGTAATTGCTATAATAATTTAGAACAGAAAACCTTAAAGTATAACAATTTTAAGTTATAATCAATTTATACAGGTGGCACTAGTTATAAGCAAGAATATTGAATACAAATAATTTAAGAAACGTCAATAATTTGCCATTTGTTTTGATTTGGTAAGAACTATAATTTTTTACTTTTACAATAATTAATTTAATTAATTGATAATTTCTATTTCACATAAATGACATAATCAACAAAATTAGGCTAAGTATAATTAAATTACATATTGTACATTTCTACAACAATAATAATAATACATGATTTTTAATTACAGATACACAACGATAAAGTTGGACATCCAGCTGGAGTATTTGTTCTTCCTTCGTTTTATAAATAAATACAGTGCGCAGACCAATTAGTGTTTTATTTTTACTTGCAGGTTACTTCAATCGGTCTAGATGTGCTACCGAAACAGATGTTACTAAATGACTAACGGAACATTTGAGGAAAGGCAAGGAATTAATCCTTGATGCAAGGTATATACAAAGTTGTAATAGTGCCGATTTCCCCAAAGAATTTATCTTTACTACTGATGCAAGTAACGTAGCTATTAGAGCGGATCTCCCGCAAGGTTCCATGGGAAAAGATAAACCTATTTTTTACGCATCCAGAACCTTAACGATAACGTAGTCAAATTAATCCATTAAAGAAAAGGAATATGTAGCCATCGACTGGTCCATAAGTCCGCTAGCATGGCTCTTCAATCTCAAAGAACCAAACTCGAAATTGGTTCAATGGAGAATAAAGTTAGAGGAATACGACTTTCGTGTATAAGAAATCGTATATAAGAAGGGTGTCAAATATACATGTAGATGCATTATCATAGATTCAACCCGAACCTGTTACAGTTTATAATATTAACAGTTCAGATATATCTGACTTCTCTATACGACGGATACAGAATTTTAAGTTTCAGCCACTAATTCTCCGATAAATCATTTCAGCTCACAGTCAATAATAACAATCGACCCTGAAACTCTAGGATCAAAATCATTCATGAATTTGGTAAATACAGGATAATAATTTCTATGTCTAACCATCACTTACCAACAGTACAACTTAATATCTGAAAATTAGTAATGAAATAGTAACGGGTATTATGTGTGACGATATAGTCTCCGAAATAGCTAAAGAAGCTTTTCAAGAAAAAATCGGGAAAACTTAAAAAAATTATTTAGTAAGAACTCATATCCTTCTAACAGACGACCTACCTAAAAAACCTAAAGATTATCCCCATTTCCTCAATCAACATTATCCTTGATGAACAAATTAATCAATACATTCTTGAACTACGCAATGAGGTGGAAAACATTGGTGGCAATAAACAATCGTGACGATCAATGTTGGACACTTGGGTAATTGTATAACATACTAATGCAAAAAACGGCCCGGTGTAACCACACTAACTTCGACCTAAAAAATGAAATCAATAATCTTATATGGGGAAAACTATAAATGGCTACAATGGAAGAACTATAATTTACATCTACGTGCTATCATCAAAAACATTAAGTTAAAAGTTTTACAAAAAAGACTGTTCTACTGAAAGGTTTATCGCAAATATTCTGCACTAGGTGGTAGTAAATGTTCTGCTGAAAAGATTTTCATCGATACAACTTCTATCTATTTCAAATACAACATGCGGATCGTCACTAATAATTGTTCTTGAGAAAGGTTACCCAACTGAACCATAAAAAAATTATTATGAAGTACATTGTGACAGCGCTTGGTTTGCCCCATCACAATGGTACAATACTTTTTCGGTTCACTGTAAAATTTATCGATCTGTTTTATAGCACAAATAATTATCGATTGTCGATAAGAATTCGATTGTGTTAGTCATGATGGACGAGAAGAAAATATTTTTTTTGATGGTGGGTTGGTTACTTTCTTTTGCGAGTCAGTTAAGATATAATTTTTCAAGTGTGCGGTACAAAAAAAAATATATTGGGATCTGACAAGATCAAGTTCAGCAAAGTCGCGTTGTGCTTAGTTTCTAGTTTATTTATATAAGTGATAATATTATAATGGGAAAAAATACCATGTGCGCCTGAAAAAAAAAAATTAGAAATTATCCCATGAAATGAACGATTAAGTTTTTTTTCAAAGAAAAATATTTTTGAAAATAAAACAAAATAATTTAAAAAAAAAACATCAAAATGAACGATTGGGTGGTATCCGCGCCTTAGCATTAAATATAAGTTTTGTATCCGCGGGTTTTTTTTCTCTCGGGTTTAACAAGGAAAAAGGACTATATTAAATAAGCTAAATTTGAAAACTATTTTTTTTAAATATTAAATGTGTAGTAAGAATAAGTTTAATGTTTCTTTTTGGTCTCAGAATATGAAGTTTTTTTTTATTGAAAAACATGGTGGACATTTTATTTGTACAAGACCATACAAGACCACATTTTTTTTATAAGTGAAAATTAATTTAAAAAAACATTTTTAATTAAAGTTGGCGCTAAGCATAAATAATGAAAACAAATAATAAAATAAAAGACAAATAGTATTAAGTGATTTTAAACGAATCAAGTGAAGATTTTGATTCATAATTTGAGACAGTGAATATTTTAATTTATATAACGACGAAAATGGAGTTTAAACTTAATTAACCCAGTTTGTGTAATTTTCCCGAGTTGTTGACTGGCTGCTTTCGAGTTTAAAACATTCATTCATAAAGTCATTAAAAAAAAATATAAAATTATAAAAAATACGTAAACTCTATACAAAATTAATAATAAAGACATACAAAGAAATAATAAGTATTGAAACCTCCATATAACGGATAAACGGAGCAACACAGGGCCGGCCCTCCCATAGAACAGTATGAACAGCTTGCCGGGGTGCAAACATTTCAGCGCGCCAATATATTTAAAAAAAAATTATTTATTAGAAAATATTTAATTTTAAATTACATTTTACTATACCGCACAACTCTATTAAAATTTGCAGAATAACTTTACATAGTCATTACATTCCATATACACAAAAATATTTTCATTTTCAGTAAAGAATTTTAACGTTGTTCATAGTTCATATGTAAAGAAAAAATATCAATAAAAATTCCCCACCATTCCTTATATAAAAGCATCTCGCTCATGAACAGTATTTTTATTGTGAGCGCAAGTACAACGGCTTGTATTTATACACTTGCGTGGATTTTGAATGAACATAATTTTACGCATACATATAGATAATTAAAAAATAATATCACAAGTATAACAAAACGAAAGTAAAAATTGAGCACAGTATTTTCCTTCGTTTTCATCCAAAATTAACGAAAGTTAAACTTCACATTATAATGATAGTGTTTGTAGTGTATATGTATTATATACATATGCGTATACGAATGGCGTTATTTAGTTTATTGTGAGAACGCTTATAGTAACTTTTAACGGTGCGGATACATTTGTCAACTTTGATATTAATTTAATTGAAGATAGGGAGGCTGTAAAACAATTGGTAATGTAAAGATTCATTCGAGATAATTTTGTACAATCCTATATATTTTGTTTTCCTATTTTATATTTAGAAATCATTATTTATGAAGCAAGATGGCCACGATCAAAAAATGTGCATTAGGGCAAACTTTACAGAGCTGTTCACCGAAGAGCTTAGCTGCAAGTTTACGTTTAACGGTCAATAAAGATAATGTGAGGTATGGTTTACGTTACTCCGTGTTAAATTTAATAATTATAATATTATTTTCAACATTTTAGATTGTACTATGGAAAAATTTACGAACTCTATCGAAACCGATTTAATATTCACAAATTAATTTTATTATATAAAAGACAAACAAGGAAAATTATTTTTTAAAAAAATCTAGTGTAAATATTAGAGATTAAAAAACTGAATAATTTAATCGAAATGTATATATATGTGCATATGTCCAAAGTAATCAATAATGAATTAAAATAATGAATTTAATAAATCATTTTATATTACAAAAACAAAAATATTTTTTTTAAAACATTTAATTTTACAACCAAAATTTGAAATTGCCGTTTTAACAAACACAAGCACAATTGTTCCCGCCAAATATTTCTCAATACGCATACACATGCAATAAAATGTTTATAATGAGTTTCGTCCAGTTTCGAATTTTCGCGACACGTTTCATACGTTTTATTTTAATAAATTGCAACTCAAACTTAGAAAAATACTAGACTAAGTTTAGTACTTAAGTACGACTATCGCCAGAAAAATTAAAAGTAAAAATACTTGGGATGCCTAATAATGAAGAGCGAATAAAGAGTATTCAATATAGAAAAAGGGGAATAGAAAAAAACAGCAAGTCATTTTTTCCACGTCAGTTTCTCTCAATTTTGTGTTTACACTTTCCGTTTGCACAATTCACAGAATAAAAATACTGTTCATGAGCGAGTTGTTTTTATATAAGGAATAGTGGGGGATTTTTATTGATATTTTTTCTTTGCATATGAACTATGAACAGTGTTAAAATTCTGTGCTGAAAAATTTTTGAATGATGCATTGCATTTTTAAAATGTTGTATTTGTAATATAATTTTATATAATTTTTATTTTTAATTCAAAACAGACGCATAGAATAAAACTGAATCAATCATATTTTAATTTACTGATAATGTGAAGTTAAAAATAATGATGTGATTAAAATTTTATGCAAATTTTAAATATGTATATTTTTATAAAATAATAAATAAGTTTCATATGATTGTTGTTCATGATTGTCTGGAGGAAAAGTATTGTATTAAAAAAGTTAAGTTTTGTAATGTCGTCAAGATATTCATCACATTCACAAAATTGGAAATACATGACTAATTTTTATATCATTATCTTATATATTAATACGCTTAATTTTTGGTTTGTGCTCCCTTTTTAACCTATTTCCCGTGCGCGTATCTTAATGAAACATATATCAGGTGAAAGGTATTTTGTCATATATGTGCAGAATATATGTTTTATTAAGGAACGTGTACGAGAAATAGGTGTAAAAGCCAAGAAACGTTTTTCCTATACTGTACATCTTGTATATTAATCACGATGCCAGAATGTCATGACAAAATATGTTTGTTTTGAATTAAACCGTGACAATGACAATATTTATTAATACTACTGATGTTTTTGTCATAAAACCGATTTTTCTTTTTGTGTTTTTGGTTCAACGCGGTGAGTATTCTCCTTTTTGATTTTTTTATATAGGTCGGTTGTGTTTTTTAACGCAAGAATTTTTATATTTTAAATAGTGTATTCTACTATGCCTCGACGGCATACATTAACCGGTCGGATTGAACGACGAAGTAATAGAAACAGATCAATACGAAATATGAACAACCCGGTCCCAGGGCCATCATGAGCCACTCTTTCATGAATCTCTCAAGACGCGCTCAACATTCCAAGTGGATCTCCAGCAGACGCCTTCCTCACATTTGAAGACCAGGTTCCAGGCGAAGAGACGGAGCGAGATCAATTCGATTTTACTGTAAGTTTTCAAGAGACACATTTTGCGATTTGCGATCTTATTCATTTTTCTATTCAGGAGCCTTTTCCCGGTTACGGCATACAGGAAAATGGAGGCGAGCCAATCCCTATGAAACTAGATGTAAGTCCGTCATTTTGTTTTATATTTTTGAAAACTCGCATTTTTTTTTTCTTTTTAGGAGCATTTTGATCCTGTGAGCGTACTCCAACATTCAAACCTGGCGGGAAATAAGACGCGCGCGGCATTCCGAAGTACTCGGGAAATTCAAGCCCGCTATCTAGGTTCGATGGGCGTGGTTTCTCTGGCGCGCTATTCTTCCAGGTAGAGAAGAAAGGTCTTGGTCTCGGCTTCAATCGCGGCTGTGGTAAGCTAAGGTTTATTTAAGCGTAAATTGTAATGCAAGTTCATATTTTATTATCCTTTTGTACATTTCTTATTAAATATTTAATAGCGTATTTGAATTTACTTTATTTTTGATAAAAATACATCAAATTTACATCTTAAAAAATGTTAATCATTTCTTAACCAAAAATTCAATAAAATGTAATCACGTGACTGATTATTTAGTCACAGGTCAGCTAGTTATTATAAATATAAGAAGTAAAATTATTTTAATAATTTAATAAAAATTCCAAAAACTTAATTTCTAGAATCCTAGTTTCCACAAACTGTAAAAAAAATAAAACTGAAAAATATTTTTTACGCTGAATTACCAATTCGATAGTAATATTTAACCTTCTTATTTATTTTTTAAATATATATTTTACCTACGTGGGACACCTCGTTAAAAAAAATGTATTGCAAGTCCTACCTCACGGATGATGTGGAAACGGATTATTTAAGACAAACCTTTCCTTAGGGCGGCATTTTTGAACAGTGCACGGGGTGCCGGCCCTGAAGCAACAGTATCGTACAATACACAAAAATTGCATAACATAATTTTTAAATAATAATATAAGTTAATCGCAAGTTGGGACTTATGGCCACTTCAATCAACATAATCTATATCAACATCAACATACGAAAACATCCTCATGCAACACAATATAAATAAACCAAGTAAATTCTTTCGTAATTTTCTTTGATTTCGTTTAAATTTTCATTGTTACTTATAAGTGCAATATTCATTTTATTTATTTATATAAATGGTGACGGGTAGATTAAACTATAGGTCTTAGATTATAGGTAATAGTAGTTTAGGAACAGCTGTTCTTTTGAAAGTTTTTTTAATTTGATTCGATTTAATTTAAAGTCTCTTGCTTTTCCTTAATTTTCAATTCTTGATTTTCATTTTTTTTATATATATAATTTATAATGATTTTTTTTTAATTAAATTCTTGTTTGAATAATTGTTGTCCTGAATTAACAATAAATGAGTTTTATACTTCTCACTTTAATTAATTTGGTTAAGTTATTTTTCTTTGGTATGAGATTTTTCCGCTTTATCGTTCTTTTATGTTCGTTCTTATGAAAAGTGAAATGAAATAAATCAAAACAGATAGAGGATGAACTAAGGTAACGGTAGGTATAGCAAATGGATAGGTAGGTAGTCAGAACTAATCCCTTTAGCGGTTACAACTGATCCACATATACTCTGGGAAACCCCACGACTTCCCCTGATGCTTAGCCGGCAACAACCGCTCCAGAGTCCCTGTGTGGATCAATTCTGATAATGTGGAGTATAACCCGAAATTAACGTTTTGGGTTATGCAAAATATTACAACATGTCAACTTATTAATTTCCAATTTCTAGTAATAAATTCTAGTGCGTTCCTTAAGCTAGCAGAACCCATTCAGCACAATATTACAAGATATGGATAATTATAGGCTAATTAAATACTCTATTAAACATTTTTGGGCTCAGGCTCTTTCAACTAAAACTATCGGTTTTGCTAGCCTTAGAAAAAGTGAGCAGAGCATATAAGTAGTTGAAGTTAGCCGAAAAATGTCAGCCCGAAAAAATGGTGCGTTTATCGGATAAAGTGTAGCTATCCCGAAAAAGCGTAAATTTAAGTAGAAAATGTAGCTCCATCCCGAATTAAAATTTCATCGCTTTATCAAAATTTCAATTGTAAGCTAATTTTGGTATTGAAGAAAATGCAATTATAATTTTTTAATATAAAATAATAATTAATATAAAAAAATAAGATTATTTAACGCAGATTATCAAGATCATTCAATTTGTTAATAAGCGATTTAAATTATCATCAATCGCAATAAAAATAGAATTCTACGTTTACGAGTTTTTATAGGAATATAAAGCAACTATTCAATATAGAAAACTAAATAAATTGGACTAAATAAAACAAAATTCATAAATTGGATAACCAGTGGACCATATCATGACGATAGAGCACGATTTTTAAACCCTTTCGAATTTAAAACTCCACCTTAATTCAAAATTTTCACTATTTTGTAAAATTCTCTTGGAAAAGGTTACAAAATTATGCTCTATGGTCATGATGTGGACCAGAGGTTATCATGACATCTTGGTGTGACAAATACATATCTGGAGGTTTGTGCAATTACAAATAAATATCTCTCTAATAATTCGATTTACTTATTATTTATGAATATTGTTTTATTTAATCCAATTTATTTAGTTTTCTATATTGAATAGTTGATTTATATTCCTATAAAAATTCGTAAACATAGAGTTCTATTTTTATTGCGATTGATGAAAATTTAAACCGCTTATTAACAAATTTAATGATCTTGATAATCTGCAAATTAATTAATCTTATTTTTTTATATTAATAATGGGAGCTGCTTTTCTACAGAAGTGCAAGCTGCAGAATAACATTTTTTTAATGAAAAATTTGCATTACATCTTCAATACCAAAATTAGCTTACTATTGGCGATGAAATTTAAATTCGGGATGGAGCTACATTTTCTACTTACATTTACACTTTTTCAGGATAGCTACACTTTATCCGAGAAACGCACTATTTTTTCGGCTTGACATTTTTTGGGCTAACTTCAACGATTTGAACTCATATCAAAAATTAATTAAAAACAATTCAATTAGTTTTAGGTTCAGTAAATGCCCTATTCAATTTTTTTTATTCGTTTTAGAAAAAGCATTATGCTTTCTCACTTCAGAGCTTGCCGGATCCAAACTAAAAATTATAGGCTCCTCTGGTTCTTGACTAAGATTTAGGTCATTTTATTTAGAGCTAGCAGAACCTAAACTGAAAATCGGACCAAAGCCAATATTAGAACGCAAAACAAGATCAATTGATATACAAATAATTTCAGGATCAGTATGGCTCAATAAAATGCCCCATTAAAAATGTTGGGCTCCACTCGTTCTTTCCAAATTTCAGGTCACTTAATTTATAGCTAGCCAAATTGAAAATCGAACCAAAACCCAAATTTGGACGCAGAACAAGAACAGTCTACATTCATATAATTTTAGGATCGTTACGGCCCAATTAAATATTTCATTAAACAATTTTGGGCTCTACCCGAGCTTGAACAACGTTCATGCCATTTAATTGAAAACTAGAAGAAACTTAATCGACATACAAATAATTTAGCCTTGTTCCAATAAAAAAATTTGGACTCTACTCATTCTTGACTGAATTTCATGTAATTTAATTTAAAGCTAGCAGAACCTAAATCAAAAATCGAACCAAACACCGAAATTAGAACGCAACTCAAGATCAATTGGCAAACAAATAATTTTGAACTTATAGCCTAATCAAATTACCCATTCAAATTTTGGGGCTCCACTCACACGTAATCAAACTTCCGGTGATTCAAATTAAAACTAGCACAACGCAAACCGAAAATCAAAACAAAACCAAAACTAGAACGCATTTCAGATCAATTGACATGCAAATAATTTTAGACTCATTATGGTACAATCAAATGTCCCATTAAACAATTTTGGGCTCCACTAGTTCTCGACCAAACTTAAAGTGATTTAATTTAAAGATAACAGAGTCTGCTAGTTTCAAAATAAATGACATAAAGTTTGGTCAAAAATGAGTGAAGCCTAAAATGTTTCATGGAGGCTAATTATAATTTCGGTTTTGGTCCGATTTTTGAATTGGGTCCTGCTAGCTTTGAAATGATAAAACCTTATACTTTTTCTAGAACGAGCAAAATAAAAAAAAATTAATTGGGTGCTTAATTAGCCCAAAATTAACATATAATTTTCCAGGTGTTTTTAAATCATTTGTGCTTGCTTTCTGATTACTTATTCTAGAGCTAGCAGACCTCAGTATTTTTAATTGGTAGGGATGGAAGCCAACCTTTTTAAATTGAGCTTTTAATTAGCGTACAATTACCCTATAAATATTCATACTATCTTGTAATATTACACTGTATGGGTTCTGCTAGCTTTAGCGACGTAATTCTATTTAATATGTTGCTAAAAAAGTTTAAGGACGTTTACAGCATATCAAATGTGTTCCAAATTTAGTAAGACCATTTACGTAATTAAAAGCGCGAAATCGAAAATATCCAACAACAAATTGATGTCATAAATTTCATAATTTGTCATAACCGTATTTTGTACATTAACATTCACTAAGCTAAATATTTACCATATGCGTGTTACAACACCATAACTAATTTCCTTTTCGTATAAAGACTGAATACAAAAATTATTTCATGGTCAGACAATTCATCGCTTAACCCCTCCACATGTTTCGTAATAATCATCACAAATTAATCAAATCGTAAAAATTCCAAACCACATACCATAAACGTATATACATATATATATAAATATGGGCCGTATATACTGCGCGTTCTAAATTCAATGAACCACACGGTCGTGATTTTTTTTTTATTTCCACAAAAAATCGCGTGTTGCAAAGTTATTTACACCCAACAGAAAACAAACAACACTTTATTGATTCTTCATAAATAATTAAGTCACATCATAATAATAATAATAATAATAAAAATAAATAACGATAAAGAACCGTGTACACGTAACCAAAATATGTCGGATATAAACACTACAAATAATTCTGTAATTAAGATTGATTGACGGAATACTATAAAGACTTACCTTGTGCTTATCAATATGCAATTGCCTTAAATATGGATCAAATAGTAACTTTTCTGGTTCTACATTTATTGGAGATTGCCTTCGCCCCTTATTGCACATATTCCATTGTGGATTAATTAGACCCCAAAATCCAGGACCTGAAATATTAAATAAACAAATACACCAAAGTTAAATTAGTTTGCATAAATAAAATTCTGGCTTTAACTTTTTTTCCTATATAAAAATATATTTAGATAATAAATAGATGAATACACCTGTTGCTCGGTGACACCGTAAACACAAAATATAAATAAAAATCTCAGTTGTAATTTAATATAACAGAAAATTATACATAATTAAGATACAGGGAGTTGATAGGACGATGAAAATCCAAAACCAATGAAACAAAAAAAAAACATAAAGTTTCATTACGCTTAAACGAATTTAGGGCGATGTGGCAGGAGAAGGAAATAAATAATTTTGGTCTCCTTTTCCGGTAATATATATAAAACATAATAATTTTCATGTCGAACGAACCGAAAAACAATACTCCAACCCTCCCATATACGCACGTACGCCTGCCAAACACTCGGCGTTCAATTACCTACAAAAACAAAAAAAAATTTTGTTCTCGATATAATTTCAGGTAATTATTTTGTTAGGGTGCGGAACGCAAACAACAACAACAAAAATCTCCTCACCATCATTATAATAATATATACGTTATCTGCTCGTACCTATTGGGTATAATTATATCTCGAAAATCTTCGAATTGTTTATTATTTGGAAAGTTGGAAATTTTCGAATCAAATCATTTTATTTCATCTAATGTTTTTTATTTAGAAATAAAAATTAAATTAATTTATTTATTACCACCGGCTATTATTATTATTATTATTATGATGTTGTCAGATTACTAATTAATTATAAATAAATATAGTAATAATAATCATAGAAATAACAGATTTTGCCCCCAAATTATAAAATTTAATGTTTAAATAAAAATTAATTGTGTTTAATTTTCGACATAATTTAATTTTGGTATTTATATTGTCCGGTAGAGCGATAAATCTTGGTGTATTAAACGTGGAAACATTTTGAAGTAATACAGAATTGGCTGAAAAATTTTGGGTATTTAAAATAGTTGTACATGATAATATGTGAACTGCTCCAAAATAAAAATTGTCAAACTTAAAAAAAAAATTGTCATATATGGCAAAAGCGCAATAAAAGTTTAAAGATTTTATTTTGAAACTTTTCAGGCACTTAAACAGTGTAAAACTTGTTACTAGATCAACATCAAAAAATTATAAACTTTAACTAAATCAGTGGCAGTAAAATTAGGAACAAAAATCGGTATGATATCAAAGGGCCGAATGTCGAAGGGCCGAATGTCGAAGGGCCGAATTTCAAAGGGCCGAATGTGTCAAAGGGCCGAATGTCGATGGGCCGAATTTCAAAGGGCCGAATGTGTCGAAGGGCCGAATGTCGAAGGGCCGAATGTCAAAGGGCCGAATGTGTCGAAGGGCCGAATGGGTCGAAATTTTTTTTTTTGTTTTTAGATATTATTTTTTTTTTATTTTTCTTACATATCTCTTTTTCAAACAAAACAAAAATTGGCACTATTTAATTCCAAACCACACAAATGTGTGGGTAAAAAATCATATATTTTACTTTGGTTTTTGCAATTGTAATGGTGTTATTGTGATTGTTCTGTATATTGGTATATTATTATTTAATTCGAGAGTGCTGAAATATACGAATATACAGAACAATCCAAATAACACCGTCACAATTGCAAAAACCAAAGTAAAATATATAATAAAATTCGTGAATGCGAAAAGTTAGTTGTTAAAATAGAATATAGATGGAAATGTGAAAGAATCAAATTTCGTACGCTAAGCAGTAATTCGCTAGTAGTACAACTACTATTTGGTATGTTCTATATACATAGACAATATTCCAATGTTATAATACAACATCAGTCGTCGCGACCTGATGAGAAGACTCATACAAAGTCTCATTTGTTCGAAACTGATTGTTGTGATTCTTACACATTAGCCATCTATAAGTCAAAAATTCAAAAAAATCATAGTATGTAATGGTGTTTTTGATAAAAAATTTGGGTAAGATGAAATTTTTTTTAAAAATTACGTCAAAAATTTCACTTATGTGAAAGTACAACCAACACAATTGTGTATATAGTTATATTGTTTTTTTTTGGTCGAAAAAAATTTCAAAACACATACAAAAATAAATTTTTGACATGGTACTTTTAGAGTACCCACACAATTGTGTTAACGGGCAGGAAAAAGGATACACCTATTGGTGACGCATGACAAAATTTTCCTTCACCAAAATATACCGCTGACTGAATACGTGATAAAAAATAGTAAAATACATAAATTCATAAAAAATTCATGTATGTTTAATAAATAAAACTTACAAAATATTCAATAAAACAACAAATTTAAAAAATTAGATTTCTAAAATCAAAAAAAAAACTCGGCCCTTTGACCCATTTGGCCCTTCGACATTCGGCACTTCAACACATTCGGCCCTTCGACACATTCGGCCCTTCGACATTCGGCTCTTCGACATTCGGCCCTTCGACCCATTCGGCCCTTCGACACATTCGGTTCTTCGACATTCGGCCCTTCGACATTCGGTCCTTCGACATTCGGCCCTTCGACATTCGGCCCTTTGTACCCATTCCTAAGAATCATAGCAAATGTTCAAAATTAGTACACTCTTCAACCAAAGACGGACCAAAGCCTGATATAAGTAGATCTGTGTGTTTTGTGGTGTCGCGGATGCTCGTTCAGAGCAGAGGTTGACTAATACGTTCTGACGGGCGTTGCAAACTGTTTTCATGACACTTTTATGCGTAATCGCGCCTCAAGGCACATCGCACCGACAACCATTCAAAATTTGCTTAAAACATGACTTTGAACAATGCTTAAAAAATTTGCTCATGTTTTCGTGCAATTAAGGAACGAATTACATTCATCTTTACTATTTGGAACACACAAACATAAGGAAATCGATATAAATCAACGTAAACTATTTGAAATATACATTCCGAAAAAATCCAAGAACCAAATTTTTGGTTGTCTCATGAGTTCTCCCATAAGCCCTATACTAACAAAATTGTTAATGGAGTGTTTATTAAATTATTTAGATTTTCAGCCATTATATTATCTATAAATTGATGATATCGTAACAGCTATCCATGAAAATATAATTGATATATTTCTGAGCAGCTTTGACAAAAGGCAGTTAACAAAATTTATTTTTTGATTTACTTTTGACCCACGAACTTTTAATCAAAACTTCTTTGTTTCATATCATAAAGATAGTTGGTCTAGCAGATATATTAATTTTCATTCGTGGATTCCCACTTCCAGTTTTACAGGAATACAGTTAACATTTTGGCTCAAACAATTGTAACGAGTTTGTTGGTGGTCATAACTGTGGAAACCGTTTTCGACCTCCTAATTAGATGATACAAAAAAAAATTACTATGTCCACCCTCCAACTACGTTAACAGAAATTTTATTCATTCAGGGACTCCAGTACGGTCATGTTAAGCATCGGCTAAGGCTCAGGGAATGGGGTTGGGCTTTCTGGAGTATGGATAAATCTTGTTAGACCACGGACTTCAAGGAAAAGGGAAGGACACTCAAAGCAAAGGGAACTGAATGATTGTGGACCAGCTCACACTATGTCGTCAGAGAGCCACGACTTATACTAACCTCATCCTCCATTTTGTCACTTTTTATCCCAGTCTGAAATAAATACTGCAAAATTCAAATCGCAAGAGAAGGGTGGAAAACCCATTGAAATAACATGATTAACGTACAGGTTACGAAACCTGACCTAAAATATGCAAAATATGCTGCTAACTATATCTCTGAGAGAAAAAAAACTAAATAACTCTACCTAAATTTACATGTAAAACATTTTCAAACTATTCTTATATTGAAGAGCGTCCAAATTAAAATTTCTAAATTGGGAACGCGACTTAATAAACTTGAAAATTATTATGCACAGAAATTTTAATGCACAAAAATCATATAAAAATTGTTTGACATATGGTACCCAAGTATCTATAAGTAGTAATAATAAGATAAGAAAAAAAATGAACTCATACAAGAAAATGAAAATAAAAAAAAAAATATTATAATAAATATATTAGGAAATTACAAAAAAAAATAAGCGCCGCTTGGCCTCTACGAGGTTGATTGGTGACGATATAATATCCAGTTGATTGAAGATAACGCAACGTTACAAATCGTGGGGACGACTCACACCCACACACCATTTCTTCATGTTTTAGCAATAACAGGTACCACGAGTTTTACATAGGATAGAAATGAAATTTACACTTTAAGGTCTTTGAAATGATAAATACAAAGCGATTTTTCATTTGCGTCTGCAATTTCACAGAAAACATTCCCTACTAGCCGTACAATGGTACCTTTTTGATATTTTGGTGCAAGTTTTGCGGAATAATAGGACGGTGCACTACACTGCAAACACCATTTGTCCGGGCTTATACATTGGAGGTCGGCTACGAAGGTTATAATTGTGATGCGCTCTTGATTGGGCATTCCGAAGGTGCTCTTGAATTTTTGTAAAAAATTCGTATAAGTTCTCTGGCTTGTTGTCTATGGATATAAAATTTCCTCCGATTGAATGGTGCCCAAAGACTACAAAATATGGTAGGAAACTAGTAGTATCACGGATCGAATCCGGTAGAGCATGTATGACGGCGTCTAGATGGGTATTCCATGTCCGATGTTTTTTTTTAAATACGCTCGAAGAGACGCTAGCAAAGTTCGGTTCACGTGTTGAGATGCGTTAACTTGGGGAGAATATTTAGCCGTATATATGTGCTCTCCATATTTTTGTAACAATTGTTCACGAATTTTTGACTCGAACTGTTTACCATTATCACTGACAATTGTTTCAGGTACGCCAAATACTAAAAATATGATTTTCTCAAGAAACTACACGACTTCCTGTGCTGTGGTGTGTCGGATAGCATGAGTTAATACAAACTTTGAGAAGTGGTCAACAGCTATTAAGATGCAAGTATTTCCAGCATGATTACGAGGATAAGGCCCCATAAAATCCAAATATATCCTCTGGAATGGTAGAAAAGTTCGTTTTAGAGAACCAAGAGGTGGTCTGTTAATATAGGTTAGAGACTTGGAACTTTTGCACGTTTCACAAGATAAAACAAATTTTTGGACGTCATTTGCCAACGTGGGCCAAAAATAGTATCGTTTTAAGATTTCGATTGTCTTACTAACGCCGAGGTGTGCAGAGGTTGGATGACAATGTGCCGAAATAACAAGAGCTTTTCGAAGTTGTTCAGGAACAACAAGCCTTAATTTCAGATAGTCTGGCTTGAGCGAATCGATTTCAAGTTCGATTTTTCTGGTTTCATATACTCAGGGCTCATGAAAGCATTAGAGTCTAAGTCGACGTTGATTGGATCAGAGTGTGAAAGATAATCAACCTTTTCCGAAGTTTTTTGAAGCCCAAGAAATTCGTCCATGAATGTACGAGACAAAGCATCGGGTACAATATTTTGTGATCCTTTACGATACTCGATGTCAAAATTGAACCCCTGAAGTTTAAGACTCAACCAAGCCAATCTAAACGACAAGTCTTTTTGTGACATTAGCCAGGTGAGGCTCTCGTGGTCCATTATCACAGTGAATGGCATACCCTCGACGAATGCTCTAAATTTCTTAATAACTAAGACGGCCACGAGACATTCCAATTCGGTCACACTATAATTCCGCTGAACAGAATTAAGCTTTTGTGACATAAATGCAATGGGTTGGTCTTGCCCCGCGTCCGACTTTTAAAATAAAGCAGTACCTATGCCAGTCGAACTGGCATCACACTTGATTCGAGGGAAGTGGGAATTACCTTGTGCATCAATCTGCATAACGTCTGAGGCGCGTTGCAGAGTCCGAATGCCATAACTGTAAAGTGATATAGGGGACGGCCTCGCACAGTGAACGCTGTTTTTTCCTTGCTATCGAGATGTAATAGAATTTGCAAGAACGCGTCTTTTAGGTCTATACTGGACATGTATTGTGCTCTTTCCAAGCGACTGAGAAGGCCATCAATAGGAGTGGGAGAGGATACGCATCCTTACGAGTTACCTTGTTTAGCTTTCTAGCATCTAAATACAACCTAGTTTTCCCATTAGCTTTGCGCACTCTAGTCATTGGAGAACACCACGAACTTTAAGTCTCTTCGATCACCCGAGACTTTTCAATTCTATATTTATTTCGTTCTGAACTGCGGCAGAAACAGCATAATACCGTTGTTTGACCGGTGGCGCGTCTCTTACGTCAATACTGTGGGCCACCAAGGAAGTCCGATCTAAGCCTAGTTTTGCAGAACTATAGGAAATTTTTCGATGACAGTTTGGAGCTGTTTTTCCTGAGTTTCACTAAGTGCATGCTTTTTAGGGTTAGGCTCGGATAGACTTGGTGTTTTAGATATTCCTTCGACCATTACGAGTCTTAAACCAAATGCCTGCCAGAAATCGCACCCTAAATATGGTTGCTGTTGTAGGTTGGGAACAACAAAAATTTGCATTTGAGCAGTTTTTGGCTGTCTCGCACCATTAGCTGTCTGAAATGCATTGGAAAGAGGGTATACATAAATATTTTGTGTTTGTTGAGAAACTTAACTGCATTTTTGTCCAGTACACTGATATTGGTTCTACTGTCCAACAATCCCCTGAAATTTACTCCGGACACTGTTACACAAGCGAAGGTTCGGTTATCTGGAGTGTCGGTTTCTTCAATCATAACAGCCAAAATTGTTCTTGAAAGTTTTTGTTTAATTTTCCGCTTGTTCCTAAAATATTTATTATCTCTGCGGTTTCTTGCATTCGAACAACTAATAGGAGACGGTTTACAGTTTGTTGGAGTGGTTTGTAAGGAAGATTTGAGTGCTGTTAAATCTTTGGTTGTGTCGTAAGCTCCAGATCCGTTTTGGAAGCTGAATCCGTCAGGAGAGCTCTGGGTGCTGGTTGTGCATGTTGCCGGCAATGGTGGAACTTAGATGCTCTCATTCCCGACGAAAAGTTTCCCGGATTACTAGTAAAATTTGAACAGTGTGGTTTTATCGCATTAAGAGCTCCGCACCCGTAACAAAATAAATGTTGCGGCGGTTTTGAACATTCCATAAATGCATGAGGAAATTTCATTGACATTAACAAATCGTACCTGGCATACAGGAAGATTCATACTATGCTCAGAAATGTGACTAATACTCTTCGCAATGCGTTTATTAATGAGAGCGGCCACCGAAATAAACTGGTCACCTGCGAGTTGTGATTTCAGAACCGGCCGCATATTTTTGCGAAGAATATCTAACAAATCGGCTTCGGATAAAGGAGTCTTCAAAGCAAGGGCTAAACTGAGTACATTATAATAAATATCAATGAATGTTTCCTTTTGGTATTATTGTTTCCGATTATCAATGAGAATTCGGATATCGTAATCAGTTCGTCTGTATTGGAATCTATGGATAAATGTTTCTTTTAGTTCGGCCCAACTATACCTTGAGTTTCTTTCGATGATGATCCAATAATGATCGCGAGCAACACCTTTCAAAAGGAACCCAAATTCGTGTACTAGTTGCTGCAGACTAATGCCATGAGTCGATGCTAATAATTCTACGCGGAAATATTGCATTTTGTTATGTTCGTAACCGGATTGATCCGCATTGTTGTTTGCGTGTACTAATTGGGATTTGAGTAATGGTCGACAGTACCAATATTCCGATATGCAGCGGCCTCCGGAGGAGTTGACGTAGCCATATGGGAGATTAGTGTAGTTTGAGGTATCAAATGTGGTACTTGAGCTTTTGGCTGATTCATTGGGATACCTCCGTAATGAACGTTTGAAGTATTCGGTGGGTATAAATTTAAATTTTGAAAACCTTGTTGGAGCTGCCTATCATCATAGCCAAAATTAAAATTCGGTTCAATAATTGGATGTGGTATGGTTGGTGGTAAGAGTAATTGTAACGAGTTTGGATCTACTTGAGAATTGCCAACCGAAGCAAATCTAACCTTAGTTGGGATTGATGCTGGCTGCTGAATAAAATCCATTGACTTTCAAGGCATTTGTGAATAGCGGCAGCGGATCTAACAGAATTTGAAGGAACTCCATTTGGATCATAATTAGGAGTCTTTACAATATGGAATGCATTGACGACACCAGCTTTGCATAATCTGATTTAAAGATGGGCGGATTCTGGTGTTTTA
Organism: Nephrotoma flavescens; assembly: GCA_932526605.1. Taxonomy (NCBI): domain Eukaryota; kingdom Metazoa; phylum Arthropoda; class Insecta; order Diptera; family Tipulidae; genus Nephrotoma; species Nephrotoma flavescens. Next base: position 37,685,081 of record OW052222.1, on the reverse strand, counting down.
TTACATCCGAACTATTATGGAAAGGTGGCTGTTCGTTAAAAGTTCCTGCTGGAGAGATTATCTATTCACAATTGTACTAGCAGCTATCTCTGTGTCTGAAACATCATCCTAAACATTTTCAATTTCAATGGCATTCAGTGGGTCTAGAGAGTCGCCAAGCGTATTTTGAGTATTTTTCATTTTAGGTACTAAGTCAATAAGAGTTTCACAAGACTTAATCAGTTTCTCTGCCGCGACTGGTACGGTTTTTGATATAGAAATTTTTTGTAAACGCCAAAGAATGTGATGCGAGCGAAAAATCGCTGCCTCATAATCAAAATTATCCAAGCTTTCACATAGCATTTGCTCCTTTCTCTGCTGCAGACTTTCATTCTGCGTACAGCTTATTTCACTGCGTTCACACTAAGCTGCGATGGGTCGTGGAACAATCTAAAATTTTTATGGTGTTGACAAATTGTTACCTGAATTCGAAATCGAAAGTTCCTCTTCAGTTCTTTAACAATTGAGAGATTTTTTGTTGTCCTAAGGCTTCAATAATCGGGTGTCTGACTCGCTAGTTTTCGTCACAGAAGGCTGTCGCTCTAAATTGGGTACGCGAAAACTTCCTGCCCGTCACTTGATTTACAATCTCCGGGCAGTCGGAGCTAAACCTGCACGGTCTTCAAGGCCGATTTCATTCTACTCGCGCTTTGTGCGATTGATGTTTCTTACCTCCCTGTTTCAGCTGAAAATATTTTTTTTGGCTTTTCATTGCGTTAAGACCTTCTATGTTTTCAGCCAACTTTAATAATAAAGTTTTAACTCATTTAATTTAAAGCTAGCAAAAACAATATCAGAAAAAAGACCAATATTGAAATTAGAACACAAAACCAGTATTGTTAGACATTTAACTTTAAGCTCATTATGGCCTAGTCATGCTTAATTTACTTTAACACAAAATCATTATTCCTGCTTAAATTTAAGAAAACCAATCAGGTCAATCCTTGTTAAATATTTAACCTTCATTGCAAAAATTGAAACACGTTATTTCCGGAAAAATTTAAAATATGATGTAATATATATTTGTTTGAAATTTAATTTGGCAATGTAATTAATTTTATAATGCTGTATAATTTTCAACAACGTACTGAAAACTGTTTTTTTAGCCAAAAATGTCATTTCCGATTAAATTTCATAAAATTGATCTAAACCGGTACTGTTGCAAAATTAGTTTAAATTTTTTTAGTTCATAACCGTTTTTGTCGTAAATAAAATTCTTTTCAAAATGCATGAATGAGCTTTTCTCCTATTGAAGCTGTTACTTGAGGTGGAAAAACGAAAAATCTTCTATGGGAGCTGTCACTTTCGCAGCATCGATTTCGCTCAAAATTCACTGACATCTTCCCAGTTGTTAAAATTTTATTTATTATTAGTATTTATTCCATTGCTTAATTTATATAAACAATTTTCATTTACATTTTTTAATATTTATAAAATCATATTCATATTTTATATACTTGTTTAAAAATTTGAAAATGATGTCAATGAAAGATCGAAAGCTCAGCAATTAAATTGTTTTATTTTATTTAAAATAAAAAACGAGCCCTAATCCAATAACAATTTTATTTCGGAGCCTAATTTCGGTAGGTTGCAAATGTCCGATTAGTTCATATTTTGCCGAAAATGAGGTACGGATCTAGCTATTTCAAAATTATATAGATCTGATCCGACATTAATACTTTTTGTATGATAAAATAAAATGTTATGTTTGGTCATGAATTACATGTAAATATTTTGCTCGGTGCCTAATTTCGCTTAGCTGCAACGATACAATTTTTTTCCGTATTTTCCTAAATGTGACATATGAGTGTGTCTGTTTATAACCAATTTATCATAATTTAATAAATTATGAATTTTCTGGCCACTTTAAAAATTATTTTACTTCATTTTATTAAATTATTCATTTTATTTCTTTCATATTATATGTTAGAATTAATTATGGTGTTTTGTGAATCAAAAAAAAAATAATTAATAAAAATTTTTGTTTTTTAAATAAGTGGGGCAGGGCTAACTATATACACTAGAATTAGAAGAATATTATTATGTTTATGCTGCCTGATTAATTTTTTTCTAATTTCGTTAATATAATCTGGGGATAACTTTACATTCGTGCCAAATTCGACATCTTTACAGTACATGCGAATTTATGTCGTTAATTTTTACGAATAATTTCACGTATGACCCAAATATACAATCTCCTTTAAAAATTAGAATTTTTAATTTTACGAAATTTATTAGGTATTTTAATTATATATTTATTTTAAATATAATTAAATAATTTATTTATTTACATTATCTCTTAGAATGAAATCCATTAATTGTTAGTTCGTTAATCGTTAGACCATGGCTGTTTTTAATCCAAAAAGCTGAGTGCTTGTATTCGTATTGCCCTTTGTGTTAAAAATCAGTTTGAATATTTCTGTTAACCATTTGATGATACAATTCCATTGCTCTCTCGATTGGAAGATCCCCGTAGCTTTTTGCCATAATCGGTCGACTGGAAGTGGCCGCGTAAATGGTAGCTTTATTGGTTTGTACAAATTTTTTGAAATTATATCAATTACTAGAAAAACGATTATGAACTAAAAAAATTCAAAATGAATTTTGCAACGATATGGGTTCAGATCAGTTTTCCTATAATTAACCGGAACTGACTGTTTTTGACAAAGAAAGTGGTTTTCAATAAAAATTCGGCCTCCGCAAAGCTGAGAAGGATTAATTGATAGGGATGAAAAAATGATCTGGAAAAATGTTAGCTTTACACTAGTTTTGTGTTTAAACAGTTTTCTTTAAATGCTGAAAATGAAAAAGCTCGTATGGTAGTTGACATTTCAGGTGTGCCGATTTCAGTTAAACTTGACTGGGGCCTCCCAATAATACTTTTCAAAATATTTGCAAAAAACTGAAAGATCTCCAATGGAAGTTGACACGTTTGGCTGAAAGCTTATTTATGAAGTTTCATAAAAAAGTTTCAGTCAAAAGTGTCAATTTCTATTAAAGTCGTCACTTTTCGCTGAAACCTTATTTATGACGTTTCATAAATAAGTTTTCAACCAAAAGTGTCCACTTCCACTGGAGATCTTTCAATTTTTTGGAAATATTTTGAAAGGTATTATTGGGACACCCCAGTCAAGTTCAACTGAAATCGGCCCCCCTGAAATGTTAACTTCCATAGGAGCTTTTTTGTTTTCAGCATTTAAAGAAAACACAAAAATATTGTATAGCCAAATTTTTCCAGATCATTTTTTAAATTTGTCCGGCACTGATGAGTTTAACAATAAAAAACTATTTTCATCAGAATTCGGCATCTCTATAGTATAGCCGGATTATTTATGCTGAATAAAACTTTATAGTTAAGCTTTTTTTATAAATTGAGATATCTTTACAAAATTTACTGAACATTTTTGTACTGGAAGTAGAAGCTTCCATATTATTTTTTTAATTTTTACGAAGAAGCAACGATTTAAATAAATTTAAAGAATAAATATTCAACCTTGTTCGTTTACTAAAATTTAAGAAGTAAAAAATTATTTTTAATTATGCAAGACAGTCTTTACCAATCGACGGTTGTCACGAACGGTTTTAAAAAATTGATATACGCCATGGCATCATATTTTCTGTTCTTCAGCGGGAAAATTTACTAATTTAGCGTTCCCATCTATTTTAACTCTGTTGGGATAGGTGTCATCACATTTTTTTAACATAATTTGAACCTACTAAAGAATTATATTTTATTGGATTGTTTCTTTTCATTCAGATTGATCGTCTCCCCTGATCCGTTTTAAAGTTATTAAATTGTCTTCTGAATTGTTCCCGTCTAGCATAATTATTTTTACTTGAATATGTATAGCAATTACAACAATGCCATCCATTTCATACCAACCAGAGTAATTTTAATTTCTAGTTTTTTGAAGAAATAGGAATAAAATTATTCGACGCAAAGTTGTTCTATTGACCACTAGAGCAACATTTTTTTAAAATAATATAATTTATGGGTGGGCATCTTGACAAATAATAAGCTTTACTATTTTTATTACTCAAGAAAAAAAAAAGAAATAAATTCAATAATACAAAAAAGAACTTCAGCTATTGTTAGAATTCGCAACATATCCGAAATCAATTTCTCCATTCCGTTTTGATAAACGTGTGAAATCGACGTTGCGATTCCCGTTTGGCAAGTATCAGCGTAGACTATGGGTAGAAGTGCTACGATATTTGTATTGGAGAACCTTAGAAGTATATTTTCAAATTAAAAATTTGGGCCCTCACCAATGGTTTCTAAAACTTTTCTAACTAACATCTCTACTCTTACAAACTCTCGTTTGTGTTTAGTTATTTCACAATAAAAACGTTTTAATTACACTAAGTAAAGCACAGAGCTTTTAAAAAATATTTATCTTTAAACAATCCATTAACATTAAAATGTTTGGCTTGCACGACTAGATTATTTTATAATGTAGAATTGTTTAAGAACTAAACATTTTTAACAGCTCTCATTAAAAGTTAGAAAAACAATTTCTATTCAAAACTGTTGAAAGATTTAACGACACAAATTAGAATTGTAAATCAGAATCAAATCTATTTAGTTAATTAACCACAAATAATTAAAAGTCAACAAAAGGATAATAATAACCCTCACCCCCTTCTTTACCACGAAGATATCTCTAAATTTGAAAAGCTCTTCAAATTGCATTCAAATCACGTAATCTATAATAATAATAATGATAATAATTCCAAGCAACATATTCTTTTAAGACGAGATATAAAACCGAAAAGTATAATTTAAATCTCAACGTTACGCGTTGTAGACTTTTATTAATAGTAGAGCTTTTTATGTATTATATATACCTACTTGAACTTTTTTCATTTAGTAGATTAAAACCAAGCACACAAAACACACAACTTTGTTGAAATAATTTAGAAATGAAATACCCGCACCAGCAGCAAAACAAAAAAAAAATTTTTTTTTTTTTGGAAGCCAAAGCGAAGGAAAATTATTTATTCCGATCAGGATGCTACATGCTTTTGTATGAAATTGGATTGAAGTTAGTAGTGTATCTGGTATAATAAGGTTGTCAATTCACCTTTTCACGTATTAACTTTGTGTACACCGTGTATGTATGTCTATCTGTTGTACATAGGTAGGTATGTGCCATGGAATAGATGTTTATTTGTTTTATTCTGGCATCACGTATTATTCTTCTGCTCGCTTTTCGTTTGAAGTTCGTTTATTATTTGTTTTAAGATGAAAATGTACATATATATGTGTGTGTTTTCGTTTTTAATTTGGTTCCTTGGAAAAATGGTTTTTTGTATTTTTTTTTTTTTTGGAAATTCTGAAAAATGATTAGCAAAATGTATAAAGAATATTTTTTTGTACTTTACTTCTAATGTTTATTTTAGAATTTGAAAGCTTCGTAATCCTCAGTTGAATATAAACAAACTTTTCGCATTAACAGGTGGCTTTTAGATAATATAAATTTAAAGTACATACAGGTTAAATTTACAAACTATTCAAAATAAATTCTATAGCTCTTGACTTATTTGGTGGCTGGTTGGATTTGCAAATCTAAGAAAGTTTGGGATTTGTTCCTCTCTCTCGTTCTGGCCCTCAGTCTACAAAACATGGCATTCGTAACATAAAATGCAACATTGAGTCACAATGTAAGGCTAATGTGAAAAATTATGTTCTAGTGGCATTAACGAGACACACTCGTAAATTTAATTAATGTATACACACCAGTGGAACGTGACAAACTGTACTAATTTTGTATTTCAAGTCAAATTGTAATACATATATTACAGTTGTTTTAGAAGGATTTCTGCATATAATAATCGAAATATTTATTTGTCTAATTATTTTAAATAAATGAATTAACAAAACTACTTTTGAAATATTATTTTTGAATGTATTAATTCCAATGTGTATTCACTTCGTGCTTCTAATAATTTGTTGTTCATACGCAAAATGAATATTAAGAGTTCTTCTAATGTGCAGCATTTAAAAGTATACCGTTGACTAATTTAAAAATAAACATCAAATGAATGCGTTTTGTACCTAAATTTAACCTGTAATACATATTAGTTCTGATAAATAAAAGATTTACTTCCTGCATGTACTAAGTGTAAGCCGTTTTTGTTTTTGTAAATAATGATGAAAATGATAAAGTATGACTTTATTGCATTTACTCTTACTGATTGTGATCATATTACAAAATTTTGTGAAAAGGAACAATAATATTCACTTCGTGCTTGTAATAATTTGTTGATTTAATAAGCAAAATAAATATTGGTATTAATTGCAATGTGCAGTATATTAAATTAGAATATGATTCATGTAATTTTAAATATCAAATCAATGATTTTACTTCCTGCATGTAATAATTGTAATCTATTTTTATTGGTGTAAATATAAATAATAAATTGATAAAATATAAATTAAATAAAAATAAATATAAATTGATAAATAAATCAATATAACTATTTTCGATATATTCTTAACGCGTTTACTTTATTTCAAAAAGTTTTCCTATATAAAACTTAATATACACTTCGTGCTTGTAATAATTTATTTATTTTTGTTTAAGATAACAACTAATGTACAGCATTATAAAGAATACCGTTGGTTTATTTAAATTAAGATATTAAAAAAATGCATTTTGTACTTTAATTTATACTGAAATACATAATATTGACTGTGACAAATGAAACATTTACTTCCTGCATGTAATATATGTAATCTGTTTTTATTGGCATAAATGTTGAAGAAATCAGAAAGTAAGACTTTTTTATATTAATTCTTCTCTAATGTGATTATTTTACAAAATTTTGCGAAAAGGAACATTAATGTTTCACTTCATGCTTGTAATAATTTGTTGATTTAATAGGCAAAATAAGTGCAGTATTTTAAAGTATACTGTTGAATAATTTAAATTAAGATATATAATAAATGCATGTTGTACTGTAATTTATACTGTAATACACATTAACTGTGGCAAATGAAAGATTTACTTCCTGCATGTAATAATTATAATCTCATCTTATTTGTTTAAATTTCGTAGCAAATAAGAAAGTAAGACTCTAGTATATTTATTATTTTTTAATCTGATTATTTTACAAAATTTTGCGAAAAGGAACATTAATGTTCACTTCCTGCTTGTAATTATTTGTTGATTTAATACGCAAAATAAATAATGATATTACTTGCAATGTACAGTATATTAAAGTAAAACGTGATTCATATAGATTTAAACATCATATCCATGATCTTTACTTCCTGCATGTAATAATTATAATCTATTTCTATTTGTTTAAATATTTTAGATAAATGAATCAAAATAGCTATTTTAAATATATTCTTGTTGAATGTGTTTATTTAAAAAAAAAATTGAAATATAAAATTTAATCTTCACTTTGTGCTTGTAATTATTTGTTTGTTTTTAAACGCAAAATAAATATCAAGATTACAACTAATGTGCAGCATTTTAAATTATACCGTTGGTTCATTTTAATTAAGACATTAAATTAATTCATTTTGTGATTTAATTTACACTATAATACACATTGATTGTGGTAAATGAAAGATTTACTTCCTGCATGTAATATAAGTAAATTGATTTTATTCACGTAAATGTTGTAGAAAGTAATATTTTCTTATATTAATACTTTTTAATTTGATTATATTACAAAATTTGGTGAAAAGAAACATTAATAAGGTTTATTTCGTGCTTGTAATATTTTGTTGATTTAATACGCAAAATAAATATCGAAATTATATGAAATGTACAGTATATTAAAGAACACAATTCGTTCATATTTATTTAAACTTTAAATCAATGAATTTTGTATTTTAAATTAAATTGTTATTATGTTGCAGTCATTTTGAAAGGATTTACTTCCTGCATGTAATAGTTGTAATCTTTTTTTTTAATATTTTAAATAAACGAATAAATAAACCTACAATTATTGAAGACAGATTCTTCTTGTAAATGGTTATTTAACAACATTTTGCTAAATAAATATTATTATTCACTTCGTGCTTGTAATAATTTGTTTGTTTAATACGCAAATAAATATTAAGATTACTTCTATTGTCCAGCATTTTAAAGTATACTGTTGATTATTATAAAGTAATATATTCAATAAATGCATTTTGTACTTTAATTTATACCGAAATACACATTTACTGTGAAAAATGAAAGATTTACTTCTTGCATGTAATATATGTAATCTAACTTTATTGGCGTAAATATTGTAGTAAATTAAAAAAAGTAAGAAGATTATATTAATTCTTCTTTAATGTGATCATTTTACAAAATTTTGCAAAAAGGAACTCGAATGTTCACTTCGTACTTGTAATAAATTGTTGATTTAATGCGCAAAATAAATATTAATATTACTTGCAATGTACAGGATACCAAATTAAAATATGATTCATATAGATTTAAATATCAAATGATTTTTACTTCCTGCATGTAATAATTGTAATCTATTTTTAACTATGCAAATATTCTAGATTAATGAATCAAAATAACAATTTTAGATATATTATTGTTGTTATTAAATGATGTCAAAAAATTTTGCTATATAAAACTTAATATTCACTTTATGCTTGTAATTATTTGTTTGATTTTATACGCAAAATAAATATCAAGATAACAACTAATGTGCAGCATTTTAAAGTTTATCAAATAAATTTATTTTATACTTTAATTTATACTGTAATGCACATTAATTGTGACAAATGAAAAATTTACTTCCTGCATGTAATAATTGTAATTTGATTTTATTTGTTTAAATATTGTAGTAAATAACAAAGTAAAACTTTATTATATTTATTATTTGTTAATGTGATTATTTTACAAACTTTTGCTAAAAAGAACCTTAGTGTTTACTTCTTACTTGTAATAATTCTTTGCGTGTTAACTCGCAAAATTTGTTGAAGCCATCAACAAAGCCAATGTATCAGAAACAAATTATATAAAGAGTGTTTTAATTTGAATTCAAGTAATTGAACCTTTGACTATGAAATTGGCGACATTCTACCCACTTTGTATCTTTTGAAATTAAGTACCAGTATGAAATGCCACCTGAATCAAAGCTTATATTACAACTACAGTAAAGCCAACACAGTTGGATTTACACTTTAAGATCATCAACGGGGGATAAATTAAACAACAACAGCCTTGACATAAATGTTGACTAAATTTATTTGTACTTATAGCTGTTGCCAAACTATATTCCTCCATGGTACAATGAAAAAACAAATAAACCTAAAAAATAAAAAGTACAAAGTTTGAAAAAGAAAAGAAAATTTTACTCCGAGGCTAGTAAACAACATTTTACAACCACGTAGTGTTATCCTATAGCACTAAACAAAGATCAAATTTACATCTCTTGCATTTAAGATGAAATAAGAAAAGCTCAAAAAAATCTTTGGGAGCTACTTTTAAAAAAGCGTGAGATTCATGGTTACTAACGGAGCAAACATGTTCGCCCAATTTTTTCAAGTATTGTATAAGTCAGAAGATATCAATTAATTTATGAAATAAGCACATGAAATCACTCTCTAGAGACGTGTAAGATACTACACAAATTTGGCAACTCTTTTGTGTTTTCACTAAGGTATTTTCATCAAAAGTCTGAAGCAAAAAGAGTAACACCAATATTCAAAACTGCAATTGCAATTCAGTCAGGACCGTAGTATAACGATATATAACATAAGTCAACATGGTTATATATCTAAAGCATCAGTTGCAACCCACCTTACGGAGTTAACTAGCAACACGATAAAAGAAATTGAAAATCAGTTGAAAATCCAGCAGGTTATTGTGGTAAATAAAGACTTTGCTAAGGCCTACAACACCACCAGTCATTATAAAACGTTAGAAAACTTGATCAAATTTGGTGTCTGCAGTTTGGTGGCAACCTGGTTTTTATCATAAATAAATTACTGCCCTCAATAAATCAAAATGAAGAACAAAAGGTCTGAATTAATTTCAGTAATTCAGACCTCCGGTGTCTCCGGTGTCTCTCAAGGCCATGATTATTTCTCGATTATTACCTCCCGCTATTATAAATAATTTAGATGAGTTGTATCTTAGCACAGATTTTTAAAATGGGCGAACGAACCGACGCCCTACATATAGGTTAGGTTTCAGTGGTTGACACTTAGGCCATTTTTGGCCCATTGTGGTACGACGCATTCACGCCACATCATTAATCCATTCACCTATTCACCTACTCACACAACTACAGTATACCACCTGCACATTGCAAGCTCCATGTCAACCTGTACATTGACATGGACGGTGGGTCGGCGCTGAATTCTGCACTCCACCATAGGGTCTCAGTTGTGTTTATTAACATCACGCCCTACATATAATTTGGATTTATATTTGTCTGACATATGTAGTACGTTTCAGTTTTACTTTCATCATGAAAAGCATAGTAAAAATTAAAAAAAAAAAAAAATTAATCCTCTGGCACTATTCTGGATTTATTTGGAAAAATGGGATTGGGAAAAATATTTTCATAGCAATTTGTTTAAATTTTATTTTTCTGGCCTACTGATGAAATCTGGTTGGTGTAAATATTTACGAAACTTCCCAAATAAAATTTTTTGTGAAACAAACGTTGCCCATTCCACTTTGTTTCTAAAACATTTAATTAAAGTTACTCCATAATGTCAGAAATATGAAATTCAAACCAAAATCCAATGAAAATATTCCCTATTTTCTATTCCCAGAGGTAGCCAGAATTTGCCAGAGGCAAAACAATCAGCTAATTTTTTGCAAACTTGTTTATGTTTTGAAATTATTTTTTCATCCTTCATGCTTCTAGTGGAGTTTGACATTAAAACTCACACAATCAGGAAAATAATTTTTTTTTAATAATTTTTCCGGAAGGAATGGCATCAGATGATTAATAATCTAAATTTTTCCAATAAAATTCTTGTTTTTATATAATTTAATACTTGGGACCAACCACTTAAACCCTAAGTTAACGGAATGGTGCAATTACATATTATAAAAATTCTTGACAATCATCAATTTCAAAATGTACTGAATATCGATATAACTTTATTTCGATGAATCGTAAAATTTCCACAATATCCTCGAGACCCGAAAAATGTGCAAAAACAATTCTTCCAAAACCAAATTTGTGAAGTTTTTAGAAACTGAAGGAACAATGACAACGCAACTTTGTGCTTATCAACTGGAGGAAAACTCATAAAATAATTTTAATTTGTCTATTATTTTAGGTTCGTGTTTTTCATTATTAGGTATTTCATCATAAGAGGGAGCCACCCCGGAGTCACAAATGCAAGGCATTTAAGAAAATTCAATAAAAACTGCTGCCGGCTAAGATATTGCAGCTAAAAATTCGTGGACACGTACAAATCGGAACTAGAAAGTGGCAGAATACGGCACCTACAGACTCTGGAACGTTATACATATGCGAAATTTTTGTAACCAGTGATGACCTCTTTCTTGCAAGCCATTGAATTTTCAAGCTTCACAATAAACAGGAATTAAACTCAGTTGGGGGGTACATTAAACCACATAAACCGACAGAACTTAGTATCAAGTGTTAGATAACCACGGCAATAACTCTAAGGAAGCTTTAGATAATTTTTAAAATTTACTGGCAAATTATTTTTTGCAACTGCAATAAATAAAATAAAGATGTTCTTTTAATAGGGACGCTCTTAATTTGTTATACAGGAGCCATATTATTAAAGCAACATCTGTCATATTTATGTTAAATTGTTTATTAGTGTATGGCTAACCAACATGGAAGGTGATAGCGTTGAACAACAAGAGCAAATTATTAAATTTAATATTTAATATCAGTGCTCCGTTCGAGAAAACGATTTTAATTCTCGCCACAACCGTCCTACCGAGACATTTGGATAACAAATTCGAGTCAACTGGTCAACCAGGCAACACCAGTTTCTCAAATTTACTGGCAAATTATTTTTTGCAACTGCAATAAATAAAATAAAGATGTTCTTTTAATAGGGACGCTCTTAATTTGTTATACAGGAGCCATATTATTAAAGCAACATCTGTCATATTTATGTTAAATTGTTTATTAGTGTATGGCTAACCAACATGGAAAGTGATAGCGTTGAACAACAAGAGCAAATTATTAAATTTAATATTTAATATCAGTGTTCCGTTCGAGAAAACGATTTTAATTCTCGCCACAACCGTCCTACCGAGACGTTTGGATAACAAATTCGAGTCAACTGGTCAATCAGGCAACACCAGTTTCTCACCGAACCGCATAGTTTGCGTCATAAATCGATGCTGAATGAGAAGAGGGGCTGCTCTCGTGTAAAATCCAAATAACCCAGATACTTAGATAAACGACCAAGGGAAACATTGTCGCTAGGCTTTGAAGCAGTTGATAGTTGAGCAAAATTTTGCCAACAAAATCATTTTAGCGTCGAGCAGTCATCGGTCTGTGTTTCTTCCAAAAGGAAACTGGACTTGTACTAAGCATTAACGGTGAAGACTACATATCGTTGATAAGCAACTTCTTGTAGCCTAACCTGAACCACGTGAAACACAGTGCATGCCAAGATGGACATTTTGTTCGGCGCCATGAACTGGCCACTGAGAACGTGCGATAGACCGCCTTTAGACTTCTTACTTTTTAGTAAAAAAGTCAACAGAAGGAACGCCATCCAGCAAGTGCAACGCAATTAGCGAAAAATACCTCGAAGATTGGAACTTTTGAACACGACGTTATATTCCATACTTATTGCGTAGTGTTGCATGATTAACAAACTTAGAAAAGATGCCATTGATTTGAAGCAAGGGTAACAAATAATCCAATCACAATTTAAATCATAAAAATCTTATTACATTCCATAAAATAAAAATCCAATTTGATGACAGCTTGTCTTACACTTGTTAGCAAACAGCAATTTAAATACTATATATATTTTAAATAACTTCGTCGTAATGTCATTACTCCTTACACTCCATAGCTACAAATAAGTTACACACTTAAAATCCTCGATTCTTTTTAACCTGAAAAACACAAGACATTTTTGTTTAAAGTTTTTTCAACACTGCTACTCGACTTTAACCCTTGTTATTATTTTATAATATTCATATAGAAATATATTTTTCTGTTGGGTTCAATTTTTGCAACAGTGATACACAAAAAAAAACGAACCGAGAGAACTCATGAAATAATGTAAAGTTTTTATTCAGAGCTTTTTGTACCAATTCCCCATTTTCTTAAATAGAATTTATTTCTTACCCAACGAATGCAAACGAGACTTGTATATAAGAAAAGAATGTAGAAATGTTTATGTTAACGGAAGAAAACTAAAGTTAAAAATAAATTTTTTTTTTGTGTTCAAGCTTTCGTATTTTTTTAAGAAAACTTTAATTAGCGAATACGAAAAACATTTTGTATGATTATATGTATGCATGGTTTCAACAACTTAGCAAAGAATTATAATTATATTATAAAAGTTTATTTTTTTGTATATAAATAGTTACGGTATACAGGGGTACGTCTGTTAAGTCTAAAAATATTATTATGTTTCTGTTTAAAACATTTTGGTTGGTTATGGCAAGTTAAAAAGTCCAACAAAGCTTTGCGTATTATAGTTGATGTACCTTTTTTTCAGAAATATCAAAAGCATGCCACAACACATTCTTAAATACTCAAGTGTTTTAAATTATGATAGATTTAAACACTCTAGTGACACAAAGACGAAAGCACTGTTAACATTTTATTACTTCAGACAGATTTGAACTGTGTACAAATATTGCTTGAACGAATAAAGCCGACTTTAAACATTTTAAGCTTCTTGTGGACCATAATATTTTTTGTTTGTTTATATCCATATACGTATACATGTATATGAAGTGTATGTATAATATACCCGGAAATAAGCTTTGCATATACGGATACGACTGCACACGAACCCCTACAAATTTATGTATACAAATTTTCAAAATATTTTGTTTGTTTTAAGATGAACTCGACGTATTTCTATTTTTATTGTATGAACTAGAGAATGTATTATGCTGACATCATCATGAAAGCAAAAAAAAAATACATACTTTATATGAAATCCAAAAACTGCATCTCATTTCACCAAAAATGTAAGCACTGAAAAAAGGAAAGTTTTCTGTTTACAAAGCACAAAATATTTTGTGACAGCTGTAAAAATGAAATATTACTGTTGAAATAGTTTTTAAGTCAAATACGATATTAATCATAAAATATTATTAACGAAATATCTCAATAATCTATATACATGAGGGGCCACCATGGCGCCCCATTTTCAAAATATAAAGCTCACCAAATCGATTAAATATAAAATAATTACCCGTATAAATATATATTGAAACTTAAAATAATTGATTTATTTAATTTTATTAGATAAGTAAATAAAATCATATCGATGATTAAAATCAGACCAGCACACAAAAATACATAAAATGGAGATGGATATTTCCTATCATTAAAGCTCGACAGAAAAAAATAAAATAAAAAAATTAAATAAAATAAAAGCTAAAATTATCCAGAAAGTAATAAAAAATAGATTAAAGTATTATCACATCATCACATAAACTTTATGACTTTATTTTTGTTGTTGTACTCGTCTCAAAGTTTTTAAAATAAAAGTTTATCCTGTCTTTGTTGAGCTTTTCATTCCACATTATCTATACAGTATTCTGTGGAAAGTATAAATTTGATTTTATACCTTACAGTTGATCTGATTGACATTGTGTTATTTTTTGACTGTAAATTAAGTTTCACGTATTATACACATTCGTAAAGTGATACTCTGAATGTACAGGTTATTTTATAATTCGAGAAAATAATAAAATTTTGATTTCGTTTTAAGAAATTTAAGTGAATTTTTGCGTTTTTTATACTTATCAATGATTTGCGTCGCATTACAATTTATCGGTTAGCTTGACTCTCCAGCAGAGGTGGGCGTTTAACTACTAATTGATACTCTACATGTGTAGAGATTGTGTTTAAACAATTAAAAAAATTATAACGACAATGTAGGGAATGTAGACAATGTCCAAAACTAGCTGTTAGAAATTAGCAAAGTTTTTTTATTTCTTTATTAATGAAACCATTCCGGCTCCATGGAGCTCATTTACACCAAAAATTTGAAGAATTTCAAATCCAAATCCTTATATTCGACAATGACGTACTCCTGTGTACATAATACAGTGTTGCTATGCTTGGAAAACGGTATGTTGAACGTCTTAGTAGAAAATATAAATATTCGACAAAAGTTGAAAAGCTTTGTTAAAAAGTAGATTTAAATACACAGTTAAATTTTTAAAACACAGAGCTGCCAACATATACATTTTTAAACCTATAGTATAATGAATAAAACCATTACCATATACAATGAAATGGCACTGCTGAGAGAATTTCTTTCATATAGCATCGCATTTTATGATATGGTTTGATATGATGTTTTACAACGTAGGCAGCTGTTTTGGCAGCCTTTTGATGACGCATCAACTGAATGACTTGTGCACGTGCACTCTAGTAATACTGCATTCGATTATCACTTAATCACCCAAGAATTATATCAACCTGAGATAAGATTCGGTGACCGAACTGACTAGGTATACTGATCCTACGAGGTTCTCTAATTGTACAGGTTAAGGATATGTTATAGGTTCTAATAATAAAACAACTACAAGAGCAAACTGCCGTTATTTAACGTACCCCAGATCATTTCTTCTCTAATTACCAAATACTAGTTTTCAAATCCCTGTTAATATTTCGACCATGCCTGGTCTTTGAAAAAGCAATTAGTTTGTTAGTAAGGACAAGTAATTTTTCTGTTTGGTCTCTTTTTATCACCATGAAGTATTAAACATGAGAAGTTTTAGATTGTTTAATCTATCCTTTCAATCACCTTAAAGATAAGGACGGGCAGCTTTTAATGTTTTTCCTTTCTATAAACATTTCGATGTATCCATCCTCACCAGTCACAAATAACTAGAAAAATCAATCGCGTCCAGGGGTTATCTCATCTAACGCTGCAGAATACCAACAATCAACCCTACACAAATCAACCCGAAAAAAATCAACCTGTGGACATTTTTTTCTTCATATAATGAATTGCTTTTATTTATGTTATTACATCACGAATACGCCCAATTATTTAAATAATTGCCAAATTTTCTTTTTTACGTATCGCAATATACATGACAAACTTAGGTGCAACAATTGACGATTGGAGGATCACGAGTGGCACGTAGCGGAACAATTTGAAACTGAACGAGCAATGCCAATATGACAATACGCGTGTTTTTTGTTATTACGAAATGTCATTGAAAGATAGCTAATGTAATTTCCATTTTTTCCGCTAGCTGCGTTTTCCTACTTTTACATTAGCTGTGTTCCAATGGGACAAATTTGCTACTCACAAGTACTTGCAAGTAGATAACCAATGGAACGAGCAAAAACTATCACAGAAGTAAAATATAACCTTTTTTGTGTACAAAGTTAGCTATGTGTATAATTTTGCTGTCGTCTTATTTTGGAAAATTAATTTTTTAACTAAAATCCACAATAAAATCTCAAAAATGAGTAAGAACTGGTCTTATAATGAAGGCAACGGTTTGATTATGATATACGCCGGCCGAAAAGAAGAATATGTCAAAAATCGTTTGGCATTTCACAGAAGTAAACAAAAAATATTGTTTGTTCTGACATTTCAACATAGCCTACCCCTCACAAAGCCATCTATTAGAATTTTTTGAACCAAAATACCTACCGTTAATTTTATGTGTAACTACTTTCAACATCTACACCACCATTTGAGCATGCGTAGCTGCGAGTAGGTACAAGTACTTGTGAGTAGTTTGCTTTCTCCATTGGAACACAGCTAATCATCAATTGAGGACTGTTAAAGTTGGAACTGTGACATCAAGCGAATTAAAAATAACTTTAATGAGTCTTTTTTTCCATGAATTTTTAGCGCGGCATACTTTATGAAAATAAAAATTAGCATACACAAATATACCCAGTAAGTTTATTCCCGCTTAGTTAGCGCCAGTTCCTATGCGAGCCGAAGATGATATTTACTTATACGAGAAAAAAACCTCATTCCATTTAATTATTGTTATTTCATCATTTGTTACATTAATTGTGAACTAATTGAACATTTTACATAATATCCAGTCGAATTATAGCCATCTATAAAGTTTATATTACATTAAAATTATAGATTTTTGAGAAGTCGATCACCTATCGCTCTAGTTCTAAAAGATTCCATCAGATATGTCAGCCACTTTGCTTCCAAATGCGAATAACAATATTTTTCTACACACCGTGGTGAATAAAAACAGGTTTGTTTCTTTGATTCATTTTCACCATTTGGAATTTCACCATACAATATCACAACCTCTTCTCCAATATACATATTTATCATTATTGCCAATTAAACAGTTAACTTTGCTTTGATTATTAAGTCAAATCATAGAAAAGCACTTCCCTTTTCTTTAAAACAAGTACATATATTAAAATAAATCACCTGGAAACTATATAAACTATTTATTTTACACTGATCACACATGTGACGTTCAAATGCAAAGTTCGCTAACTACTTTATAAACCGTTCGTCGGAAAACGCAGAAAACCTGCCATTACTCTTAAGAGTTATATTGATTGATTTGTTGTATCTTAGTTAATTTTATTAATCTAAATGTACAGCTAGACCAAAAAATAATTAAAGTTCTCTTAATAATTCCTGAATTAGTGCGTGTTTCAATTGGTTTAAATGCCGCATAAAAAGTTAAAAAGTTAAAAATTGTGGTGAATAAAAATGTCAAACTTTTTATCTGCTTCAAGAGCTGATAAAATTTTTATGTGGAAAACATTTGGCTGACAAAAATATTGGTTTGTAAACAGAAATTTGGCATGTACAAATTTGAGGAAAATCGTAATAATTTAGATGTAAACTGACCATAATTAACTAATATACATTGGAATAGTATTTATTCTACATATTCTCATATTTAAATGTGCTATATACGTTCATAATTACACATAAAATAATCAACCATGTTATTGTCAAAATTTTAACCAATTGAAACAGATAAAAAGTTAAAAAGTTAAAAAAAATTTACCACGATTTTTTTTTGACTTTTTAACTTTTTATGCGGTATTTAAACCAATTGAAACACACACTTACAGTATTTTTAATTTTGAAAATAGCAAGCTTTGATCCATATATAATTTTATAGCGAGTTTTGCCTGTCATCTTTTAAAAAATAGCAAATTTTGATACCAAATTTTGGAAAAAAAATAATTTTTTTAAATAAAATTTGAACTTTATTAATAAAAAAATATAATACATAGACTTTCTTCATGAAATTATATTAATATAAACTGTTAATAATTATCTTAGTTAAATTGAATAAATAAAATATCACATCTCTTCGTGAGATCACATAAAAATAAAAGTAAATAAAATAGGAACATAAAAATAAAAGCTAAACATTTCATTAAATTCTAGGTCCAACAATATCTTCTTGTGGTTCCCAAATCGGATCTTCTTCTGGAATACTACACGCAGTGCTGTTGGAATTAATGATGTTTTTATAGAAGGTTAGATCTTCCATTTCAGACCAGTTGTCTCCAAAGTGGTGTTTCAACAAATTTTTTACATCTGTAATTTTTGCTTCGGATACCTGGAACACCAGGTGATATTATCGATGGATTTATTTGCGAAATACTTTTGCCTCGTTTCGTAATAGATTTGGCAGCCCCAAGGTCTGACTTGTATGCAGCTTCACCACGCACTAATAGTTTTCCATTTGGCTTGGTCAATATAAATCTCTTGCAGTCGTTAAACCGAAAATGCCACTGAGCTGGAGGGCGAATTATGTTGCTTGCTTCTGTCTTCCAATCTTGTACAGGGCACTCATCACTTCCCAGGGAAATGACAGTCGCGTGAGATTTAAATATGTCTAAGTACTCTACCGGTTTAATAATTGATTGTCGGTTTCTTACCTAAAATTTAAAAAAATTGTTAAGTAAACGTACCAATGAGCTGATTTCAAAAACTGAACTGTATACCTCTTTCTCTATTTTCGCAAGCACACGATCTGGAGGTATAAAAGAATGGCCGGCGACTGGAAAAAATATTTCTAATGAAGTGACACTGGGCGGGGCTTCTTTAAGGAGCCAATAAGAACACATTCCAATCATAATAGTGTTTTTGTTCTGGCCTCCACAACCATCTGCGACTAGGCGAATTCGGTTCTTGTTACTCAAATTGATACTTTGAAGGCGATGATGCACAGCAGATGCAATATGATACGATCCTTTGGAGTATTCATTTTCAGTCCAGGAATATAAAAAAAAGCTGTTTGTCGTTAAAGGTGATTTGGATGAACCAACGACGACCCCAAAATTGTACATATACAGCTGGCGGCTGTAATATGCCGCCTGGTCGGCCACTTTCGGGAGTACCATGTTTTTTTTGGCAATCGAATGACATTGTGACTAGATCGTCCTTTTGTTCTCGTAGTAAATGATAGAACGCTTGAGCACGCCTCTTGTGCACTAGCCGATCTACCATTAAGGATTGCTTCTTTTTAGGGTCTTTTTCCCATTTCATACTCTCTGCTAACCTTATACACACCGAACACAGGTCTGCGTAAGGAGCCTTAAATCCGATATTAAAATTGCGGTTGAATACATTCCGGAAGAAACTTTGTGTCACATTACTATCTGGTGCCTGGCTCATAAATACTCGGTACATTTTGTTGATATTTAATTCGCTTGGAAGATATTGTCTTTTTGCTAATTTATTCCGACAATAATGAATCTCCAATGTTTTAAATTTTTTTATAAATTGGATAACTGCATCTTTTTTTGCTACATTTCTCGAGCCTATTCTGTCTCCTCCACGTCTTTTTGTAGGCGGTAATCGAGTGAGCAAGTGGTTTTTACAGACACGAACAATTCTATCCCGCTTAATACCTAAAATACCACAAAATGCAGTTTGGCACACTCGTGAAAGTTTGTTGTTTGCTTTTCGAATAAAGTATTTTATTGACAAAGATCTTCTAGCCAATGAATTATGCATTCTTCGTGTTGGATTTTGCGCTGACGTATAGGCTAAAATAAAGGAGTCCTGTTGGACTTTGTTTCTAGTTAAATAGAATGCTTTTGCGAATTGCATTGCATCTTTTCCACATTTAAAATACCCTACGTCTTTTCGATGTTTACAACTAGGTAAAACAGGTGGTTTCGTTTGCTTATATCTTAAAAACGAAACTTTATTTACTATTAAACTTAACTAAATAATATGCAGATTATTTACCTGATTTCCTTTTTTTGATCCCGTTTTGATTTATTTTTAGCTCGCTTTCTGGCTTTCTCGCCGTCCAGAATAACAATTGGGTGTTCATTGCTGATCATTGTATTCTATAATAGTGATATTTATAAATACCTAATAAATAGTATTAAGCAATAATAAAATAAAAAATTAAATTATTTACCTTTTATCACAAAACGCGTCTTTACCTCGCCAAATTTTATATTGAACTAAAAAAATAGTATTTCTGTCAAAAATTTGGCGCCAAAATATTTCATTAGAATTAAAAATATAGCTTTTTGAAAAATATTTCTTCAGTAAATAGCTAGTTTTGAAAAATAATGAATTTTGCACTTAAAGATTTTTTTTGTAAATGTAGAGTTTTGTTTAGAATTTTTTGTGTAAATAATGATTTTTGCATTAAACTTGAAATTTCAACTGGAAATTTCTTCATCAAATAACGAAGTTTGTGGAAAACTTTTATTACAGGAATATGCGCCTTGTAAAGATGATTTTTTTGATATACGCCATGAATATTTTTTAAAACACTGTAAATAGCGAACTTTGCATTTGAACGTCACTTGCAATTATTGCTAGTACTTTATTGCTAGTACTCACTCGGATACGGAAAAATTGTTTGAAGATGTACTGATTTTCCGGAAACCTTGACTAATTACTCGAAGTGGATTACACAAGCAACTGTTTTAAAACAAGAACCAGATGTTAAACAACTAGGGTTAAATATAAGCGAGCTATTGGTGCATGCTTATTTTCCGATACGAATTATAATTAATCAGAAGATCTAAGGTGGGACTAATTGCCTCATGGGGCCTTGCTACGATGGAGCATTTTAGCGACTGAGTGGTTGAGCAAACCGAATTTTCAACCTGAAAAAAATGAGATTTAATTACAGTTAGTACTTAAATGTTGTTTATTTACCGGCTCAAAATCCATAAAGAGAAAAGATATACTACCCCTTAGGAAATTTTTTGTTAGTTAATCTTTAAAATTTATGAAACTTAATAATCATCAAGGAGGTTTTAGGCGTCAGTCTAATCGCGAACCATCCAAGCATCTAAATGATAAATCGGTTTATAATCTCAATTTTAACAAGTATCAGACTTTCCAAAGAAGGTTCTATTACAATTCAAACGTCAGAAACAAGAGCTACTAAATATTATATTCTTAATTTCTGTCTTAATGAGAAATTTATCGTCTTAATTTGGTATCAACAAGATTAATACTATCTATATTACAGGAAGAATCAAATTGTTTCCCTATGTTCAATAACAAGTAATCTTCAGCTGTCGAAGAAGGGATCAGCGGCCCAGCTACATACTCTCACAAGAACTATCAATTTAGGAATCCTCCACAAAGGCCTTGGGTTTAGATTATCAAATTCATCACAAAAACTACATCAGAAAATATTTACGGACAACACTATTGTATAATAATTGGAGCGTAGAACAAGCTAAACCATTTAAGACCCGATAATCTTCAGAATCTTTAGAAGCAGTTGATGACATTTGAAAAGTGGTGAAAAATTAAATTTATTTGGTGAGAGACAGAATTACTCATTTCTCCGGTAACGACCCTATTAAAGTTAGCCGATAGTTTCCAGCCGAAAGATAATGCAGATAGTGTCTTGACTATTTTAAAACTCTCTTTATACTCTCGCTCCTATCGATTTTTAAATTCCTATAAACTGAAATAATTTCTCCTTCACCCGAATGATGTAACCCGATCCTAAATTCTCCTAAATTCGAGTTCATAACTGATTTTTACTGTATTCAAGACACTATCTGCATTATCTTTCGGCTGGAAACTTTCGCGCAACTTTAACAGTATCCGGTAACGCGCATGGAATATATGTCACTAGGGTTTGTTAATGAAAAAACGTATGATATTCCAAATAAAAAATTGAAAATGGTTTATAATTTCTTGAATTATTTTAACCATATATATTTTTTGTAAAATTTAATAATGAATTTTTTACAATATTTTCAACAACAACATGTGGACAATTTCGAATTACGCGTAGACGCACAACAATACGTACACTATTCGTAGACAACGTATATTACTCATATACGGGTCCCAGAATTAAAAAAGGTTGGAATTAGAAAGGTGGACTTAAAACGGCTTTTTTTATATGAACCTTTTTTAAGTCATACTTTTAACAAATTTTCTGACTTAAAAAAGGTGTTTTACAAAACAAATTTAATTTCAAAATGACACAAGAAAGGCATATTTTATCTCATTTTAGAAATATGTTTTTTAATTCATTTTCAAAATGACTTAAAAAGGCATATTTTCTGGCACATTACAAACATAAAATTTGCATTTGTTTTTAATACACATAGAAATTGCATGCGTAATTTCACGTTTTTAAGAAAATGGTTTCTTATTACAGGTTTTTGTTGTATTGTAGAGAAAGATGAAAAACATGCATTTCTTAAATTTCAATTGTGAACTATTATTTGTGTACTAATTGTGAATTAAAATATACATTTCTTAATTCATCTAGAAATTTGTGTTTTTGCACATATTAATAAAAGGATTAGTTGAAAATTTTGAATGGCTTTAATTTCCATATTACAGTAAAAGTCCGATTATCCGGCATCCAATTAACCGTAACACTCATTTAACCGGAATTTAAATTTTTTTTTGCTTTTTTTCTGTTGTAGAATAATTATTTTTTAATTATTCAGGGATTAATAGAAAATATACTTTCCTTTACTTTTTTTCTGTTTTATGCATTATTCTGTTTGAATAGAATGTGTAAAGTCGTACCCCAATTAGGGTTAGAGAAACATGAATATATGTATTATTAAATATTCGGTACTCGTATGGGTGTACTCGTATACATAATATGTATGTATTTATTATTTGCAATAAATTCAATTAACTGATGTGTAAAAAAATGTGATTTCTGGTACATAATTTAAAAATAACCTAATGAGAATCCAAAAAATAATGAAATCACTCGAAATTCTTTTTAAATTTCTAGTTTTAATGAAACATTTAATTATCCGGAAATTTGTATTATCCGGAATCCTCTCATCCACAAGCATTCCGAATAACAGAAATTTTACTGTAATATACAGTAAAAACCGAAAGAACTTCGCTTGGTGTTATTATTTTTTAGGATTCTCGTTTATTTTCAAATTATGTACCAAAAAACAATTTTTTTTTACATCAGTTCTTCGAATTTATTGCAATGCAAAATACACACATATTATGTATACGAGTACACGCTACGAGTACCCAAAATTTAATAATACATATATTCAATATTTCACTAACCTAACATGACATACGACTTTACACATTCAATTCAAATAAAGTGGTGAAGATATAAAAGGTAATAAGTCATTTTGTTATTTTTTAGATCTCTTCAATAATTTTAAATGTACATAAAAAAGCTATAACGGTAAATTTTTTTTATTTTAATTTGGATAAATATATACCCAAAACCATCCAAAAATTAAGTTTCCTACGATTGATAATTTTTTTCAGGAACGCCAGAAAATTTTAAATATGCACTACTGAAAAACTGAAGAAATGAGTTATTACCTTTTATATCTTCACCACAAAACAGAAAAAAGTAAAGGAAAGTATATTTTCTATGAATCCTCGAATAATAAAAAATAATAATATCCCTTGTGAAAAAGAAAAAAGTTAAAAAAAATTCCTAAAACTTAGAATTCCGGTTAACTGAGGGTTCGCGGTTAATTGGATGCCCGATTATCCGGCATTTTACTGTAATATGAAAATTAAAGTCATTCAAAATGTTAAACTAATGCTTTCATTAATGAAAGTGTGCAAAAAGCAATTGAAAATTTCAAAATGATTTAAAAAATGCATACGAAAGAGAAAAGAAAGACAAGAAATCCTAAAAATTAAATATCCGGTTAACTAAGTGTTCCGGTTAATTGGATGGTGGATAATCGGGCTCTTACTGTATACATTTTTACGTTTTATTTCGATCTTAAATACACATTTTATTCCATTTTCTAAATGACTTAAAATACACATTTAATGGCAGTTATAAACACACTGCTTAAATCATTTTCAAAATGACTTATGATATGCATAAAGTCAGCTTTTTTATTTCATTTTCATTACAGATTTTAAGTCAATTTTAAAATGAAACAAAAACGCTAGTTTTAAGTCCGAAAAAAACACCATTTTTAAGTCAGCCTTTTTTAATTCAGGGAACCCTGGTACACATATCGTCGAGAACTACTTGTAACTCATACCACTAATGATCGTATGATTTACATATTTTTTATTACATTTTATTACTTCATCATATTTTTTCAACTAACTTATACTGTGTGGCTAATATTTATGCTAGTATTTAGGTTATATTTTTTAAATTGTGATTTATCCATAAAAAAATACAGCAATTTGATAAATTTTAAATTAAAGTTGCGAATTAGAGTAAAATTTTAGTATTGTATTTTACGCCGTCTAATTAACAACTGCTACAAGCTTACATTAAATTAGTGTACTTAGTATTTAAGTCAAAAAATTGGTAGCGATTTTGTAAGCAGTTAAACGTTAATTTAGAATTAACACTTTTACGACCGTTCTCACAACGTATGTGTGATGGCATGAACAACTGTTAGTGGCCGCTCACACAATTGTATTTTTGGTATTTTTCTTTTATTTAACTTTTTTAATTTTTTTTTGTTAAAAAAAAATTTAAAAAGTACAAAAAAAAAAAATAAAATAAAATAATAAATAACAAAACAGAAACAATTTGTATCTGTATTTACTTAATATAACATTATTTGATACTTGTGTTGATTCAATGTGAACCTTCTATTTTTTTTCTTTTGTGCTGCTATTTTTACTAGGAAAACTCGATGCATTTAAGTAAGCAAGCTATCAGTTTAAATACAAGTTATAAAAGAATAGAAGAAAAGATAAATAGAAGATGTACAAGGAATCGACGCAATTAATTCTTTTAAAATATCGCCGGTCCCTGGCGAAGTTTAACTGCGCAGACATGCGGTCGTTATAGTGTTATATACAATTTTTTCTATTAATGTAATTGACATTTCTATAAAAATGGTAAAATATATTTTGCAGGCAACTACTAACATTTACCGACCAAACAGCACAGTGATTAAAGCTTTGGCGTTTGGATCGGGAGGTACTGGGAGTTCGAATCGCGATAGAAGCACGATGCAAAAGTAATTTTTCATTATCTGATTGCGATCGGTGATGAAAATGAACACAACTATGACACCTTGTCGGAGTGCGCAACCAATGGGCCAACCCATTTTTCATTCCGCATGCTCACATGGAGCTATAGAATCTGCATACGTCCTGATTTGGCATGCAATGAACCGCGAGGGAGGTGGTAGTGCTTCGGCCTCAGAATAGATTGCAAAGATTAAGATAAAAAAGAAATCTATTAATATGGTCAAGAATATTTTACTCACTGAAATTAATTTCTAATAAATTTATTTAATTGTGTGTAGTTAAAAGACAAAACATTCACAGATTTTTTTTTTATTCATATTGATTATATGGCGGCTGATATATATGTCATTCTAAAACATGCGATGATGTAATTAAATATGAACGAGGGACATTATGCGGATAAGACAAAATTGGAAGATGAAAATGAATCCTAGTTTAAATTGGGCTTATAGGACAGCTTGAAAGTAATATGCATAAATTGTCATCTCAAGGCTGTCGGCTTGTTTTATTTGTCGTCAAATATTCTTGAAACAGATATAGATGCACAATATTATAGCCTTAATCCAAAAATTCAAGATGATATACGACCCCCAGTAATTCTCGGCCAATCTACATATATAATACAAATGTGCATTCCAGTAATTTTCTTTAAGGAATGACAAGCCTTTTTTGATTGGCTGGTCCTAACTTTTGCAATTTATTGATTTGATTTTTGATACAGTAAGTGCTGGTAAAAAGTACATCACGAAATCAGAGCTACATGCTCATAACAGTAAAATTGTATGGATGATAGCAAAAGTGCCACTTGATAGAGGAATTACACGTAAAAGAACATTAATTAATCTTTATTTTGACGTGTACCATATACTAAGAAGTTTTTCGCATATTGCGGATGTTGAGAGTGCAGTGCTGTATTTCGAAGAGGAGGAATTTTGCCTAAATTATTGCCAGAAAATGATTCCAAGAAGAAAATACATCGTAACTGTACCGTTTAATGGTTATTTATTCACCAAAACTTGGACAGTAGAAATGTATGACAGTTAAAAGGCAATACACCGAGTTCCTAGATGAATATATGGAGCTAAAAACATCTGAGGCTGCCGAGAGCTTTTATTTGCCGCATCATAGAGTTTGAGAGTGAGCAGTGCAATTGATTGGAAACTCTCTGAATGAGCAGTTAGCAGTGGGGTCATTAATCCAGCCTAGTTTGGTAAAAATACTGCTCAGATCACGTAAACACAAAATAATATTTACAGCTGATATAGAAAAAATATTCCACCAAATCTGGGTTAGTAAAATGAATAGTGATTACCAACGGAATGTTTGGTAAAAGGAACTATAAATCGTGTGCCTCTTTTTTGGCTACCCACACTTTAGTGCGACTGGCTTCGGACTACCAACAAGAATACCCAGATGCGGCAGAAATAGTAAAGTGTGATTTTTATATTGATGACTTGTTTTCCGTTACAAGCAATCTAAAGGACGTCCAGAAATAAGTTATGGTTTTGGTTAGTTTTGTTAAATAAACAGCAGGATCAAACCTTCGCAAATGGGTAACTAACTATCCTTGAGATTTTACATAATATTCCTGCAGGAAACAGATATGCTTCTGTTATTGAATTTACGAGTGATTCATCGCTTACTGTTTTTGCAGGGAGAATCACTTTCCAATAAACGACACATTCCAATTGACGGTTTCTCTGGAAGACATAAAATTAACAAGGAAGAATATATTGTCAGAGGCGTCGAAACTGTTCGACACAATGGATGTCTCTCTGCAACAATTATAAAAAACGTAATACTTTTTCAGACGCTTTGGTTACTAGGAATCGATCGGGACGAGCTATTGCCAGATGCAGTTTGTGCAAGCTAAAAGGCAATAAGAAGAAATCTAGAATGATTAGAGCAGTTATTCACCATAGAGTAAAAACAAAAACTGGATACAAAATTAACTTAGTGACTAGATAAACAAAAGTGGCCCCAATTAAGGCAATCAGCATTTCACGATTAGAATTATGCGTGCTGTAACGTAATTAATCAAACTCATAGCATCCGTGGTACAATCGTTCAAGAACACAATGAATGTAATTGCATGGCTGACCCAGAAGATGACAAACGTATGTAGTCTACAGAGGCTCATATGTGTTGGGACACTCATATCGAAGACAGTGACGTCACATATTATCCAGTTACAATCGTGGTTTATTTTCAGAGGAATTAGTTAATCATTCCCTCTGGTGCATTGGCTCACCTTGGTTAAGTATAGACCAGAAGTGGAATAACCTAAACAAATTCAATTCACGGCAGAACTACCTGAAGAAGCAATAAAAGAGCAAAAAATGAATTCAATTGCATTTGTTATAACTGGAAATAGCAGAGTTTGGCTGGACGATATTCTTGAACAGTGTTCTTCATTTTCAAAGGACTTATTTGTAATTGTTAGGAATTTAATATTGTTCAGAAGTGGAGCATCATGCATATATTGAATTATCGAGAACTTTTAATCGAGTCAAATTTGATGAATTTAATTTGGCGTTGAGGCGAATACAACTGACCAATTTCGCTGTTGAGATTAATTCTATTAACAAAAAAAAAAAAACCAATTAAAATTCCAAATTAATTTCTATTTTCCATTTGTAGATCGAAATGGCTTATTAGGAGGAAGGCTTGACAATGCAGGTATGTCTGTCATATGAATACTTCCGGCTAAAAATTGCTTAACAATGTTAACTATCCGAAATGAACATCTTAGACTGTTGCTTGCTGGTCCTATATTACTAATGTCAACACAACTACTGAGTGTTATTTCAAATGCCTTTTCCCACAACTGTGTAGATTATGTGGGTCCTTTATTTAATACATGCATCAAAATTAAGAGGTGCTAAATCAATCAAGGCTTGATTTCATTGAAGAAAATCCATTATCGCGTTGGCAGCATTTCCAACGAATGGTTCAGCACTTTTGGCAAAGATGGAATAAGGAGTATCATATATTACTTCAACAACGCCAGAAATGGAAGCTTACTTCTGCAAATCCGAAAAATGATGATCTAGTAGTTGTCTTTGAAGAAGGGGATCCGCTCGAAATGCGATATTTTAAAACGCGCTATTTCGAAACGAGATATGACAAAACGAGATATGGCACAAAATGCGAAATGGTAGAGAATGTGGTTATGTCAAGCGACCCGCTTGTAATAACCCGATCCTATACCCCCGCTCCTATCGATTTTTAAATTCCTATAAACTGAAGGAGCGAAGTGTTTATAACCCAATCCTATACTCCCGCTAATATCCGCTTTTAAATTCCTATAAATTGAAAATAAATTTAACCTTTTCCAGAATGTACATTGCGAAGCGACTGGTGCTGACCCGCCTGATATAACCCGGTCCTATATACTCCCGCTCTTATCGATTTTTAAATTCCTATAAACTAAAATAAAATTTCGCTTATGTGGACTAAAAATAAATATTGAAATAAAATAATTGAAATAACTATAAATTTTTTCATTTTTATAAAAGCCGGGGTTTGCGGCGGTAGCTCCCAATCTTAAGGTATAAAATAATTTAAAATAATCTTAAAAGCGTTTGTTCTTCGAAAAAAGAAATTACTTTTACGCGTTTGGGTTTATTGTTGCATTTAAGACCATTTGGAATCATTTAGTTGAACTTGGGATCATTGAGTGCTACTTGGGGTCATTTGTGATTATTTTAATGAAGATATTCGTAATCAGCTAAAATACTATGCCGATTTTCAGAATTTTTGGAGGTAGGACCTATTTAGACCCACGCAGCTAAAATTTTGGAACAGAATCGTATTTATTGACCTTGAAAGGACATTAAATCCGTTTGATGATCGACAGTTTTTTTTTACAATAAAAATCAAGTCTCAACATAAACGCGATATGTTCATGGTGAAGAACAACTTTCATGGTCTAGTTACCAGAAAAGCGATAGAAATGTCATCTTGATCTTGGCCTACTTTCAAGCGATTAAAAGAGGATGTGCTGATACTCTATAGGTTCTATTATAGGGAGTTCTAGCAATGTTAAATTTAAAAATTGAAATGAAATTTTCCAAACCCTTAATGGTTTTCGTGATTTCCATCTTTTAAAATTTCCAATATAATTTGATGTGAATAGTAGATATCATGAAATTTTTAACATTCAAAAAACAATAATATATTTATGGTTTCTCTACTGATTTATATAAAACCATGAAGTCCAGCAAATTATTTAAGCTCATTTATCGTCCGGTTATTACAAATTATTACGTTAATTTTTATAAATGCATCAAAGCTGCACTATTTATTTCCTCTTTAATAAAAATATTTTTTTATGAATTTCCACACTACCTCCCTCAACATAACTAAAAACTATATTATTTTCAAATTTTGTGTTGTACATTTATCTAGGAGTGAGTTAACTCCCCCCCCCCCCCTTCCTCCACTACAAAGCTGAACTAAATAACCAAACTAATATATTTCACTTTATAAACGTCTGCACACAAAAATTAGAAAAATTACTGTAGACAACTACAAAGTTAAAACTTAATATTTTGAATTATGAATTTAGTTTTTTTTTATATTTGCAATTTGCACAGTGGGATTGTGTACTCGTGGAGTGCATTCGAAAGAAGAAAATAATAGTTTTGTTTGAAATTAAATCTGCTACATTAATTTTAATGCGATATCGTATAGAAAGCGCAATAGAAACTAAAATCAAACCTTGTTTGGTTGGTAAAAGGTTTATAATACAAGTAGCTATAATACGGTGAATGCAAAAGCTTATTTAAGTTTTTTATCAAAACTTGTTATTTTTCATTAAACATCACGGAGATAACAAAATGTTAATTTTGTAAATGAATCTACTAAGATAATCTTATTCACAGATTTGTTTTGCAATAACCGTTTGTGGTACATTAAATTTCGACAGATGACTTGTATTATGGAATAATGTTTTGATGGAAATGTTAATCAGTGGAAGATCTGGTAAAATATTAAATGCAAAATTAAAAAGGGGAAATTGTATATCTGCTTTGTTTAATTAAATGTTTTCACCAGATAAAGTCGTCGGTTAGAGCAAAGGGGAAAGTCAAAGTTATTGTGTAGCTAATTTTTAGTATTTCATATAATACTCATGTATGTATATCAAATTAAGAAAAAATATTGATTGTTTGGTGGAACATACGTTCCAAAAAAAAATTCAAGAACAGATTCAAGACACATTGTGATAATTATTTGATGCACTCAATGCTCAATTGGAATTAAATAAAGAGGTTGAAACAAAATTCGACCTGTTAAATGGCAAATGATCAAAAATTAGTACCTATACAGTGCTCGCAGGCCCAAAAATCTAGCATTATTCGAATGAGATCACCAGGCTACGGACTGCGTGAAAAAATATACAACCTTTCGACGAAAAAGTGAAACTCCGTCTTATGGACACATAGCACTCAACACATATTAAAAGATTACAAGATTGAGAAAAAGGAAAGAATATAAGGAAAACCATTGTCTACGGTAGAAAATTTCCTATCATAGAAATTTACAAATAGTTATATTGACATCCAAACTGAAGCAGAAGAAAAGGACAATAATGAAGCATGTTTTACAACAAATGCTTCACTTATAGTACAACTCGTGTGGAGATGCCGAACTCCCATCGTGGCGCGTCCCCAGGTGGCGGATAGGGGAATGCTCTTTAACCGGCTTGCCGGAGGGTAGGTGGGAAATAAAATACCATCCGCGGACCAAATCTGGATAGGGGAAGGAACCCCGAACAATAAACCAACCATTAAAGCAATGAGTTTACAACCAAACGGAATGTATACCCCAGGTGGTACGTCAACTTTACAGTTGGCCAATCCACCCTCACACGAGGCAGGCTCCACGGATTCTGGGGTGAGCCAACCATTGCTAAACCTGTTTATACCAAGCACAAGTATTTGTAGATCACCAACTATACAAATGCATTCCGCTATTCAGCAGGAGAACAATAATGCTGAATGCAGTCAGAACGGAAACCACGATGTCACTAGAGAAAACGATGAATTAAAAAAATCGTTAGAAAATTTAATGAAAATCAATGAACAGCTATTCAAAGAAGTCCAACAGCTTAAAGAAGAAATTGCTGTAATCAAAAATGATAATCAAGCCAAAGAAAATACTATAGCTATCTATGAAACAGATGAAGACGAATTGGCGTATGAAACGAGTTTTATACGAAAGCAAATTAAAACTAAACGTCAAAACAAAAAAAAAAAAGCAGAATCTTCGCCTGAAGTGGAACAATCAATACAGAGTGTCAGAAAACCACAACCCCAACGATCTGAACAGTCAACTACGGACCTAGTGAAGGTACATAAGAACGTATCACTGATACCGAAAGAGAGACCACTGCAGCCAATTAAAACATCAAACGTAATCATCCAAGGGGAAATGCAGGAAAAACAAACAACACATAAAGAGATACCACCTCCACCCATTAACATACTTCATGTTAGTGAATACGAAACCATTAAAAAAATAGTGAAGGTAGTTCCAAACGATAAATATAAAGTCACTGCACAAATAATAACGTTTGGAAAGTGAATGCACTTGACCCAGAAACCTACAGAATGTTATCAAATGCAATCACCGCTCAAAACATCGAATGGTTCACCTATGAAAACAAGGCTGAGCAAAAAATTAAAGTCATGGCCAGAGGGCTGCATCATACATGCCCAAACGAAGAAATAATTGAGGAACTTAGCCAGAAAGGATTCAAAATTCTAAACGCTGTGAACATATTAAAGAGAAAGGTCACTATAAAAGCAAATGGTGAACGAGAAACAACCAAAGTTGGTCTGCCCCTTTTCATGCTAACATTTGACCACGCTGAGAGCATTGATAGGGTATATGGAATCAAAGCAATCCTTAATATGAAAGTTAAGATTGAGACATTAAAAAAGAACCCTAGTAGAATACCACAGTGCTACAACTGCCAGGCATATAACCACACACGCAAATACTGCAATAGGGAACCAAGATGCGTAAAGTGCGCTGGGAAACATCTAACAAAAGAATGCAACAAAAGTAAGAACGAACCAGTAAAATGCATACACTGTGGTAATCATCACCCAGCAAATTACAGAGGCTGCGAGGTAGCGAAAGAGCTGCAAAGAATGAGAGACAACAAGAGAAATCAAACAAGTCAGAGTTCTCAACCTAGGATGCAATCCTACTCAAAACGAATCCCCCTAAATAGCGGCAAAGTTAAGGAAGGCATAACATATGCACAAATGGTTAAGCAGAATGAAAATATCAGGAACGCTCCGAGTCAGGAAAACCATGTTCTGCAAGAAATACTTCAGAAGCTAAGCGCTATCAATTCACATCTGGCTGGCCAGGACCAAAAACTAGAATCTATGGGCGAGCTACTGAAAAACCAAGAACTGAGACTAGTAAAACTAGAAAATACATCGATGAGCCAAGATAAAAGAATAACGGATGCGTCAAGTAAAACCAGAGAAGTTATTGAGTACCTTCATTCTAGTCCATACAAACTTAACAAGAAAAAATAATGACACAATATTTAAGAATTGCTACCTGGAATGCAAATGGCCTAGCGCAACGCATTTCAGAATTAGAAGTATTTTTAAACACAAAAAAAAATTGAAATATGCCTAATTTCAGAAAGTCATTATACCAGAACGTCGTATGTCAAAATACGTGGATATCAGTGCTATCAAGCTCTACACCCAGCAGAACGAGCTAGAGGCGGGACAGCAATCTTCGTTAAGGACAATATAAAACACCACGAAGAATTAAAAATAGAGGAGGAAGCTATGCAAGTAGCTACTGTATCTATTGAAACCAAAAATAACAAGAGCTATAGTATATCAGCAATCTACTGTCCACCCAGATATAACACAAAAAAAGAAGACTACATCAAACTTCTTAAATCGCTTGGTAGTAATTTTATTATTGGAGGCGACTTTAACGCGAAACACATATTCTGGGGATCAAATAGAACTAGTCCTAAAGGAAGGGAGCTATTTGAAGCAGGCAGGATATTAAAATGTGAGTTCCACTCCAGTAGAAAGCCAACCTACTGGCCTACGGACCCAAATAAAATTCCTGATCTTCTGGATTTCTATATATTAAGAGGTATCTCCGAAAATTACTTAGCAGTTGAAAATGAAAAAGGGCTATCGTCAGACGACAATAAGTGACACGGTAATAAGGAAAGCAAGCCCTCCACGATTAACAAATAACAAAACCAACTGGGAATACTTTCGACAGCTAGTCGAAGAAGGCATCAACCTACACGTGCAGATATCGAACGCTTACACGATAGAAGAAGAACTAGAAAACCTCATTGATAGTGTGCAAAAAGCGGCCTGGAAAAGTACTTCCGACCAGCAAGAAATATTACAAAAAAGTATAACCTATCTAGTTGAAGTGAGAGAGTTGGTTAACGAAAAAAAGAAGAGCTCGTAAGACTTGGCAGAGAACCAGAGCCCCTGAAGACAAAACAATCCTAAACAACTTGTGCAACAAACCTAAACTACTTATAAAGGAGATTAAGAATGAGTCAGTTGCAAGCTTCCTAAGTAACCTGACAGGTAAACCTGACACAGACTATTCCCTGTGGAAAGCCATCAAAGGTTTAAAAAGGCCTAAAATGTAATTGCCACCCATTAGAATGGTTGATGGAACCTGGGCTCGCAGCGAAAAGCTGATCTG
The DNA here is from genome assembly GCA_932526605.1 of Nephrotoma flavescens. Lineage (NCBI taxonomy): Eukaryota > Metazoa > Arthropoda > Insecta > Diptera > Tipulidae > Nephrotoma > Nephrotoma flavescens. Next base: position 37,650,757 of record OW052222.1, on the reverse strand, counting down.
TTTGCCGAACACCTAGAAAATACCTTCAAACCACCAACTGGACAAGCGGATAATGAATATCTAACACCTATAAGCAAAGTAGACGAGGCATCTGTGCTACCAGTTACTCTGAAAGAAATCAAACAAGAAGTAAAAAACCTCAAAGATAAAAAAGCCCCTGGATACGACTTGATAACGGGGCGAATAATCAAAGCTTTACCAGAGAAAGCCCTAAGGAAACTACAGCACATAATCAATGCTATCTTTAGACTATGTTATGTTCCGAGACAGTGGAAAGTAGCGGAAATCATAATGATTCCAAAGCCCAATAAATCACTAAACGACAAAACGTCGTATAGGCCTATTTCTTTGTTAACAACAACATCAAAAATTTTCGAGAGACTGTTTCTCAAGAGATTAAAGCCAATTATAGAGAGCAGAAATCTTATACCAGAACATCAATTTGGGTTTCGAGAAAGGCACTCAACGATAGAACAGGTACATAGGATTACTGATACTATTGAGGAGGCGCTGGAAAAAAAGGAAGTATGTTCAGCAATACTCTTAGACATAGCCCAAGCATTTGATAAGGTTTGGCACCGCGGTTTTGAATTTAAGCTCCAACGAGATCTGCCAAAACAACATTTTGAATTGCTAAAGTCTTACATCAACGACCGTTACTTCCGGGTGAGACAGGACGGAGAATACTCTAAACTGAAGAAAATATTGGCAGGGGTTCCACAAGGCAGTGTTCTAGGCCCCGTATTATACCTCCTGTATACGAATGATCTACCAGACATAGAAGAAGCTAGAATAGGAACGTTTGCTGATGACACAGCTGTTATGACCACCGATGCTAGTATCGTTAAGTCCACCAGAAAACTACAAAATGCTATTAATATAGTGGATAGCTGGACAAAACGATGGAGGATAACACTTAACGAATCGAAATCAACACATATCACCTTTACAAATAGGAAATTAGAATATATTCCGATTAGTCTGAATTCACAACCAATTCCATATTCTGATAATGCTAAGTATCTCGGCATGACGCTAGACTCTAAACTCAGGTGGAAAGCGCATGTTAAAAAGAAAAGGCAAGAACTGAATTTAAAATTCAGAAAAATGCACTGGCTTATTGGAAGAAACTCCGAACTTACAACGCACAACAAACTGCTGCTATATAAACAAATCCTAAAACCTATCTGGACGTATGGTATTCAGCTTTGGGGCTGCGCAAGAAAAACTACAGTAAAGATCATTCAAACATTTCAAAACAAAGTACTACGTAGCATTGTGAATGCTCCTTGGTACATTAGAAATGACAATCTCCATCGAGACCTAAACATGGAATACGTCAACGATGAAATAAAAAAATTTGCAAGGAGTCATGTACTGCGACTGCAGCAGCATGACAACGAGGAGCTGCGGAACCTACTGGATCGCGCCAATGGACCAAAGCGCATAAAAAGAACAAAGCCTTTAGAATTAGTGGTTCCTTGAGCCGCTTAAATCAAAGGACTAGCAGACCTGGGATGAAGCAATAGGTCTCATTCCATAAGAATAGACTACAAAAATAATAAAACAGGTACTAGATAATCTATATGATTAGTTGTAATATTATACAGAAATAAAGATTTCTTAAATTTAAAAAAAAAAAAAAAAAAAAAAAAAAAACTTATAGTACAAGGCCCACGACAATATCATGCTGAGAGTCATCATCGTCTCCAAAAACAACAAAAATTGCATCAAGTCGGAACACACCTTCCTACCGATACGAAAACCTTTTAATATCAGACGATTAACAAACGAGAGCCAATTTGTACAAAAACCTACCCATATCCAATCAAAATGGGAGCATAAACGACAAGATCCACAACTTTTTAGTGAGGGAAATATAGAACACTATGGAAAATCCGTAGCATAATTAATCTGAGAACCTCTGATTTAAAAAAAATACAAGATAGTTGTAGACAGAGGCAAATGTGATTCACGCTTAAGAACCCACCACAATTGTCATAGACACTTTATTTCTCTGCGAAGCGATGAGACAAAAATAAGACTGTATGTATTACCTTGAAGTGGAAATTTAAAGGGAAAAATAAAAGGGAATCGACTCAACAAGCATCTTGCTGGAAGTGGATTGCTGGATCACTAGATCCAACAAATTAGGGCGAAGTTATGAAAGTTCGAGACACGATTATCGAAAATGATGATGGATAATACAAAATAAATTCCGCCGTTACAGAAAAAATTCAACAACTTGGGTGACATCTACCTCATGAAACTCATTCTTATCTGCATGGTAAGATTTAGACCCCACATAAACTCGCCCTATTTCTACACGAAAAAAGCAACCAACAACAGACAGCACTTGTTTGGATACAACCAATCGTGGTTGGGCAAGGTAGATTACGCAGTATAAACTACGCAGTTGTCGACACGTAATATATTACGTAGATAATGTAACGATTTTTTGCATCCCATCGTCGACTATGGAGACAACGTCGACTATCGGATCCGGGGAAATGCGCGGGAAAAATCTGAGGGAAAACCTGAAGAAAACCACGGGAAATTTGAGATAAATCTGGGGGAAAGCTGGAGGGAATCCGGGGGAAATATGGGGGAAACTCAGAGGAAATTTTGGGAAATCCGGGGGAAATCTGGGGAAATCAGGGAAATCTAAGTGAAATTTAGAGGAAATTTGAAGAGTCTGGAGAAAATGGTGGGAACATCCGGAAATCCGTTAAAAAACCTAGGGAAAGCCGTTGGAAATTTTGGGAACGTTGTGCAAAATCTGGGGGAAATCCGAGGCAGATCTGAGGGGAAAACGCAAGAAATTTGAAGAAATGCGGGTGACACCTGTCACAAACCTGGGGTAAACCCTAAGGAAACCCGGGGGAAATCTGGCGAATATCCGGGTGAAAATTGGAGAAATCCGTGGAAGTCGGTGAGAAATCCGGGGGAAATCTGGTGGAAATGTGGTGTAAATCTGGGGGAAATCTGGGAAAATTTGGGGAAAATTCGGGAGAAATCTGAGGGATATCCGAGTGAAATCTGGGGAAATCCAAGGAAGATTTTAGGGATTAGGGGGAAATATAGGGAAATCCGAGGGAAATTTATAGGAAATTTGGGAAAATCCGGAGGAAGTCGTGGCAAAAACCGTCGGAAATATGGGGATATTCGGGAGAAATCTGGGGGAAATCCGAAGAAAATCTGAGGAAAATGAGAGGGAACTTTAGAGGTGATTTGGGGAGATCGGTGGCAAATCCAGGAGAAACCTTGTTTAATTTATTTAATTTTCGGCTGAAGTAGTTAAGAGACGATCTACATTATCTTTTTATTCAGCTAATTCTTAACAAGCGGTTCTGAAGATGGTTGCATTAAAATATACTTGATCGCATACAACTTTTATTTTTAGACTGTTACATTATAATATATATTATAATAAAATATTGTAACATATTATAAGATGTACTCGTATGGTTTGCCCTGGGTGCTAGAGCAAATAACATAATATTTACTGATGAAATCTTAAAAAATATAAACCACTTAGCGTATTCAACCCATTCTGGAGTTAAAATTTTAATAAACGGAATTCATATCAAATTGCCCCCACCATTCAATGAAATATATACCGGTTGTGTAAATTGAATCTAATTTAATTCACAATTTCCACTCTCTATGTGAATTATATAACATAGAGACACAAACCGAATGAAAATAAATCCTTTCTAGTAAAACAGTAAATTCAATTCCAGGATAACAAATTTGATTCAATTTAATACAAAATAAAAAAATTCGTTGGATCATTTTTACTAAAAAATGGTTGTATGTCGCTTTAATTTGGTTTCATTTTTACTACGAAGACGAAATATTACACGTATACACAACTCTAACTTAAAGCTCAGTCTCAGCCTCTTCTTATACGTCTCGTATGCTTTCTGTGTATATCTCAACGAAATCATCATCATAATTTTTTTTTGTGAAATTTTTTATTTTTATTTTTTAAATTTATCTTTCTCATTTCTGTATTATAAGATATTTGATACATGAAACCAACAAAAATCTTATCTTGTCTAGATGTATATATAAAATGTATAGTTTTCGTTTTTATTTCTTGCCATTTTTCTTTATGATGCCAAAGAAGACAAACACACAAGAAATAAAATAAAAATTTGTACAAAAAATATGAAAGCACCGAGTAAAAAAAAAAAGCTCAGCCAAACATTTATACGGGGTATATATACATTTATACAGAATGATTGTCGTTGTGCTTTTATTTTATTTTATTTACGTCATATAAAGCAACGATGTGGAATACTGTCAATTTGAATTGACTTAAATTCTTTGCGTTTCAAATAAATGTATTGTTCTTAAGAAAATAAAATAAAATGTAGAAAAAGCTCACAAATATTATTTTTTTCGGGTTGGTAATGTTATTATTTTATGTTTGGTTTTATTTTTATTGCTTGCAACGGAGCAAGGGGATAACCTGCTTATATTTTATATGGAAAAGGGGTTGGAATCAAATAAAATATAATAAAATTAGAAAAAAATGAGATTGATTCAATTGCTTGAAAGTAGTGTTATATAGTGCAAAGCTTTTTTTATGTGAATTTTTTGTATATGGGTACATGGATTAGATTGCTTTTTATCCTGCTGTGATACTGCTTCAGTTTGGTATAATATGATTAACTTAACGAAACTACTCTATATCATTAATTTCAAGAAACTGCAAGTTATATTTGGTTTTGAAAGCTCTATAAGTGTTCAAAGGCTTATGGTTGTGAATGCGCAGAGAAATAAATTAGCAAATCGTATCCATAATTGATACGCAAATATTATTATAAGGAGAATTGTCCAGCTAATCAGGTTTAAACACCAATTCCACTAATCCTTCAAAATAAATGATATATTTAAGAGTATTACCAAGTCTAAGATCATTTGAAGGCATAATCGGTAATGATACCGACAAGGGATTTATGACTATCAATCCCAACAAAAAAATAGCGATCAAGAAGCATACCTCTGACTCAGTACATACTATAATTATTAGGAACTCTCATCTCATTTAAGAGCATTGGTTTTTCGAACCGGAAGAGAAACTGTCTTTCACAACAACAGTGAAAGGAGAAATTCGCCGCCTTAGTTGTACCGATCCTGTGTATTCTCGACCCTATCTATAAACTCTATGCTTTAAAAAGAGGTGATCAGGATATCTAAATCTCCGTATAATTCCATGGTATGGATGGTACCAAAGAAGGAAGACGCTTCAGGGGAAAATAAGTACAGAATAGTCATTGATTACCAGAAGTTAAATTCGGTCACTATTTTCAAAACATATCATATACCCGAAATCAATGAGATTTCAGCGAACTTATAGGTGATAATAAATTTTTTACATAATTTTTTTCATTGGTCTAAAAAGTGGAATGAACCAGATTCCACATAAAGAATCATATATTGGGAAAACAGACTTTTCGGCTTAAAAATGCCCCTTCGATTTTCCAACGTGCGCTCGATGACATACTCCAACGTATATTCATATTTGGCAAAACATAAAAATAACAATTTAGGAACATGAAGTTAATCTATGAAGACCTTGAGCAAGCCAATACGAAAATTCAACTCGGTAAATGCGAATTTCTGCAAGACGAAGTAGAATTTTAAGGTTTTATAATCTACAAAGACGGAATAAAAACGAATCATAAGAAGATCCAAGCAATATCGAATTTTCCAGTACCTGAAATAGTGAAATGGTTCAAAAATCTCTCGAAAAACAAGAAAGTGAATCTCACTAGTGAAGAGATGACAGCATTCAACAAAATCAAAAATATTCTTATTTCTAATGAAGTTCCAATTTCGCGCTAGGCGCAGTACTACCACAGGAAGGAAGGCCAATCACATTTATTTTCAGAACGCTAGATAGTTCTGAGCAAAATTATGATGCACTAGGATGCACTCTTAAGGATAAAACCAATAGTTTCTGGTATAAATTTTTTGATCCCAAATATATGTGATGAAAACTCCTAACAATAATTGGTAAACTCTTTTTCAAATTACCAAAGAAATGTCAAATCATTACACAAACCCAAATTTCACCAGTTGGAATATTATACATTTTTTTAAACGATACCGAAACCCACATACGATCAACGGAATAAAACAACAGAATTAATAATGTGGATGGTTCAAGAGACATATCCGGTATATTTTAGGGACTATCAAATTCGAATTACTCAGAGAATGGAACGCAGAGGAAAATCAAAATCAATTAATCGAAAGCCATCACCTTCCTAGAATGACTAAAAAAATTTGATTAAAATCGATCTTCAATTAAAAGTTTCATAATTGCTATTGGTGGAGGCAAATTAAAGATTAGAGTAGATCTACTCTTGTCAATATACTAATTAATAAAAATACATTTAACAAAAAAAAAGACAAAAATCCTTAAAACTTTATCCAAGAATATTTTACAATACCAAAATTCACCGAAAAACATATAAAAATATTCTATATCCAAAAATTATTATATCGACAGGTAAAGATTTGCCTTCACCAATAGCAAATATGAAACTTTTAAATGAAGATTGATTTTACGCAATGTACGGAAACCGATTTTTAACAGAAGCGATACATTTCCCGTGTCACGAATATTCGAGTGGTGGAAATTCTCACGATCAGCGGGTCATTTTACTCGCTCGGCAGATAGCTATAGGAGAAAAAAATATATCTTAACTAAAAAACTTGTGGACCTTTTAAACCCTAAGGCTCGAGAACTTTTTTACTTTTCTTCTGTTATGTGAATGCATTTTTGTAGTAAAGAAGCGAATTTTACCGAGATTCGACGGCCGAAAACATGCTTACATAAATAAAATTGAGTCAATTTTTCTACGACTATTTTAAATACGTCAATAATACAGTTTTGTCAAGAAAAACAAAAATGTCTTCCTTTTCATGTAAAGGGTGTCAATAATCCAGGTTTTTTTGGCGTGCATATATAAAGGATGTCGATAATGCAGATTTCTGCTGAATTGTGTTCATACCTCCAGTAAAGTACGAAAATGTCACCAAGCCAAAAATGGCGATAATGCAGATACAACTTATAACCTCATCAGCTCCACCCCCCAACCTATAGTCAGAATCGAAAATCAAATCAGAGAAAATTCTGGGGGAAATCCTGGAGAAAACCGCGGGAAATCTGGGATAAATCTGAAGGAAATCTAGGGGAAATTTGAAAAAAATCCGGGGGAAATATGGGGGAAACACAGAGGAAACTTGGGGAAATCTTGGGCAAGTCGGAGCGAAATCTAGGGAAATCTGGGGAAAATGTGGTGTAGTATTTGGTGGAAATACGGTGAAATCTTAGGAAAATCCAAGCGAAATGGAGAGGAAATTAGAAGAAGTCTGGAGGAAATGGGGGCATATTCGGATATCTGGGTGAAATCCAGGGATAATCTGGGGAAATCTTGGGAAATTTGGGAAAAATATGGGGGAAATCTGGGGAAAATTCGAGAGAAAATTCGAGGGAAAATCCGGGAAAATCTATGCGGAGAGACACAACTCTATCCGTGAGAAATCTGGGGAAATCCAACGAATATCTGGGGCAAATCTGTAGGAAATCCAAGAGAAATCTAGAAAAAATTCAGGGGAAATCTGGGGAAATCCAAGGGAAATCCGGGACAAACCTGGAGAAAATCCCGGGGAATCTAATGAAAATCATTGGAAAATCTGGGAGAAATTCGGGGGAAATCTGGGAAAATTCAGTGGAAATGTGGAAATCGTTGGAAAATCTTCGATATCCAGGTAAAACTTTAAAAATCTGGGCGAAATTTTGGGAAAACTGAAGTAAATTCCGAGGAAATTTGGAGAAGTTCGGGGGAAATCCATTGTAAATCTGAGGAAATCCGAAGGAATCTGAGGAAACTCTAGAGGAAATCTAGTAAAAATCAAAGTGAAATCTGGGAGATATCCGTAACAAATTGGAGGTAACAAATAGAAAATTTTAGACGAGATTTGGGAAAATCCGGGGAAATCGGTGGGACATCTAGGAAAATTTCAAATGACAAAGGTTTTTGTCACAAAAAGATTGGGAAAATTAAAATTGCACTAGTATAACCCCATCAGACCCATCCCTAACCTATAATCAGAACTTACCTATGGTCATGGGCTATCGGACTCGGGGAAATACGCGGGAAAAGTTTGAAGGAAAACATGGAGAAAACCACGGGAAATCTGAAATAAATCTGGGGGAAATCTGAAGGAAAAATGGTGGAAACATGGGAGAAACAGAGGAAATTTTGGGAAATCCGGAGAAAATCTGTGGGAAATCAGGGAAATCCAAGTGAAATTTAGTGGAAATTTAAAGAGTCTGGGGGAAATGGGGGGAACATCCGGAAATCTTGGTGAAATTGGTGGAAAATCTGAGAAAATCCGTTGGAAATATTGGAAACTTTGAGGAAAATCTGGGGAAAATCTAGGGGAAATCAGAGGGAAATCTAGAATCAGGCCAAATCTGTCGGAAATCCGCAAGAAATTTGAAGAAATGCGGGGGAAATTCGGAAGAAATGTGGTGAAAATGTGGGGAAAATCTGAAGAAATCCGTGGGAAATGTAGGGGAAATCCGGAGAAAATCTGGGGAAATTTGGGGAAAATTCAAGAGAAATCTGAAGCATATCCGAGTGAAATCTGGTTGAAATCCGGGGAAAATTTCGGGGATCAGAGGGATGCCGGAAATTAATGATTTATATTAGAAAATTTTGTTGTTCCTAAAACTAACTAAAAAATTTAAAATAAGAAGTTTTCGTTTGAAACAGTTGAAAGTAGTATAATAAACCAAATTTCTCTAAATGCAGTATTATATGTTTAGGGAGGTAAGATGTGAAATGCATCTATAGTCACATGTTTTGAAAATATTTTAAATGAAGTTCCATCTAATAATTATCATTTTAAAATGTCAGGTCAATTTTCATGTAGAGAGTACCGGAAAACTCGATTTAATATATCGCACACACAAAATTTAAAATTTTTTTAAAATTGACCGTTTAAAGTGCCATGGCTGGAAATAGATTCAAATGAAAGGTCTAAATGATGCTCACCCCGGAAAATAACTTCAGGTTAATTTCCATGGAAATTTCAACTGAATATGTCACTCTCTCTCTCTCTCTGGCACAACATCCCATCAAGGGATTTGGCCGCCTCAAACGAGGTTTCATAATCATATTTTCATTTCGGATAATGAGTCATTAATTCATTGATCCTAAACCGGCCGTGAATTTTTTTTTTGTCACCACTGGGAATCGAACCCGGGACTTCCGGTCGCTGGAGCAAGCATATTGACCACTTTGCCATTTGGGCGACGATAATTGAATATATCGCACACACAAAATTTGAAAATTCCTAAAAATTGATCGTTTAAAATGTGATGGCTGGAAATGATAGGTCTATAAAAATAATGTTTCGACATAATATTTGCATCTGCATGATCGACATTATTCGGCTGTCATTTAATATTTTTTATGTTTAATCTACATTATCGGCACTTTTCGGCTGAGTATTTTTGTGCATTTTTTAACCATTTTATATGATTTATTAAACCAAAATTTTGCGAACTCTCCACTTAAAAATTGACCTGAAATATTATTCAGGCGTGAGCACCAGCAAGGCTTGTCGTTTGAATCTAATTCCAGCCATGACACTTTAAACGGTCAATTTTTAAAATTTTTTAAGTTTTTTGTGAATTTTTGGACTCTTCACGTGAAAATCGACCTGAAGTTTTTCAAGTTATGCTTGATGTAAGCCACTGAGTTTTCTCAGTATTAAAATAGTTTTTTTATTATAGTTTTAATGCATTTAATAAAAATGTTTAATTGTGAATAATATACGTTGATGAATGGAAATAAACATTTTTAACTTAAAAATAAATTACCGTTTAACACCAAATATATGTGTCTGCATTATCGACATTTCTCAGCTGAATATTTATATGAATCTGCATTATAAACTTGAAGTTTTAAGAATCTGCTTTATCGACATGTTTCGGCTATTACTTTTTGTTATAACAGACGAATGTGCATTATCGACATTTTTCGGCGGATACGTTTTAGTTGTTACAACCGAATCTGCATTATCGGCATTTTTGGGCTGGATTGAGCCGGCTAACATCCGACTGCTATCGAAATCGGAAAACAACAAATCGTGTGGGTCAGAAAATATTCCGTGTTGCCTGGAGCGAAGCCTGGAGTGAAGATATCGGAAAAAACATCACGACATCGTTTGAAAGAAAATCAACTCATATGCAAATGCCCAGCAAAAAATCCTCGTTTCTCGGATCGACAGCAGCAGGAATTCACAGAATTCGCTTGGAATAGGGTAAGCTTCTCATTTAAAAACAACAATTCTGTTTAGCTGTGTGGTAAAATGATTAAGAAAAAAAAAATACAATAAAGAATTGCTGCAAAAGCATGCCAAGACGATACGAACAGGTATTACCGAGTCACATAAGTCACATAATATTAATAATTTTTTTCATTACATAAAATAAATTAAGTTAGCTTTATTAAACTAAAAATATTTTTTTTTTTGGAAAACATTTGGTTTTATTTACACCGTGTAGTTAAATTAAAAAAAAATTTTTTTTTTTTAATTTTTATGCCGAATCTAAGATAAGTTAAGATTTTATTCTATTAGAGGGTGTTCAGAAGCGTCCACGCCTTTAACAAATTTTTGGGATTTCGGAGTACTTGAAATTCCCGTTGATAATATTTCAAAAAGTTTATGCAACGTAAACCCAGCCCTCTAATTCTCTCAGAAATGATTATTGAAATGGATACTCCTGAAAACCCACTAATAGAACTGCAACTCTAATTTAGCGGCAGTGCTCGAATATATGGATTTATAACAAACATATATTTTGGCTGAATGGTACATATTGAAGGATTGGCAAAGGGAACCGTATAAAACGAAAATTTCCCTAAAAATCCTTATTAGCAAAAACGCTCCTGAGCACTCTTAATAAGAAAAACATCTCTAAGTTAACGGCAGTACTGAAAAAATTTCGACTCGGAATTAAAACCAACACAAAATTTTATTGGATGGTACATATTGAAATATTTTAAACGGAAACCCGCCAGAACTCCGACTCCCCATAAAATGGTTATTATCATTTATGATCTTGAGCACCCTCAGAACTATGACAAAATTCTGAAAACCATCATCATGGATAATAGTATTTCATAGATGTAATATAAGAGCACAATATTGATGGTGTCGAAAACTTTAAATACCTCGGGTCAGTTATAACATCACTGAATGAAATGCAGGCAGAAATAAAAGTCCGAATCGCTCCGGACAACGATTGGCAGTGCCAATACCTACCTAACCTGTAAAATTGGCAGCAGGTTATTGGTGTTCGGTTATCCCATCGCGTTTTAAAAGTTTGTGTCAACGATTAAATAAATTAAATTTATTATTATAGTATTCAGGACCTCCATCAAATGCCATATCTGATTCCTATTCGTTTTTAAATAGTGTAGCTTAAGCTTTTTGTAATATTTTAAAGTTTATATATACTATACTCTTATATACAAGCTTAAGTGTTTCGAATTATTTTGCTATCAATATTAATGTTTTTCAATATAAATTTAAACCCTTACTATAAATATTTTCCAAGCACATTCCACATACTCACACCATTCAAACAATTATCCATTTATTTTCGACCTCATAATCCACATCTTCAAAATATATAAGCACATCATGATTTATCCATCTTATGGCCGTATAAATATCTTATATATTTATGTTATCTCCATGTAGTATTATCCATAAAAAAAAATTCAATTGCTCTATAAATATTTGAGAAGAGGAATGGAGGAAACTCTTATTATTTTATCCATTTTCCGATTGTTTTTTGTTTTTGTTTTTTCTCATTTTCCAATTTTCGATTTATATTATATGGAATAACGGTTCGAGAGAACATTAGAAGATTTCTTATACCACACATATCGATGCTTGTAAAGTAGTTCAGAAAAGTAGTTTACAAAAATTGAAAAAAACCATACGATAGCTCATATGATTTTTAAAGTGCACTTTACCGAGTATACGGTGATGTAGTGAAGAGATTACATTTATACAATGCCAAAAATTTGCATTTATTGAATATATGGTTTAACCCTGAAATAAATAGTTTAGCTTTGTATGTAATACGATATATGGTTTTAGTTAAAAAAAATTCATTACAAACAGTTTAAATAAATCAATATACACAAAAAGCAACCACTATCATGTCCACCTCCCCCAAGAAAAAAAAACACTTCTCCCCTATAGTTTGATTAAGTCACGTAATATAAACATAAATTTAATAACTTTGTAAGTTTTTCGTTATTTTTTGATACGAATTATAGAAGTTTTATTACGACTTTTTTGTTGGCTTGGTGTAATGTTATCTAATCATAATGCCTAGTAGCTGTCTTACACTTGCGTTTACCATCGCCATATAATATAATAATATGTAGGTATATATCCCAGTATTTAGTATATATACATATTATATACTCGTATAATATACTCACAAAAAACGGTTATTTATATTTTATGCTTCTTAATCTGCATAATAATATAATAAAAATAAATAAAAGATTTTTTTTGTAAGAACTACTGAAAAAAAAGTTTAAGTTTATTTTTATGACGAAACTTTCATAGCTACGTTCATATTATTGCTGTCGTGGTAAACTAATTTTTTTGTACAAATCCTTTTGGTGCTTTATAATAAGTTGGATTATGTATAGTGATTGAAACATGTATAGATTATAATTTGTAAATGGCAAATTCAGTTTAAATTCGCAGATGCAAATGTTTTAAAGGTAACCAAACTTTTATATCCTCTTCTGTTTTTACAAAATTGGATGATTTACACCTTTGTCTATCAGTGATTTCATTATTTTGTTTAATAAGTTTCACAACATTTTATTAGTTCAAAACAACAGATGAAATATCGTTACCGAAGGATTAACGTAGTTGGTCTTCTGAAATGTAAACAGCTTTCGCTATAATATTATTCTACCCGAAATATTGAGTTATTCTGGGTGATAGCCATATAATATTGTTTTCTCATCGAGGTTGGGTTAACTAATGAAACATTGAATTCTTTAAATTAGAAAATTTTGTCGTCTCGTCAGACTGCAGTGACCAAAATATTTACAAAAATTTTGAACTTATAAATAAAGTATCATCACACTGCATTAGCGAATTATACTTTATATGTAAACTCAAAGTATTTTAAGTATTTTTGTAGTTTGTTGATTTGGTCACTGCTGACTGCAGTTTGATGAGACGACCGAATTCTTTATTTCAATGTTACACTATTTCGAAACCAAACTTCCAACGTCTTGGTAACCTCCCCTCAATTAGTATATAAATGTTCTTGTATGTCGCACAATTTCAAAACGAAATGGACAGTTTGTTACATTTTGAAATTAATTTTTACTTCCTTTTTCAATATTTACGTTGGAAAAATAAAAGTTCTATACACGAAACAATAAAACATAAACATATTGCTATTTGCCGGATATAATATTGTTATTTTTGATTTTATTAAAATAAAATTGATTAAAAAAGGTGAGACTGTTTGCTTTGTATATAAAAACTGCTCCTCTTCATATCCTGATATTATATAAAGTGGATAGCACAAAACCATATATTGGATATCCTTCCGTCGTATTTGAATTTTCCAATCGATTGCAAAAAAAATTAGTAAGTTAACATTTTTCGAGGTAGACGTAATTTAATATACAACAGTGCGGTATCACCCAGTTAAACGCTAACCCAATAGTTTTTTTTTATAACATCATATCGATTTGTTTTCGATGTAGGTACAAACAACTTCTACCCGTTCAATATACAGAACTATTATTGGTATATTTGTTGAACTCATCGTGCTAAATGGCGTAATAAAATGAATGATTAAGTTTTAAAATATAATTAAAAAAATAGCAATATTTAAACTATTTTACACTAATTTATATGCGAAGATTAATTTTTGTGCATGATAAAATTTTTCAAAATTAGTGTGTGTATTTATCGATAAACTAGCTATCGATGCTATGTAGTTATGCTACATATAGATATATTACGTGATTATATGATAGAATATCTACACAAATTTTAATTTAAATAGTGTTTACTGTTTGTATAATAACACTATACGTATTTGCGTTTTATGAAATTTATTTATGGTGGATTTGTTATAGTTTTGTGAATATAATTCGGTTGGAATTAAATATTTTGTGTAATTATTCCGATGAAATATATTAGGATGGTTTGGATGAAAATTTTTATTGGTGTTTAATTTTTAATGTGGTTTGTACATAAAAATATACTTGATGGTTATTTAATCGGTCGTGTCGTTTCTGGTATACAGACTCAGAGATGGACATTTACCCGTTACCTATTATAATATTTATGTGACAACGTCGACTACTCGATGACAACGTCAACTACTAACAATTTCTTTCGAATCTGGTCAGTTCTGCATCATAGCTCGCTAATATGGAAGAAGCAAAGTGCGAGTTCTTAATACTTCAATAGAAATGAGCTCCATTCTACGGAATTATTGTAGGTCCATAACAATGGAATTTTTCTTTGTACTGGAGTCAATTTGTGGAAAAGTAAAATGTCACATTAGAAATAGGATATTTTAAGGAAGCAGAAACTGTTAGTGATTGTAAGTGCTGTCAAAGTAGTCGACTGGTATATATTTGGAGATCCTTTAATTTATTAGTGGAACAGTAGGTAGGAATGAATGAACGAGTAGTATAGTTGTTTTTTAAGAGAGTTGTCCAAAAAATTTAGCAGATCTTCTAAAGGTAAATATTATTGGTGTCAGACGTAAATTTAATTTGTCTGTGTGGGATAACCAACATAGGCGAGTATCAATAATTAAACCCAAAGAATTGATCACATCTGATTTCTTAATGATTTCATTGTTTACTTGCAAAGTAGTAAAATTGTGAATTATATTTTTGTTAAACGTCATATAGGTTTTTATGACGGTAGTTTATTAAAATCGAAATATTTTTTTAGAAGACATAAATCACCTGAGTGCCCAACTGACTTTTTTAAAGAGCTTTGTGTTTTTTAAATTTTTTTTTAAAAGCCTGGTTTTGTACAAAAAACCCGGTTTATAGAAAAGCTAAATTTTATTTTTAAAGTAAAATAATTTATTTTTTATGATTTTTCTCAATATTATTTTTAATATTATATTAAATTATATTATATTTAAAAAAAAAATTAGAAAATACGCCCTTTCCCATTTTTAACCCCAAGAGTCTTGCATAAAAGATACACAACCAGTCAGAATAAGCCTTTCAAATAATCTAGAACTGGTCGGCAACACAAATATAGGGCTACAGTTAGAAATTTCAAAATTGTTACCACTCTTAAAGTATGAAATTATTTAAGTTTGTCTTGAAATCTAAACAGTGGTTTATGTTTTTTATAATGGGATTTAATTCCTTGCCGCCACTGTGGCATAGTGGTCAACATGCTTGCTCCGGTGGTGACAAGGAAAAAATTTCACGGTTGGTTTAGGATCAATGAATTAGTCACTCATTATCCGAAGCGAAAATATGTATATGAAACCTCATTTGAGGCGGCCAAATCCATTCATGATATATAGTGCTAGAGAGAAAGAGAGAGATTCAATTCCTTAGAACATGTTTGAATAACCAAGGTAGGCACCTACGTTTCTAAAGTTATTATTAAGAAGTTCAGATATTTCATTTTGGTCATTATACAATCTGTCATTCCCCTTTACAAATATTTGGTTGATCGATTTAGTTGTAGTGGTTTTATTACTTAAAATTTCAATGATCTGGACCCGGGTGCTCCTCGAGTTCTTAGAGTGTTGCAGGAACCTCTTGCGGTAGTAGGATTTTTTGGCATAATTTATTGCCATTTTTAATCGGTGCTGATACTTTAAAGCTTTGATGGTATAAAAAATGGTTAGACGGATATTTCTTCTTTAGTTTATTGTTGCATAGCTGGTAAATTCTAGTAATTTGGTATTTTGGTGAACAGACTCACATAATTGTTGGTGTAATACTTCAAACTCAAATTTATTAAGTTCTAGTAAAAAAGTTTAATAACATTGCATACCGGATGAAAACAAATTTTGGAAAAGCTGGAGGAGATATTTATATCGGTTTTGATTTGAATATTTGTTATCATAAATCGATGATCTGAAATATCAGGGATTTCCGTGTATAATATTGCATGTTTAAATAGCTTTTAATCGAGAATCCGCACAGGAAAATAACATACACAGATACTGGTTCACCAGAATGGCCGAAGAATCGAATAAATTAATATTGAACTTGCTATAAACAATTGACCAACTTGATTGATTTAGAGCAATTAAATTTATGTATGGAAAATAACAGAAATTTAATAAAAAGGACATTGCTGAAAGATCTGACCAATAAAAAAAATTTAAATACGACATTTAAACTCCTCTTGGCAAGAATATTTAAACACTGCACAAAGACAAAAAGAAAATATCGAAAGTTTACACTGTGATGGTCGACATAAGACTTCCATCCCGATAAATTATTCTATTTGATAAGAGATGGCGGGCAGTAAATTAAAATGGATTTTTATAGAATTTTTGACAAATTATTGAATCCAGCAT
Organism: Nephrotoma flavescens; assembly: GCA_932526605.1. Lineage (NCBI taxonomy): Eukaryota > Metazoa > Arthropoda > Insecta > Diptera > Tipulidae > Nephrotoma > Nephrotoma flavescens. Next base: position 37,634,085 of record OW052222.1, on the reverse strand, counting down.
GAAAGTACTGTCTGCACCTTTACCTACCCGAGCTATATTTCAGCAATTTTACAAGCGAATTCCAGGCAAATAATTTTAAGTCTGATGGGAACCACATCAAAATAAATTCTATTACGCTAATTAATGCACTCTTTTGCTCTAGCCAAAACGTTTTTGTAAATCTATTATTGATTTTGAGTTATTTGGATTCCACGGGTTTAATATCAGTGTAAACGATGAGCAACCAACAACATTATTTTAAAATTAAAATTTAACAATCCACAAGTTTTTGATTGAGAAAATAAAGGGAACTGCGCTAATCGTAACTCTCAATTTATCTAGAGGAATCACTGCAATTTGTATGAATGTGTGTGCTGTTGAAGACCCACATTGCTTATTTTGTCCTGGAACTTGAGATTGGAAAGACAAAATATAAAACTTGACCACCAATTCATACTGAGTCATCAAAGTGAATGGGGTTTACGGCGGATTATTTAATAGGAATGATTTCGACGATTTTGGTTTAAGGATCCCTTATGTAATGGACAATGAGAGTAACCCAGGTTTGTGCAGCAAACTTCGTGAAAGTGATGATACTGATACTGGGAGGTGTTGAGGTGGCGAAGAACCTCCAACTCAAGTTTGATCGCAGGGATGATGTCGGTAAGTATGACTTACACAAAAATGAGAGATTCGTCACAGGTGCGGCGATAGAAAGACATAACTTGAACGAATACTGGCTAGATCAATATGGGATTATTAGAGCGGTCATCTTATAATAGGTAAAAGTTCCGTTGAATAGAACATTTCAATGTATCTGGAGGGGATAACGTGCAAGACGAGTGAGAATTGAAGATGATCCGCACCGGTTGTGACTGTTAGAGCAGCAACGATAATCGGGAGCGGTGATTGGCGGATGGCTATTCGGTTCTCGGAAGAAAGATAAATGTGTTGAACATATTGGCCACAAACGATGGCGGAAAATACAATTTATGAAAGATTGATCAAAGAGGGCTTTGGTAATGTGGGCGTTCGCTATTTGCAAGAAAAAAAGTATAGATGAATGGAAGTGGGAGCAGGTATTGGAGTGAATGGTCGTCAACGGTAAAGTTGAATTGGTGCGCGTTACACGATCTAACCTACAGAGGCGCAAGCTTGAATCCTGTTCGGGACGACAAGTCGTAGTGACATCTATGGTTGAATAGTGGCACTAAAGGGGGTTTTCTAACGTGCATGTTGTATAGCGGTTCGTAGTAGTCTAGATCACAATGTCTAGAATAAATCTAGGCAAATATTCGATCGATGCATAAATAATTCCAGAATATTCGATCGATGCATAAATAAGTGTGCGACGAAGCGAATGGGTCAGTCTCACTGAATCATTAGGAAGATTCTTTAAGCGCGATAAACTTAAAGCGAAAATTACTATCGGGAAAATAATATGTGGAAATGGTGTTTTAAGTTAATTAATAAATAATTGTGGAATTTATTTGTTGTTGTGATTTGGTAAAATAAAATTGAAAAAATTATTGTCGGAGCGTTTCGGGAATATTCCAGTAGTGGCGTAAATATTAATGAGCCAGGAATATTCTGGAAGCGGTGTGAATTACGAGAATTGTTGTTGGAACCGTCAAAGTTTAGAAAGATATTCACAATCCAGTGATACACAGTGTAATAGAGTTGTTGTCAAAATTTAGGCTAACGATTTCATTCGTGAAATATTCTTATTTTAAGGCTTTTAAAAATGAAATTTCTGTACCTGAGTCTCGCAAAACCAATTAAGTATTTTTTGCTGCCATTAAATTAAAATAATATTGAAAAATATGAGATAGAACACATCTATGACCCTCTGTCGGAGTGCAACACTCATGGGCCGACCTCAGTATTGGCTGATTATTGGCATAAAAGTAAGAACAAAAGAATAAAACCGCGAGTTGGGAGAGCCTTGACCCCAGAACAGATTACAGAGAAAAGATAAGCGAAAATGAAAAACAGGCCAAATCCGAAGTGACGATCGCAGTGACACACGATGGTGCGTTACCACTTCAGCACAGAGAGCGGCAACAACCAGGAAACCAGAGTGAATCTGAAATGCAAAAATGCCACATTGCAATTGACCATCTGACGATTTGAAAGTATTAGTGCCTGGGCCAGGACCGAAAAAAACACAACACGCTCAGACGTTGGAGGCAAATTTCTTAATAAGTTGGGCAGCCAAGAGATGCAACACGAAGCGGCAGGAGCGGATGCTGTAAAAATGGCATTACGAGACGGCGTCAATATTGCGGCACGATTAAGCAGTCTTAAAGTCGACAAGTCGATGGTTTGGTGCCCAGGTGTTTCGAAACGTGACCTGTTGGGAGCGCACAGGGAACTACAGTAAAACAGCAGCAAAGAAATGTCGGAGTATAACGCTAAAATAAGTGTGGGGTAACTCATTTCTACATTGACTGCTCATTTTGCAGAAAATATTGTTTTGATTTTAAGTCTGCGTATTCGTAAGACGAATTAAATTCAGTACACGTCACGATCCAATAGTTTGTTTAGTCAACAATCGACAGCACGAAATTAAAACTGCAACTGGAATACGAGAAGAATTTTAATTTGAACGTGTTTGGAAATGATTGGATCTATAGAGCGTACCCATATAGCGACGCACAGCAGCTGAAGTAATCTTAAATGAGATAAAGAGATTAGAATTATTGTCGGGAATCAGCTCTATCGATTACTCGGATTTTGCTGTGTCTCTGTTAGCCATCACAAGAAAGGACGGGTGTATTTTATTTGTGTACAATAATCAGTAGGGTTGAGCGAAGCACCGGAACTAAACAAGTATCAACTGCCAGCACCAGAAGAAGTATTCTTGAAGTTGAATCAATGCCGAGTGCTCGGCAAAATCGACAAGTCCGATGCTTTCATGCAGGTGGAGATGAATGGCGAATAATAAAACTTTTCACAATCAACACTCCTTCTGGAAACAATGCTGAGCGGAGCTAAAGACACTTTACTTTTCATTGACGATCTTATTGTTGGAGGAAGTCATGAGTAAGACGATCTTGATAACTATATTTCTATCGAAAAGATTTTATTTGGCTAGAAATAGTTTGAACTCTGGGCCAAATCGTCGGCCAAAACGGCTGACGACATCCAACAATTCCAAACATTCGTAATATCAGTTACGTGGTACGGTAAATTCGTACGAGACAGGCAAAACTTCCGTGATCCATTGGACGAACTGTTGAGCTACGACTTAAAATTTGAGTGTCAATCGGCGGCGCATCAAACAATTGTTATCATACTTAAAAATGTGCTTATGTCGAACTTCATCAAGAACAGTTGACTGCTATTACCTAAGCAGGTAAGGAAGACAGAGGCTACAAAATTTCTCGCCCGACGAAAAGAACTAATGATCATCTAAGGTAGCGTTTTTTATGGCGATCGCATCATTGTTCCCAGTCGCTATCGTAACCACATTCTTTCCAAATTATACCAAGACCACTGAGGAGTCTGCATGAAACTGTTGACATAAAGCAAAGAGAATTGACGATTGATTTACAAGGATGTCGAAAAACGAGACTCTGAGAAAGGCTCAGACTTTAATTACAACCAACGCCAAAAGGCCCGTGATTAAGAGTTTTTATTTGTTACGGCAGGTCCCGTAAATGGTTTTGGTACCTGGTCATCATTGAGGCGTTTAATCACTGGTCGGAGAATGAATTTTAAAATGCAATTAACAACTGCTGAAATGACAAACGACTGGTTAGAGGATGTCCTTTCTCGTCAAAGACTCTACGACTCGCAGAAGGATTTGAGTAGTGTTGCTGTAAAAACGGCTTCGAGAAAAGGCTTAAGTGGAAAGAGTTCTAGGCTGGTTAGGGCAGGACGTGTTGGTTAAAATTTTCAGGAAGTATTAGTGGAAATGGTCACTTGGAGATACTACGAACACATACAGGTTGGTAAACGACCTATGTGATAACCGAAACACAATTGTGGAAGAGAGAAAATAAAATCTTAAATTTTCGATGAAGTTGAAAAAAAAATTAAAATCCATGAAAATTACATAAACTCACTTTTCTCGGTTACAGCAGCAACATTTTATTGGGCGATTTTGACTTAAAAGCAACAACACAACGTGCAGTAGAATCGGAGGTTCTGCCAGAGCTGGAAACAGAATCCCAGGACGAGCCTTTTTACGAGGCCAGTGAGGATTATAAAGTGGAGATACCTCAAACAGGTTGCACGCCTCGAGGTAATGCCGTTGAAGCATGCAGCGATATGATGATTACGATATGACAAGACTGATTCACTTAACAATGTGATAAGCCCAATGGGAAGCTGGACTTGATTATTTTTGTTATATTGAATTGTTGATATTGTAAACTTTGATTTTTAATGGGGGAGGAATGTTGTTTTGTTACGTTAATATATATGTTGCGAGGTGGCAACACGGGTAGGAAAGATAACCCTTTATATGGTAGATGTGTGTGATGGTTGTATTGCACCACGGGAATGTGACAGTCGCATGAATAATAATAAACAGATCAACCTAAACTATCCGCCTGGACTGTAGTGAGACCTAATTTTGGCAAAATAGCTGGTAATTTTCGATCATACTTAAAAAATTATCAGAATCAATTTAGGTTGCAATTTATTTTCCAATATTTTGTTTTATTTCGTTTTTTAGTAAATGCTTAATACTTTCAAAATATTTGCAAAACACAAAAAGCTTTTACGAAAGCTATGACTTCCGATGCAACCCGACATTTTACTACAAAAACAGCTTTTGTCAAAAAACTTCATTTCCACAAAAAATTTAGATAAATGATTTGGACCGGTATTGTTGCAAAATTAATTTACAATCATTTAGTCCAAAAATGTTTTTTTTCATAAATGATATATTTTTCAAAATATTTGCAAAAAAAGCTAAAAGCTTCAATGGTAGCTCTTTCATTGGGCCGATTTAAACTAAATATCACAAGAACTTACTTTATCCCGATTCCGTTTAGGTTGTACAGAATTCAATTGTTGAAAAAACAAGTAAGTTTGTTCCAACATTCATTTAGAATTTTTTAAAAGCCCTAATGGAGGCTGCCACTTTCAAAAAACCGATTTCAATAAAAAATAATTGAGATTTATGATAAAATCTTAAATTTGAAGTTAAATCCCTATCAGCCGATCCGCCAGGGCTGTACAAACATTTAATATGTAGTATTGTGAAAGCTTTACTTAAAGCTAAATACGTTTTCAATTATGACCTGTTATACTGAAGCTTTTTTGATCCAACTGATAAAAATAAAAAATATATTCACTGTCTATGTCTTTACGAGAGTATCTGCCCTACTAGAAAATAAAAAAATAAACAAAAAGCTTTAAAAGCTTTTAGTTAATCTAGCAGTTTCTATTACATATATATTCACACATATAAACGAGGTACACAAAGTAGATTAAAAAAATTATTATTTTATAAAACTTAAAAGTAATTTTTATCCAAATATAATACTTTAAGTACCTACAATTAAATATTCAAATGTAATTGTTGGATTCAATTTGAAAAATATATATGTATATAAAAAAATGAGAAAAACAATTTTCTTTTTCTGTGCTGTATATGTGTGTGTTATTAATACGGCAGAGTACCGTGCTTTCTGCTTGCCCGTATTAAACGTTGCACAAAACAACAAAAAAAAACTGGTTGAAAAACGAAATCATTCCGAAAAGCTCATGTATTATTCATTTTCATTTTTGTGTTTGTTGTTGTTGCTGCTGTTTATTTTTAAGTCGTTTATGAATGAAACTCTCAGAAAAATTACATTCTTCACTAGTAACAGTACATTTATATACGTATACGGATAATACCGTATATAATACATTGTTCATTCGAAATAAAAATGTACCAAACACAAAGTACGATATTATAAAAAAAAAAAAAATAAAAAGAAAAAAAAAATTAAGATTTGGCAAAACAAAGTACAAAAGTGAGTAAGTGGCTTGTGTGAGAGAGGATTAGAACAATTTAATATAAAGAATGAGATGATTTTTCCTGAAATTATAAAAATTTTTGTTGTATTTTTATACAGTCTGGTGGTTTGACTGGAAATAACATTAAATGAGAAAAATGGGGAATGAGGGGGCTGAATATGTAAGCCGAAGAAAATTGGGGTTGTTTAGATTTGATATTATTACACAAATAAAATAACATAACAACATGTATATATGTATGTTCAGAAAAGGATGGAATTGAATGAATGAAAATTGAATCTTTTTGCTTTTGTTATTTTATTACTAAAGGGGGTGGTATGTATTATGCGAATGTAATGAGACGGAAGCAGGTTGCATAAAAGAAAGTAATAAATTTTCACATTTTGATGTATAATACATGAAATTTTTTTTGTATGGTTTGATTTTGAAACTGGATCGTTTGTATTTCAATTAGGATACCATATTTAATTTTTAATTTATTTAGATTTTAAATATTTTGTTAATGTGAATATGAATGTGTAATAATACATAAAAATGCAAAACATAATGTAGATATTTAAAATTTTTGTAATTGGAAATAATACTAAATTTATAATGAATTCAAATCTCAAAAACTTTGATGATGAAATCTTACGTCGACTGACCTTATAGTAAACTAGGCGAGGCAAGAATTATTTTTCTGAATACGTAATTTTTTTTTAATAATTTTGAAAGAAAGTGTGTGAACTGTTCCATTGTTCTTGTGGACGAGTGGTTTTTCTCGTGGAAATAGTGCAGAGTGCTTGGGTACAATTGTGCAGCAGCTAAATCAGAAAAATACGCAAAAAAATATTCTGCGAATATCAACAAGTGTACGAAAAGGTTTTTCGGTTGTGTATCTGGAGGTAATTGGTTCTGTGCTGAATAAACACCAGGGAGCTATTATGAAAACTCGATATCGGATTCGAAAGCGGATTTTGCTATTATGTAAATCCGATATCGAAAAATACGCTATTACGAAACTAAAAAGAGAAAACGAAATCGGTTTTGCCGAAAAACGAGGTCAAAACCCGACTGCTATTTAGTTGACGAATTTCATTATTGCTATCGAATGTGTGTGTTTCTTCGACTTTTATTCAATGGATGTGTACCAATAGAGGATAATTTTTTAAACATAGAGTTTTTCAAAAATAAATGAATTACCCAACAATTGGTCCGCAGCCTTTTTACGAAATATAAGAACTAAAAAAAATTTAATAAAACAATATTTAAAATGTAAATATAATATATTTAAATAAAAAATATTCATTTTAAATGATAATTATAATTAAATTATCTATTTTGAATTTGAGGAGGACAATTTGAGTTAATTGTCGGTTTATGGAACGAAATGAGGGAATCGTAAAACAATTATTTATTTATAAGTTTTTTATTTATATATTTCACACACAGAATATGATAGAAAAGAAACAGATTTAATCTCACAAGTCATTATCCAATTAAAAAACAACAATAAAACAAAATTTAGCAACTTTAAGTTAATTACAAAACGCATTATTGCTAATTTCATGCTTATATTTGGTAAATACGACCAAACAATTTCATAATATCAAAATTCGTGGCGGATCAGATTTTTCGATATCGGAACAAATCCGATATCGGATTATTTCAAAATAGCTCCTCAGAGTTTTGGGCATAAAGTGCATTGCCGCTCGGCTAGTTCCGAAAGGCCTGAATTTTCTTTAAAAACTTAATCGTGTCAAGGTCACTGACTACATGCTAGATCGAGTCAATCCCGAATTCGTCAAAAAAGGCCAGAGGGCCTACTATTGCTAATGAACGTCTTCGTTGACGTTGGCTTTCGCATACTATGAACGTTAACGAAAATATGACGTTTAAATTCGAACAATTGTACTATTGAACAAGAGCTCGGTCATTATCATTTTCATCGTTTTGATATCGACTACTTTTTTGAATCATTAATAAACGGATATATATATACAAAAATAGTGACAATTAAAATAATAATGTTTAGGAGTATAATTAATAATAAAATATATTATAAATCATGTAAGTCAAATAAATGCATGTTATACGCAAAATTATGTTATTAAATATTTAGGGCCACACAAAGACGTCAACACACAAAGTCATAGCAATATGCTATCCTTATTGAATTTTTGAAAAAGCATACATCTCTCGCAACGGGGAAAAAAGACAAAGCTGATTACTCTCCAATGATGTGTGAATGGAGATTACTACAAATTTGAATGCTACCGGTCCACCTACCAACGATACAAAAGTTTGGAGAAAAGTAAGGAGCGTTTTATTTTATTTGTATTACTTAATATGTAGTGTACATCATGACCAAATAATATTTGTTATTTTAATGAGTTATAGGAAAGGGCGATTGATCTTTTAGAGATAGAAAAATGTGTAAGTGGAGTACAAGAAGGATCATTTGGTGCACCGCGTGAATTGCAATCGAGCAATGTGATCAACAGTGAAAACAACCCGGAAAACATTTCCGGTTCAACTGATGACATATCGCCATCTTCACCGTCAACAATTTCTGGATCCACAAGTTCAGTTTCGCAGGCAATACGGTCAAGAAAAAAAAAATAATTTCAAAAAGTGTTTGATTAGGAAGCAAATAAAAATGCAAGAACATTTGTATCAAAATATTGAAAAGAAACTAGATAAATCATATACCAAAAACTTAAAATATAAGAAAAAAATATTGGAAATAGAAGAAGTTAACCCTTTCGAACGCCATTTTTAGATAATATAGCAACAAATATTTTGGATTTTTTTTGGAATACTTGATTAATTTTGAATCATTCTCGAAGAATACTAAAACAATTGAGAGGACATAAAGAAAAATGATTGTACACACATGTCTAAAGCAAAAAAATGGCATAACAAAGGGGCGAATGTCAAAGAGCCGAATGTCGAAGAGCCGAATGTGTCGAAGGGCCGAATGTGTCGAAGGGCCAAATGTGTCGAAAGGCCGGGTCCAAAGGCCGAATGGATCAAAGGGTCCATGTCGGTTCAAAATCCTGAATTACGAAAGACCGAATTGTCAAAATCCCAACAAAAAAATCCCTGACTTTTAAAATCCTGACTTTTAAAATCCCGACTTTCAAAATCTCGATATTCGAAATCCCAATTTTGCTGAAACCTTAAATATATATTTATTTATTTATTTATTTAATTAATTACAGTAATTTTCTGAATCACACACATCATTTTGAGCATCAGAGATCATTTATAACAAGATGTGCGACCCACAGGAACCAAGCACAATTGCCATTTCGTTTTCTGTCGGAGCATCTCTTTCATAATTTTATTCTTCGGGGCTTTTTGCTTCTCAATCAATTGAACTGTTACTTGCCAAACCTCATCTTTCAAACGGAATTTTTATCTTGCAACTTGGTGGTTGGCCCTTTCAAATCCACGCATTACAAAATACCAAACAGGGCCGTTAAAGAAATAAAAATAACGGTATAAAATAATTTTATAAAATTGATATTTAGATAAAACTAAAAAGCAAGTAAGACAAAAGTCGGGATTTTTTTAAAAATTTTAAATATTAAATTTCTCTTACTAGAGTATGTGTCATTAATAGGTTCTATATAATCCGCTCCTACGTGCGGCACGTAGTGCGACATGTTTGCTGATCCCGGCCCCTATGTCCGCCGAAGTTCAAATCTAAATCCCCTCAGAGGGCTAAGCGGGGGACAGCGCAGCACCTCCCATATGCCCGTGAGAGTTATGGAAGCGGTTAGCCTCTACAATTATTGCATTTCAAAATGCTGGCCCGTAGGCGCCCTAACTCATATTTTTTTTTTAAATCGGGATTATAAAAGTTGGGATTTTATAAGTCGGGATTTTGATTTCGGGATTTCGATTTTGGGATTTTGAAAGTCGGGCAAGCGATCGCAACCCCAAAATTTTCCTTTACCAAAATGTATCGCTGACTGGATACGTGGAATTTCATGAATATCCAAAGATGAAAAATAGTAAAATACATAAACTCATAAGAAATTCATTTATGTATAGTAAAAAAAGGGTTGGTATCGAAAGGCCAAAAAATGTATTAGCGAAAAAAATATCCCAAAATGCCATCCCGAAAATAATAATCCAAACAACAAAAATCTCAAAACGCATAATACCAAAAATATATTTACCAAGAAAAAAATTGCTCGAACACAAAATCTCAAAAAAATAAAAATATCGAATTAAAAATCCCAAATTTTACCGAAAATAAAACCAAATGAGTCGAAATCTGAAGGGAAGATTCGAAAAAATTAAATCATTAGATAAATTTTCGTAAAATATATTTTTAAAATATAAAATATATGTTACTCTTATGTAGACTTATATTTCATTTTCATTTAATAGTCTTCAATAAATATCAAAAATTAAATGAAAATTTTGGATTTTTTATTTTTTGAGATGAAATTTTTCGCCCAAATAATCAAAAACTTACAAAAAGTGATTTGGGATATTTTTCGGACTATTTATTTTGGGCAATTTGAAATTTGAGAAACAGCCTACTAGTAAGTTTTGATCTAGTCAAAAACATCATTTTGGTAATAAAATTTTCGGGAATACGATGGTATCCCTAAAAAAAAATTTACAAAATATTCCAGAAACAACAAATTTAAAAAATTTATATTTCTAAAAACAAAAAAAAACCGGCCATACGATTAGTTCGGTCTTTTGATACATTCGGCCCTTCGACACATGAAATGTATATATAGGTACAAAAATTTAACTTACTGAGTTTCATTTAAAGATAAAATATTATAAGATGGTATAAAATAAAATATTTTTGTATGGGGATAAAATATTATTGTATGGGTGTCCATTAAAATAATATTTTGTCTGAAAAGCCGAAAAAATTCTTAAACAAATAAAATATTATACTTCTTTCATTGTTAACGATTTTAATTTTAATTGTAAATAATTATTATGTAATTTATTATACAAAATTAATAAAACAACAACGAAAATCGAAAGCAATTTTTGTGACATAAAAAATGTACTAAATTCAAAATATTAGTCTGACAACACTTAAATAATTTTGGTACTAAAATTGTTTTGATATTCGAAAGCACTAGTACCGAAACTAACGAAATACGATAGCAAATAGTTGAACGATAACGAAAACGTTCGAAAGCGATAATATGCCCTCTGGTTTGTGGAAAAAAACTAATGGCTTCTGCACCATGAGAACGCGCCATCTCACAAGGGTGTCATTGTGGACGAAATTTTTCGCCAAAAACTCAACAAATATCACCGAACAACCACCGTATTCACCTGATATGGCTTCGGCTTACTGTATTTCTGGGAACTGAAGTCGATTCCTAGAAGAGGCCTACTTTGGAGGCGATACAATAAATACTCAATTCCCTTAGACGTATCACTTCATGCGACGTGACTATGGATCTTCCTGGTTACTAGATTTTAAAATCAAAATTTACTAAATAGTTTTGTGCAAAACTCTCAATGAAAATTTTTTAGATCTTAGTTGGCTGCATTAGTTTGGATTTTCTTGATTTATTTGTCACGTCAAAATTCCAAGTGATAGAAATTGTCATTTGAAGTGACAGCAGTCGATAGGAAATATTTATAAAGCAACATACTAAGATTTAAAGAACAGCCAGTACGACTTTTATGAACAATTATTTTGCAAGTTTTGATTTAATGATCTATTAACCGAGAAGTTGAGTAGTCACATCACTTGAAGTGATGCGACTAGGGGAATAGGGGTGTAAATTTGAACGAACAATAAATAATTTATGTTTTATTGACCAATTTCCGTTACTTGTTTGACAGCGTCTACGCTTGTATCAGAATTGTCCACAAAATCCTGCGGCTACTTGATCAATTTTATCAAGTAAATTAGAATTTCAAATTATATTTTTCATAAAATTTTTGATTATTTTTGCGATTACCCGATAAAATCGGTGACATTCATTTTTGATATAACGACTTTATTAATCCATAATACATTACAATAGTGGTATTATACATTATTCTTATTATTATGCAACGAGCCCTATTATAATCTTTTGAGATCCGTTATTCTCCTTCGTATTCGTTAATAAATCCGAAAATCTTATATTTTTTCATAGTTCACGTTTCGCCGAATTTAGTGCAACTAAATTTTGCGAGTGTATCCTCAGCCACATATCCTCTTATAGTTTTAAGTTATCTACCATTCTATTTTTTATTTTTAGAAATTCTACGCAGCCTCGGTAGTTTGCCGGATGCCCATGTTTGTTGCCGGCTACGCAGAAACTCACATTGTCCTGGTCCGCAACATGTCCCATTCTCTGACATCTCATGCACGGGATAATCCCGTTTTTACGTAAAGGTTCCCAATTCACCTTATAATGACCCAAATATTTTAGGCTTCGAAGTTTTTAAATGTCTTCTCTATCTCATAAATACAACATGTGACAGTTTAAACTTGCTCCATATCTATTTTTCACATTTTTGACCAATACTATAATCCCAGATAAAATTTTAATTTCCTCCGCTATTTTGTCTTCAGCTAATTTGAATTATATATCAAGTATACTACTACACTGGATATTTTCTCCTTACCTTTCGTATAGGTATGGGCTTCCACCTTGTTCCCTTGTAGCATGTCGAATATATTTTGTGACTTTCATTATCAGAACATTTCAAGATTTTTTTCCCACCTTTTGTGAGTATTTGGTACTTGGATCATTTTTTAACATGTCGCTCAATTTTTTAGTGTCTACATAGTTTCGGTACCGTACAATTGGTGGAACTCTCTTATTTATGTTTGGCTATCCTGATTTATGTGCTGGGGCCCCGTTCACCACTTTCTCGATTTACAAATGTTTCAGCCATCATCTGCTTTATATTTTTATTCATACCCGTTTTGCCTCCTTTAGATGGCTCCAGTAAAGGTAAATTTTGACCTAATTCTATATCGGAAGAACTAAGCTTTGAAAACTATTGCGCAAAATCACATTTTAATTCTCGTCAGTGTTAAAATCGTTCACTTATTGTATTTTTGACTCTTCAGTTAGATCATTGCAATAATTGTTTTCCTTCTTCTATTGATCAGTTCACTAGAGTCTCCATAGAACTGTTTATCAAACTATTTAACACATCGTCATCACAGTATTCACACATTTTATCGAGAAATTCACTTACGATTACTTTTCGTGTTTTACAAAGACTTATAATCATTGCAGATATTTCTGCAAGACTTTTTACTTTTGGTATTTCCTTCTTTTTTAAATTTTGCCTTACCGATTTTGGTCTTATACTGATCTCCTAGTGACTACGAAAATATAAGGTTGAATTTTTTTTTCTTTATATTTGAATTTTATATTTATTTGAAAATTGAAAACAAAATTGACAAAACAAGTCTGTTCTGCTCAGCCTGCTCGAATCCTAAAATGTGCGGCTTAAGAATATGAACAGCAAATTTTTGTGGTGTTTTACTGTGCAAAAATAAATATTTTGGCTGGCAAATTGCTTGCTTGCTAGCCTATCGAGTATCTGTCCCATTGTGAACAATTGGTAGCATCCGTAGATTATTCGTAAAAAATGTAGATTATTGCTTTTTGTTGTTTTCCAATTGATTTTTTCACTAATAGTTTTTCTCAGGTATCTTTCGGAAAATTACATTTGATATACTTACTCAAAACCGACAAGATATAAAGAGCCGTAGTGAACAATCGAGAGTTTATTAATTCACCGAAAAAGTCAAAATATCATACAAATTTGAAAAATAACATTTCCAAAAAAAAAAACAATTGTTTTTTCGGAATACAAGAAACATTAGCCAAATAATTTTAAAGCCAGCCAACCGTGCAACGTCAATGAAGGTTTCAATATACGTACTACGGATGAGGTTGATGATGTCAATGCTGACATGATGTTCTTCTCACGCACCGAAATCCTGATGAAAACAACGAGAGCTAAAACCAATAAAATTAGAGATACAATGTGCCATTCAAATGTAGGCTTACTGCATTTTTCATCTTTAGAAAATGACTGCAACACCCCAAAGCAGAGCAATATGTCCGCATCTATAAACATTGCAAAAATCAACCACCGTGAAGATTATATTAAAGGATATGAGATTGTTAAAGATATCCAATTTTAAAAATTCCTTCTTGCTGAACCTCAGATTTGTTTCACTTACCCTTTTCCCGGGCTTAAAATATCATCGTTGATTTTCAAAACCAATTAACCACTGACCACACTCAGAAAAAAAATATGATAAATACAAGATTGCATTTACCATAATATCATCATTGTATGTTAAATATAATTATTTAAATGATTGATTTTATCATACTATGATATTCTTGATAATTTTTCTTGATCTTCTTCATCATATCAATGATGATTACTCAAGAATTTTTTTTTTCACTGATCATCATTGTTATGATGAAGAAGATCAAGAAAAATGATCAAGAATATTATAGTATGATAAAATCAATCATTTAAATAATTATATTTAACATACAATGATGATATTATGGTAAATGCAATCATGTATTTATCATATTTTTATTCTGAGTGCAGTTTTTTACTTTGAGGTTGTTCTTAAAAAAATGTTGTGATTAGCCATTTACCAGGCCTGGCGATGCTTTCTTATCGTTCGCACCCGTTCGTACAAACATGTCTGCTTCAGCTCTAACATGCTTATTAGGATTTGTAAAAAACCGTGTTTCTTGTAAAACCGGTTTTTCGTTTTTCCAATCTAAAATCGGGTTTTAACTGGTTAACCGGGTTTTAGATTGGAAAAAATTAGATCTATAACAAAATCGCACTTATTGTATAACTTTGCTAAAAAACGATATTAAATAAAAAAATTTCATAGTTTTTATTTTTAATTCAAATTCAGATATAAAAACTAATTTTCGTATTACAAAAATTAATAAAACCAGGTATTATTTGTTAAAATAGTACAAATATAGTTAAGTAAAAAATAAAAATTTATGAAAATTTTTATTTTTTTTCGAAAGTAAATAGTATTTTAGAAATACTAGAGAGTTTACTGACTCATCATCACCAAGGCTTCTAATTTTATTGCAAAAATTCCCTGATCAAGAAAAGGTTCTTTCTGAGTTCGTTGAAGTTGGTTTAACTGTAAGTAAAACATTGAAAACCAATTCTAAGTTGTTGGTTCTTTTCCGTGTTGCTTCGAAAAAATGACATTCTTTGCTGTGTTGACATTAACGATTTCTTCTGTTTTTTGCACGCACTCTTTTTCAATAGCCATGTTAGGTTCACCATTAAATGACATTTCATCATCATTATTTACATTTGTTATATTAATCTCACTATCCTCACGATCCAATTACCACAATAAGCATTTCATTAGTTTTTGGCGAATTCGGCAGAGGAACCCCCGGCTGTGTTGGTGATTTGGTTTTTGTATTTGGATCTTTCAAATGCTTCGCCAAAGATACTAAATTTGTATTTCTAGGTTCTGGCACCCCCTTTTTTAATGAATTACATAAAATTTTACTGATTTCCGTATTTAGCTGATAAATGAATATGATTATGGTTCCGGCCGTAATTATTGTAGCGCCTTTTCGTCCCATATCTTCCACTTCAACTTGTACGGGTGACAAAGCATCACAAATATTGTTAAGCATTATTTCAGAAATATTTTCGAGCATATTTATTTTTTGCCAATCATTTAGTGTCCTTTTTACGCAATCAATGAGCTATTAAAATCGTTGGATCATAAGTGTGGTCTTGCTTTGGGAAATATTATTCCTATTCGAATAGGAATGAAATTTTTGCCCAAAGTAACAGCCAAGCGATTTTTTTATATATTTTTATCGGTTGGTACAAAAATTTAATAAAATCAAACGAAGCATGCGATTTACTTTTATGTCATAACAAATATTTATGAAAATATAAAATGCGTTTTCGACATAAATATGTCTTATTTTCCAGAAAAATTTATTACTCCGAGAGTGTTAACTCATAAAAATTAAATTGTTTTATTAATTAACCGGGCGGTGAACATTTGAACTACACGAAGAATGGAATAATTCTAATCCTACTTTTAGGTGGAATGAAATTATTCGTTCCGGATTGAAATTTATATGGAATTGTTGTTGTAAAATTCCCAATGTAAGACGCTTAAAGGCGTAACCAGCGAGTCTGTAAGAAATTTAAGTAACAAAGCGACATATGAAAAATGTACGTTTATTGACATTACTGACCAGCGAAACTCAAAGTACTTTTCGTTCAGTTTCGTTAAATTTGAATTGTCATTTAGCAATCCGTAACAAGAGCGAAAATTATCACTCAACTGAAGGAAACGTCATAATTGTATATTTGAAATGGCGGTATGTTGATATGTGTTACATTTTTATAATTTATGTGTACAAATATTTATTTATATTTTAATAATTTAAATAATATTTTATGTACATTTTCATCAGCTCTTTTCAGCTCAATAGATTCTGATTGTCCACCAACATTTGTGGCCGCACAAGGTCCATCACCATGTTGAAAACCTCACATGTCATTCGAGTGTGGATAAAAAATTGCTGTTGACAATTATTAATTTCAAAAATCGTTACCTTTAATAAATTATGTACATATATCTTTAAATTCCCGTAGTTACATACATAGTAATCTACATACTTGTTACATACATAGTAATCTGTCTCTTGTGCTATTTATTACTCGTACCACAAAGACCGTTTTTTTATTGTTTGCCCTCTCGTCCTTTAAATAGGGTAAAAAGCTGTTCAATTTTCTCAAATAGATTCATTTTTGACTAAAATCGTGGCGTGGTAAATATGTTATTTTGCAGATTGACATTTAAAAATTCAATTGACAATAATAATCGTGTTACAGATTCGCTGGTCAAAATGTCAAATATTCTGTAATAAAACGTGCTCGTTAAATTCTGTAAGGTTTCGTTACTGACTCTTACAGACTCGCTGGTTATAGCTTAAGTAGTAAAGTATTTCAACGAGTTTTATGCTGTGTGCCTGACCCAGATTTTTTTTATCAAAATTTCCGACAAAATCAATTGATCGTTAGTTCACTCAGGTATTGTTGGATGTCTTTAATATATTTATAAACCAAAATTTAAGTGATATTTAGTTTTTCAACTGCAAACTTAGTTTCGATTTATCGCAATTACTGATTAGAAATGTTTTGTTGAATGTTAAATTTAAGTTTATATAGCAGATTTTAATTAAACATCAGATGCGGTATAAACCAACCATCAATTTAGTTAGTTCAAAATTTAGACAAAATATCGACGTGAGGCACACAGCATAAGAGTCCAAAATTATTCCAATGTCAACATTGAACTTTTGCTTAACATACTGCTGTAAAATGGTATTGCGTACCGGGGAACGCTTGAAATATTGTGTAACATTGCGAACTGAATTAATTCATACCTCGTATGAAATATTCAATTTAATGTTTTTCATTTTCGAATTTATCATCATATTGGATATCACAATCAGATTCTTCGAGTTTATTTGTTTCTATTGTTGCTTCCACTAATCGGGGTGATTTTTTTTTTGATATAAAATGTCTGTAACGCCAAGATGTAATCATACATAGAATAATTTCAGATTCTGATTCTTTGCCAAATTTAATATTTACTGATGCTCCGTCACATGTTGTGGCCACAATATCATTTTTCATAACCAATCCAAATTTGTTAAGTCGTTGATTAATTAGTTTCCTCACTTTATATGAATCACAACTTCCGTGTACGCGGGTTAAACCTAAATTTATAAATTCCAAATCGGAATTATAAAGATTCAGGTTTAGGTATATTCTGGCCCGTAGGCTTGTCCACACAACAAAAGTTGATGATTATTTTTTGATTTTATTTTTTCCTTAAGTTCATTTTTAATTTTGGTAGCATTTAAAATCAGTTTCATTACATTTTTTTCGGGTTTGGGGCACTCATAACTTTGAGCATTTATTGATCCCCGAATAAAGACGGATCTAGAAATTTGTCTCACAAAAAAAACCATCTAGCGCAGCTAATATTTATACAATTTCTGCAACACATTAGCCTAACGGCTGATTTTTTGCAGGCCCAGCTTTTGGCCTTACACTACCATTTGGTCTCTTTGCTGTCATTCAACTTTTGGTTGAAGCTATGCTGGCTCTTAAACGACTTAACAAAGTCTATGTTGTTCCACCTTTGCATACCACAGTTTTTTTTTTTTACAAATATTGCAATTTGCTTTTTCATTTTGTGAAATGACAATGAATTTCCAATAAAAAATATAGATTTGAGAATAAGTAGTTTGTCTTCTTGTGTAAAGTTAATGTTAAATCATTTCAAATGCATTAAGACATTGTGGTGGATAATAACTGAAAAAATAGCGATCCCGAATCGCTAACCATTTAAATCTTATACAATTCTAACCATAATTTAGAAGTACTGAAGCGAAAGAGAAAGAACACTTTTGGTAATGTAATGGAAACGGATATTGCAGCAAGGTTGTTTGAAACCTATAAAATTTCACACATTAAACTTAATAGGTTAACTATCCATCTTTTATTCGAAAAAGTCTTTTGACGAATCTGTTCGGAATGTATTTTTAAATTCTAATTGTTTACGAACCCGTTAGGAAAGTATAGGAAAGCTTTTTCTAGACTTTCAACAAACATATGTCATCATCAACCGCGAAAAACTTTGGATAGTTTTCTTCGCAATGTAAAGGTTGTTCAATCAACTTATCCTTAGCAATTGAGTAAGCTCGCACTTTGCAAAGCACTGGCAAGACCTATGCCAACTTTTGGAAGTGAAAGTTGGATCTTGACAACCAGTGATTGCAGAATATTGTTTTTCTTTGAAAGGTTGGTTATTCAATTCATTTATGGTCCAATTAGGATTACGATCAACGAATATCGGATGTAAATGAATTTTGAAACCAAACGTGTCCTGGAACATTGCGATATTGTCAGTTCATGCAAATCTGAGAGGAAGAGATATACAGATCTATTAACTTGAAGATAAGGTATGAAATCATTGAATGAAAAGTTATATGTAATAGGATTCATAAAATCTACTACGTTTTCTTACTTAACGTGATTTTTAGATTCTTCACAAAAAGCTTAACTAAAAAATTGGGTTATATCTAAAAAAACTGTTTTCCCTTTAGTTTTGTGGGAATTTGATGTGATTTTTAGATTCTCCACAAAAAGCTTAACCAAAAACGTGGGAAATTTCTAGATTATAACATTAACTTGAAGATAAGGTATGAAATCATTGAATAAAAAGTTATATGTACTAGGATTTATAAAATCTACTACTGGAACTTGGAGTCAGCTCCAATGAAAATAACATACTGAGGAAGACCTTTTCTCCAGCATGCCAATAATACATTCCTATTATTCTTAAAAATTATTTTGTCTAGGTTTGATTTGTGTGACTCGTATAGACAAATCCCGGTTTTTTTAGCATCTCGTCTATTAAGACGATACTTGTTTTCCACTCTAATGACTTATAACGATGTGTAGTTCAACAAACTCAAGCAATCTTGGCAGACTTAGATAGACAGAGAAAATTATTGAAATACATCTTATGGAAATTTGTTGCGCGTCTTCTTAGGTCCTTCCGATGACGAGATGCATAGACGATTTCTAGAATATTCTACATGTAATTTGTAACCACCAGACCAGCAGTTTCATTTGACGGTAACCATTTAAGCAGCTACACAGTATTTACGTAAAGTTCCAAACCAATGAGGCTCAAAATTTTGTGTCTAAATTTCTAATCTAGGTAAATTGGACTCTGTGTTTCTTTTAATGGAAAGATTTTAACATGAATGGTCTCAGGTTATTTAAATTTTATTCACCAATTTTAATTTTATCGATTTTCCTTCAGAACCTTCAACTTAAACATTTACAATTCAATTAATTTAAATTATAAATTTTGATGGACGTCATGGCCTTGATGGTTTCTATAAAATACGGCATAAATGTTTCAATAACAACCATCCTATGAAAGTTCTGCCTCGTTTATGATTGTTTTACTGGTCTATGCTTTAGATAATTTTATTTTGTTTATTATTAAAAAATTAAACGAATGTTGAATACGATCCAACGGATCTTCCAACCATATTAAAGTCAATTTATTTAAATTAAACATTTTACCTTTTGAGTGTTATATAAAATTTTGTTTAATTGTTTAAATAATAGCTTTCAAAGAGAACCTCGGTCTTTTCTATGATGGCTGGACCAACTTCATCCAAACAAAAATCAAAAACAACCGTGGTGAGTTTTAAATAAGCGCGATAAATAAATTTTATATTTTTTGAGAGCGTTCATGTAAGTTTTTTTGTAACTTGAGAATAATAGAATCTCCAAAAATTTTGCAGGAATTACGGAGCAGTTCAGTTAAAATAAACAACTGTTTTCTTACTTCATTTTATAGGTTTAACAGTTTCGACAAACGATTTTGTCTTCAACATTACGTCATGAAAGATGATTAACAGAAAACACATTATTTTCAACGATTACGTGCATTGGACAATTTTATTTCTTAATAATAATGAATGGTAATTGTGGAAAAATAAAAAAACAACTATTTATTAGCTGCTAATAAAAGGGATCTGCTGATCCAAATATGGCCCAAAGTGTAAAACAGTGTATTATTTCCATAAGCGGTTTGATTTTCAAACTCTTGTCCATTTTATTTTCGGTTGCCTTTAAGATATCTACAAAATAAACTGTACTGTCATTGACTGTCCCTAAATTTGCACTGTCAGTAATTTCTTTTAGTTGGTAAGTTGTGGATATCACAAATACAAAGAATACAATGAAAGTTTAAACTTTCGTCCCTTAAGGAATACTCCGGTTTCGGATTGTTTCAATTACGAGTGAATGTACTTCTTCACTGATTTTATTATAAAATTTTAAAAAAAATTAATAATTAAATTACATTTTTATTGAACAACTAACTAATTTTAAGTGGTAGTTTTCCCGGCCAATTTCTAAATTAAATATTTAATTGTATAAAATATATTTTTTTGCATGGCATTTAATAAATGCAATCAAATCACACACGAACCGCAGTCTTGACGTTCTTAAAAATGATTCGAAAAAATGTTAAACTTAACAAATATTCTACTTTTTAGAAAAGTGGTTTCACTATTGTCAATGCAAATAAAAATACTGGTTTGGATCAAAAAAAAATCCTCAAAATATTTAGTATCTTTGCTATACATCTGTGTTAAATTGTAAATAATTAATTTAGCTTTAATTAGAATCCACGTAAAAGATTTATCTTCTTTAAATGTTGTTTATTAGTATTTTCTGTATACAGGAAATTATTTGTGTTGAAATGTTTTACAAAAAAATTTTTATTAATCTTGCAAAATAGTTGAGAATAGTTTTTCTGGAAACGAATACAATTCTTACAACTTTTTTTTTGTTATTTCCATTATCTCTTATCTTCGGAAATTTTGTAACAAAATAGTGTTCGTTGTGAGCACAATACATAATCAATTTTTCACGATTCGTGATTATTTTCCGTAAGATGTTATTGTCACTTACGTAATTATATAGGAAACGGTGCTGCTGTACACGATTAACAATGTGCAAAGTGTCACTGTACAAATGGCTTTATTATTTGTATCCCATTTTCTATACATCAGCTCTCAGTATGGATGCTGCATTTATTTCATAATGTACAATGTTATATACAAAATAGTATAATAGTTACAATACAATACAATTCACAACTACTAAAAAAATTACTTGTACACTAACACTAACAACAACTATATACTAAATTTATAGGAAAAACGAATGAAGTGGAAACGTTTGCTACTATGGTATATAATTTTTCCCTTACATTTTCTTGCTGTTCGTGCTGTTGTTGTTTCAATTTTATTTTCATTTATTTTCTTCTTGCTTATAAATAATTTATTAACTCATTTAAACTTGTTTTAATTTAACTTTTCCACAATTATCAAAATTAACAAATAAACTTAGCAAATAAAATAACAACAATAACACAATATAAAAGCAACAACAAAAATTTACTACCCGAAGAAAACTTATTTTTTTGCTGAAAATAGTTTTTGTTTTGTTAGGTTTTATGGTTTTACTGTACAGTAGTGGAAATAATTATTTGGTAAAAATTATTGGGTTGCGATTTTCTTCTTAAATAGTTTGGATATACTGCTGCTAACTTTTTGACTAAAAAGTAAAAACTTAGTTACCTCAATTTAGACTTAGTAGTCAATAGTCAATGGATCATTTCCATCACCGCTAGCTTGACGATTACATTTATTGAATATTTTTCTTCCTTTATTAAAATGTTAAGTGATATGATTATGATATGAATTGTAATATTTCAATCTAACGAATTTGTTGTGAATCTTAAATTTTGTTTTAGTATGAAAATGAAATTTGTAGCATTGGCAATTTAGGTATGGAATAAACACCATAATCCAACATGAAATTTGGCAATATCCGTTTCTATTTATCTACTTTTTCCAAATATATGTAAAATAAAGAAAACATGTTTTTTTGCGTTTTCTAGTAGTATGTTGGGTAAATGACTAACTTCTGATAAGTCACATTAGTTTCTCAAATGACTTATACAATGTCTGCAATGACTGAATATTAGTATTCCATATGTCACGTACACTTCACCTGACATAACAATGTCTTTAGTGAAACATATATGACGGGTCATCAATGTGTCTCTTTTACCACCATATTTTGAAAATGGTATACAAATTTTTTAGCTATTTTATATTAAAATATTTTTATTTATTTATAATAATTTATTTTAAAGTTTAAGAAATAAATATGTTTTTTAAATTGAACAAGAACGCAACGTTGCCCCTTTTAAAGTACTGGTGAGCTAGTGCAAAAATGTCCATATTTTTCAAGTCAACAGAATATATTTTTATTAAATTGGGAATATTTTATTATTCAAATATATTATTTGTAATACAAATATCGTCACAGATACGATTAATCTCGGACAGGTTATAAAATTCAGCTGACACGTGTAACATGCGATATATCTCAGACACGTAAAATACGAAAATTAGACCCATTTGAAAATAATTTCTTTCATATACACAGGACTACGTCTTTGCTCCGTGTTGCCAAGCTCGAAAACGGTATGATAAAAAAAATGATTTTCTTGCTTATACTTTAGCTGTAAACACATTCGAAAAAGATTAAAAACTGATTTTGAAAAGTAGAACTAAATACACACATCAATTTTTAGTCAAATGCAGCCCTGCTAAAATAAACTACTTTGCGTCCATTTACATTTTGAAGAACTCGATTCTAACATGAATTGAAATATGTAATTTCTTTAATGTAGCCCTCAGTAATTACTAGAAGCAGCGTTCATAAATTTCTGAGAAGTCTCTGTATTAAACAAGTTGTTAAAAATTTGGGATTAATGTTAGAGCAGGTACCTTAGGCTTACTTATCGATATGAAAATCAAGCGAGCTCCAGATTCGACGGTATGAGTTAATTTACCGGATATTACACAAGAAACAATTTTTGAAATAAATTCAACAAATACGCGAAATATTATATTAATCCAAACTTTTAATAGTAATAGCATTAAATATTTATATACGTCATGTAAAATGTTCTATAAGTTTTTAAAACGAAATATTTTTAATTTACGAACGGGGAATTGAGAATCGCGATATATTTGTACCAATATTAAATGAAACACAAATTATACACTTATTCAATGCAACTCCTTTAAAATCATAAGGTATTGAACCTCACAAACAAGAAATTTCAAAAGACCGAAAACAATTTTAGTACAAAGTTGCCTGTGAAAAAATAGTGCCACGTATAATAGCGCAATAAGATATTTAGACGATTAGGTGAATAATAAAATAATGAAAATTCTCTAAAAAATTGTAGATTAACAATTTGATTTGAATTGCCGAAAGCAAATGAAGCTAATGGTTTTTAATTTGTCAGTATTTTTTATTTTGCAGATGGCAGTTGAAACTTTGACAATTAAAAAATTAATTGTTTAAAAGTTTATCAATTGAGGCAAAAACAATTAATTTTCCTTGTAAAAAAATTATTCTTGTATCCATTTATGCAAGTAATATGTGGCGCTAGAATTTGTTAAAAAAAAATCATAAGCATTCCAAAAGAAAAATTAATTATAAAAATCTTGTTTTAACTTTTTTATTACAGTTTAAAGTAATAGACAAAATGTGGTTATTTCATATTTAAATTCAAAAAGATCAGTTTACTGTTCTGAAACTCTGTACATTGCACATAATTTAATATTTATTTTGAATATTAAACAAATAAATTATTACAAGCACGAAGTAAATAAATAGTACACAAACTAGTAAAATAATAGCATTCAACAAAAATATATCTAAAATAGTTTGCCTTTTTAATTTAAATGGAATATTTACGATAGTAAAAATATATCACAATTATTACATGCAGGAAGTAAATCCTATTAATTAATTATAACTTAAATTATAATTTAATTTAAAATACAAAATTAATTATTATAAATTTAAATCTATAAACTTTAATAGTATACTCTAATATGCACATTGGATATAAACAAATATGTAAATACTTCGCGTATTCTATCTACAAATTATTACAAGCACGAAGTAAATATGAATATTTTCGCAAATGTTTTTTAAATGGCCCCATTCAAGAAGAATTAATGTAATAAAGCGTTAGTTTATGATTTATTACAATATTTACACAAATAAGATCGGATTACAACTATTACATGCAGGAAGTAGATTTTTCATATATATTAAAATCAAAAATGCTTTTATTTAATATCAAAAATTAATTGAAACAACGGTACCCTTTAAACTTCTTCGCATTAGTTTTAATCGTAATATTTATTTTGCGTATTAAACAAACAAATTATTACAAGCACGAAGTGAATATTAATTTTCATATAGCAAAATCTTGTGAAATATACGGTATACTTTAAAATTCTAAAGAAGCACGAAGCTAAACTAGTTTTATTTATTCATTAAATTAAAATATTTACACAAATTAAAATGGTATATAATTTTACATGCAGGCAGTAAATCTTTCCGAAATGAATGAAATATAAATTAAAATTTAATTTAAAGTACAAAGTTCATTTATAAGATATTTAAGTCTATAGGAATTAATGATGTGCATTGCATGTAATCTCAATATTAAATGAACATATTTTTACAAGCATGAAGTACATATTTATGTTCTTTCCCGCAAAATTTTATGAAATAATCACATTCAAAAAGACTTTATGTAATAACATCTTAGTTTATTATTTATTATAATAGAATTAAAATCAGATTAAAATTTTAACATGCAGGAAGTAAATTTTTATTTGTCATATTCAATATAAATTACAGTTTAAATTAAAGTACAAAATGCATTTATTTAATATCTAAATTTAAGGAAATCAACGGTATATACGCAAAATTCTGTACAAACGTTCCAATTTTAATATTTATTTTGCATACTAAACAAACGTATTATTACAAGCACGAAGTGAATAATAATTTTCATATAATAAATTTTATGAAATAACCACATTGAAAAAGAATGTATCTAAACCAATTTTTTTAATACATTTATTTAAAAATGCATACAAGTAGAAAATTTTTTTTACATGCAGGAAGTAAATCGTTCAAAATGATTGGAACATTTGTATTAAAATTTAATGTAAAATACAAAATTTACCGACTAGCTATTTAATCTATATAAATCAATATTGTACTTTAATATACTCTACACTGCATGTAATCCCATTAAACCAACAGATTATTACAAGCACGAAGGGAATATAAATCTAGTTTTTCACAAAAATTTGGATAATAATCACATTCAAGAAGAATAAATGTGATAAAGTTTTAGGTTATCATTAATTAATATATTTAAGCAAATTTAATCGAATTTCAATAATTACATGCAGGAAGTAAATATTTTAATTGCAACAGTCAATGTGTATAACAGTATAAATTAAACTAAAAATGCACATATTGGTTATCATAATTTAAATAAATTAACGGTATGCTGCACATTAGTTGTAACCTTAATATTTATTATGCGTATTAAACAAACAAATTATTACAAGAAGTGAATTTTAATTATATACTGCAATATTTATTGAAATAGTCATATCCTCGAATATAGTATGTATCTTAGCTATATCTAAAATATATTCGATTAATTAAAAATTATTATATGCAGGTAGTAAATGTTTCCAAAATAAATGTAATATATGAATTACAAGTTAATTTGAAATATTAAATTCATTGATTTTAATTTTGTATTTATATAATCCCAATATCTATTTCGCGTATTAAATCAATAAATTATTTCAAGCACGGGACAGATTGCAAACATGGGTCGGAATTTATGATTTGATTAGAAATAAAAGATGAATTAAAATAAAAAATTTAAAAAAAAACTATGCGAGGCAAAGAAATTAATGTACCTCTAAACATTGTAAGAAGTAGTATTTTTTTGTTGCAACATTTAAAAGTAGCAATTTTTGAATCCTATGTATTTTCAACGGCAAGTTTCTGAAACTTTGATCCGCCACAGCTCAGCCCAGGAAGAACCTATCAGTGAAGTTCTAACGGTTATGAAATTTTCTCGTCGAACTCTACAACCATACCAAATATCAACTTTCTGACTATTTCTTCTTAAACGCTACAAACATTTGTGCATTATTAAAAAGATGTAATCCTAATATTTATTTTGCGTGTTAAACAAACAAATCTTTACAAGCACGAAGTGAAAATTAATTTTCAAATAACCAAATGTTGTGAAATAGTCATAAAAGATGAAGAATGTATCTTCAATAATTAAATTATTTACACCAAATAAAAATTGATTACAATTATTACATGCAGGAAGCAAACTCATGAAAATAACAGTAACAAATGTACTGCAATTAATTATAAAATACAAAATTCTTTTATTTGGTATTTAAATCTAGATGGATCAGTAGTAACTTAAAGTATACATTAACTTTTATGTGGATGGCAAATTGTATATCATATCCGGTACTCAAGGTAAAAATGTACCTTTATACGTATAGAAAATGCACTAAAACATATTTCTTAAAAAACAATTTTATTTAAATATAGTTTAAACATTTAGTACTATAGAAACTCAAAATAAAATAACTGTGAAAATATTAGTAAACCTAAATAATCCAAAATATCGGTGATTATTAGATTACGATTTTAGTAATAAAGGATTCTTATATATATCTAATAGGAAATACTTAATAGTGGCAAAAGAAGACAATTTATATTTGTATTTACGTAGGCCGAAAATGCAAGCAAATGTGCCTTAATATGAATGCGCTTGATACGAAATTTTTTTATGCATATTTAGGAATACTGGTCACAATGGGAGTACTTCGCTCTAATTTTGAGGATCACAGCGTATTATGGCAGTCAGATTTGAATCCTCTTTATAGGAAAACCATGTCAAATAACAGATTGCGCAGTTTATGCATATTCAGAAAGAATGGTTACTGATAATGCAGCAGATTAGTGATATTTGATACTAAATGCCAATTTGACATCCAAATATATCGCATCCGATTGTGTATCCTTGGACGAGCAGCTTTTCCTTTATCGGGGTAGAAGGCGGTTTATGCATCCCATCAATTCCTACAAAATATGGTCTTCTTAAAATATTTTGAATT
Organism: Nephrotoma flavescens; assembly: GCA_932526605.1. Lineage (NCBI taxonomy): Eukaryota > Metazoa > Arthropoda > Insecta > Diptera > Tipulidae > Nephrotoma > Nephrotoma flavescens. The sequence continues at coordinate 37,606,432 of OW052222.1, read as the reverse complement.
TGTGACGCGAAAAAAGCATACCCTATTACAGGCCTCCTATAAACAGGAAAAGGACGCAGAAAATAATTAAGAGCAAAGAGTTCTTTGAGACTTGTGCCAACAATTTAAAGGTTCCGGAAGAAATGTAACCATGGACGACTTTTTCCGTTTTGCCCTTAGCACGTTTGTTGTTATTGGGTCAATTAACAATATTTGGAACCTTGAAACAAAATAAAACTTGCATTACAGGTAGTTTTAAAAAATCTGCAGTTAAGTCTGAATATTTCAACATGTTCGGACTCAGTGGTGATAAAAAGTGAGCATCCTACAAAATCATCCTACAGCCGGCTCAAATTCCTACAGGATCTAAATAAAGAACTAGCGATACTTTCTATTGAGAATCGTCCGAGAAATACACAACTGTGGGCCCAATTTTTATCTCAATGTGGGATACAATGTATGATAGGCTGCCGATTATTGCTGTCGATCAAGCAGCTAGATAAAGCTAAAATTCAAGCTCATATGTTGGAAGCTGCTTTGCTTGTAGATCGGTGTTACCCTGCCAACGCAAAATACGAAAAAGTTGTTCGATTTGCAAGCGATCAATTTGCAATGAACATGCAGAAACAGTTACTAATAGCAAGTTCTTTCCAAAAATAAAAAAATAAATTAATTTTTTTGTATGTCAAAGAACACGTTGCACGATTGATTTTTTGCGGAGTGCATCTGTTATAAAATTGCATTCCATTTTGACTTTAGTTTACTGTCATAAATTTTGATTGACAGATTATTGAGTTGTGTCGTAAAGTTTCTGTTGTTAATTAAAAATAAAAATAAAAAAATAAATTTTGTATGTCAAAATATCACGGTCACATAATTCATGCAGGGCGCTGTCAATAAATACTTCGTATTTTTTTATTCAACCTGGGTAATTTTATTCGGTACACTGCGTTTTATATGTGAATTGTGCTTACACATTGTATACTCGGTTCTTCAAATTTTACTCTGAAATTAATGGCAGTGTACGAAGAGTGTGCAAAATAAAAAACAATTTCTTACTTTATGCACACCGGATAATTTTACCCAGTGCAACCTTTAGACGGTGTACACTACTTGAGGTAAGCCTGCTTGCTCGGGTTGAATTAAAAAATAAACCTCAAAAAAATTATAATGTTTGTTTATATTTTTTTAAATGTTTATGTTTATATTTTTGACGTAAATATGTTTATGTGTTTGTAAACGTCAAAAAAAAATCTAATGAAATGTTGAGATTTTTCAAAATTGATTGCGATAGAAAAAATCATTTTTTTTACTTGGAAAGAACGTGCATTTCGAACAGTGCATGTCGAACTGCATTTCGGTCAAAAATTTTTGATCTCAAATGAATTTTTTTTGGAAAGAAATTGCTATAAATGTTATGAATGTACATAAACTTTAAATTTGAAATAATTAATATTTTTGAACTATATAAATGAATTTGTTTTGCTTTGGATGCTTTTCTATATTTTTCCCGTTATATAAAATTATTTTAATGTATAAATTTCGACACATAGGTACAAATGTACCTCTTTCGTCCGTTTAAGGGGTATTTTTGATGTTATCGTTGTTTCTTCTTATTTTTCTTCCACAAGATTTAAAAAAAGCCAAATTTTAATAAAGAAAAGGCCAATGAAGGATAAACATAAGTTTCAGATTTGTATCTAAATTTCAAAGTAAAAATATTTTTACTTAAAAATAAATCTGAATACTTATTTTGCTTATTAATTCAACAAACTATCACAAGCACGAAGTGAATATTAATGTTCCTTGTCGCAAAAATCTGTAAAAAAGTCACATTTTAGAGGAGTGAATGCAATAAAATCTTTCTTTGATCTTTCATTTGTCACAGTCAAAACGTATTAAAGTAAGAATTTAAAACAAATGGATTTATTTGATATATAAATTTAAAAGAAGCGGCGGTATACTTTAAAATCAATTACATTAGTTGTAATCTTAATATTTACCTTGCGTATTAAACAAACAAAATATTACAAGCACGAAGTGAATATATATTTTCAAATAGAAAATTATTTTGAAATCGTCATATTCAACAATAATATACTACGCCTAAAACAGTTTTGTTTATAGATTTAATATAATTATTTCCACAAAATAAAATAGATTACATGCAAGAAGTAAAACTTTTCAAAATAACTGCAATAGATGAATTAAAAAATAATTTAAAATACAAAATTCATTGATTGGATATTTAAGTCTGTACGAATCAATAGTATACTTTAATAAACTCTACTTTGCCAGTAATTTATTGATTTATCGTATTACATCAACAAATTATTACAAGCACGAAGTGAATATTGAAGTTTTTTTTTTGCAAAATTTGTGAATACTTTACATTTAAGAAGAGTATATATAACAAAGTCTTAGTTTGTTATTTATTAAAATAATTACACAATTAAAATAAGAATGCAATGTTACATGCGGGAAGTAGATTTTTTATTTGTTTGGCAGAATGCATTAATTTCATATCTTAATTTAAATGAATCAATGTTAGTTTTTAAAATGCTGCACATTAGTTGTAATATTAATATTTATTTTGCGTATAAAACAAAAAAATAATTACATGCAGGAAGTAAATTTTTATCAAAATAAATGTGGTGTATGTATTACAAAATAATATAAAATGCAAAATAAATTGATTAGATATTTAAATGTATATGAATCAATATTATACTTTAAGATACTGTACGTTACCTGTAATCTTGATTTTAAGTAGATCTTTTATTTGTCACGAACGTAATGTATTATAATTTTAATTAAAGTAAATACATTTTTTTGATATCCTTACTTAAATAATCAACGTTATACTTAAAAATGTTACACATTAGTTATTTAAATATTTTTTTGCGCATTTGACAAAAAACTTATTACATGCACGAAGTAAATACTAATTTTCATATATCCAAAATTTTGGAAAAAATCACATTCAGGAAGAACATATTAGAATAATTATCTAGTCATTTAATTAAAAAATTTGCATAAATAAAAATAGATTACAATTATTACATGCATGAAGTAAATCTTTTCAAAGTAACTGTAATACATACAATTTAATTTAAAATGCAAAGTTCGTTTAAATCTATTAGAATCTTTGGTATACTTAAACATACTGTACATTGAATGTAATCTCAATAATTATTTTGTGTATTAAATCAACAAATTATTACAACCACGAAGTGAATATAAATGTTCTATTTTGCAAAATTTTGTAAAATAACCACATTCAAGAAAAATAAATGTACTAAAGTCTTACTTTGTCGGTTACTACAATATTTACAGAAATAAAATGAACTTTAAGTTATTGCATGCGCGAAGTAGATCTTTCATTTCTCATGGTCAATGTGTTATACAGTATAAATTAAAGTGCAAAATGCATTTATTTGATATTTAAATTTAGATGAATCAGATTATTACAAGCAGGAAGTGCATATTAATATTTAAAAAGTATTTTTTTTTTTAAATAATCACATTCAAGAGGAATTTATTTAAAATAGTGATATTTATTCAGTTAATTAAAATATTTACTTAAATAAATTTCGATTTTCTCTATCTACATAATTCTATTTATCTTTGTTATTTATTTAAATATTTTTTATTTAAACTTATTTAGTTTTCGTATTCAATCAAAGATGTATTACAAGCACGAAGTGAGTATTAACGTTCTTCCTTGCAACATTATCAAAAAGAATGAATGTAATAAACTTTTATTTAAACATTTATCATAATATTTACACAAATAAATTCCGATTACAATTATTACATGCAGGAAGAACATATTTTATTTGTCTTAGTAAATATATTTAACAGTATAAATTTAAGTAAAAGATTCATTTATTTGATACTCCTGATGATGACCTAACAAGTCGAAATCGATCGAGTGATTTTTTAAACTTTTTTAAAAATATTCAAAATATTCTGCGAAACAAAAAAACAAGTGATTCATAAAAATGTGTTTATTAAGTATTCATTTATTTGATATTTAATTTTAAATTAATACTTTAAAATTCTGCACACACAAACAAACCAATTATTAAAAGCACGAAGTGAATATTTATGTTCATATAGAAAAGTTTGTGAAATATATCTAAAACTGTTTCATTTATTCTGTTAGTTAAAATATTTACACAAATAAAAATTGATTACAATTAATTCAAGGATTTGAACGTTTTTTGTGAGTGACCAACTATCATCCAGTTTGTTTTGAATGTGAGCATGTGATTTATGTTAATCTTTCAATCCAGCTCACTGTTCATAAATCAATATTCTTACCATCACGGTGCTTAAAAGAGTCGAATTTATTACGGAATTTGGCGTAATTTTCTATTTCAATTTCTAATTTGTAAGGCACATTGAACGCAACTGTAGGGACTTATGTGATCCGTATATGTACTTTGAAATCGGTATACTTTAAATTCGTTCGCATTTGGTATCAATTTTTTGGTTCCCGCGGTAGCAGAATCTAATCAGAAGCAGTATACCGTTTATTCGCCTTAAGGTAAAAAGCACCAAAGATTCGCTATCCTTATCATGATCTTTGGGCCTTGACCGATTTACAGTGACTGTTCGGCGTCTAGCCACTTCCGCTATGTTTGTTCAAGACGTGGTCTGAGGAGATGTGTTTTTTTTTAACAGATCCATTTGGTACTACTAATGTGTTCTGTACCAGTGTTCTCTCAACAAGCTTTTTAAAAATTATTTTATTATATTTCATTTCTGCCTGACCAAGGATTTGTTCAGAAATACATTACTCAGCTAACCATACTGCAGTTTGCTTGATGTAATTTTTTTTCGAAGAATTATTTTGTAAACTTGTATTTTTTTTGTTTTAAATATAAATATGGATAACCATACCAACTAAACGGACGGTTTAATGCATTTTTCGATTCCAATAAATTACTACGAGTCGTCGAGATCTCGTAAAATGGACATCGATCTCAGAATGATTTTCTGCTAGATATATTAAATAACTATGACTATGATGACTTTTAAAATTATGTCAAAATCTTGTCGTAGTCGTAGCTTTTAAAAATTTGCAAAAAGCATTAAACAATAAGTAATTCCTAGTTTTTATATTTATTGGCGAGAGGAGGGTTTTAGATAATTAAAAAAATCTACCTGGATGTATCAGAAAATATAACTACTGGATTAGTTAAAATAAGATATTATGGTGATAAATCAACATTAGACATTTTGATTTAGAAGTTAAAAGTAAATTTACGTTTATTAGACTATCAAATATTGAAATTATTTTTAGATAGCTCTATCATGAATAATTTGCTTTGCTTAACAACAAATTTTCTAAGCTGACAAATAATCCGAGACCGGTATTTTTATAAAATGTCAGAATAAATTCAAAATCATGAGTTTGAATTAAAACCATTTCGTTGGTCACCAAATTTATTGAAATCTGATCTTTCTAATTTAGGGACTTTGCAATGATTTTAAGGCATAAACAATTGTTTAGCACCACTACACAGCTTATTTCCTAAGCCTAAGATTTCTTTTGGACCTAACTAGGGAAGAACTAACCTCAGGACTGGTTTAGTTATTTTGCACGCCTGGGGATCAACTCGTGTTCCGTGAAAGTAGTAAAATAAATATAAAAAACCATTGGCAATCGAATAGGTTTGAATTGACCATAACAAATTTTTGTTCAACGTATAGTGGAATTTAAAATTACGTGGAAATAAACTACTAACATAGATTACCAATGAAAAAAGCTTCTCATTTTCATTATTTCATGGAACGCGACTTGACCCCCACATACCCGTTTCAAATTAGGACTTAATTAATACTAAACCAAAATAAATAAAAAATGTGTTGATACCTTGGTGAAAATAATAAAAAACAATGACCATTAGGCTAAGAAACAATTGCCATTTAAGAAAATCTTTGTAAAATTTGAACTGTAGTTTTCAAATTTTCTACGATGAAATTCATATAAAGCCGTATAAATTATCTACCTCAAAAATTAAGATTTTAAAGTCTTAAAATTTTTGTAAAGCTAAATATCATGAGACCTAATATGTTTATCACAAATGTCAGTATGATTTTCTGAAATGCTTACTATTTATATCTCAAAATTTTTGGAAAGCTAATTAATGTTATGTGGACAAATTAATTTTAAACTAAGGTTTGCCAGCCAAAAAATGTAAAATTTTCTTAACAAATTGAATGTTTTGAGATCTAATATGTTTATTAATAAAAAGTTCAATTTCTTAAGAAAATCTTAATTTTCTAGGTTAGTTATATTATCTTTTCCAATTTTTTGGAATATAAATGGTCCTAATTTAGGCCTTTCAAAAATTATAATAACCTTGTTGATAAATATATTAGGTCTCATGGTATTAAATTTCTTAAAAAACTTGAATTTTTAGATCCCATCCGAATATTTGTTGACCTTCTATCTATTTAGTATAAATCAAAATTGAATATTGGCATTTAGGTACAAATTCAAAAGTTTCGCTTTGTTATGTCTTTAAAATGTTATCTGCTAAAAAAAATCTAATTCTTTTAATTTAGTAGAAATAATTCACAAAAAAATATCAACAAAATTTACTCATTAAGAAGAATTTTATAATCGTCCGTGAATTTAATTTGTTTAAGAATTTTTTTCGGCTTTTCGGACAAAATATTATTTTAATGGACACCCATACAATGTTTACGACTATTTTAGTCGCAGAAAACAAAGAGGCCATTTATTAACAATATTTCTACCACAAAAGTAGAAAAAATGCACTCCCCTCCCCCAAACCTTTAACCCCAGGGCATACTTGTGTACACAAAGAACACAAACCAGTTGGGTTTGTGTTCTTTGTGTACACAAGTACGCCCTGGGGTTAAAGGTTTGGGGGAGGGGAGTGCATTTTTTCTACTTTTGTGGTAGAAATATTGTTAATAAATGGCCTCTTTGTTTTCTGCGACTAAAATAGTCGTAAACATTGTATGGGTGTCCATTAAAATAATATTTTGTCCGAAAAGCCGAAAAAAATTCTTAAACAAAATTTACTCATATCACACACCAAAATAAAAATATTTTACGTTGTTGTTGTATTTATTGTAATGGTTTTTTGTTTTGATTGTTCCGTACATTGGTCTATTTCAGTATATCTCGAATTAAATACACAATCGTAGGAAATTCTTCCATTTGGCGTCAAATCTGTGTGACAACGACTATGATGATTCATACTTACTTAGCCACAATCAACTTCCCAACCACCCCCATACTTTTTCTTTCCTTTAACGCTGGATCGCGGATAAATTAGAATTTAATTTGAATTATAGATGGAAGGTTTGTAAGAATCGCAACAATCAGTTTCGAACTTAATGAGATTATTGATTTGATAAAATCAGTCATCTCATCAGGCCGCGGCGACTGACGTTGATATTTTACATAGGAATATTGTCCATATATATAGAACAATACCATGTATATGTACCACTAGCGAATTACTTCCTAGTCTACAGAATTCGATTCTTTCATATTATCCCATCTATATTTCATTTTTAACAATTAACTTTTCGTTGTGTACGAATTACATTTTATATTTTACGTTGTTGTTGTATTTATTGTAATGGTTTTTTGTTGTGATTGTTCCGTACATTGGTCTATTTCAGTATATCTCGAATTAAATACACAATCGTAGGAAATTCTTCCATTTGGCGTCAAATCTGTGTGACAACGACTATGATGATTCATACTTACTTAGCCACAATCAACTTCCCAACCCCCCCAAGTTCGAAACTGATTGTTGCGATTCTTACAAACCTTCCATCTATAATTCAAATTAAATTCTAATTTATCCGCGATCCAGCGTTAAAGGAAAGAAAAAGTATGGGGGTGGTTGGGAAGTTGATTGTGGCTAAGTAAGTATGAATCATCATAGTCGTTGTCACACAGATTTGACGCCAAATGGAAGAATTTCCTACGATTGTGTATTTAATTCGAGATATACTGAAATAGACCAATGTACGGAACAATCACAACAAAAAACCATTACAATAAATACAACAACAACGTAAAATATAAATGTAATTCGTACACAACGAAAAGTTAATTGTTAAAAATGAAATATAGATGGGAGAATATGAAAGAATCGAATTCTGTAGACTAGGAAGTAATTCGCTAGTGGTACATATACATGGTATTGTTCTATATATATGGACAATATTCCTATGTAAAATATCAACGTCAGTCGCCGCGGCCTGATGAGATGACTGATTTTTTCAAATCAATAATCTCATTAAGTTCGAAACTGATTGTTGCGATTCTTACAAACCTTCCATCTATAATTCAAATTAAATTCTAATTTATCCGCGATCCAGCGTTAAAGGAAAGAAAAAGTATGGGGGTGGTTGGGAAGTTGATTGTGGCTAAGTAAGTATGAATCATCATAGTCGTTGTCACACAGATTTGACGCCAAATGGAAGAATTTCCTACGATTGTGTATTTAATTCGAGATATACTGAAATAGACCAATGTACGGAACAATCACAACAAAAAACCATTACAATAAATACAACAACAACGTAAAATATAAAATGTAATTCGTACACAACGAAAAGTTAATTGTTAAAAATGAAATATAGATGGGATAATATGAAAGAATCGAATTCTGTAGACTAGGAAGTAATTCGCTAGTGGTACATATACATGGTATTGTTCTATATATATGGACAATATTCCTATGTAAAATATCAACGTCAGTCGCCGCGGCCTGATGAGATGACTGATTTTATCAAATCAATAATCTCATTAAGTTCGAAACTGATTGTTGCGATTCTTACAAACGTTCCATCTATAATTCAAATTAAATTCTAATTTATCCGCGATCCAGCGTTAAAGGAAAGAAAAAGTATGGGGGTGGTTGGGAAGTTGATTGTGGCTAAGTAAGTATGAATCATCATAGTCGTTGTCACACAGATTTGACGCCAAATGGAAGAATTTCCTACGATTGTGTATTTAATTCGAGATATACTGAAATAGACCAATGTACGGAACAATCACAACAAAAAACCATTACAATAAATACAACAACAACGTAAAATATAAAATGTAATTCGTACACAACGAAAAGTTAATTGTTAAAAATGAAATATAGATGGGATAATATGAAAGAATCGAATTCTGTAGACTAGGAAGTAATTCGCTAGTGGTACATATACATGGTATTGTTCTATATATATGGACAATATTCCTATGTAAAATATCAACGTCAGTCGCCGCGGCCTGATGAGATGACTGATTTTTTCAAATCAATAATCTCATTAAGTTCGAAACTGATTGTTGCGATTCTTACAAACCTTCCATCTATAATTCAAATTAAATTCCAAAATAAAAAGCTTTTGGATTTCCGAGTGACTCATAATATTTCAAAATTATTATGTTTTCGTATGACTCAATTGTAAAATTTTGAAACTCATGTCATCGACGGACTATACATAATACCAAACAAATCCTAACATTATTATCTCCTTCCGTGTGTACTATACAACGTATTCGCAACAAAACCCGCAAACACAAAAATAAATCATCAAATTTCATTTCAAACTGTATTTTTATCAATAAATAACGACAGGATAATATATTTTGACTGAGCATCTACACCCAGCATATTTGGTAACATCCCTCTAAAAAAAATACATATAACTCGATATAGTTTCGTGCATTTATATAGAGTCGAGAGACGTTGTCGACAATAGTTAATAAAAGCTATACAAAAAATACATTTACGTATATAACTTTATATAGGTTTGGGATACACCAAAAACCAAAAATGCCATATAGAGGAAATTAAATTTGCATTTTAGATTCATATATTTCATCCATATACATCTATATAGCGCACATGGATCGTGTGTGTTTATGCACATACGATGATATGGAGTGAATTATTATGTAGCTGCACATTTCAAATCCTGCATTTATTATCAGATAAAAATTATTAATTTAAATAAGATGTGGTTTTTATTTAGTTTACCTGATATACCATCGTACGTCCACCATTCCTCCCAACTTCCTTTAATTTCTGCAAATACAAAAAAAAATATTGTTGTTTAAATAATTATTACAAAACGCATAACCTAGAGCTCAAAATGTTATATGTATATATTATTATGTATTAAAAGTTTTATTCGCGTATTTATAACCCGGAGAGATGCAAAAATAAAAATTTAAATTGCCAAACCTATTAAAGTTAAACGGGGGTTAACACAACACGAAAAGTGAAAATTATAATGTTACGTATTGTACATTATATAAATAATATGTTCATGTATAAAATGAAAATCTCCAGCAAAAATAAAAAAAAAGAAAAACAATTTTAAAAGCTCAATAAAGTATAGCATTAACTTTGGCATAAAAGATTTAATTTTTTCTTTCGTGTTTTTTATGTTAATTATTTTAAATCCAATGGTATTTAAAAGTAGAACCATTAAGAGGTTTATAGAGTATTATATTATGTATATAATACATAAGGTGTAGGTAAAGCAGCATAAAATAAAACAAAATAAACGAAATTAAAAAAAAAAAAAATAAATTTATAAAGTGTTTTTCTTCTTTGTGCACAAACAGAAAATATGTATAATATAAATAAATAAATTATGTATACAGGTAGAGTTGGTTTGCTTACTAGATTTTCGAGATCTTTGAGTATTTGTTTTTAATTAAATTTAACACATTTTTTTTAAATAAATTTAAACAAAAGCGGTTTAATGTAAATTTTTTTACATAGTTATTTGATATGCTGAATTATTTCTGTGCAAAGCTTTCAATTAAAAGCGTACTGATTTCACAAAAATATGTATATATAAATAATGATTCAGGTCGATCCAAAGCGTTCTTGGTGACATTGCAATTTATATTAAGAAAACAATGGAGTGGTAAGTGTGTTGTTTCCAACACCCGGATCCAAAAGGGTCAACAAGTGTTGAAAATAAAATTTTTAAATTTATTTGTTGCATATACTTATGTCATTTTTTGTAGGAGCTTATTGGGTATGATGCGGCGAAATGTGAAGCGGAGCACTTTTATAATAATAATAATAATAAATAAAAAAACAAACTTTAATTTAATTTTAAAATTAATAAAAAAATTTATTTAAATAAAAATAACTTTGTTATTTATATTGTTGCTGTTGCTGGTGAGTGATGATGCTCCATGTTGCTCCGGCAAAATCCAAAATTGAATAGAAAGAATTATCTTTTTAATTATTTCTTCTTTAACCAAAATCAAAATACAGCAAAAATAACAAAACTGGTTTCTCTTCCAGTTTACATGCACCAAATTATTTGGGTGCACCCTATACAAATTATGTTTTATTAAACATAAATGTTTGCCATGCCATCTATTGTGCAATGGCATGGTAGTGTGTATATGCGTTTTACGTGATTTTGGTTATGCAAAATCAATACGATTTTTATGCATCTCTAAATGATGTGATTGTAGAGGTTATTGCAATGCGAAATTTTTGTGTAACCAAAATATAATTTTTCAATTCTATTTTGCTTACACAAATTCGTATGTACAAGTGTTGTTGTACGATTACTATGTACAAGTTGTTATGTACATTATTTATATATACAAGATTGTTGTATATAATTTAGAATAATTCTTTAGATGGATAATTGTCGATTTATAAAGAATTAGGTGAACGGAGGATTGTCCGTTGAGAATTAATTGTGCGGAGTTTCTTATGGTTGAAGAAACTAGCCGCTACATCACCCACCGCGCAGTGAGTTCCCCCACCGTGGGTTCTTTGTCCGCTGGCGTTTGTGGATGGATTTTAGTTGTATTATGATGATGTATAATCATTGTAATGGTAGTGATATTGTAAATGGTTTTATCACCGAAAATTGTATTAATGATAGATAATGTATCATTGTGACGATGTATGATCGTCATAAGAAATATAATGTCTTCACCAGCGTGTGTTGGAGTTTTAAGATAATATTTGAGTTTGGTGAAGTTTGTGTTATCCGAAAATGCGGACAGTTTTCTTCATTCCCGATATTTGATCGGGTGAACTCAAAATTCCATAGACTGGTTTGAGTCTATCGATAGAGACAGATTGTTGCTTGTCTTTAATTTGTAATACAAAGTGCTTACGAAGTCGTCGTATCACTTTGTATGGGCCTTCATACGGTGGTGTGAGGCCGGTCCGAACTTTATCTATTCGTACGAAAACGTAGTCACAGGTTTGCAGTGACTTTGGTACGAATATGTCGGTTTGATTAGATTTGCGCGTGTCCGTTGGGATGAGTTTGTTCATCGTGGAGCGCAATTGATTTATCACTGTGTCAGTGTTAACTTGGGGTGTAAGTGGATGTTCCACAAAGAATTCCCCAGGTAATTTAATGGTTTGACCGTACACCAGTTCTGCTGGTGAACATTTTAGGTCATCTTTGACTGTCGCTCGGATTCCCAACAATATGATTGGGATCTCTGAGCTCCAGTTAACGGTATTTTCACGAGCTTTGAGAGCTGTTTTAAGTTGGCGGTGAAAGCGCTCAACCATACCGTTTGCTTGTGGGTGATAGGCAGTGGTCCGTATTCGATGTGAGCCTAAGAGTTGCATAAGCTCAGCGAATAGTTTGGACTCAAACTGTGTGCCTTGATCGGTCGTAATGTTGACCGGAACGCCGAATCTAGCAATATAGTTTTCGACGAGCGTTTTTGCAATGGTTTGTGCGGAGATGTCTTTTATGCAGTAGGCTTCTGGCCAACGCGTAAAACGATCAACGCAGGTTAACAAATAAGTGAATCCATTAGATGGTGGAAGTGGTCCCACAATATCTAAATGGATATGTTCAAATCTACCTGGTGGAATTTGAAAATTCCCGTGAGGTGATTTGGTGTGTCTTTGTATCTTGCATTTTTGGCAGGATAAACAAGATTTCGCCCAAAGGGTTAAATCTTTGTTCATGCTGGGCCAAAAATACCTTAAAGTGACGAGTTTGCGAGTTGCTCGTACACTTGGGTGTGAAATATTATGCAGAGTGTCGAAGATAGTTCGACGCAATGACTCTGGAATGTACGGGCGATTGTTACCCGTGGATATTTCACAGTATATTGTTAAATCGGCTAATGGAAATTTTTCTAATTTCCATTTGGAAGTGCGCCGATTTGTGGAACTAGAAAGTAAGTCTTGTAGTTCTTGATCGCCAGCTTGTGCCTTTGCGATCGTTGTGATGTCGTAGCGTGTTGCTATGGGGGCAAGTTCATGGTCGGAAGTCCGAGATAGTGTATCGGCGACCACATTGTCCTTGCCTTGAATATGTTGTATGTCTGTCGTAAATTGAGAGACATAGTCCAAGTGGCGTGCTTGCCTTGGGTTTCGCTCTGCTTTAGAGGTTATTGCTCTAGTAAGCGGTTTGTGGTCGGTGAATATAGTGAATTCCCGACCTTCGACAAAGTAGCGAAAGTGTTTGATTGCTTGGAAGATTGCAAGCAATTCGCGATCAAATGCGGAATATTTTCTTTCGGCATCTGATAATTTCTTGGAGAAAAATCCAAGAGGTTCCCAGGTCTTATTATTTAGTTGTTGTAAGACCGCGCCTATTGCAGTGTTGGAAGCATCAGTGGTGATGCTATATTTGGTTGCATTTAGCGGATGCGCTAAAAGGGCAATATTTTCTAAGCTGTTCTTGAGCTGAAGGAATGCTTTATGACATTCTTCAGTCCAAGAAAAATTTTGAGGCGTTTTGGGCTTTTTGAGGAGACTTGCCAAATGCGCGTGTATTGGGGCAAGTACTTCTGCAAGTTTTGGTATAAATCGGTGGTAGTAGTTTACCATGCCGACGAATTGTTGAATTTGCTTGACGCTTTGAGGTGCTGGGAATTCTCTAATTGCATTAATTCGTCCTTCGGACGGCAGAATGCCATTAGATGTAATCTTGTGACTGAGAAAGTCAAGATTATTTGTCCCGAACACGCATTTTGCCGTGTTGATATTGACACCGTACTTTGATAATTTTTGGAAGAGTTTTTCCAAATGGAGTAGGTGTTGCTCCTCGTCTTTTGAGGCTACGAGAATGTCATCGATATATACAAAAACGAAATCGAGATCTCTCACGATTTCGTTGATGAAACGCTGGAATGTTTGTGCAGCATTTCTGAGTCCAAATGGCATTCGGGTGAATTCGAATAAGCCAAATGGAGTGGTAATGGCGGTTTTGTAAATGTCGTCAGGAGCAATCGGGATGAGGTGATATGCTCTGACGAGATCGATTTTGGTGAAAATTGTGCAACCATGTAGTTGCATGGAGAAATTTTGTATGTGAGGGATAGGGTAACGGTCAGGAATTGTGACTGCGTTAAGCCTTCTGTAGTCCCCACATGGTCTCCAGTCGTTGTCCTTCTTTTTTACCATGTGTAATGGACAAGAAATTGCTGATGAAGACGGTCGGCAGATTCCTAGTTCCACCATATGTTGGAATTCTAGGAAAGCTGCTTTGTGACGTATTGGATCAAGCCGTCTTGGTCTTGAGAATGGTAAATGCCCTGTAGTCACAATGTGGTGTACTACATTGTGCATTACAGGAGCATTGTAGTTTGGTGGAGCTGTTAAAGAAGGGAATTTCTTCAACAGTGCTCCATAGCCATTGTTAAGTGTATAATGCAATGGTGATGGTGTATCAACGCGTGCTGATGTTGCGTTGATTGAGAGTTTAGTGGATGGATCAATCAATTTCTGATTTTTCAAATCCACTAAAAGACCGAATTTCTTTAGAAAATCCGCGCCTATGATGGGTCGGTTGACATTGGCGAGAATGAAGGCGTGTTTGAATGAACGCCTTAAACCAATGTCAACGTCTAGTAATTTTGTACCATAGGTGTTTATTGTAGTACCGTTTGCAGCAGAAAGAACTAAATCGGGATTGCGATTTGTTCCGAGGCGATAGTATTTGTTGTACGGAATTACGCTTAAATCAGCACCGGTATCAATCAGAAATGTGATTTGATTTACCGAATCCCGTAGAAATAGGCGGCTGTACTGCGGTTGTCTTAGGTCTGCCGCTACGACCTTAAGACTTGTTGGTTTAGGGAACCGATTTGCGGATTCCTTTTGTTGTGTAGCAAAAGTGCATGGTTGTGAGCATTTTGATGCTGTGTTGCCAAATTTTGAGTGATACCAACACCAGTTGTGTGGAACTTGGTATCTTGGCGTTTGTTGTTTGTTTTGTGGAAATGAACTTCCCTGGTTTGTATGCGATGGTGGATTTGTTGAAGGGGATGGAGTTTGTCTCCATGGCGATTGCGAATGTTGTCGCTGTGTGTGTGAATTATGCTCTAGTCTCAGTAGCCGGTCGCTAATTTGTTTTAGCATTGTTTCATGAGGGCTACTGCTAGAGCTTGGCGCGTGTATCTCTGAGCTGGGTATCCGCGTGTCGCGATCGATTGAACTCAAGCTCTGAGTCCGCGTGCCTATGATGTCGTGGAGCTTATCTGCGATTTTAACGAGATCCTCTTCTGATTTATCTTGTTGAGGGATCAACGCCGCTTGTAAGTAATCAGGGAGTTGCCTGATCCATAGTTTTATGATGACGTTGGTCGTGAAATTGTTGCCGGCCAACGATTTTATTCGGTGCAGTATGTCCGAAGGTTTTTGATCACCGTATTCGACTTTGCCCAAAATTGTCTCTAATCTACGCTCCTCGGAGATGGAGTAGCGATCGATTAATACTTTCTTGAGGGCGTCGTATTTGTTAATGGTTGGAGGGTCGTGTAGAATGTATTCGACCTTTTCCACCTGTGCTGCCGAGAGGGACAACACTGTGTGCGCAAACTTTTGCTTGTCGCTGGTGATGTTGTTCGCGTCGAACAATATTTCGGCTGATATGAACCAAATCTTCGGGTTGGTTTCCCAGAATGCTGGTAGCCGCATCAAATGTTTTGACGTGGCTATTTCAGGCTGGGCTTGCACGTTTTGTTGACGATTTGCGTTATTTATTACCACGTGATTATTGTTACCGTTATTTGCCATATTTTATTTTGAGCGAAAAACAAGAATGAAACGGTTTATTTTTATTTATGAGAAATTTTTACACACACACACTATAAATAATTTTGTCGCACTTATTAAAAAAATTTTGTTTAAACACGCGGTTTTTGACTCACGAAAATGACGAATTTTTAGAATTGGTGTCGGAAAGGACACGTGTTTTCTAAAAAACGACCAGGGGGTTGGGACGATTTGTGAATATAGCGCGCTTACCAGTGGTCGGGGCTTCGGCCGCTATCTCACAAAACTCGTCTTATATTTTGAATTTAATAAAAAAAAATAAAAAACACATGCACTTTTTGTTAAAAAAAATTAACTTTATTCACTTTATTAATTATATAAAAAAATCACTCACCTGTATGGTAAAAACCGTCGTCGTGGGTCACCAGATATTGGGTATGATGCGGCGAAATGTGAAGCGGAGCACTTTTATAATAATAATAATAATAAATAAAAAAACAAACTTTAATTTAATTTTAAAATTAATAAAAAAATTTATTTAAATAAAAATAACTTTGTTATTTATATTGTTGCTGTTGCTGGTGAGTGATGATGCTCCATGTTGCTCCGGCAAAATCCAAAATTGAATAGAAAGAATTATCTTTTTAATTATTTCTTCTTTAACCAAAATACAGCAAAAATAACAAAACTGGTTTCTCTTCCAGTTTACATGCACCAAATTATTTGGGTGCACCCTATACAAATTATGTTTTATTAAACATAAATGTTTGCCATGCCATCTATTGTGCAATGGCATGGTAGTGTGTATATGCGTTTTACGTGATTTTGGTTATGCAAAATCAATACGATTTTTATGCATCTCTAAATGATGTGATTGTAGAGGTTATTGCAATGCGAAATTTTTGTGTAACCAAAATATAATTTTTCAATTCTATTTTGCTTACACAAATTCGTATGTACAAGTGTTGTTGTACGATTACTATGTACAAGTTGTTATGTACATTATTTATATATACAAGATTGTTGTATATAATTTAGAATAATTCTTTAGATGGATAATTGTCGATTTATAAAGAATTAGGTGAACGGAGGATTGTCCGTTGAGAATTAATTGTGCGGAGTTTCTTATGGTTGAAGAAACTAGCCGCTACAAGCTACATTTTTCGGCAAAATTATGCGGTTTCAGGTCCCACTATTTTTGGTAACATGTTGAGTAAAATCGCGACCAACGTTAAAAAATTTTTGAACTCTACAAACATTTTTAATCAAATTGGCAATGATTTGAAATGACAGACCCGAAAGCGTCAATTGTAAAAATTGTATTTCCGGTGAACACATTTCCACAAAATTTCTCAAGGATCTTTCCAAATAATGGAAAAAGGTGTAGTATGAAATTTGTTTCCAAATAGCCATACCGCCAGGACTGAAAAGATGCCGAATTTTAGTGATATAAAGTTCTTGTTATCAAAACTCGTTATTTCAAAACCATTTTTTTGACTTTAGTGATACAGCGAATGGTAAATCTACAAAAATCTTAAGCTCGTAAACAAGAACAAGATACATTAAAGAAAGTAAAACAAACATCAACGGAGGACATTGTAAAACCCAATTTTCAGGATTTTGGCTGTATAGGTGGTAAATTTGCAATAATCTCTAAGACGAAAATGAAATTTTCATGATTACCATAAAATGTCAAAACTTAATTGTAAAAAAAACTGATTCTGTAAAAAAATGGAGGCTGTATCTGTTATTAGCTAATACACTCAAATTGCTAACTAAGTAATTCAAGAATAAAATCTATAAAATGTTTGAGATTTAAAAAAATTTAATATTATTCAGCAGAATTTTTGTAGGAAAAAAGTTTTTATCAAAAGTTGTTCATTATGATAGTTAAACAGCTCAAATTGCAATCTCCTTCTTTAAACAACGAAACTAATCTAAATCACTGAGTGATCATGGTCAGATTAATTTTGCAAAGGCTAAAAAATTAATCTGAAGATATTCACTCAGTGATCGAGAACGTTAATAATAAAATATAAAATTAATTGTAATTACGAAATTTAGTTTCGTGATTTTATAAAGGAGATTTTGACGGAAACTGTTACGTGTAAACGGAAACCATGGCGATTCTGCAATGAAATAATTTGTACATGAGGCTTACATTCAAAAAACAATAGACTGAATTTGTTGCAAAATTAATTTGACATTTAACATAATTTACCATACACATAAGTCCCCCTGCCCAAAAAAGTTGATGTCACCAATAAGTTATAGTTAAAATAACCCGATATAAAATGTAACATCCTAAGGTTAAACATCTCATTACATTATACTTTTTTTCTTAAGCGTCCTTTACGAGTACTTTTGAATTGAAGAAATCTGTAGCTGAGGCTGCCTTAAATGAGAGAAAATGTCGAGAGTGGTTTCAAAAGTTTATGAACGGTGAATTTATTGTCGGAGACAAAGAGCACAGAGATATTCCGAAAATGTATGTAGACGCAAAATTGATAGATGAAGATTCGGAACTAGGTTCCATATGAACTGGAGCCGAGGTGTTGGTGATGTTGAATGCCGGCCTTTTCGTGTGAAATTCTTCTTGCCAGGGATAAATGAAAAAAATATTTGCGTTATATAATCGAAAAAAGGATCAACTATGATAACCTAAAAAAAGGAAGAAATCTATGGGGACAACCTGGTCATGCTTGAACATCAACAACCAAGAGGAAATAAATGTTAGGTACGCAGTTTCATTCCGATCAGTCACTCCGTCTGGTTGTACATGGAACGAATGTTTGTTGTAAAAAAGTTTTTGTCAAAAATGTTAATTAGCCACTCATGTCAATCACATTCTTTTAGTAAAATTTAACATAGTAGTTATCCTAAAAAATGTTGACCGCAGCTTTACAATGCTATGTCGTAGATGTCAAAAATGTAGTTCTTATAAAGTGTTTGTATATGTGTGTTTGTGTCTGGTATCGTGCAAGCCAAATGACCAAATGTTATTTATATCTATAGGGCAGCCGAATTGACAAATCTTATATTTCTGACAATAAATTGGGAGATTTCAGTGGGTTTTGACAAGTTAAATTAAATTTTCAACAATATCGGTACGTATCAGTTTTCCAATATTTCCATGGAAAAGTTGGTTTTTTTACAAAAACTTTTTTTTGTCTAGAATTCGTGAAAATTTTTTATCTCTAATCGATAAATATCGAGATTCGCAAATGTAGATGGCGAAATAGCTCTATTCAGCAAACAAGCTATCACTCGTAAGTCAAAAGGATTTTTGAACCCTACAAACCACCTGAGCTATAAAGAGGACATAGACTTAATCTGCACATCATCAAATACAGACACAGCGAATTTGATAGACACACAAACGAAGAACGTTTTAAAACCTATTTTTGTTTACTTTAACGACGATTTAGATATACCTTTCAGATCTGTAAAAATCTCAAGGTAGAAAATTTTTATATATGCATGTGCATATCGAATATAATGTGTATCAATCACTAAGATAATGCACCCGCATTTTCTTTTTATTAGAAGACGAACAAAATCGAATGTCCGATTACTTAATAATTTGATATTCAAATAGTTTCACAAAAAACTTATTTAAATATTAAAGCCAGTGTTTTCTTCAGCGTGTGACCAATTATTCTCCGCATTTATATTTTATAACGATTCCAATGACTGCTTGGTACAAAGATGGTCTAAAGATCTCACTCAGCATTTTGTTAAGCCAGAAGCACCCCAGTATTCTCCTAAAAAATTTATTTACAAACACATGAAGCTTATTATTGGTCTTTTGTGTACGCTTTTCAGTTTCTCAAGTGTACAGCAACATCGATTTTACACCCGAAATGAATATTCGGTTTGATATTAAAGCGCAGCATGTGTCAAAGGGCCGAATGTGTCTAAGGACTGAATGTCGAAGGGCCGAACTTTAAAGGGCCGACTATGTCGCAGGGCCAAATTTGTCGAAGGGCCGAAGGTGTCGATAGACCGAATGTCGAATGGCAAAGAACCGAATGTGCCAAATAGCCTAATTTGTCAAAGGGCCAAATGCGTCGATGGGCCGAATGTCAAATGACCGAATGGCAAAGGGCCGAATGTGTCGAAGGGCCGAATTTGTCGAAGGGCCGAATGTGTCGATGGGCCGAATGTCGAATGGACAAATGGCGAAGGGCCGAATGTGTCGAAGGGCCACCTATTCGGCCCTTCGACACATTCGAAGGTCCAATTTTGTTATTATATTATTTTTTGGTTTTTAGAAATACATTTTTTTAGTTTTTTTATTTAATTTAAGTTTTTTTTTGTACCATATACCTATTATCAGAAGGCTTACATAGGGCCGAATGTCTCAGGTGGCGCATAACAAAATTTTCCTTTACCAAAATGTGTCGCTGACTGGATACTTATGGAATTTCATGAATATCCAAAGATGAAAAATAATAAAATATTCTATAAAACAAAAAATTAAATAAATTATATTTCTAAAAACAAAAGTCCTTTGACTTTCAGCCCTTCGACACATTTGGCCCTTCGACACATTCGGCCGTTCGACATTCGGCTCTTCAACATAAGGCCCTTCGACAAAAGGCCTTTAGAAATTCGGCCTTTTGTATCCATTCAGAATATTCCTGGCTCTACGTTGTGGAATAGGACACGTGTATCCTAAGCTTTGTGCAACATGTTGGGTTTTGTCTTTCTTGATTCGCTTTTGTATGTCGTTTCCTTTTTCATTAGATTACAACCAAAAAATTTTCGTTAGATTACAACCAAGGTATTCAAATTCATTGATTTCTCCTATTTCTTCTTGGTTTACAAATATTGAAATAATTTGTCTATGATGGTAAAATATTGGTGAATTCGGTCTTAGTTTTCCTTATTTTTAATTTGAGCCACCATATGAAGCCGGCTCGTTCCTACATATCTTAATTTTGCGTTCATTGTTATTGCATTTTTTTCTGTTTGATCGCTGGTGGTGTAAATATGAACCCGATATTTACCAAATAATGGCGATCCCTGTCAATGTAACTTGCGACAAACCACGTCATTGACGCCATTGTTTTCAAAACGCATCTGTCATCAACATCCATTTCATAAACATACAAGTTACATATTACGATTTGCGGACATAATGGATTTTTTATTATCATTTGAAGGAAGCTGGTGCATAATCACATTGATCGTTCTTCTTGCAATGCACAAATTAACCCAGTTATCACTTAAAATGTATATCTTTAATAAATATTGAAAACTGGTCCTACGTGTGTATTTGTTTTGGGTAAAGAATGTTTCTAGTAACTACAATTAAAATAATTACTTTCTTTTGCTGGCCGGCGGCTTAGGACGTGATAGGTCGATAATGGTTAATAATAATATAAAAGATAAATTAATTTCATTGGATTATATATGATAAAATAAAACTTATAAATTCTAAATTAATAATTAATCCTGTGTAATTTGATTAAATTAAACTTAAATATTTAAATAAAGTAGAAATAGAAAACTTAATAGTTGAAATAATGAATAAAATAAAACTAAACAAAATTAAATAAAGTGCATTAAATGTGTCAGAAAAATCCGATTTAATTCATGTTTTCTCAACACTCTTGGTAAATCACAATGCTATGAGTGGGTAAATAAATTCAAAAGTGGTAATTTTGACGTGGGAAAGGAATAACTCAAGCATTGTTAGACGAGGATGACGCTTAATTGAATGGGTCACGAGAAGCCGTTTCCACACGTTTGGAAGCCATGAGAAAGATTCAAAAGCTAGAAAATGAGTTCCGCATAAACTAATGAAAGGCAACAGAAAACTAGTAAAACCGTCGTATGATTTAAAACAATCCATCAAATGATCAAATACTAATCGCTCCTAGAAACAAATGATCAATATGAATCTAGCTTTGCGTGAAAAATGCCCAGAATATGATAAAAGGAAACACAAAGTGATTTTGCTTCATGATAATGCACAATCACATAAAGCAAACCCGGTAATGAAAACGTTGGAAGCACTTAATTGGGAAATACTTTCACATGCGACTTACTCGCCGGACCTGGCTCTATTCAATTATCACTTATTTGCTTCGGTGGTTTGTCTCAAAAGAAAACTAGTTTTTTTAGCGCCGCATTGTCAGAAATATGGGAGAAATGTGTAACTAATAATAGGCAATACTTTGAATAAAATACACTTAATAAATATCATACGATGAGTCCTTTTTACTAAAAAATGCCGGTTTCCTATTTACTATTGCCCGGAATATAACCCGCCAATTTTTGCATATGACGAAAAATACGTCAAATCACACATTTTTGTAAGTCATGTTTTAATTTTATGATATTTATGTTTTGAATGTGTAGCCTAGATTGAAAAAAAAAAAGATATAGGGTGTCAAAATTTGAGAAAAACGATAACCATGATGTTACATATATGTCAATTAAAAGAAAAATAATTGTCCGATAATTATGATTTTGAGCTCATTTTAAAGGTACGTTAATAAGGATTTCTAAAAAAATATAAAATTAGTATATTGTTTAATTCCTTCTTCTCTAAATTTCACGCCAAAATATTCATTTTAAATTTTCTCAAAAACCTTTTTTTTTCTAGAATTCGACAATTACTATTTTACTATCAAAAAACTAGAATACGGTTATTTTTTGTTTTCTTGCAAAATTCGTTTTAGTAAGAGCAGCATTTCATTTTTATATGGAAAAACGGTATTTCAGTGGATATTTCTCAGTGTTTGGAAATTGTTTACAAAAAGGAAAGTTCAGTTAAATTATTATTATTTATTATTCAAATTTAATTGCATAGCTATATATAAAAAAATTGGAAAAATTGAAAAATTGAAAATTTCGAAATTTACAAAATTGGAAAATTTGAAAATTTGTAAATTTTAAAATTGGAAAATTATAAAACTGGAAAATTAGAAAATTGGAAAATAGGTAAATGGAAAATTGGAAAATAGGAAAATTTTAAAATTAAAAATTTGGAAAATTGGTAAAATGGAAAAATGGTTAATTGGAAAATTGAAAAATTGGAAAATTGAAAAAATTGGAAAATTGGAAAATAAAAAAATATGAAAATAAGAAATTTGGAAAGTTGGTAAATTGGAAAATTGGAAAATTGGAAAATTTGAAAATTGGAAAATTGAAAAACTGGAATATTAAAAAGTTATAATAAAGACTTCTATGTCACTGACTGACTCACTCGAAAACGCACAGGGTGACCAACAATTTTTTTTTCTATATTATAACAGCTATGTCACTCACTCACATACTCACTCCAGAACGCATAGGGTGACCAAAAAAATTCGTCCGTGTGATATATTTTATATATGTATTTTTTTCTATATTATAGCTCCATTTCACACGAGGTATCACAGAAAACACACAAATCAAGTGAACTACCTCTTTTGTAAACAATTTCAAAACACTGAGAAATATCTATATAGCTTTCCATATAAAAATGAGATACTGCTCTTACTAAAACGAATTTTGCAAGAAAACAAAAAATAACGGTATTCTAGTTTTTTGATATGTTGTAAAATATTAATTGTCGAATTCTAGAACATAAAAAAAATAGGTTTTGAAAAAATTTAAAATGAATATTTTGGCGTGAAATTTAGAGAAGAAGGAATTAAACGATATACTATTTTTATATTTTTTTATTAACCCTCATGTGAGTGAAGAAGAAAATATCTTAGTTTGAGTGACTAAGGTACCCGGGTACCTTACAGGCAAATTTTTCTGCAAACTAATTTTTTTCAATTTTTTTTTGCAATTATGAAATTTATAACGGATTTTGCTAAAACTACATAAATTGAAAACAGTTTTGCATTAGCCGCAACATGTCAGTTTTCGAAAAACAATCTGTAAAAATACGTAAATAATCCAACGTATCACATCAGTGAAAAAAATGATCGATAGTAATAAAAAAATGTTTGTTTAGTTGTTTTGAAATAAATAAAAATATAAAGATAAATAAACAGAAATACAAACATATTTCATTGTCATTGACATATAACACAAAACTAAAAAGTATTTGCATATTATTTCTTTCAAATATAGTGTAAAATGTATAAAGGTACCCGGGTACCTTTGTTACTCTAATTCGTATAACTTAACTACTTTTTGCTCTCACGTGCCTCCAAGTTGTAAAAATTCTCAAATCCGTTGTGAAACAGCTTTTTTCCCCTGTCACTTAACTGAGGCTGACACTGAGACCGCGAATCTCGATTTTCTAGCATTTCAATTCTTTCTCTTTTATTGTGCTAACCTTCCTGTTTTTGTTAGAGATGTTCCAATATCTGTTCGAGTTAATGTATGATAGCTGAGGTTAAATTTTTGTGTTCGCCGGTTTACATTATTCTTTAGCGAGTATTCGTTTCTTTAATCGTTTTTGTTCTCGAATTATTGAAACGATTGGTATTGAATCCTTTCTGCTGGCTCTAAGTGCTGCTGCTGAGTAAACGCATACTGATAATGCCTATGCAGAATAATTTAATTTGTGGTTAGTTGAAAGCATTCTGAGGTTCTGTGCTAGCTAGAAGACAATTAAATTATGATGCAACTTAACCACTGTAGTTTTCATCGACAGGTTAATAAAGCTGGTAAGATAAGGTTTTGCTTTTCGTTTCAAATAACATTAATATGGTAGTTACTTTACAACTGACTAAACATCTTCTACTACAAATACTATAACCGAATGGAATATTCAATCGCCACTTAAATCATTTTAAAATTCATAACATTTTTCACGTAAAATATGAAAACAAAATTTTCTCTGATTATCCCGAAACGACATTATTCAATTTACCCCAAAAAATAATAATTTTTTTGCAACATCCAAACACTGAACCATTTTGCAATGAATGTTTTTATTTATTTTTTGTGTATAAATCCAATAAAAAATAATTTATTTTTGGTACGTGATCATGTGACACAAAAAAAATCGAAACCAAAACTAATAACTTGGACATGAACAAAAAATATTGACAACAACAACAATCGATAAAAACATATATAATTCGTTTGAATTATTACGGATTGTCGTATTAAAATTTACACCCGGTCATACAAATAACGAGCAGCACGCAATCGTTTTCGATCCGGACAACTTTAAAAAGAGCTTTAATTTCGATTCGAACGTCATGCTATGTCTTACATAAAATCTTATATTATTTATATTTGGATTGTGTTGACTATAATCATTAGATAATCAGCATTACCTCATTATAAAGACAACATAAACACATAAAGATGGATAAACGATATATCGATTCACAAACTCGACGTATCTATAGTACAAACTAACTACTATTATTTTCTTATAACTATTGTACGAGAAAATTGTGAAAACGTTTAGATAACACAGCGCTATAAAATGCTTTGTAGCACGTTTTTCTTATTCTTTCCTTTGTGTATTCAAGCGATTTTTCTCTATCCTTAATGCTTACGAAATGAAACGAGAAAATGTTGTTGATGACAATATATATACGATGAGTACATACAATATATAGGAGTTGAATATGGTGTGTGCCGAACATTATCGATTTTGAAAATGCAGTTTGTTGTGTAATTGCGTTATTTAACGTCATTTAACGGGTTATTATATGCAATAACGACATGTAAGGAGATTAATATCAAACAAAGTACTTAACGTATACTTAAATTTTTTGCATTTACGTTTTTATATTTTATCTTGACAGAGATAACACGTTCTAAGGGTACAGAAAAGGCTTTTGGTTAAATATACGAAAAGCACAGAATTTTTTGTGACCGCCAGCAAACATAAAATTCTCCCATAACCAAATAAAATATTTATATGAATATAATCCTTTTTATATATATATTTCTATGTAGTTTTATTTATTTATTTTTCATTATGGTTATCCAGAATAGTTATTTGTATTTTTATATATTCGTATATGTGCATAAAAAACTAGAAAACTATTTTCGTCATTGCGCATTTTTTATTCTTTTAATCAAAACCAAAGACCTACATACATTTGTGTATGCCGGAATAAATTGTAAATAGAGTGGAGTCCACATATAAAATATATATAAATGTTATCTAGATACCAAACACAAATATAACCAGCACACAACTTTTGAAATATTTCTGGTGTAGTTTGGCTTTTTAGTTGGCGGCCTAGTTTATATGTGAAGCGGTACGTTTTTTTTTATTGAGCGAACCACTCACAATTTTTTATAGATAATTTTGTTATGGTTCCATAAATCATTGTGTGTGATAAAAATGGAAACAAATAACTGATAAAAATTTGCGAGTTTATTTTTCTGGGAAATTTTAATTTTTTAATATGCAAAAATGCGGAATAACTGTGTAATGAATGCTTTACTCGTATATATATTTTCGAGAATCCATATACCATACATAAACAGGAAGCATAAATATTTATTTAGCTTTTAGTCATAAAGCGTGGATTAGTTGTGAATACTTCAACTTTGAATTTAAAAGGTTTTCGTGGAAAGCAACTCGCCATTGCAGCGCTTATTATTTTTCCTATACCAGTCTGAAATAAGTGCTTCCCAATATGAAAGAAATGATTGTTAAATCAACTTAAATGATCTATAATTTTTTATTAAGACCAGAAATAAAAAAGATTTATTTCTTAGCCAGCATGATACGACATTTCTGGTAAAGTGAACGATTCTATGGTATGGTAAAATTCTTTAAACATCCAATTTCGTACTTGTGTTAAATTTGTCCCGAAATTTCAAAATCTTTAATTGAATTTCATACAAAATCTAAACATATAGGGGTATATCCTCCATCCAGTCGCAAGTTAATTTTTTGTGATCAGAAATATGGTTACTAGATTTATTTTGCCATGCCAATTGACACATTTTTTTCAAATTTAAATTTGTTTTGCGATTGTTAAGTAGAAATATATAAAAAGACTGCAACCTCGGAAAAGACGTAGCAGTCTTTTCGTGGATTTCTACTTTACAATCGCAAAACAGATTTAAATTTAAAAAAAATGTGTCAATTTGCATGGCAAAATAAATCTAGTAACCATATTTCTGATCGCAAAAAATTAACTTGCGACTGGATGGAGGATATACCCCATAGACGCTTTAACGGTATTCAGATTTTCATCTTCAATTTATGGAAGAAATTGAAGTCAGAAACTAAATACCGATTGTAGAAATGTCGAATTTTATTTGGAAAAAAATAAAAGTTTTTATGGAGCTGCCCTTCCGTTATCTGATTTCGGCCAAACAGTAAGTATTACATACTTCTGGACTGTATACAGAGGCCGATTTTTCTTTTAAATGTTTTTGCTCAAAAATCATAATTTCTCATAAATAATTAATGTCAAAATATATGAAGAAAGCAAAAAGCTCTTATGGAAGCTTAAAAGCTCTCGTAAAATATCAATTTGATCAATTATTTCATCTAGACAGCAATGAAGGCACAGATATTTAGTTTACATAGCAAGACATACACAGAAAACCTTTTGTTTAACACTTTTTCGGTATTTGGCGATAAAGCGACCGGTTAGTTTGCGCAAATATCGAGGCCAAAAATGTTCATGATTAATGTTATTTTTCAACTGAGAATCAAACTGATCGCACGCAAATAATTCAAACTCCACAAAAATATCAGTAAGAGCTAAACAATACTTAAAATTGGCACTGAATCAAATTAGAAAATAACAAGTTAAAATTACGTTAAGTAAATAATCCAATAGGGTTGTGAAAATGTGATGGAGAACTAGTTAAATATTTTGGCTTATAATAACTCATAGTTTTATTGTATCTAAAAACTGTATATTCTCTTTAGTGTGTGATGTACATTTTAAAATTGATTCCAGTTACTCAGGTTAGTAAAATATTTTACATCGTTAATGAATTTCTATTACATTTCTTTCTCTAGTTTTAACAATGCAACGATGTTTTAAGGTAGCAAAATTTCAACTACTGTTACCAAATGTTAGAAAGCGTAAATTGGACAAACATAATTAGAGAACGTATACCTTATATAGATAAGAAAGGTCAACAAATAAAAGGACGAGATATGCGGATGCATAACAAGTGCAGTACAAAATTAAACACTTACGTTATCGCCAGCGATATGTTCTGTCAGTGCATACCGATGAAACAGAAAACAGGGTATACCGAGGAAAGTTAACCATTTTTGAATTAGGCAAACCACAAGGTTAAACTAACCTTAAAATTTAAATTTTCTGTTATTTTAAGTACGCAAAACTATGTATGCCAAAAAATCCTGGAAATTGCGTTTTATATATTGATCGACGCCGCAAATTCGGGCGATATAAAAACCCGCAGAAATGGGCTATGTTCACTAAAATATATGAGCATATAAATCCTTTGCCTATTGTCGGTACGCATTACTGCCAAAAAACCTGTAACAAAAAGTAAGTGCAGGCAAATTTACATATTACGAAGATGTACCGTCTAATCATGGAAATAATAAAAAAACAATTTATCAAGCAGACATTTGCTGAGCGCCAGTATCCGTATACATTTAATCAACACTTTAATTAAGAGTTCTTTGTCCCGAAAAATGAAATCTCACAGTGCATTGCTTTTGGTAATTTGCCATCGAAAGAAAAATTAAAAATCAAATCAGCACACGATCGACACATATCGAATAAAACTGACGCAACAAATGACGGTGACGGTGTTATGACACTGACAAGTTTATCACATTTATTATGTAATTAAAAATGAAAATAGTGTAGGACAAGTAATGTAAGTACAAATCACACGAAAGAATTAGTAAATACAACATAAAAACAAAAAATAGAAATAAATTCACTAACAAATGACACGAACAAAAGTAAGCTATACTTTTGCAGCAGATTAAACTGGGCAAACCTATAAAAAATATATAAATTTTAATTTTTTTTGACGTATAGTCATTTTTAGTAATGTGATTTTGTGTATACGTGTAAAGTACAAACATATTTCAAACGCCATTTATGTTACTGAGAATTGGTGATTGTTTAATTGATTGATTGATTGATTGATTAGAATGTACGGCCTAGACTAAGCAGGAATCCCGGATACGCCGGGCCTACCGTACATCCCTTTTACATATAACAAGATGGAGGGAGAGGAAAAGTTGTTAGATATGAAAGGCTTGACCCGGTTCAGACACCTAAGTAGTGAATATAGTTAGTAAATTGTTTAGCACAAGGCAGCACAATCATTTTTGGTTTTATGGTATAAAAGTTCAGCAATCAGCATCCTGAAAAGAATTTAATAATTAATTAAGTACCCGTATATAATGGTACATTTCATGCAACTTAACTTTATTATTATGAGTTAAACTTTAGATAAATCACCTATAAGCATTAAAGAATAAAATAGCAAACCATGTTTCAGTCTTTATTTATTTCATTTATTTGTAGAAAATAATTTGAATAATAATGGTTTAAATTAAAATAATGTAAAAGGTAAAGTCACTGCCAACCCTGCCATACATTTTTTTTCTAGTTTTAATGTAATATGTACAGAATGCATTTATTTGATAGCTAAATTAATAAATCAATAGTTCACGGAATATACTTCACAAATACACATAAACTGCAAATTAGAAAAACACATTATTACATGCACGAAGTGAATATTAATATTCATTTAGTAAGTTTTATTAAAGTAACCACATGTAATCAGAAAATATTTATATTTGAATTTCACCCAAGCAATAATAATAATATTTACACAATAAAAATAAGATTACAATTATTACATGCAGGAAGTGAATCCATCCATCGTTACAGTCATATTTGTTTTCTAATTTTTATTTAAATACAAAATGCATTTATTTGATAGATTTATAGATGCGAAATATACTGAACATTTACTCATACACTGCAAATTAGAAAAACAGATTATTACATGCACGAAGTGAATATTAATATTCATTAAGTATATTTTATCCCTTTCTTGACCGGCATACACAATTGTGTGAGTAAATTGTTATCACTCTAGTGAGTAACATTAAAAAATATTTTATAGATAAGTTTAAGACCAACAATTGTGGTATTTCTCGTAAACTATAATACACAAAATTTAAGTGATGCTTATTATAGCCCAACTGGCACAATTGTTTAGGCTGATTAAGATGTACCGTGTCGTATTTTTAAATTAGATTTAGTTTAAAAATATATTGAACATGTTGGGAACTCACTTGGTTTGATAAAAAGCACAATTTTTGTAGGAGAAATGGGCCCCACACATCTATGTAGGTTGTCCGTCAAAAATGATGTTTGTATTATGGAGAAAAAGAATAATGTAGACACAGTTTTTATATAAAAATGTATAGTATTAAATTTATTTCAATAAAGGTTGGTTATATATCACTTTCAATTCACATTACGTATTTAGTTATTAACTAGTTTTTAGTTATAACATTAAGACTATTATAATTAAATTTTAAATACTTAAATTATTTTTTTAAATGAAATTTTTTAAAACAGGTTTTCTTTCCATTAAGGCATAAATACACATTTCTCAATCAATTGCATTTCTCGCAACGTATTCGTGAACGACTTTTACAATCCTCTAGTCGACAACTCCTTGCGGTAGAAATTGTATCTGAAACGGGCCAATGCTCATAGCCGTTGTAACGTTTACCAATACAAGGGAGTGGTGAAGCCCAATTCGCTGGCGTGGGGGAGCATTTTTCGTCCATTTCTTTTTCACTGCTACATCGTCGCTTCCGTTTAACGCTTGCTGTTAGTCCGAGACCAACTTCCATTTTAAAATCAAGCAGATCCTTGATTTGTTTTTATGGAATATCACACGCCACGCAATCGAAACGATATTCCGTCCAGGCGTTTACCAGAGCTAAATCAATAAAATGACGACTCGCTTTTATGTCCACTTTTTTGTTTTTATAAGACAGCGATAGTATTCCATTAGTTGATCCACTAAATCAACCACATCCATTTTCTCGTTGTACTGAGCAATAACATTAGGGCATGAAACATCGTCACGCATTTTGTATCTTCCCATTTGACTACAGCAATTTGATGAGCGCCGTCATTCAGTACAAGGTCCTGGCTCCCGCTCCGTTCCCTTTTGCGATCGGGTTTGAATTTAATATGTTTCAACCGGTTAGTCATTATTGTTCTTAAAATGAATACGAAGTATATTTGAAAAAGAGCCTACATATTTTCGGACTTACTTACCAGGTGCTCGATATCCCAAATCAAGTAATTTAAACATTAGGGATACCGTGGTAAAATACCGGTCGAAGTAAATAAAACTGTTTTTGGGAAGTTGTTTAACTAAATGAAGAACGACTGCCGGTCCTAATCCTAAAGTACGATCGAGAAGCTCGGTTTTCTCGCGTTGATAAATTTCAAAATCGACGACAAGTCCTGCGGACGTCGTGCATACAAAGATTTTTAAGCGAACCGGCCGAGGCTTATTTTTTACATATTGTCGAGCAGGGCAACGGCAGGTGTAAGGTATCACTTGTTCTTCAATGCTGTAAACATCCACTTTCTTTGCCAAGGTTCTACACCTGTCTCTCACCGTTTTGATAAGTGGTGCTATTTTCCAAAATAGATTTGTAGAATCGTCAGAATTTTCAATTACATTTACGTAATGCAAGGAATTGTGAATTGTTTTAAATCGATTTTTAGACAAAGCGTTTGATGGTGCCTCAAACCGGAAACTGCACTTCCAATAAAATCCCACTCGTGGATATCCAATACAACCCACCATTAGGCAAAAAATTCGTGAGCTGTAGTTTTAAGCTCAGTGCAACGAGTTTTTAAATGATATATGTTTGTATTTGTGGCTGCGTCGATAAAATGTTCATCTGGAAAATATGCCAAAAAATATTCTAATGGTGTTTTTACAGATGTTGAATATAATTCATTCTCATTAATTTGTATATGATGCGGATTAAATCGGGTGGAATACCAGACGTTTAATGTGTTATACTGCTCGTCAGTACCAGCCAATTTATTTGGACTCTCCTCATCCATTTCCGTGTCGGTGGGGCCTTCTGAGTCATCTCCCTCAATATTTCGATCAAATTCTAACATATCAGCGCCCAAAACTACGTCGTCTTCCGAATTCGACACAGAATCTTGTAGAATTTTATTTAATTCATCGTTGTTGACCAGCCACTCGCCGTTTGTGTAAACCACTTCAACAAAATAAAAATAAAAAATTAAATTGTAACTCAAGGCTAGCTTACACAGTTGTGTAAGCTCATTTTGAAGAGCATTTATCTGTTTAATTACAAAATGAATTTATATGGAAAGTTCGACTTTATAAAAGTTATAATATTTAATATTTTATTATTAATAAAATGTGTTATAACATTATCTTAATTATAAATTATTATTGACTTACATCTGTACGGATCGCTCATTGTGAAATGGCCACTTTTTGAGGTTAAGAAACTTATATAAAACTACGTTTGACGTTTTATTTTAAACAGCTTATTTTCTAATAGGGTGAAACACAATAATTAAAAATTAATTATACGAATAATCATTTAAAAGAAACGGATTTGGTACCCACATATTTGTGTCAGTCGGTCTATGATTAGTATACAGATAAAAAATATTTTTTTGCATTCGAACGACCACACAATTGTGTAAGACAGGCTTTTGTTCTGATGAAATTTTATGATGAAAATTAGTTTTCGTAATATACGTATTTACTCACACATTTGTGTGGGTTGGACTAAAATTATGGTAAAAATATTTCTGAACCAGAAAGGATTATTAGAATAACCACATGTAATCAGAATATATTTATATTTCAATTCCACACAAGCAATAATAATAATATTTACACAATAAAAATTAGATTACAATTATTACATGCAGGAAGTGAATTTATCCCTTGTTACAGTCATACCTGTTTTCTAGTTTTAATTTAAATGCAAAATGCATTAATTTGATGGCTAAACTCAAATGTATCAATAGTTCAACGAATATACTGCACTTTACTCATACACTGCTAATTAGAAAAACAGATTATTACATGCACGAAGTGAATATTAATCTTCATTAAGTAAATTTTATTAAAATAACCACATGTAATCAGAAAATATTTATATTTAAATTTCACTCAAGCAATAATAATAATATTTACACAAATAAAACTAGATTACAGTTATTACATGCAGGAAGTGAATCCATCCTTTGTTATGTGCTAATTTATCCCTTGTTATAAAATGACTTCATGACAATACTATCATAATTATTCACTACGTCGTTGAACCAAAAAGTATCTTAATCGCTAAATGAACCACATTGTTCAGTAAGTCTGCCAAGACTGAATGTACCTACCTTTTCGGGCGAATACAAGGAGTTCCCGAGTTTGAAAGACTTACATACCGCAGCCGTTCATAGTAAACTTGCATTAAATGTTGTCGAAAAATTTCAGTATTTGCGAGGTTACCTTCAAGCAGCTGACCTGATCAAACACATAACAATATCGGAGGTTAAATATACTTAAGCCTGGAAGAAGCTGCGTGAGCGTAACGATAAACGCAAATATGTTTTGCAAATATGTTAACCGCCTGTTCAAGAAGCTTCATCTGAAAAACTCAGGCAATTGTTTAACAATGCTGATGAAGTTAATAAGGGCATAGATGCGTTAGGCGGTGAAGTTCGGAACCGCGATCCGTGGCTCATATATCTTTAGTTGCATAAAACTGATCTACAAACACAACAGGCGTGGACCCATCGAACAGTCAATAAAGATTTTCAATCGTTCGAGGAATTTTTAAAATTTTTAAGTGAGAGATGTGATGCGTTTGAATCCCGCGAACCAACAAAGCATAATGTTACCAAGGCATATACCACCAAGTCCCATCACATCAAACCAATATGCGGGAACAATGAAGCATGTCTACTTTGTAACGATACTTATAAGCATCGTCAATGTGAATCCATTAAAAATGCTTTAGTTTGCGCCAAGTGTAGTCGATGGCATCACCCGTTGTTATATACCGAGATAGCTTTGACGGTTAACCATTGCACTATGTCTCCAGATTCGAAAAGTTCAACGAGACCCAACGAAATTCGATGTACAATTATCAAAGGAGGGGAACCAGCATTAACCCATGCTGTGTCAAATACTAGTAAATGTGTTTTTACACTATTACCTACCCCAATTGGAAACGTTCGAAATCAATTTGGACGATTTAGGCGATATAACGTACTACTAGATTCTGGGTCTCAAGTTTCTTTCGTGTCACAGAGATGTATGAATCAATTAAGAATTCGGTGTAGACCCGAAAAATTGAGAGTTGAAGGGCTAACCACGTCTAATGTGGGGTAGTGCCACGCTGGAAATATCATCTCAGTTCGATGTAACAAATTGGCTAAAGATTAACGTTTTGGTTACTCCTAAGACCACAACATTATCAGCATGTATCGAAAACTGTAAAGTAACGAAATTACTCAATTTCCAGAAAAACAGTCTTCCATGTGCTACGTGATAATAGTACAACAACTAATAATATGATTGCTCGGGAAACGGTTTTCGGTTACGTAATTGCTGGTGCTGCTCACCCTGATGACGAAAGGGAAGATTTTCCGATACATAAAACATGCCACATAAATATCATGGATGATCAACCACTTGAAGAAATACTACGAAGGTTCTGGGAACAAGAGGAAATTGTCGAACACCGTCTGTGAACAGCAGAAGAAGAAGCCTGTGAAACCCACTTCAAAACAAAATACGCAAGAAATTCAGAGAGGTGGTACATAGTTCAGCTACCATTAAAAGAAGGTACTCCACCTTTAGGTCGGTCGCATACCGTAGCGTTGTGACGTCTGCTAACCATAGAAAAAAAGTTCAATCGAAACCCGGGGAAATGTTTCCTGAAGTTCAGTTAAACCAAGGTAATCATTGCGTTTACTTTCTTCCCCATCACGATAAACCTGAAAGAAACCAGTATGACCACTAAGTTGAGAGTGGTTTTCGACGGATCGGCTTCGGCCTCGATGGGTGTATAACTAAACGATAAGCTTATGGTTGGCCCAACATTACAAGATACATTGTGGACTTTTTTGGTCCGGTTTCGTGGATTCAAGGTAGCAATTTCCGAGGGCATAGAAAAGATGTACAGAGAGTTTTATGGCTCAAGTTCAAAACTGACCCAATCAAACAGTATGAACTTATGACCGTTATACACAGCAGTTCGTCAGCACCATGTTTAGCGATCCAAGTTTTGCATCAGATAGCCGAAGATTGCAAAGTCACATATCCTGTAACATCTAATACTATCAGAAAGAACTTTTACGTCGACGACTTATTGACGGGAGCGTACAACGAAACACAAGCCAACACCATTAAAACTTAAATTTCTACAATTCTAGGCCAAGCTAGCATGACCCTAAGAAAATGAAATGAAATGGTCAAATGTAGACAAATTCAATTATACAAGTGAATTCGTTCACATAACGGAGTAAGGCAGAACAGCTTCAATGCTAGAAATCTATTGGAATTCAATAAGCGATAAATTTGGGTTTAAAATAGTCGAAGTTCCAAACATATCTTTCACGAAGTGTTCTGTACTGGGCTGGTTGGCACCATTCACTATAAACGTAAAATTATCCATGCAACAACTGTGGCTTCGCAAGGTATCGTGGGATGAACCATTACCGTTGCATGTACAAAGAACTTGGGTAATGTTACGTGGGCAATTTGAATCGTTAATCGCTGTGACTATTGACAGATATATTGGTCTACAGTCGGGCGACATTCAGCTGCATGGGTTTAGTGATTCAAGTGAGACTGCATATGCGGCCACTATATATGTAAAAAAGAAAACGGGTAATCAGTACGTGGTCAGGTAGCTCACTGCAAAATCGGTTGCTCCGATTAAATTGGTAAGCTTGTCTCTGCTGGAGTTGTGTAGTGCCCACCTATTGACGAAGCTAATGAAGAAGGTTGTGACAGCATATGAATTAGAAATTGCTTCCATATGGTTGTGGACGGATTGTACTCTCGCATAGCTAGCAACCCACCCGAGAAGGTGGAAAACGTTCGTCGCAAGCCGAGTGTCAGCAATCCACATCTTGCTTTCCCAAGCAATTTGGTGACATGTGAACAGCAAGGATTACCCAGCAGATTTGGCCACGAGGGGAATATCAGCTAACCAGTTGGTAGACACTGAATTATAATTCAGTGGACCAAGATGGTTATCGTCAGATGAGATAATTTGGCCGGCAAAACCTACCCGAATCACAACACTTCAGCAGACTCGAATAAAAGAAAGAGCTCTGTGTTATGCATCACTTCAAGACAACACCATGCATACAATACAGCGTCTGCTTGAATGGTTTTCAAAGTGGTCCTAGCTAATTCGATCTATGGCATATATTCTGAGGTTTATAAACAACACAAAACATAAAATGAAAATATCGGGAAATATCGGAGTGACAAAGTTTGATAACGCAGAAAAAACGATTAAACGATACGTACAACAAAGAGAACTCATAGAAGACATTAAATCTCTAAACAAAACCAAACGAGTGCTATCAAGTACAAAACTAATTTCATTGACACCGTTTATGGATTCCTATAATATACTAAGAGTGGGGAGCCGGTTAGAAAATTCCAATTGTACGTACGACATGAAGCACCCCATTGTCATTTTAAGAGATCATCAAATTGCAAACCTGATACTGCTTTGCCATGATTGCACTACTTGTTTTCAATATTTGACGCTACGTTCAGCACAACAAATGGGTAATATATCACAACCGAGAATCACACCCAGTCGCACATTTTTAATAGTTGGCTTAGATTACGCTGATCCAGTGATGTTTGCCACAAAAAAGGGACGAGGTTCAAGGCTCATTAAGGGTTTCATCGTAATTTTTGTATGTTTTGCCACTAAGGCGCTTCACGTTGAAATTGCTAGTGATTTAACGGCAGGCACATTTTTGGTTTTAGAACCTTTTATTGGACGGAGGGGAGCCCCAACTGAGATATATTCTGATATTGGATCTAATTTCTTAGGCGCAAAGCGTGCGTTATTGAAACATTGCAAATTATTACAAACCAAGGAGTGTAAGGAAAAAGTAATCAAATATGACACGACTAAGCGGATTCATTGGTATTTAAAATTTAATTTAAATGTTCAATAGTATTAACAAAAAAAGGTACAGTTAAAAGATTATTGCAAGTATCATACGGAGGCAATTTCTGAGTCATCAATAGATCCAAAAACCTTATAAGTTCGAGATTGTGTTTTGCTGGACCCTAATTTAAATTGGCGTCAAACTTTTAAAGTCATTTGACCTGAATCTCCAACTTGTATTTTCTTTTGCGAAGTAAACTAAAGTATAGTTTACCTAGTAAATCATGAAAAAACTTGACCACGAGAGATTTGCAGATTTACCATTCGCTGTATCGCTGAAGTAAAAAAGTACTAAATGTTGTAGCCTCGCTACAGCAAAAACTGATTTCGTAAATTAAAGAGATCCCAATGGTTTTGAACCGAAATCGATTCATCTGAGGTGGCAGCCTCCTCATAAGCTTTTTTGTTTTCTCACAGAAAGTGACAGCTTTAGTAGTACCTTTCTCGTGTTTTGCGCATGTATTTTAAGAAATGTATCAGTTTACGCGGGAAACGGTTATGAATAATTAGATTTTAATTGAATTTGGCAACAAAACTGGTGCAGATTAGTTTTTCAAAATTTAAACGGTAATTCAATTTTTGACCAAAAACTATTTTTCTAGTAAAAATCTGGTTCCTGTACAGTCTATATAAGGAATGTTTGATCGGCATGAAACTTCAAACTTTCATAAAGTTAGGGATTCCAGTGATTTTTGGTCGAGATCGGTTTTCGGAAAGAGGCAGCTTCTAATGGAGCTTTCTCCTTATGGGCATATTTTTTTTCAAACGTATAGCACTATCGAAGAAACAATACAAATAAAAAGATTACGAATTAAATTTTACCGCAGTAATAATATACTGCAATTAATATACCGCAGGCGGATTGACAACTAAGCTTTTTCATTAAATTGGGAGATCTATTCTTAGAAGCTTTTTAATTTTTTCAATGAAAATTTTATTTTTAGCAAGGGTCTACCTTGTGGGTCCTATTATGATTTTTTATATTGTATTATTCAAGACAATTTTTATTACCAAATCCGGTAGGTTAAAATTGTTTGCTTAAAAAAAATTAAGTGAAGTGTATTCGAGATCCATAGACGTTTGACGTAGGAGAAAGTCAAGTGTTGGCGACAACAACTATACGCTCTTCTATTTATATAAAATGATGGGGGTTAATGTACAAATGTGCCAGATACTGATTATTCTGTATCCATCGTAACCGACCTATTTTAATTATGTCGCTCCTCCAAATTATTCTTGCTATCATAAACTTGATTAAAATCAAAACATTTTAAAGTGTATTTAACAAAATAAACACGCTTTCACGAAACCAAATAAAAGAAATGTCAAGATGCAAACAAGAAAAAAAAAATCTCTCATTAAATCCTCGGGAAAATAATCTTCCGTCATCAAAATGTATACACAGTAATTAACCGAGTCAAAAATATGTTTGCCTTTTCAGTTTAAATTACGTACACATTTTTGTTGTTGTTCTTATGTATATATGTATATGTATAAGAAAGATAAATAAGAAAAAGAAGCAACAAAAAATTGGTGTTCTTGTGGGTTTGACTTGAACCGAAGAACGAACATCGTTTTAGGGAAATTACTTTTGTTATGAACGTTTTGTGCTTAAATTTTCTTTTTATATATATTTAAAATACGTATAAGAGCTTTTATATTTAAATATTTAATTATGTCGTTCAGTATCGTAGTATTTGATTAAATGTTAACTTACGTATATGTATGTTAAAGTAATTAAGAAGTAATAACATTTAATAATATTTTGCTTTAATTTAAAAATAGGAAATTGTGTTTTTTCTCGTATATGATACAGGAAGCATAAAATTGTTTTTGCTGGTCCAGTAATTTCCAATCAGTTTAGTTAATAATTGATTTAATAATCAATGACGACCAGACCATGTCACGCTGTTAATTAAAATTTAGCGATTGACGTCAATTTATAATTGTTTTATTATGTTTACGGTAGTAAATGAAAATTTAATTAATTTTCCAAACAATTGCACTGTTCAGTGGTTAATTTTTTACACAATTTTTAACTCTTTGGAAAATTGATTGATTTTTGTGTATAAATCGTGTTTTTTTTTGTATTTTTCACCAAAAATAATGTTGCATGTCAAAATACTGTAAATTAATTTAAAATGTGTATTTAATTTATTTTAGGGGCTTTTGAGAACGATAAATTAATTAAGCTGATTAAAACTGAACAGTATATTTTTATTGTAATCGGCAGTAGCGTTTAGCGAGGTCAATATGCAAACCTTTTGTATGTTGAAAATTGCATCTAAATAGCGTGATACTTAGATTTCTAAACTGACACTGCTTGCTTCGTTCAACTAATCTACCAGAAACATTTAAAATTTAAGCGACCGATTGCTCCTCTTTAGTCCGAAACAGGATTACAGGACTAACATTAGAGCCGAATAAATACGAAATTCGATTGAAAGCTTTTTAAAAAGTTAAAGGACGCAGCATATTGGCATCCGGACAACGAATCCCACTCCATTTAATCAAATATATGGACAAAGCTCTCAGGTGATTTTTTTTTTCAGAAATAGAATCGTTCCAATAGAATTATGCATAACAGTTTAGACAAAAAATAATTATTTAAATATTTTTAGATAAAATTTCAAAGTTCCCGCAGTTCCCGCAATACGAAGAAATTAACGTGACATTCAGTGTCGAAAGCGGCTTCAAAATCCTAAATAATTCCGATACATTTCAGTTAGTTCTTGCTTTTTTATCAAATGCTGTAAAATTGATTATGGAGTATTGTATTTTAATTGGAGTGCGAGAGGATCTATCCAATTATGGAATAAGTACTCTCACACCGTACCACAAATGGAGATTGATCTCAGAATAGCGCGTGCCTGCAATACGCATTCACTGCGTATTAGTCATGTTTTCGTCTCAACACTTTGACCAATTTTAATGTATAATCGTTATTTGTAAATGCCAAAAAATTGTTTACCGCTCTCAAAACAGAAGTGTTTCACGAGAGTGTTGTTAAGTACGGGCCCATGAAAATCACGTATGTTCGTTGGAAGGGTCGACACGTGCGCTATATCGTTGAATAACTTTTTTGGCTTTAGATTTTTCCAAATCTCTTCATGTTGGTGCAGAATGAGCTGAATTCATTATTGAATCGACTATATCCTTTGAAACTAGTAATTTACAACAAGTTATATCTGAAGAATTAGAATCAGTATCGGAAAAATTAAAATTGATAAAAGCTAAACCAAAGTTCATTCAAATTGGTTTTTTAAGTCTCCTTTAGTTGTTTGATCAGAGTGTGTAACAAAATCCCGGTTTTGTATATAAAAAAAACCGTTTCGTAGGAAATCCCGATTTGAATTTGAAAAATGTGGACAACTGGGGCACTTTAATGTTTTTTTGACAAAATTCAAAAATTATCTTGCGATAAAGTTCTAGAAAATGGCGATTAGGTATGGAATTTGGATGGAGGGCTAAGTGCCCGTGAGAGTTATCGAAGCCGTCAGCCTCTGCAATTATTGAATTTCAAAATGTTGCAAAACAAAATATTGTTTTTTTATTAAAAGCCACTACAAAATGGAGCAATTACAAAATGTTGCTAGTACCAAATCTTGCAATTACAAAACTTTATTAATTATGTTGTGCAGTTAGAACTAGACGAAAGGAAAACCGAGATTTTGAAAACCGGGATTTAGAAAACCGGGATTTTGAAAACCGAGATTTTGGCAAACCGGGATTTTGAAAACCGGGATTTCATAGTACACCCTTCTGTGACATGTAAGTGATTAGTTGTCCTTCTACTAGGTTGCCGTTTTGGAAAAGGACGGCTACGATTTCTTCCGAATTAAATGTAATTTGTTCTTGATGGGTCCAAGAACCTTCGGATCTGGGGTTTTGGAAGTATGGTCACTCTGTAATACTCCCTTCTCTGTCTTAATATGGTCCTAGTCCTCTTCCTTCAACTACATAACCAAGATTTTTTTTAGGCGATATCTACTTTTCTTAAAGTTGATAGTTAGACCAGATATAAGTAACTGTTGCGAGACATCTGCTAGTAGCGGGAGATGTTTTTCAAAACTGAGTGTAGTAATAAGTAAAACCTCGTGCGTAGAGTGCGTGCATTTGGTACTCGAAAAACTTCTTTTAGCAATTTTATTCAAAAGTGATTGAGCTAAGGAAAAAAAATGGAATTAACCATCAATTTTTATCAAAAGAGTGCGAGCCCAAAAAAATTAAATAATGGAACGCAGCGCACATCGCATGAACCATAGATGTATTTTCTCGAAATCATGACCTATCCCAATCGCTTTCTGTCACTCGAACACGTCTTCGAAATAATTATTATAAAAATCGTGCGACCCGAGAAAAAGTAAGAAAGAAAGCCCATCCTGAACGGATTTTCACTAGATCAGAACAAATCGAAATTGATTCTTGCAATTGTTAAGCACCCCTTCTGGAGACATCACGCAACATGATGATGCTACATGACGGCCTCTTTGGAGAGCTTCTAAATGAAATTTTCGGAAATCAGAACACTTCATATAGAACGTTTTTATATCGTTCAATTCCAAATTGCCCCTGGGTATGATCGAATTACAGGTGAAATGCTTAAACAACTGCCTGAGTGTGCCTTTGGTCGACTGGCTCAAATATTTAATTCAATTTACGAATCAGGATATATCCCTGAGTGTTGGAAATTATCAACTATAAAAATGATCCCAAAGCCTGGCAAGGATCCTACCAAAGTCTCGTCATATAGACCAATAAGCCTACTACCAATCGTTTCGAAAGTATTCGAAAAAACTGTTATCGAAAATATTAAACCGGAACTGCGAAATATCATCCCTAGTCATCAGTTTGGTTTTAGAGCTGAGCACGGAACCATTGAGCAAGTGCACCGAGTAGCTACAGAAATAAGGTCAGCATACGAAGAGAAAAAATACTGCTCCGCCGTATTCTTGGATGTTGAACAAGCATTCGATAAAGTTTGGCACGAGGGTCTGCTGCATAAAATTAACCTTAAATTGCCAGAAATTTACCAACTCATGAAGTCGTATTTGCCAAATCGCAGATATTATGTCAAATACAACACCTCTAAATTAAACGAGAAAAACATGCTGGCGGGAATACCACAAGGTAGTGTGCTTGGTCCAACGTTATATTTAATTTTAACTTCAGATCTACCAACGTCTACGCAAACTCTGACGTCTACTTTCACAGATGATACGGCAATCGTATGTAGCCATAAAAACCCACAAACGGCGTCCGAACACTGAAAAAAATAATCGGTGATATTCACAAAAAAGCGGAGTAATATTTAACGAAAAATGATCAAAAACTCAGCCACATGAGCGCTTTGTATTTATCGCGATTTTAGCAAATCAATTATTACAAGTTGCTGTGTAAATTTTATTATTTTTATTTCAGGGTGGATAAGCAATATTTGCTATTGCTTTGATATATTTACTCTGCATTTTGTAAAATAATTTAGAAA
Source organism: Nephrotoma flavescens (assembly GCA_932526605.1). Lineage (NCBI taxonomy): Eukaryota > Metazoa > Arthropoda > Insecta > Diptera > Tipulidae > Nephrotoma > Nephrotoma flavescens. Next base: position 37,563,810 of record OW052222.1, on the reverse strand, counting down.
TTCTTTACAGAGCGCATGGTAAATAATGACAGCAAGGTGGATAATGGTTTGTAGTGCTTTTTAAAATTTGCGGATCTAGAAAATTGCAGCGCATTAATATTTACTCTGCACAGAAGCAAACACTCGAAAGTTCTAGATTGGAGAAGACATAATTTAATATTTAACATATTAAAAACCAATTTTAATGAAACACATTTTTTATAATTAATTTTTTTTATTCACTTTTCACAAAAGGCCATCGATTTTTCTTAAAATAAAGACGATAATTATTTACATCTCCGGTTTGGCAATAAACTTACGTGTGAATTTTCATCAACCATATTACTCCTTTAACAGCCTCGAAAGATATTGAATTGCTGTAATGTTGCTAATAATTAAATTCTCCTCAAACCTCTTAATGTTCAGGGAACTGAGTTGGTCCGGTCCTCTTACATTGCTTTATAAAATTCTGAAATTAAAACAAGAAAGCAACAAATATAAGTAAATGTACATTAAGTTTTGTAAATTTAATTTGTGTTTACCATACAACATTTCAGCACTTTTATGGTTTATTCCTCAAGATTAGCGGCCATTTGTTACGACGCGAAGAAAGGTTGCAAAAAAACTGCAAATGAAGGTTAAAAATAATTATAATTTATATAATATAAGAAATAATTACCATTTTCCCAACAAATCCGGAAACTAGACAAACTGGCATTTTTGTGGCAATTTGTGTACTGCTTTACATTCACTTTAAGACTAATCTTTGTTTGAAATTTTAAATAAAATTTGGAGAACAAAATGCAAAGTCGGATAGAATAAATGATTTGATTGGTTATAATCTCTCCTCAAAAATTATTTTACAAAGTGCAAAGTAAATTTTGAAAAGTATTTGAACATTTAAAACCCGCTTTGTAATTTATTCTCAACGAAAAAAATAATTTTTTTAATTTTTATTATCTTTGCATTGAAAATGATATATTCAATTGCGCAGGTCAAATTTACCTAGCAGCATTGCAATATGAATAATCTAATTTGTCATCAGACGCTGCTCAGCAATAATTTTAATATTTGAAAATGCACTGCATATATTGCACTGCAAATTTTACATGGCTCGTACTTTATTTAAAGATTATTGGTAATAATTGCAAATTTGGGTTTACACAGCAAAATGTGTAAATATCTCGGCGCTTTTTTTCAGTGAAATTCTGCAACAACATATTTATGACATCGAAATATGGCTAAAGAAATGGAAGATAAAGGTCAATGAAGAGAAATCGACCCACGTAACATTCACTTTAAATAAGCTTACTTGTCCACCTGTCACAATGAACGGAATACAAATCCCTCAATCAAATGGAACAAAATATCTAGGTGTCCACCTAGATCGACGGTTAACTTGGCGAAAACATATTGAAATGAAAAGAGACCATATCAAACTAAAAATTGATAAGATGCACTGGTTGATGGGGAAATATTCAACTATTGATCTAGAATACAAACTTCTCCTGTATAACACAATGATTAAACCAATTTGGTCGTTGTTAATTATGGCAATCAACCTCAAATTCGAATATCGACATTATCCAACGAACACAGTCAAAAATTCTCAGAATGATTACAGGAGCACCCTGGTTCGTAAAAAACAAAAATATACATAAGGACCTTAACATCCTTGCTGTCAAAGACGAATTACAAAAGATGCGGATCAGCTATGCAGGGAAACTGTATCTCATCCGAATTTGCTGGCACGAAACCTAAAAGATATACCTACGTCTTCGCGATTGAAGAAGAAAACGATGGCTGTTGTAATAACATAAATTATAAAATTATTAATTTACTTATTGATAAGAAGTAAATTCTGCTCCCGCATATTTACATAATTACCTTAGTAATTAAGATTTGAAAACTGATTGTTATTTTCATGTTTGAAAGATTCAATAAATGAAAAAAATTGTTAGAAAAAAAAAAAAAAAAAAATCCAATCGAAAACCCTTTCTCGCCATATTTTATTTAAACCGTTCAAGCCAAATAATATGTTTAAATATGGCCCAATCCTTATCAAAGATCCATCAGATTCGATTCCTAGTACTAGAAAACCACCCTTAACTAGATTTTATCAAAATTGTTCGAGTCAAATTAAAAAAAAAACTGGACCTGCAAGCTATTCCTAACATTAGAAAGTCTTATAACTGCACTTTTTAAGAAAATTGTGCTTACCATAATTAAAAAATGGACAAATCCTCAACAGTATGACCCATTAAACCGATTTTCCAAAAGTTAGCATCGGTCGAAATCTGTTCCTGACATTTGACCAATTTTTTATTCATAGTCAGTTTCTGGTATCGGTTCCGAACCGACTCTTGACACTCAAAATCTCATACTCTCAAATTTTTATCAAAATTTTGCAAATCAAAAATTAATCAAAGAAAGATATCTGGGACCGCAGGATACCTTAAACAATTCTGCCTGAAAAGATGACTCATCACAATTAATTCTTGACAATTGAACGCCTTCTAATCGAATTTTTTCGGTATCTGGACACATCGTAATCGATTAGTGGTAGTCGAAAATCCCGCTCAGCGATTTTGATCAAATTAGTTAAAGCTGGAAAAATTGAAAAAGGAAACCGATCCCCACCCATCGCAATTTATTGCGGTACTCAAAAATTTCATGCTAGCGATTTTTATGAAAGTGAAGCTGGCCGTTTGCGAAACCCTACATATAAATATAAATTTAGAACTTTGAAGTTAATTAAACCACCGAAAAATTATTTTGATGGTACGGATGTGACTATTTGAAAGACAATTTTATGCCAATAATGTTTGAATATGATTTTCGCCATATGTCCGGCGCAGCTGTCGCGTACATGGCGTACAATCTGCAGGTCTTATTTTCGATCACCCTACGCGGGATTGCAGTGCGTACTTCGGCAATAACGCATCGAATGTTTGCTTTCTAGTCATCAATAGTCCTTGGCTTACCACCGTGGACAAGTGACTTCCAACGATGGAGGGGGTATATCTAAAGAAAATATTCCAGCAGTGTAAAATCACATATGCGTTCTGCCCAGTTGGCAGCTCCATTTCTTGATATTAATCGTCATTTAAATATTTCTTTCAGTAAATTATTTGTATGTCTCTGATGTGACAACTATTCAATTGAAGCAGAAAAATAAAGATTATTCAAGTTTTTATCATGGTCTCCGTTGACTAAAACGTTTTCACCAGCATTCATCATTTTTGAACACATATTTATACATTTTGGGGAAGGTGAAAATTCTTTTTACGCACAACGTGCCGGACATGCATTTCTGCCCTACCGAATAAAAACAACCCCCCCCCCCCCCCCCTCAACCATACCCAAGTAGCACCAAATAACTTTATAGTTTTATGACCAAATCCCGACGTCGGTGCAACCGCTATAAACATGAAAAATTTGACATTTTGAACTTAAAACTAAAATTTCTTATCTATCGGTCGGTCCGACCACCATACGGCGGTATCTTTTACCAGTCAGTATTAAGTTATTTTTTATCGAGTTGACCAACTTATTTCACATTTTCTAACTATTATCCGACTACTATAACTTAATGGTCATTATTTACCCACGTGCCGACTCTTTAGTTTACCGGTCGTTTTACCCGATATTTAATGACCAGTTGGCGACTTTATTGTCATTTAAAAACTGAAATCTAACTTAAATAAGTTATTTGACATATGCACGACGACGAAATAACATTTTTCACGTATCACAATTTTGTTGACTCGCTTGACAATTTTAACGAGAATATTATTTATCGGCAAACGTCAAATGTACAAAAATTTATTATTTATAAATAATTAAATATGGATCATTTTAAATTAAAAAAGAAGCCATTTAAACATTCGACATTATTTTTCCGGCAAGTGAAATTTTACTTAAACAAACCCTTAAATCTAAAAGTCAATAGAAAAAGTAATTTTGACAATATTAAGTTAAAAAAATAACCAAGTTGTTGCCAGAGTGACAAATTTGTTGGGAAAATAGTTTATTTGATTTTGAAATAACTTTTTTGTGTTTTTTGAGTCTTTATTATAACTTTTTTGTCATTTTCATATACACTATGAAACTCGCCATTTTTCTTTAGATTTCATTAAAAATTATTTACTTCTGAAAAACAAAATTTGTTATTTTGATAATTTTCATGACTATATGTTAATATAGTATCATAATTTTAATGACGGGGATGTTTTTGAACAGATTTTCTTTGCTTTTATAGTAATTTAATCACATTTAATTATTCTTATTTTTTTGAAATATCAACTTATGTTTTAAAATAAAGAAATTATGGAAGCCCGTAAGTTTTGAGTTGGGAGACAGGTACATATTTACAATAAAACTTAATTTGTTTTAAAAAATAAGCCGTAATTAACACCAAATTTGAATTATTAGTTTAACAATGATTCTATAAATTTTAATTTTTATAAAGAACCTTTCAAAATAGGAATATTTGACATTTGTATTTTTTTTATAAAACAAGAAAAAGAAATAAATAATATTATGAAAAAGACAGCACGATTATTTACGCATATATTGAAAAAAAAAGTTCCCTCTCCACAAAATATAATCCGAATGACGGACGAAATTAGTTTTTTTACGGACGTAATAGTTGTATAAGCGACTCCCATCTAACTAAAACTTCAGTCATTTAAAAAGACAAATAGTGGTTATTACGACGTTATAACAACCTAAGATTTATTCCCCAATACCGTTGTAGCACCGTTACCATACCGTTGTACCAACGTCGGCTAGCCGACCACTAGTCATTCAGCTAACGGCGGTACGACGTTATCCCAACCCATTTGTGCTACTTGGGTACTAGGTTGAATCTGTTTTCCACATTAGTTCGGGCTACTATGTTTTTTATGCTCACCTTGAGCTACCTTCACCTTACGGACATTTTTCTCAATCTCCCTTTTTCTATCTAAGAACTGACTCAACAAACTGTCAAACAATCTTCCATGAATCCGCTCCTCATCGCATAATAACAAGAGCTGTTTCAGCCGACCATATACCCACTTCCACCTACAGCGCCACTCTGTGATCCTCCCATGCTTGGCAAAAGAAGAACATACGCTCAGCATCGTCGTAACTACGTAGGCAGTACAGGCATTCTGTTGACGTCATCTTTTGCATTCTGAACAGATAGGATCGGGAGTATCCGCGACCGCTCAAGAACTGCCTCAGGTAGTATCCAGTGGTATCCAGGTAGCATAGACCGTGTTGTCCAACTACCCTTTATTTCCCGCACCCATGTGCTCTGCCAGGTTTCCAAAGTACAAACCTTTCCTTCCAGACTCGCTGCTTCCCAGCCAACCTCTGACTTATGGTGGAATACGAACTTCCGCTCTTTAACCAAGAGGTGTATGGAAATGCACCCAGCTATGATAAGGATTTCTCCTTCTGTGATCGTACGGTAGACCGAGGCCCCTCGCAGTGTACTCCGCCTCTGCACCTGGGATAACCGCTTCCAGTACACTTCCCCTCCAGGGAGTCAGCTGAACTCTCTGTGCCAGATAAAAGGACGGATTGGAACACCGTCATTAAGAATCGCCTCTTTCTGGGCCTGGGGCCGCGCACGTTTGCACTGAGCCTACTCAATGCTGTAACACCCCTCGCTGCCTTATCCGCCGTCCGCCGGATCTGCTCGTAAAAACTCATTTTGAACTCGATATGTATTTCCAAATACTTGACTACTAGTTACGTATAAATGACGCTTTCACCAAGCCACATTGGGAGAGATGGCTGGATTCTCCTCTTCGAAAGTATGGCTATCTCCGTTTTGCTACGAGCTAGGGCCAGTCCGCATTATTTTGCTTAACCTTAGCATTATTTTGCTTAACCGCTTTCCGTACTGCCTCTGTGACTTATAGGATTGCGTCAGTCGAAGAAAGTTCAGCTCTAAAACCATACTGCCTGGGCAAGAGATCACCTGCGAATTGAATCGCCGCAGTAACTTTTGCTCGGATTAGCTTCTCTATGACCTTACTCGCCGTATCAAACATACATATAGTGGTCGAACGGATGGGGGAAGCCCAGGATCGCAATTACCTTTCATAATCAAAACCAGCCGTGCCTTTTCCACCTGGAGCTAAACATTTCTTTACCCAAGTAAGTGTTTAACATCGCCAGCATCAGATCAATATCCTGTTGGAAGGCGAACTTCAGGAATTCGTTCGTTATCGCATCCGCACCCGGAGCCTTCTCGCTCTTTAATAAAGAGATGGCATTCTGAAGTTTTATCTCCGAGAAAAGCGAAACTTCTAGTTCTGATCTTTCTGTTATTTGCTCTCGCTCTGGATGACTAGGAAAGAGAGTTCGAACCATGATTTCGGTAAATCTCGTTGATTTTCCACCGGAGTAGTTCGAATACGCGGCTGGCTATAGCTTGGTATCTAGTTCGCTGAGCCTCTCGTCGAAGAACGAAACATCCGCTATTTCCCCTGCCCACCGCTATTTCACGCAGCCAGCTTGTTTGAACATATATATGGTCTAATGATTCCTTTGACAAATAAAGCACATCAAACGGAATATTTATGAACAATGGCTTATAAACAATGGCTTGCCGCCCTAAAGATTTGGAGGTTGGATCGGGAGGTACCGGGCTTGAATCCCGGCAGTGCAAGATGCAAACGGGATTTTTCATCATCAGATTACAATCTGTGATAAAAATGAACATAACTATGACCCCCTATCATATAGTGCAAAACGCATGGACCAACCCTTTTTTCATGTCAGTACTATAGTAGGCATTTAGCTAAGCAATGTGCAAATTTTTTTAGGAAAATTTGGATCTATAGCGGTACGTCCTTCATATGACAGGCGATTGTGTAAAGTAAGAACATGAAAAGCGAACTCGGAAAGAGTTAGGGTGCTTCAGCCCCAGAACAGATTGCAAAGATTAAATACTACAAAACAAACAATGGTTCGTGGTTTATCTTCACTCAAAAATATGGAAAAAAATTCTAATATAAATATTGGCTTCGCCACATTCACAGAATTGGCGGTGCGAATGATGGTTGATTGGTTTTAATTCCTGCAAAAGGTGAATTTTAACGTCATTTAAACAAAGATCCTTACGTAAGCAGCTGCCACCGCCTGATCAGTTCGCGCTATATGAAGACTAACGGGATGCGAATTATCATTTAGAATGAACGTGGTGCGAAACCGATCCATATAGTTAATCGAATTAATTGCTCTGATGGACGATTATGTCGGCCGCATAAAATAAACGCATTTTCGAATTAAATTTGAACAATTTGCAAACGTTGCTTCAGTGTCAAAAATCCAACTGGCACATGTCAAAACAGCTGTCCTGAAAAAAGTGTTGCCAAGTTAAAGTTCTGTACCTCGAAATAAAACGTTGGCTTCTTCTTTGGTTCAAGTTTATGAAGTTTGCAGAAAATAAAAATGCCATCGGGTTTTAAGTCAATGCCATTGTAGCATTGAGTGTATTATTTATTCATGATTAAGCCAATTTTAATATTAACTTATCACAGCAAGATGATAAGATTGATTTTTTATCTAAAAAAATTAATTAATGAATATATTCCACCCAAAATGTTTTGCAAGTTTGGGCATTCACAAATCTATATCTCAACTCAACGTCATTAACATGCAAACCCAATTTTTTACGATTTGAATATAACGGGTGATTTTTTTGTGGTTAGGATTTTCATGCATTAGTATTTGACAGATCACGCGGGATTTCAGACAAGGTGTCAAAGAGAAAGATGCTCAGTATGCTTTGACATTTCATAATGAATAGACTTACTAACGAGCAACGCTTGCAATTTTCAGTGAATGGGCCCTAGAAAAGTTGGCAGAAAATCCGCTTTTTTATCGACAAATTTTGTTCAGCGATGAGGCTCATTTCTGGTTGAATGGCTACGTAAATAAGCAAAATTGCCGCATTTGGAGTGAAGAGCAACCAGAAGCCGTTCAAGAACTGCCCATGCATCCCGAAAAATGCACTGTTTGGTGTGGTTTGTACGCTGGTGGAATCATTGGACCGTATTTTTTCAAAGATGCTGTTGGACGCAACGTTACGGTGAATGGCGATCGCTATCGTTCGATGCTAACAAACTTTTTGTTGCCAAAAATGGAAGAACTGAACTTAGTTGACATGTGGTTTCAACAAGATGGCGCTACATGCCACACAGCTCGCGATTCTATGGCCATTTTGAGGGAAAACTTCGGAGAACAATTCATCTCAAGAAATGGCCCGGTAAGTTGGCCACCAAGATCATGCGATTTGACGCCTTTAGACTATTTTTTGTGAGGCTACGTCAAGTCTAAAGTCTACAGAAATAAGCCAGCAACTATTCCAGTTTTGGAAGACAACATTTCCGAAGAAATTCGGGCTATTCCGGCCGAAATGCTCGAAAAAGTTGCCCAAAATTGGACTTTTCGAATGGACCACCTAAGACGCAGCCGCGGTCAACATTTAAATGAAATTATCTTCAAAAAGTAAATGTCATGGACCAATCTAACGTTTCAAATAAAGAACCGATGAGATTTTGCAAATTTTATGCGTTTTTTTTTAAAAAAAAGTTCTCAAGCTCTTAAAAAATCACCCAGTACAAGCACATCTGTTTCGTCATGTAATTCAGTGGTACAACATAAATTCTATAATATTTGAGAATTCCATAAAATATCACATTTCTATTATAATGAAGAGCATCAGTCATAGTTAGTAGCATTAAATAACAAAATAATAATTTTAAATTAAAATCACATCACGTACTTTTATAGAACTACAAATTTCATTTGCTTCAGTTTTATATATATATGGATATACCAGAACTTGCTTGAGATAACCAACGCAGCACCAACAAACAAAAACTATATACAGTCTAAAGAGTTCAAAGATAAATAATCAAATTATTTTTCCAGCGCAAATTCTGAGCAGAAAAAAAACAAACATTTTCAATTGAATTGAATTATAATTTATTTTATGGTTTAGTTATTTTCGTTATGTGAATTGTACTAGATTCGGTTATCTTGTCATTTTCCACTATAATAATACACACATACACAGCCATTCGAGTATAGTAGTCTGTCTGTCTACTAAAATGTTGACGCCAGTCAAGAAGGCACCCCGAAAAAAATATTTTATTTTTACAGAACAATATAAAAATCTGCAATACATTATCTTCTATATACATATATATTATACATTTTATTTGTTTGTTTGTTTTTTTTTTAATATCTATTTTTCCCAAGTTTAGTTTTTCCATCACAACAATAACAACCGACGCAGATATAAATAAAGCTTTCAAAACAAAGCAAAAAAAAAAATAGTTCAGCAATTTTATCTCACAATTTTTTTATATATATATATATTTTATCCACCCCATTTTTTGTTATAATTTGGATCATCATTTTCGATATGAAATCCAAAAAAAAAAATTGATAAAGAAAAAATTGGAAAAATCTATAATAAAATCATTCAACCCTAGTCCATTTTTCAATAGGCATCTATATAGAGATATATCGAAAAAAACGCCGCAATTTATGCTTATTTCTGAATTGTTGTTGTATGAAATATTCTATACAAAAGCATAACATAAACGAGTGTATATGCTGCGAATTGGATAATAACTCTGGAGGAGAACGAAATCAACACACAAATAATGTATGTGCGGTCATATGAACTTTTCCCAATCGGTTAGAGTTTAACTTCTCGGTTTGGTTGAGAGTTTAAAGCTCAATAGGTTTTTAAATCAAAAATATTAACCTTTAATTTTAAATATTTATATTGGTTTGATTTAAATATGTGTTATCGGAAAATTTTTGGGAGAATGTAAGGCGGTTTTTAGGGAATTATATAAAACTAAACTCTATTTCAAATCGATAACTAAAATGTTTTTTTTTTGCAAGGAACGAGTAATTGATAATAGTTAGATATTTGAAAAAAAAATGATTTTTGATTATAATTTACGTATATGTTTAATTAACTGATTTCTGAAAATTACAACAAAATATTTTCATCCCATTACGGTCTTCTCTCTTAATAAGCGTGACTCATTGAGCAGAAAGGAATTAATTTGAAGTTTCAGGTAAATCAAAAAAATCAACGAACAGCAGTACTGCTCATGTTTGGAAAATAATAGTGTTTATTTGCCATGCACGTGCAGCACTGGATATTGAAAATTTTTAGCAAATGCCATTACACTATCCAATTGCCTAATGATAATCGCACACTTTTTTCGCATACATAACACAGTTACTATTTTACTTTTTATACATACGTCTTTAACTAGGTGGGCACTTTAGATTGTCAGCAGTTTTTAATTTATTGTAATGAAAATTGTAGTAAGTCTTACTAGATGACGTCATTTCTAATTAGTAATGGATTTAAAAACGAAAATATTATCCAATATGCTGGCAAGGAAGAAATATGTTGGCTAGCAAAATAAATTAAAAGTATTAAATATTTTTAAAAAGTTGATTATATCCAGAGATGGGCGATTACGCGTCATCTACTAAATTTTACATTTTTGCGTAAACAACTCGTCAACAACGTAGGCAACCAATTGTAATTCCGCCAATAGTGGTGGATTGAATGATCAACATATTTTCTGTTAACATATTTTCGAGTAACTTATACTGTGTAGCCCACACCGTTTTTTGCACCTTTTTGGCCTTATTTGAGTTCATAACCATTAAATGTCTCTAATGGATATAAACCAAAATATTCATGATAATTATATCTAAACTCGAAACTTAAATAAGTTTACAAATTTGTAGTTCAGTTTTGTGCCATCCTTGGCCTACCAAGAAACTCTTATTACTTCTGTTACTCGAAAGTTAGACAAAAAAATTAACACACTTATAGTTATTTGTAGTTTTTACTGATAGTCGAGGCAATGAAGCAAAAAAGTTCGAAATTTTTGAGAGCACGACGGATCGGAATGTGGTTATTTCATTCGTTTTCAAAAAATATTTGTAAAAACCGCCCCTATTTTTTTTAACAAACCGGATTTTTATTTTTTTTTTATCTAATTTTAAAAATTTTTTTTAATCAGCCAAAAATGTATTCAAAAAATGCATTTTTTGAGAGGGCTTTTAGAAAATTAGAGAACTTTGTAAATAAGATTTAGAACTAGCCCCACTTGTGTCCGGGGGTTTTCAAGGTCGCTGATCAAGATTATAATGTTCAAATTGACCAACAGCCGACCTGGAGCTCATGAACGCTGATGAACGTCATCTCCGTGGGACTTGGCCGAAAATCACGCGGGGAAGGAGAGAAACTCGGCGCCCGGTTTTTTTTTTTTGGTCGTTGAATCCAAATATGGCATCGGCAAAAACCCGCCTGGATACATCGTGCGCGTGAACCTGGATGCGGACGTCATCTCTGAGAATTTTCCTTACAATATCGGCAAAAACAACCCGAAAATCATTTTGGGGGGGGGGTTGAATTCAAATTTCCCGTCGAAAACGACCCCCTGAACACCTGGCGCACCGGAACTTGGGCCCGAACGTCGTCTCCGATGGTTCCCTAATTTTCCAAATGCCGTCTCAAAAATGCATGTTGAATGCAATTTTGCCCCGGTTTTTTCAACAAAAAAAAAATAAAAATAAAAAATAGGGGCGGTTTTTATAAATAATTTTTGGAAGCTAGTGCAAAACACCGCATTCCGATAAGTGATAAAACTAAAATTAAATTAACAAATTAGAATAGAATTTTATAAAATAAAAGTTTTACGCCATCAATTTATTGATAACTGGTATGAACTAATATGAAGTTAGTTTATATTTCCTTGTTCAAACTTCTGACTAACCAAATTGATGGCTAATTCATATCAGCCGTTCAGAGATAGCACTAAGCAAATCACGTCTTATCTTTAATTACGATTTCCTTAATAAAATAAAGTTTAACACTTTTCGAGATAAAGAATCGGCTAGTGGCAAATCTGAACCATGATTACAGTATCAAATATAAGGCATGTTCTGTTTTCTGAACGTATCAATAATTTGTAAGAACCGATTATCAATTGAATTAGTCGGGAATTTAGACAAAAAAAAATCGGTGTTAGGCGCACGGCTTTAGTCAATAATTTAGTCGAAAAAATTGGAATCAAGAGCACAAAGTACTAGAGGTCTTAATTATGTGCCTGATGTCGATTTTTGAAGTAAAAATTCTTTAGGCACGCTTGACTTGGGGACTAAGCTGGCAAATGCGTTACGAAAAGTGTAATCGAACGAGGCGAACGAAACAATTAACGCAAAACGAAATCATTTTCTTTTAGTATCAGGATGTGCAATGACAATTCATAAATCCTAGGTGGAACTATTTTATTACTACTATACTATTTTATTTTAATAATTGGTTAAAAAAAATTGGAAAATAAGAAAATAGGAAAATTGGTAAATGGAAAATTGAAAAAATTGGAAATTTCGAAATTTGCAAAATTGGAAAATTAGAAAATTGGAAAATTGGTAAATTGGAAAACTGGTAAAATGGAAAATTGAAAAATTGGAAAGTAGGAAAATTAAAAAATATGAAAATAGGAAATTTAGAAAGTTGGTAAATTGAAAAATTGGAAAATTTGAAAATTGGGAAATTGAAAAACTGGAAAATTGGAAAGTCATAATATAGACTGCTATATGTCACTGACTGACTCACTAGAGAACGCACAAGGTGACCAATTTTTTTTTTTTTTATTATAACGTCTATGTCACTCAATCACTTACTCACTCAAGAACACACAGGGTGACAAAAAAAATTCGTCCGTGTTGTAACGATATGGCGTTCATCTCGATACAAACGAACGAATTCATCTACTGACGTGGTTATATCATGTACCTCTTTCATGCCATTTCAATTGTGCTATACAACATGTTGTATACGTTTTTTTTCCCCTTTATGTAACACCAACGAGTCTACTGACAATGCTCACAACCTGATTATTTTTACTAGACAAACGATCGTTTTGTATTCGGTGGTCTATTTTATGTGTGTGTACATCTTTGCTCTGGAGATTACATTGGTGTTTCTCTGCCGAATGTACATACTAATTAAAAATTCTGTTTTGCATTTACCATTAAGACAATTCTGATGGTGTGTGTTCATGTTCAAAACAAGCACAGTGGCGATGTTTCGTTGTTGGATTCAGGTTTTCCTAATGTGTAATACAAAGTAGGTTCGATACTGGAATTGGAGGGCGATTTGCTTACATATATACCCAGGTTGTTGTTGTCTTAGCGTTTGGACTGTGCTTCTCTCAAACATATACAACCGCAAACCTTATAATTAGTATGAAGAAAAAAAAACAGAAATTATTAAAATTGATAATACGAGCAGTCAGTTGCCAAAATTAAAACAAAATTCATTGTGTACGGTGATTAACTCAAGTGTTGTGCTGCTTATAAATACAAAAAAAAAAATAGAAAATTTATTAAGTTTTGTTAATCAAAACTTGTAGTGTCCAACAAAAAAGGAAGAAATCCTAAACTAATTTAGTATTTACGAGGGCCGTGTATAGTCTGCAAATTTGGGAAGTGGGAACCTGTGGTAACCCGGGTTCATATTAGTTAGACTATAATTAAAACTCTATAAGGTACGTCTTTATGCAATTTCATAGTGCGAAGTGTTCAATGTTGCGAATTCCGTTGGTAATACTAACTTGTCGTTTGTCTTATTATTATTATTTCTATAAGGAGAAACAACGATTGCAACTTGCAGCCTTCGGTTTCGGATTCAGTTTTAAGACAAATTATTATATTTTGGATTAATATGTAATAAAAATTATTACAATTGCGAAAAGAAAACCAAACATACGTGACGCTGGATAGGGCGCTGAAAATTGACTGTTAATTTACTGTTGGATCGCGCGAACATTCCATCTATCGTATGTGGCGATTTTTTTGAGGATTGTGTGGATTATTTGGTTTCTGTCGTAAACCTTAGTATAAAATAAATATTATTAATATTATTCATATCGTTAAGTGTATATCGTATCCACTTAAAACAATTTAATTTTCTTTTGGTATAAGAGCATATGTTATGCGAATGCACTAACGGTTAGCCTAAAACCCTTATGCTGTTATTTATATATTTTTCCATATAAAAAAAAAATATATGATAAACCATTTGTATTTGGTGTTACATAACTAATTAATGTAACGATCAAATTTAAGGTTTTCTTTTATTTTAATTCTATTTTTTTTTCTTTATATGTAAGATTAACTTTCATTTATTTTTGCTTACAATTAAATAATTTTTTTTTGTGTTTAATAATTATTTTAATACTTAATTTAATTACTATTCTTTGTGTATAATAGTTTTACATTGTGTTTGGAAATAACTTCAACTACTGCGTAAATTCGTCACGAAATTAAGTTCTATTCTTAGGTAACAGGACTATCAGGACCAGGTGGAAAGTACTTTTTTCTGTGGAGCCTTGGTGGCCTTGGTAAGTCGCATAACATTATTTTTATTATTTTTTTATGAGCTTTATATTGGGCTCTTTGTTATTTTCAAAACCAAATAAAAGTATATATTTTAGTTTTAGTTTCTTTATTATAAAATTAATCTTTAAAGTTAAATACATAAAATCGCCAATTTATATAAAAAATAACTTCTTTCTATTTATTATTAGTATTATTATTATTACTATTATTATTATTATTATATAGTTCCTTTTGTTGCATTCGTAGCTTGCTTGGTTACAATTTTTTTTTGAATTTTTTTCTGTTTCTGTTCTACTAATTTTTTTTTTTTTTGCATTCATAATGTCTATCTAAGTTTTTTTAATTTCATGGGATATAGTCAGAGCCACGGTGGAAACCTTTAATAAAGGATAGTTAAATACCACGTTAATCTAAATTTGTTTCTATCTCATTAACATTATCTCGACGGTTAACCAATATACAGAACATACTGTAGCAAGTCCCACGACAGACTGAGCTTTGCCGCGCAAAAATGAACACCGTCGTACAGTCCCTGTTCTGGATATTGATCTACGTAACGGTGTGGTTGTGATTGGCTTAGACCACTGGGACTCTGCAAGCACAACGTTACAGTGTGATATATTTTATATATGTATTTTTTTTCTATATGGAGCTATACCATTCCACACGAGGTATCACAGAAACCGATTCTTTCTTCGTTTCTTTCCCCGTTTGCCTATGATACAGGTTTTAATGCGACTTAAACAAATTTTCCATGAAACCACACTACACAAACATAAATGAAATAAAAAATATTTCAAGGCCATTTTTACTATGTGAAGAGATTTCAAAAATGATTTTTTCGTCCATTTTGTTACACATACATAAACATTACCTATTACGACTAGTTGGCCTTGAAACAGTTACCAAGTTACAAGGATACCTCTTGTGGCATCAGACATAAACGGCTAGGTGACACTCGAGAACGCACAGGGTGACCAATTTTTTCCAATAATATAATTTTTCTATATTATATTATAAATATTAAATATATATTAGAAGTTTTACTTCAGTAGTGTGGTCTAAAGCACTTTTAATTTTTTTTTGATCTAAGGTACGTTTTTTTTAAATTAAATTTTTCGTGTTCGCGAACAGGTAGGTAAAAAATATTAATGCATAATGTAGATAACACAGGACTATGTACCACAAAAACTTATTATTACAAGAAAACCTTCAAACTTTTCAGATGGATTCTCTGTGTTATGTAATTCCATGTAAGATATTTAATTAAAAATAAAAAAAAACAATTTTGTTTTTAATTTGACAAAATATGACTTAAGCTATTGGGATATTGAACCACTATTTGGAAAAAAACGCGTCTAAAATTTCTGGTTAGTGTATGTGCCAAACTTAAGGTTCGTTAATCGTTTGCTACATTAAATTGCAGCAGCCCTATTCCTAAATACGACACGAAAACGAAAGTATAAGATTCCTATTCAATTTTAAATAAGAATCGTACGAATCTGATTCAATTTAAATATGAATTTGGCATTTTTGTTTTCGTATCGTATTCAGGAATAGGAGGGCTGGTTTTAGGACAGATTTTTCGATCAGTTTGCCATAGAGGTTTTTTTTAAAAATAATTGAATTTAACGAAAAATTTACTTAAAATTGACTTTTATTATTTTAGTGATTTATTAATCTTATTTATTTGACAAATTTTAATTAAAACTCAGGCGTGGTTTTTTTGTGTCATCTATAAACAGCTGGTATGAGCGAGGTCCGTTCAGAACGGCATATTTTAAATTCAAAGCAGCATTTTTCGAATTCACATTTATTAAACCTGCAAAAGGTAAAATGAAATCTTTTAATCGATTATGCATATAGAGTTATCTTTTCATTCATTTCTAGAATACGACCAACAGATACGGTTATTTATTAACGGAACATGTTGAAATTTGACATGGATGAAATTTTTGAACGATTCTTGTTTTGAAATTTCACACGTTTCAATGGTTGGGTTGAATGATTATGACAAATATTTTCTACATGTTTTAATAAAAACTATAGTATGATATAAGAAAGGTATATGCTTTCATTGGAATTACAAATTATTTGAAAATTAGTACGCATGTAATGTTCTAGTTCATACATATTCTCCTTCATGCATGTAACTCCATATTGGAATATATCTCATTCATATATTTTTTTAATTTATCGGGATTACCGAAAAAAAAAAATTTATTCAAAGATATTAGTTTCAAGATATGTAGTGATATAAATGAACGTCGCCACTAAAATTTTTATACCGATGTCGTTTTGAAATATGCAGTTTTGTGAAATTTCGTTGTGTCATTTTTACCGTTTAAAAATATGCCATTTTGACCGGGACCCGGTATGAGCCAACCATTAATTTACTCAGCCCGAAATTTTGGCAAAAAATGTAAGAGCTTTAATTTCAGAATAAATACAAATTTTTATGAAACATAGCCACACAGTCACCAACAACATACTTGGCTGAACTAAAAAAAATATGGAGTTGAATTGGTCTAAAATGTCCACAAATGACAAATATTTCTTTCATGCAGAAATAAGCTGATGCAATTCTTCCCTAAATATGGAAGAAGTAATATGGAAATAAGAATCAGGTACATTAGGGATGAGACCGAATTGGATGATGGAAATGGGGGCTAAATTAAAATTTTTATTTGTGGTGGTTGATCATGTGTTCTCTATAATGAACATTTAACGGCGACTGTTGTAAAATCATTTAATTAGGTTATTTATGCATGTCTGTCTGTACACGATTTTTTCAAAACAGAAAAATTAGGTTTTCATAACTAGATAAATGCAATCTATTGCGCTAAATTAGGCAGACTCGCAAAAATCGGGTTACTCTGTCTTGCACCATAATTTGTTTATCACGATTATTCAGGTCGATTCAATATAGATCTTCTATTCTAAATTTCTTCTATTCTTCTATACTTGTGTATGAAAACTATTTAATGTCAAAATAGAAGGAAAAAATAGAAGAGTTGCTATTCCATATTAAAAATAAACAATTTTTTCGTTTTTTTTCGCTTGCGACTTTTATGTCAAGAAGAAATAGATTTGTTCAATTTTTATCAAAAGCGGGTTCGTTCTGACTAAATCAATTAGGCCAAAATCGACAGACGTAACTACGTAACTTATATGTAGTCACTGATTTTTCAAAATCGACTTTCGAAAACCATATTTTTAGACGTAAATAAAACTGCAACTTTAGTCACGCTGTTTTGATATTTTTAAACAACAACAAAAGTGACGTTTAATTCGAAAACAAACTATCATAAAAAAGAAAAAATCTGACAAAATTAAAAAATCGTTGATGTCAATAAAAAATTACAATTATTTAATACTTTGAAAGTACGGCATTTTATTTATGTGAAAAATGAGCAGACTCAACGAGGATGATAAAAATAATCTATTAAAGATTATCACAAAATATAAAATTGTGTTAGAAAATAAAAAAAAAACTGGTTAAAACTGGAAACTGCATTCGGCATTATTTTTACCGATTTGCAAAAAGTAATCGAAATATTTAGACGACGAGGACAAAGTAATTAATTACCGATTGATACAGATATAGAACCAAAACTATTTTATTTATCTTAAATAAAATTTATTATTACAGAAAAGCAACACTTATAACACACGAACAAAAAACTATACAAAAAATATAACAACAACACTCTATCTAAACGAAATTCAGTATAAAACGTCAAATGTAACAAAAACTTGAGCCACCAATATCGATGTCTGCAGTCATGATTACAATTTAATAAGTAGGGCAACCAAAAATATGCTCTTAGAAATAGGTTTTAGGGGTATTTTCTCTATCCGGTTCAAATTATTTAATTGCGATGCGAAATATGGCTGTTGCATTTGTTGCCTTTTAAAATTATTTCCGTCCTAAAAAAAACAATAAAACTACATACACAATTGTGTTGGTTGTACTTCTTCACAAGTGAAATTTTTGGCGTAACTGTCGATGACGTATACATCGCCGAAATCGGGTAAGATGAAATTTTAAAAAAACAAAAATCTTTATAGGATTGTATACCTATCATTTTAGGAGGTGCAAGCCAAAAATTTCGGAAAAATCACCACATTTTCGTGGAAAATTTTCACTTTTTCCAAAAATATTTTTTTAATTTTTTTCATCCAAAAATTAAAAATCTGCATTTTTTGTTTATCAAATCTGAATTTTAATTATAAAAATTCGAATTACACAGTCATGAAATGGGTTACAAATTACATTTTTGCGTTATTTTAATAAAAAATTTTGATTTTCCGGAAAACTTTACCCTTTTTTATTTTTTCCATATTTTTTTTAGTCTTATTTATTTTTATTAATAATAATTGCTTCGTCAACCTTGCAGACACAGATCAAAGAGTTTCTATCGCTCTTATCGCTTCTTCTGATAGTGCCACAAATGTTAAAAAAATCAACTTTTGTAAATATAAAACTTTCTTTTAATGTAATTTTAGTTCGTTGTACACCTTAGAGGATCTGGGGGGGGGGGGGGGCTGCTCAAAGCCCCACTTTTCCAGAATTTATACAATTCTTCAAGTGGCAAACTTTATTTATAATTTTAAACTAAGTAACAAAAATAATAAAATTTTTCTAGAAAAATTGCAAAATTTTCCCGGAAAAATTACTTGTACTGTCGAAAAACTGATAAAATACAATGTTAATATCAAAATTTAAAAAAAAATACACATTTGTACTATTTTGAATAAAATTAAACTGAATTTGTCACCAAAAAAAATCAAAAGGTCAAAATTTTCCCGGAAAATGTAATAATTTTTCAAAATTTTTGGCTTGCACTTCCTAAAAACGATAGATGCACAATCCTACAAAGAAAATTTTTAAAAAAAATATCATCTAACCCAAATTTTTTATCAAAAACGCCATTACATACTATGATTTTTTACCCACACAATTGTCTGGTTGGACTTAAATAGTGCCATTTTTTTGTTTGAAAAAGGGATATGTAAAAAAAATAAAGAAATAATTAAATTAAATAAAAAAATGTATTTCTAAAAACAAACAAAATCAAAAAAAAGAAATCGGCCCTTCGACCCATTCGGCCCTTCGACACATTAATCAACATTCGGCCCTTCAACATTCGGCCCTTCGACATTCGGCCCTTTGATATCATACCGTTTTAATAATTTGTCGCAAGTGTCGCCTATCACTGAGATGTTGACGGGGAGAAAAATTTCAGTCCATAAAGATATCAGTTCTATGGATAGTTATAGGCTAATTAAATGCTATATCAATAAATTTAGGGCATTGACTTTAATAATTTTGCATTTAAATATTTTAGGCTCATTATGGCCTCCATTAAACATTTTTAGGTTTAACTCGTTCTCGATCAAGCTCTAGTTTATTTTACTTAAGGGTAGAATGACCCAAATCGAAAATAGGACCAAAGTGGAAATTAAAACGCTAAACAACGTTTATAGGTTCATTATGGAGTAATCAAATGTTACATCGAAAATGTAAATATAATTTTCGGTTTTGGTTCGATTTTTGGTTTGGGCTTGGTCAAGAGTAGCTTAAAAATGCCTAAAAGAGCTTAAAAATATTTGTATGTCATTTGATCTAGTTCTAATTTTAGTTTGGGTCTGATTTTCGATTTGGGTATAGTAGAAGAGCCCAATAATTTTGTCTAGAGCGAACGAACCAAAACATGTTTTAATGTGGCATTTAATTAATCTAAATAACCCTTTAATTCTCGGAATTGATTTTTCTAAAGATAGCAGAAGCCATCGTTGTAGTTGGAAGGAATGGAGCTCAACATTCTTTGATAGAGCATTTGATTAGGACATTCTCAGCCGATAATTATCCAAAATGTCTTATTCGATTCTGTCAGATTAGTTTGCTAGATTTAGAGAAGCAAAACTTTAAGCGAAAATACCTTAGTACTAAAAACTACCATGGTGAGAGGAGGTACGTTTTTCCGATATAAGAAGCATAACTAGTCTAGAAAAAAGCAACAATTATCAGTATTTTCAGTTTCGACGATGGTGTTAAATTATTCGATTTTATTTTATTTTTGCAAATTTACCATTCGCTATATCGCCGAAGTTAAAAAGAATACTTTCTAAAATTTTCTGGGTTAGCGTAAGTACATGCATGATTTCGTGCAGACTAAATGTCTGTTGGTACTCTAGAGCCCAGATAAATTGATTGTGATAAAAATTCTTTATTAATGTTTTTCCTTAAAAGGGATATTACAATGATTTTTATTTGAAACCAGTCCAATGGATGGCAGCTACATAGAAACGACCAACTAAGAACGAGCAACTGGCTATGCATTTTAAGGTTCTAAATTAAATTTGCCCAGTCCAGATCAGTTTTTCTAAATATCAGAGGTCAAAATTTCATATTTAAGTTTTTTTTTTCAGAAACTTGTGGATCTTGGTGATTTTTGGAACACTGGCTCAAAGAGGTGATTAAGGTAATAAAATATGTAATAAACGTGAAAGCTATGAAAAATAACTAAACATATTGTATTTGATCCAATGTTTGCTTATAAGATTAATCCTCATGATAAATATCAATCCAAGATTAAGTTAATTTGTACACTGACATGGACGGTGGTTAGG
This sequence comes from Nephrotoma flavescens, assembly GCA_932526605.1. Taxonomy (NCBI): domain Eukaryota; kingdom Metazoa; phylum Arthropoda; class Insecta; order Diptera; family Tipulidae; genus Nephrotoma; species Nephrotoma flavescens. The sequence continues at coordinate 37,542,735 of OW052222.1, read as the reverse complement.
CGTTGAATTCTGCACTCACACAAAGGGTCATATGACGAAAATTCGCTTTGTATCTTGCCTCTGGAGGAATTTGAACCGAGTACCTCCCGGCCCCAGCACCGAAGCTTTAGGTAGGAGGGCGAGGATTTAATTAAAAATTTCCGTTTTTAAACGGTGCGGAAAATTGGTGCAGTGATTAAAGCTTCGGCTCTTAGACCGGGAGGTACTGAGTTTGAATCCCAGCAAACGTGGGATGTAAACGAATTTTTCTCATCGATTACGATCGGCGATGTTAATAAACACAACTTAGACCCTCTGTTGGAGTGCAAAATTCAGCGCCAACCCACCGTCCATGTCGGTGTACAGGTTGACATGGGGCTTGCAATATGCAGGTGGTATACTGTAGCACCTACTCACAGTGAATGGGTGGATGTGTGCGAGAATGGGGGGTATTAATTGACCTTACAAGGACTATACACAAAAAAAAAAACTTATGCTTAGTAAGAACAACTTATCAAATTTTTACTTAGCGTGAGTCAACAATGTAAAATATTATTAAGAAGTTCTTAAAATTGTCCGAGATTTTAATTATAATTTTTATAATATTTTTTCGCCTTTTCGGACAAAATATTATTTTTAATGGCATCTTACAATCCGAAAATGCCATTAAAAATAATATTGGCAGTGCACTGAAAAAAAATTCTAGGTAAATATAAACAAAAACATTGGTTATTTTAAACGAACATGTGGATTGTTTTTCAGCCAACTAATCGCTTGTTTCATAATACTAAAATGAATAGTTCATTTTCAAATAATAACCAATGCCAATAAAACCTATTTGCTTTAGTCAATATAACTAAGCAAAACGTTAATACAATTTAGCACGTCGGTTAATTTAAACAACAATTTAAACCATCCGCTAGGTTATGTTGACCTACAGCATATGTTGACACAACTATTATTAAAGTTTAATTTGACCAATAATTACAACTTTACGTATAACCAACCATGTAGGTTAATTTTAACAAAAATTTGAGCCAACACACAGTTTAGTTTAAACAACAAAAATACAATTAATATAACTAAGCACGTAATTAATTTAAACCGAAGCTTTAAACTTTCACTAGGTTATATTAACTTTCAGCGTATATCAACATATTTTGAACAGGTTAATTATTTTACTTTAGTTACTTAGTTAAATTAACCTTCAGGTATTTCGAACCCTTAAAAAATAATGAGGACCTCCTCAAGTTCTTTCTTGGCAGTTTGGTTGCATCTAAAAGTTGGCCTACTCGTCAGTTGTCAGGTTACACCGACCAAACTGCAAAAATTCAAATCTGCTTCATACTTATAGTATAACACAAGAACATATCGATTTAGCGAATTTTATCCATTATCACCGTTTAAATGTCCATAGTTTAAACTATTGCTATGTTATTTCATATGAAACAAATATGGTTTAATTTAACTACTACATTGTTAACTTATTAGTTTTTAAACAAATGCTTAGGTTAGATGACATATTTGCAAGATCAAACTGTTATGAGATGAATTTTCCTATGTTCAGATTAAACCAAGCAAATAAATTGAATTGACTACCAAGCTCAGTTGATTTTACTTTTACATGGTTTAGTTTAACTATTCCGAAGTTATCAAATAAATGCTTAGTTTGAATTGACATACAAACAAGTTCAGTGTGAAAGAAAATAAAGCATTATTGATATAAATTAAAATTAACTTAGCCATTTTTGTGTTATGAAACATGCATAAGTAAAATAAACCATGGTCATTTTTACCTAAAGTAAGCAAAGTCTGGGCTATAATAACTAAAACAAGTTGAACTAGCTTAAGTTCAAAATAATTTTTTTCAGTGTGTGGAAAATCTCAGTGATTTCTGGTCGAAATCGGTCCACAATAGATGGTAGCTTCCATAGAGGCGAGTATTTTTGTTATTTGCAAATATTTTGGAAAGTTTGTCATTTACGGAGAAAACGACTCTGAACAAACAGATTGTAAATTAATTTGCAACAATACTAGTTTAGGTCAGTTTTTCAAAAATTTAATAGAAAAGCACAATTTCGTCCAGACGGTTTGCTTGATTGTGATAAAGTTTCACCGTGTCTTGCAATTGATTTTAAAAGAATATAACATTTACAAAGAAAAAGATTAAAATCGATATTTAATTCACATTGTTTTTTTTTTAATTTTACCGTAAATGATAAATTTCCATAAAAAACTTTATTTCACCAAAATTCGGTATATCGACTGTCGAATCCGATTCATTATAAATTATTCTCTATAAATTAGAAGATCCTCGTGAAACGTAGGGTATTTCTCTATACAAATTAAATTAGGTGGTTATTTATTGATAACAATTTTAATTTATTTATTTAGAGAAATTTTTGTTTATACTTTTAAAAAATGATTTACAATTTTTTACACCTCACTTAAAATTTCATTTGGAACGATTTTTCCCTGTTGAAACATCAAACACGCTCGTCAACCAATTAAGATTTGATAGTTTTATCGACATATAAATGGCATCGACCGAGCTTTCCTCTATAAACCAATAACATGTGAGTGGTCTCTATTAAATGTTGAACCTCGTTGAATGCTCTCCCAAAATTCAACAGTTATTTCGCTATAAATGCACGTCACAATATTCGGAGTTTCAACAACCGATGAAAATTGTTTATTGAAAAATGCGAATAATTCGCCATCTATTAGTTCGATATTTGAAGATAATGATTTTGACCCTATTTATGATTATATGCAAGATAATAACAAAAATCAAATGCCTGGAAAAATAAAAAAAATACAGGGAAGGCTTACATCTCTTTAAAAGGCGCGGAAGTTCAAGAGGAAATTGTAGAGGATCTATCTATAATCTTCAAACAATACTGATCATTGGGATCATATGATCTGAGAGCAAATTCTACAATTTTCATGTAAACTTTAGTAGTTGAAGAGAAAACATTCCAGAACCAGAATATCAGTCCCCATTAATGTAGACGTGATACAGAGAAGAAGTACCTGAACGCAAACCTGAATTTAGCAGAAATGTACAAACGCATATAGAATGTGAATCAGAATTTCATGACTTCTAGAAAAATTTAAAAACCGATGATTTTCCTGACCATAATTGAGTAGAAAAAGACGTCGATGCCATTTAAAGAATTATGCCAAACTAAAAAAAATTAAAAAAAAATATTTTAAAAATTTCAAACTGTTTTTTGTAGTGACAAATGGAGCCAAAATAAGAGTAATGTTAATTTTTTTGTTATACAACACTGGGGAGTAACATTTTTTATTATGTTGGTATACGCATATAATTAAAAACACAAGGTGCTTTGCTTCCAACTTAGATAACTTTATGCTAATAGTCAACACATTACAAAGAAGAAAAAAAAGGATTTTCGTATACAAACAAATCACTGCGCTCTCAACATAATAAAATCCCTACTTTCAACTCTCTTGCTCGTGTCGCAAATTTATTGAGGTATACATATTTTTTCAGTACCATATACAGCTACGTATAAAATATAACTATTAACCCAAAAACACTTTGATGAAAATACTTCCTTACCATATAGTTGCAAAAGAAAAAAAAATTCTTATCGTCTCTCTATCCTGCTATGTGTTGTACGGGGGAAAATGTAAAATATGTTCTTAACATTTTTATTTTATAGTTTTCTTCTTTAGATATTTTTGTTAAGTTTTCTTGTTAAAATATATTTAAAATAATATTATTTTGCCTTCATGTATAGTTATTATGTTCTTTTATTTGACTTTTTAACTTAGTTTTGTTGTCATTATTTTATGTATATGTATACGAGCTTGTATATGTACACATAAGTAGGAGGAATATTACTATTAGAACTATATAACTATGTGTGTACTCGTATATAAACATAGAAAGTTTAATAACATAGATAATGTGAAAGATTACATAATGCTACAAAGATTTAAATGGAAATAGATAAGAAGTTTATGGTAATACATTTTTTTTATGTTCTTATTATTAAGACACCCCTTTTTCAGCTGTAAACTAAATGTGTACGACACATACGTTCGAGTGTGATAAGACCGGGATTTATTACGCTAAACGTTTTAACGTAAATAAATCAATATTTAAATTTTACTAATTACGTATAATTTAATTAAACAATTATGTGTGATAATTAAATTAATCATATTTACATAAATAATTTATAAATTATTATTTTTTCGGTTCCCCCTTTACAAAAAAATTACAAATAAAAGAACTTTCATATATTATATCGGTATGCAGAGAAAAAAACGCGACGAAAAGCACACCCGGAACAAAAAAAAAACAAATTCCAATTTCACGTATTATTATTTTACGTATACACTCGTACTCATCACGGCGCGGTAGAATGAATAACTTTACAGATAGATGTTCATTCTTTTCTGAGCTGTATGTGATGCTCATGCTGCTGCTGCTGCTGCTATACAATCATTCAATGTCATAAATTAAAATAATTCTTTCATGTTAAAGTACGAAAAAAAAAAATTGTTCGTTGAGCTTTTTTTCATATTTCAAATTTATGATGTAATATTTCAGTTGATATGTTAGAGCATATAAATATCTCGCTCTCGAAATATGATAATAATGTATGAGCGTTAAATTATCAGCATAGTGGAGTGAAATAAATTTTAACATGTACGAGCACAAAAAAAAAGTTCATCATAAAATATATTATGTAGATGTTAGGTGCTGCGCGCTATCACGTGTTTTTGTTGAAGTTTATTGGTTGTTTCCACTATGGATTTGGTGGGATTACAAAATTTAAACGAATTGATTGATTGAGTTTTATAGTGGAAAAGTGGAACCGCGACGAAACTTTTACTTTCTTTTGAACAGTTTTTAGGCAAAAATGGTTAAAAATGTGATCTGATTGACTTAGTAAGGAGGAATCATACTCATAAGTTAGTTTTAAATTTTTATTAGTTAGTATGTTCAATTCCTTTACTATAATAAAGTCAGAATTGATTTTTCTTGTTACACTGAGCCTGGTCGCATATATATCCCATAAACATTAATTTGATTAAACCCTAAGGTCTCTTCATCAATGTTTAGAATATTATAGCAAATTTTGTCACTGATGAACGTCGTAATCTGCCCCTTTCCCCCTCAGACCTGTCACCTCTAAAAGAGGGGGACGTTTTAGAAATGTTAAATATTAAAAGAAAATGTATTTGAGAGTTTAATAAATATCTCGATTATAACGATCAAATGAATATGTAGATATAAACTACTACTAAAATTTAGGAAATTGTCAAAATTATTACTTTCATTAATGCCCCAAATATTAAATTGAAGTACACACAAGCTTTTGGGAGAAAGATTCGTATATTTTAAAGATTTAAAAATCGTTCAAACAAAAATTGATAAATAAATTTAAAAAGACATATTAAATAGAAAACTTCAAAAATTTGCCAAAAAATGTGAAAACAAAAATATAAAATTGAACATAAAGAACGTCCGAAAAATTGCACTATCGTGACAGTAAACAGTGTCATGGCACCCTACACGACTTTTATAACATTCAGCCGTAAATTTTAAAAATAATTTAAGGTATCTTTAAGCTACCCGTTAATTGCTTGGTAGCCAAGTCCAATCTAAACACAACATGTGTGTATGAAGCTATCACGTACTGAACTAAAAATTTATAACAGTCATCTCGTAATATTAAAAAATAGTTGTATGCATTTTTGGATAACTTAAAAAATCAATTGGTTGGTAGCCTAGACAGACCTAAATTCAGCTGAAAAACTATGCAGTATCACAATTTAAAAACGAACCTTTCGTTTTTGAGATTTTCGGGAAATTTCTATGTAGGTTCACTGGTTACAGGTGCTTCAATCTCGCTACACAGACGAATCATGAGTACTTGACATATTATATCAGGTGGTTCACAAGCACTTGATGATGGTAGCTCCTAGAATAAAACGCAATGGCGACACTAAACTATCACTATCGTGAAAGATTTCTATCCAAACTCGATAAATGTAAGCAATTGCACGGTAGCTTAGGTAAAATCTAGCCTTGGCCGAAAAATACAATGCAGAAACTTAATTAATACGACGTGATTGATCTAGATGTAACTAAGTAGCCCTAAATCATAGAATTTTTGTGCTACTTATTGTTTAAGCAGGCTAATTCCTGAACTACAAAACCTGTATTCGCCGGTTTTCTTCTTCTTATTTAAATTCAGACGACTATAGCGTACGTCATAGAAGTTTTTTTGCCCCTTATTATTTAAACAGCCTAATCCCTAAAATACAAAACCTACCAACTGACCCAAAACCGACTAAAGCGAAGCGAATTGGTTTGCCTCTTATAATTTAAGCAAGCTAATCCCTGAACTACAAAAACTATATAGTCCGGTTTCCGGTAATGGGCATCTATTACGAATTCAGACGACTATAGTGGAGCTCTAAATCAAAGAATTTGTTTGCCACTTGTATTATTCTTTTGGTTTATTTTGTGTTTTCCTACTAGTATACTTAATTTTCCTATATTATTAATTTTATACATACATCATTCACATTTTTTTTTTTCAAAAATTATTTGTTTTCTTGACAGGAAATTTATTATAGTAAAATGATATAGTAAAAAACTGTCATGATATATTTTTTCCGGGATGATATTGAAAAATATCGTGATATTTGTATTTTAGTGTCACCATCGCATTATTGCGGGATCGTTTACGGGCTTACTTCACAGACATGTAGAACACCCAATGGACTGTGAGGGAATTAGCAAATACCATACAGAAATTAATAACATCCAGCCCATAAAAAACTGTAATATAGTTCTGATATAAAATACCTAATCAGAACATCCCACCTTAATCATGAGGAAAAACGAAATAAAGAAAAACCCTGTCAATTTCTGGAATAATCAAATGGCAAATGGTCATAGATTATAGGAAGTTGAATGAAAACACAAGGTAAAATATGTCTCTGCTACATGGATGACATTATAATGTTCTCTACGTCACTCCAGGAGCATATGATTAGCTTGAATAAGGTTTTGATAAGAGTGAATTCCTCACATTGTTACTTCGGAAGAAGTAAAACCCAATCCCGACAAGATTAGGGCAATTCAAAATTTCCCCCACCCAACTGAAAAGCAGTTCAAAAGCTTCCTTGGTCTATTACCTTGGTCTATTATTAGGGTATTACAGGTAAAGATAAAAGATTTCACGTTACTCACAAATCCATGACAGAGGGTCTAAAGAATGATTCTCTCATTGACCGTAATGAATATTACATAAAATGCATCGAAAATTGCAAAAAATTGCTGTGCGAAAACCCAATACATATTGCAATGCCTGGATTTTGAGCAACCATTTCTAGTAGCAACCGACACGAGCAATGTCGCTATATGTGCTGTTCTATTCCAGGGTACAATAGGCCAAGATTTGCCAATATGTTATGCTTCACGCACACTCACAAAAACTGAGCAAAACTACTCGACCATCGAAAAATAACTCTTAGCAATAGCATCGACATATTTCAGACCATACTTATTTGGCACAAAATTTGCCATCATCATACGGACCGTAAACCTCTCAGTTGGTTATTTTCGCTGAAACACATTATTTATAAAAAGGGCGCTCAGAACGCGAATGCAGATGCTCTATCTTGCATCTAACCATATTGACGTTAATCATCTCGAAAGTTCATCTTCGGTAGAAGATACAGCAAGTATGTTGTCAATTTAATCGCAACAAAGAAAAATACATTAACATTTACCTATCCGTTAACTTAGAAGAACCTGTAATTAAAACTGAAACGCTTTTCAACATTGAAAAAATAGAACTTGTACCACTTAAACGAGGTATAAAAACTATCAGTGATGGTGAAGTTCGGAGCTGCGGAAGTTATTTGGACGAACTAGGAATTTGACATGTATTTTTACATCAGAGAAATGTTTGTAATACATCTTAGAAGCATCTTGGAGTGGAGTATTTTTATTTTGATATCTTCCGAACCAAGAGTAGCAAATCCTAAAGTGAATGTGTACGGTCTATGTCACATTTAATCGGCATGGAAGTCGAAGGTAAACAACGGGGGCTCTTAAAAATAGCACACACGAAAAATGAACATCGTGGCATCGTATAAAATTATGAGCACAATAAAAAGTGTATACTATCTTCCTAAAATGAAAGAAATGATATCTCTAGCTGAAACTCCAAAGAAACCCATGGAAATTATATGCATTGATAATATATCCCAATTAGAAGCAGTAAGATTCTTATCAGTTATAGATAAGTTCAGTAAAATTGCAGAAGCCTACCTGTTAGTAGTAAAAATAACTAAAGGAGTTTCCGAAATATTAACAGAATATTTTAGTCAACACGGATTGCCAGGTAAAATTATGGCTGATTATGAAATACGAAATGGAGGAGAAGTTACAAGACATTGATTTAAAAATGTCAAATTGAATTACACGTCACTACACCGTATAACTCGACAGGTAACTCACCAGTCGAACGACTACACTCGACATTAAATGAAATCTGTAGTATCATACGTCTAAAAGAAAAAAATCTAGGAGACGTGACGAATCTTGTCATATTGTCTTTAATAATTCTTTCCACTTCCAACTAAACTTACACCATTTAGTCTCGTAAAAGGTCATTACGTTAGGAAAGAATCCTCATTTAATTAAACACAAATTGTTTAAATGAACAACTTTTGTATACATAAACAATTTTCGAAGCTCTTTTGATTAATGTGATATTAATAGTGTTTTTTTTTACAAAAAATCGGAAGGACCGGTTTCGAGGTTTCGCTCTTTGTCAATTTTACTTCAATAATGAACATAAAAAAATTAAAAATTATATATCGAGCAAAAAAATTTTTGGGGATTCCCGCTTGAATGTTGTTGTGATTGACGCATACGTATAATTTATCGTACAATAATTGTTTGTTGCGATTTTTGATCTAAAATTCTTCCAATCTATCCATGATACGACTTTTCTTTTATTTGTGTAAATCTTCAGTATATCGATTTTGTATCGTGAGTTACTCATTTAAAATGAGTGAAACAAAAAAATCGATTACGTATACAGTGTCATAATTACCTATATGTTTGTATTTTTCTTTTGTCCGTATTTGTGTCATTTGTATGATGAACAGTACCAAAATAATTTAATTGTTATGGTGCTTATTTCTTTTTCTCAGCACTTTACGCCTGGGGGTTGATTTTTTCGAAAATTCGACAAGTTGACGAAATAACCGGAAGTAATATAGTAGTAGTATGTGTTTGTGTTAGTGAGATGTGCGCCATTTAGTTTTCTTGAATATGACATTTCCAGATTCATTTCCATTTATAATTTAAAATTTGTAAATGCAATGCAAATATGCTTTTAAAAAAAATAAATTTATTTAATTATTTAATTTTAGTTTTAAAATAATTTCTAATTCTGTGTTTCTGCGAAAACAAAACATTCATTCGACTTCGCATTAAAAAAAAAAATAAAATATTTGTAGTTAAAATATTTTTTTCTTAACACATTGATGCACACTTTCTAAATGTGTGTGCTAATCAGGAACACATTTGATATCTTTTGAGAATTGAAAAATATGTCGAATTATTTTATTAAAAATCCAAAAAATTCGATGCCCATTATAGCAGTTATTTCCGCGAACGTGTTAACTCACCACTCAAATACTTTGCGAGATGACAGAAAATTGCGACGACGAAAGGACATAAGCACCAAAAAACTGAACCGATTTGTATCGATTCGTAATTTTTGATGCTTGCATTCGCAGAAAACAAACAAATATAACCACAGAAAAATTACACACACTAATATAAAATTGTATACTATACTCCTTATACGTATACGAAAACGTCACGTGTCGTCCGTTGAATTTTGGAAAAAATCGACCCCCTCCTCTCGAGCTGTGGAGTATTTTTATTTAACATGCCAATATATTTTATATTTAAACTTTTTTATCATAAATTAATTTTAAATGTATTAATAAATTTATTTTAAATTTCATAAATTTTAAAAATACATAAAATATAATTTACCCCCAGCCCCCCCCCCCCGTACAGGGGTACGATGAAGAGAGTAATGGCCGAAGGGTTATAACCTAAAGGCAATACCCGGAGTTTAATAGCCAGGGTGGTATAAATCAAGGGGTAATGGACCGGGGTTATTTCCGAGTGGGCATTATACCAGGGAACGGCGAGTGTATTATTTTCGGGAAGTTATGTTGGGGGGGGGGCTTAAGTCCTAAACCCTGGCAACAGATTGATAAAATATCGCAGTTGATGTTGGTTCGGCATTTTTCAGGAGTTTATCAGGGTATTGCTATAGAGTCTCTATAAATACAAAAAAAAATCGTAACGAAGGCTGAGGGATTTTTAAATGGGTCTGACAGAGTATTCCCGCGTAGATTAAAATTATTTAAATAATCTTCAAAGTTTTAACTATTGTTTTTTATAAAAGTGTTGTATATATGTACGGTGTGTATTTATCTACTTTTCAGAGTCATCATGTGTTTTATTTTCTTTTTATTTAGAGTTTAGCATCACCAAGAATACTGTGCGTAACTATGATTAGAAAATCGTGTAAACTCTTGAGAATCCTATGCTAGAATTGCCTTCAATTTTACATCATGTATAAATGTTGCAATTGAAATTCACAAGAATATTGTCTGTTTACCAATACCACTACAATAACATTTTAATTGTCGTTTTTTTTTTGTTATATAATTAATTCGGTCATTCGTACTATGAAAGGTTATTTAACATAATCACATCTTGTATGCACAGATAAGATTAACAACCGACAACTTTGATGTTTAGTTGATAATGATTCTAATGCAGCATTTATTACAAACATTTTTTCCTTTAGCTCGATTAAAATTTTATTTTATTTTTCTGTTTTGCATTCGTTTGATAAAAGGAAATCCCTCTAGACGTTTTTAAAAGATTTCATTAAAGTCAATGAATATTAAAATATTTCTTGCTTAAAGCTTCTTATTTGTTATTACTAATAATAATCCTTTTATGTCCATCATATAACTAGATAATATTTACATAGTACTATAGTACATTTGAAAATTTAAATTAATGAAGTCTTTAGCTTTAAAACATCCGTGTTTTTAGTAATAGACATGATCAAAATCCGAAATGAAAGTGCTTTGCTTCTGAATTATTTTATTTTCTATATTTTAATAATTTCGAATTAAAATTAAAATTTTAATTAACTTTTTGTTTATTTGTTTAACATTTTGTGTAACTTATTGCCTTACAACAATTTTGTCAATATGCATATAGTTTTTAGTAATATGAGCTGAATCAACAATATAGCTTGTGTATTTTTTAAAAATTATTTTTTCCCGTCGTTTCACATGTAGGTACTCCACGTTTCAGTGGGCAAACATTTTCTAAAGGGAAACAATAAATACAAATTTATTGAAGAAATATATCACAGGAGAAAATTTCACTATCGACAAATAGTTGCTTATATTCAGAGGTACAGTTTCGTTCAAGCAATAGGGTTGTCGACGAGGGTTGTCTCAAAAGTGTCCGACCTAACAAATATACAAGACATTTTTTCTTCAAATTTTTTTTTATTCACCTACATAGTCTCTTTGTAAGTCTGTACACTTCTCCCAGCGATGTTTCCATTTCTTCGACCCATCCAAATTGTTTACTAAGTCGTGGCCTCCTTATTCAACGAAAAGCAAAGTCTTTCGAGCGCAACTTTTAGCTTAAGGAAAGAAAATAAATCGTTTGAGTCTAGGTGTGGCGAGTAAGGAGTTGTGGTGACATGATGCGTAGTATAGTCCTGTATTGGTTTATCCTTATGAAGATAATCGATTAAGGTAACTCAATGGCTGTCTCAGATACTAGTCGCCAACACTTTCCAGCCAAAGGAACAGCCTTTGCCTTTTATGGAGCCAATTCTTCCTTAAAATTCAAATGTTTTGACCGTGTTTTTGATTCTGGAGTGTAATAGTGAATCCGTTTCTACGACAGTAAATAGCCGGGGCAAGAGTTATGATTTATTGCGCCTAAACTACACGAACAGACCCATGGACACATTCATTCGAACACGTTTCTAGTCTAAAGTGAGAAAACGCGGCTTCCAACGCGTTCACGTCTTTCTCATGACTAAATATTTATAGAATATGTGTCAAGCAAACTCCTTCGGTTGTCTAGCATCATTCAGTGATCTTCGTTCATCGTTACCAAGCCGGTATGGCCACCGGCATGGTAGATGATAGTGTATAGTACTCGTACACGGCGTCCAACTTGTTTTTGGTTTGCCGTTTAAAAATAAATATTTAATGACAGCTCGATACTCGATTCCATCCATTATCACAAACACACTCATATCACCTCACTCGAATGTTAAACCTTTCATCGAATGCATAAACACACTCATCAAAAACAAAGTAAGTACATTGGATGACAATTTGGTGAATCTATGCAGCCTTACTAGCTACTTACTGAAAAGCTACTCACTAAACTCGCTTCCCTATGTTTCGGAAAGTAAGAGCATATGTTGGCAGTTAACATAAGATGGAACGTCTGTTCTACAAAGAAGTTGTGTTCCGTTTTATAAGAGAAACAGAATTTTACGATTGAAAACTTTCTTACAAGTTTTGAATTAGCTCACCGGTTGCTAAGCATAGGGTTAACGTGAAACGGAACTTTACGAAACTTAAAAGGTGTATTGACATGAAAATGAAACAACACTTTTTTACGTAAATTAAAATTGTTTAATGAGCTTATATGTATTAAAGTTAAATAACGGTTATTTAGCTCTATTTGTATATTTTTATTGTTAAGACTTTAGCTTTCGGAACCTTTTCGGTTCCATTCTCAAAAGTATAAAATCAATTTAACAAAAAAATATTTTCTATACAAAATAAAATAAAATCGAAATCAAGGCTAACTAAAACGTATTTTACGTCTTAATACATGAGTTTAGTGATTTGCGTATACCAAAGAAAAATCGAACCTTTATTTTACTGTCGTCGATGTACTTTGATGATACAGTAGATTTGAAGAATCGTAATATATAAACGATAAATCAGTATTACAGCTCCACAAAGGGAGGAGTTGTTACGTTGGACCGACTGTGTCACACTCTTTTGTCAAAACGGAAGACTAACCGATAACTTTGTCTGCAGATTTTAACTTTCTTTGATGTACCGTTTTTTAACAATTTTCTTTATTTATTGAATCTTTCAAACATGACAATAACAATAAGTTTTCAAATCTTAATAACTAAGGTAATTATGTAAATATGCACTGAAAAAAAATTCTAGGTAAATATAAACAAAAACATTGGTTATTTTAAACGAACATGTGGATTGTTTTTCAGCCAACTAAGCGCTTGTTTCATAATACTAAAATGAATAGTTCATTTTCAAATAATAACCAATGCCAATAAAACCTATTTGCTTTAGTCAATATAACTAAGCAAAACGTTAATACAATTTAGCACGTCGGTTAATTTAAACAACAATTTAAACCATCCGCTAGGTTATGTTGACCTACAGCATATGTTGACACAACTATTATTAAAGTTTAATTTGACCAATAATTACAACTTTACGTATAACCAACCATGTAGGTTAATTTTAACAAAATTTTGAGCCAACACACAGTTTAGTTTAAACAACAAAAATACAATTAATATGACTAAGCACGTAGGTTAATTTAAACCGAAGCTTTACACTTTCACTAGGTTATATTAACTTTCAGCGTATATATCAACATATTTTGAACAGATTAATATTTTAATTTAGTTACTTAGTTAAATTAACCTTCAGGTATTTCGAACCCTTAAGAAGTAATGAAGAGAAGTTCTTTCTTGGCAGTTGGCAGTTTGGTTGCGCACTGATAAACTCATTAACTCGTCAGGTTAGTCTACTCATTAACTCGTCAGGTTACAACTACCAAACTGCAAAAATCCAAATCTGCTTCATACCTATAGTATAACACAAGAACATATCGATTTAGCGAATTTTATCCATTATCACCGTTTAATCGTCCATAATTTAATTAAACTATTGCTATGTTATTTCATATGTAACATATTATATAACATATAAAATATAGTTTAATTTAACTACTACATTGTTAAATTATTTGTTTTTAAACAAATGCTTAGGTTAGATGACATATTTGCAAGATCAAACTGTTATGAGTTGAATTTACCTATGTTCAGATTAAACCAAGCATATAAGTTGAATTGACTACCAAGCTCAGTTGATTTTACTTTTACATGGTTTAGTTTAACTATTCCGAAGTTATCAAATAAACGCTTTGTTTGAATCGACATACAAACAAGTTCAGTGTGAAAGAAAATAAAGCAATATTGATATAAATTGAAATTAACTTAGCCATTTTTGTATTATGAAACATGCATAAGTAAAATAAACCATGATCATTTTTACCTAAATTAAGCAAAGTCTGGGTTATAATAACTAAAACAAGTTGAACTAGCTTAAGTTCAAAATAATTTTTTTCAGTGTGCGGGAGCAAAATTTTCTTCTTATATCCATAAGTAAATTAATAATTTTATAATTTATGTTATTATTTAAAACAGCCATCGTTTTCTTCTTCAATCGCGAAGACGTAGGTATATCTTTTAAGTTCCGCGCCAGCAAATTCGGATGAGATACGAGTTTCCCTGCATAGCTGATTCGCATCTTTTATGATTCGTCTTTGACAGTTAGGATGCTAAGGTCCTTATGTATATTTTTGTTTTTTATGAACCAGGGTGCTCCTGTAATCATTCTGAGAACTGTGTTCGTTGAATAATGTCGATATTCGAATTTGAGGTTGATTGCCATAATTGACACACATACGACCAAATTGTTTTAATCATTGTGTTATACAGGAGAAGTTTGTATTCTAGGTCAATAGTTGAATATTTTCCAATCAACCAGTGCATCTCATTAATTTTTAATTTGATATGGTCTCTTTTCATTTCAATATGTTTTCGCCAAGTTAACCGTCGATCTAGATGGACGCCTAAATATTTTGCTCCATTTGATTGAGGGATTTGTATTCTGTTCATTGTGACAGGCGGACAAGTAAGCTTATTTAAAGTGAATGTTACGTGGGTCGATTTCTCTTCATTGACCTTTATCTTCCATTTCTTTAGCCATATTTCGATGTCATAAATATGTTGTTGCAGAATTTCGGACGCCGTTTGTGGGTTTTTATGGCTACATACGATTGCCGTATCATCTGCGACAGTAGACGTCAGAGTTTGCGAAGGCGTTGGTAGATCTGAAGTGAAAATTAAATATAACGTTGGGCCAAGCACACTACCTCGTGGTACTCCTGCCAGCATGTTTTTTTCGTTTGATTTAGAGGTGTTGTATTTGACATAATATCTGCGATTTGCCAAATACGACTTCATGAGTTGGTAAATTTCTGGCAATTTAAGGTTAATTTTATGCAGCAGACCCTCGTGCCAAACTTTATCGAATGCTTGGGCAACATCCATGAATACGGCGGAGCAGTATTTTTTTTCTTCGTATGCTGACCTTATTTCTGTAGCTACTCGGTGCACTTACTTAATGGTTCCGTGCTCGGCTCTGAAACCAAATTGATGACTAGGGATGATATTTCGTAGTTCCGGTTTAATATTTTCGATAATAGTTTATTCGAATACTTTCAAGACGATTGGTAGCAGGCTTATTGGTCTATATGACGAGACTTTTTAGGATTTTTGCCAGGGTTTGGGATCATTTTTATAGTTGATAATTTCCAACACTCAGGGATATATCCTGATTCGTAAATTGAATTAAATATTTGAGCCAGTCGACCAAAGGTACACTCAGGCAGTTGCTTAAACATTTCACCTGTAATTCGATCATACCCAGGGCCTTTCTTTAATTGAATTTGATGTGTGATAATAAACTGTACCAGTGGTTTCCTTATCTTAAATTTTCTCACAGGCCTGATTGGTATATTTTCTGTTTGAACCACCGATAAGCCAAGGTTTGGAGCAAATACGAGTACACTTTCAAGGTGATCAGCAAAGGATTTAGCTTTTTCCTCGTCACTTCTAGCCCATTCACCATTATAAAGACGAATTGGCGGATTTGGTTGCTGAGGCCGTTTAAGGTGTTTAGTGGCCTTCCATAATGAATAGTTTGTTTCCGAATGGGGAGATAATTCTTTAAGATAATTTTTCATATAATCCATCTTCTTTTTTTGTAGTAGGCTTTGTAGTTTTCTTTTTGCCTGATTAAAGTTATGTTTAGTATCTGGCGATCGATTAATTTGCCAGATGCGTCTTAAGCGACGTTTCTCTGTTAACATTTTTTCTATTTCAGCGGATGTTATGATGTGTCTTGTATGTTTGCTCTTTGGTTTAGGCGAGGCCGCAATAGCTGCGCTGACTAGTACATCATTAAAGTTTTACATAGCAATGTTTATATCGTTAGCCGTCTGCAATGTAGACGTTAGGCTGATATGTGAACTGATGTACATCTTGAACTTCAACCAGTTAGTGAAGGTGTTCGTTATATAGTTATTCGTGGAACATGACTTTTGGTCTGCCCAATAATGTTGTAAGACCGGCGAGTGGTCAGAAGATAATTCTAAAAGTGGTTTAGTTTGGATTATTTCTCGGTGTATTTTGCTCGTGACTGCAAAATCAAGGACGTCAAGGACGATCTGTAGGCCAATAAGTTGGATGGCCACACGACGCAACATCGTAGTGGTTTTCTTGAATAACATTCATTAATTGACGTCCCCTCGGAGTAGTCAATCTTGAACCCCAGTAGGTATGTTTGGCATTAAAATCGCTGGCGACCATAAAACGTTGACCCAGGGTTGCAAAAAATCTTTTATATAGATATCTGCCGAAACGTTATTATTTGGAGGGCAATATATTGAAGCGATGACTAAGCTTTCTTTATCGAGGTCCACACAAACAGATGTTGCTTGAATTTCCTCAGTGCTATATTCATTTAGAACATAATGGCAAATCCGCTTTTTTATAATAATAGCAATTCCTCCTCGACTTCTGCCCAAGGGATGTTTTGTATTATAAACTTCGTAACCATTAATTCTGAAATTGTGTTTATACGTTAAGTGGGTCTCAGAAACTAACATAAGATCAATTTCGTTTTTAGCTAGGAAATGTTCTAATTCGAGTTTGTGTTGGCTTATACCGTTTGCGTTCCAGTGGCATATCTTCAGATAATTTATCGAAAACATTCTAGTTCCTGGATCATAGTAGTTTGATTTTGCAGCATTGCTTGTAGCATATTTTGCATTGTTGCCATTAACTGCATCATCAGTTGCATGCAGTTATTCAGGGTAGGTTCAACATTTGGTTTGCTGGTTTGTGTTCTGCGGAGGTATATTATTCTGCGCATCTGCTGTAGTTTTATACTGCCGCCTGGGACGTGACAATTGATTATAATATTTATGTAGAGTGGGCATTCTCGGTAATTTGCGGTGTGGTTTCCACCGCAATTGCTGCATTGCCTTTCAGTTGAAGAGTTTTTCTTTGGTTCTTCAACAGTTATGAGTCTGTGTAAGAGGTACTTTAGTTTATATATTGGATGAACTCCTTTTTCAAAATGCTTTCGGATGGGTCCAGTTCAACTTTGACCATTGGTTGTGGTTGCTTCAAGCGGTTCATGATCCGATATACATTCTGTATCTTAAATCCATATTCAACAAGCGCAGCATCGATTTTGGTTGGCTCTACATGGACATCGATGCCTTTAATATCGAAAGAAAGATCCTTTGAAGACTTCAATCGGTATGTGTAATAGTTTCTGTTGTGCGAGCGTCGTGATAATTAATGACTTCTCTATAGTCGTTGACCTCATGCGTTTGAATTTTCACTTCGTGTATTTTACCTCGAAGTAAATTTGTTACGTGAAATATTTTTCCATTTGTTAGCACGCTTGGTTTGATTTCTTGCACCACCTTGTGCGTATCAATTTCACGTAAGTAGATTGGAGGTGGCTTGTATTTTCGAATAGCCTGTTCTTGCGTATTTGCATTCGCAGTTTGGCTCTCTTCCGCATCATTTTCGATTAACTTTTCAAATCGGTTGTTAAGCGGTAGTTTGAAACTTACGACGTTTGATTTCTTACTTATCAGTAGGTTTTCTGTTTTTGGACTATCCCTTTTCCGTTTTACTGTAATAAAGCGATCGATGCCAGTTTGTGTCAATTGAACATTGCGTTTAGTGCTCTCTTTAATGCTTGTGTCGCTACTGTGATTTTCTGAGAGTTTATTTATCGGGTCGTTTACCACTTCTGGCCATATTTAACATTGGAGTTGAAAACGATCGTTTAAAATAACGTACGGTAGACGGTTTTATAGGTGATCTTGTCACCATCCCACTTTTTAAGAAAGGATTGTAAACCACCCACCAGACTGACGACTTCAGTGATATTGCTTGTAGCTGTATATGGTGTAGTAACCAAGCTTTGAATCACTGCATCATTGCGGTCGCTAGATCTCGACGACTGGGAGCCCGCTTGCTCATTCCCGAGAGCCGCCGGTACGGAGCATCCGATTCCTTGCACCGTATCTTTGTTTTGGTTGGTTCACTCCATTGAATATTTAGTTTTGGGTTCGATCCCTTAGCATTTTATACCTACTACCAGGTTTTTTTACAGCCGTCCCTAACATGGGGAAACAGACACTGGAAGAAGCCGCCCCTAACATGGAGAACAGACGCTTCAGGAATTGCCATGGGTATTTCCTCCTCAAGGCAAGTAGCTTGGGTTATACTTTTAGCGTTTATACTTTTAGCGTTACCCAGGGTGCAGCGCGAGGAGCTTGTATAACTAGTGCACACCTAAACCTGCGCACCCACATAACCAGCGCACCCCAGCTATTTGGATAAATTTATATCCTGAGTGGAATGCAAAGAAATCAAACATCTACTGAAAAATGTTTCTGGAAGAATTTATTCAGGAGTTGTTTGTGCCGAATATCCAAAGAAGGAGTTCTTTGTTTTTTAGAACGTCAAAATGCATGATTTTAACACTCTATAAATAAATAAATTGTTATATTATATTTATGTTTTAAATTAATTTTTCCAAATTAAATTCAAGAACTCTTTCAAATAAAGTAAACTAACATTTTTCTGTAAAAAAAAATCACATGAAGGCTACAATGTTATACATGTTCGTTGGTATTTCAATAAAAACATCTTCAGGTAGCATCCTTAATGATGCACAACTAATTGAGCCAACCATACAGCAAGATCCTTTTTCAATCGAGCTAAGATGGCGAAGGTATAAATATGCCTTCACTGCAGATACCGAAAAAATGTATCGGCAAATAAAGGTCGCCGAATAACATCAGGATCTGCAAACGATAGTCTGCGGCGGAATGATCCAAAAATGATATTACAAGAGTACAAATTAACAACAGTGACTTACGACATTGTCCCAGCACCATACCTCGCCATAACAACTTTATATCAGCTGCGGTTAATGACAAAGAAAATTGATATCCTAAAGCAGCAGAAATCTTAAACACACGAAATATTGATCCTGCAGAACGAGCTAATTAAATTTTTGAAATGTGGAGGTTTCAACCTTGGAAAATGGTGCAGCAATTAAAGGAAGGTACTACAAAAAATTCCGGAGGAAAATAGAGAGTTTACGAAATTTGAAATCCCAGAAGATCAAAATGTAAAAATGTTAAGTATATATTTGGATACTCAAAGAAAGGAATTTAGTTTTGAAGTGTCAATCATCCTAGCTGCACGGAAGATTAACACCAAGCGAAATGTCCTATCAAACATCGCAAGGATATCTGATCCACTAGGCTAGATAGCAAACATTGGTTGGGACGAACAACTACCTAGCCACATTGAAGATCATTGGATACAATTTCAATAAAAATTACAACTTGTAAGCAAAATAAAAATTCTTAGGTGGATTAATTCTTGTCACAATGCCGTTGAATTACATGAATTCTGTGACGCTTCGGATGCAGCAGCAGGGGGATTTTAAGATCCGGAAATGTTAAAGTCAGGTATTTTCAGACAATAATGTTTATAATATTTTATTTGATTTTCTCGCAAATATATAATTGTTATAAATGTACCTTAATACAATTTGTATGGAAATCCGCTAATATCGCAAAATATTTTATGTAATTTTAATAACTCTGCCTTGGTAATCTCTGATGTAGTCTCGTTTGCAGTCGCCAAAAGAATAGGCAGAGTTGAGTTTTCGAAAATATCAAGTCATTTATATTTCCCCCTTTTTAAATTAAATTCTCCATGACTCGATTGTCTTCGAAAACTCTCACTTTATGTATTCCGCGCATTGAAATCCCGCTAAATAAAAAAAAATGTTATAAAATCAACTCATTATGCTGTTGTGCTGAATACTAATTTATTACATTATTGTTGTTATGTGCTAGGCATAACTGTTTTGATTTTATTTTGAAGTATAGTAAACGGATCATCATCTGTTTTGTGTTTACAAAATACACAATAAATATTTTGCGTTATTCGTGATGTTAAATTTACCTTGACATTGAAAAAAAGTGTATATAAAAATAAGTTTAAATATAAGTATGTATATGTGTGATATAAATTATTCACAATTATAAATTATAACCGAGGCGGATGTTCACACAAACTTAGGAAAATGAAGATAAGTTTAGGTTTCTATATAATTCTAATTCTATTAATATTCATTAATTTATTTATGTTATTTATGCATTTCAGATAGTAGTTCTTAACAATCATACTTGTTTGGATTCAAGGGCCTTCAATCAAATGGAAAGTATTCGTGTAGGAAATCGTGTAGCTGAAATACAATACAACATCAGTCCAGCCTATTAGTTGCACGTCAAGTCAGAACATAACCCTGCTGACGCGGCTTCACGAGGATTTACGCCTATAAAGAAATCCAACAAAACAACCAGTGGCTTCAAAGCATGAATATGGATGCCACCATCAAAACATCCAATTTTTACCACTCAGGAAGAAGTAAAGAAAATTATGATCGCGATGCAACCAGCAATACAACATTGTCACATTTGATAAGAATCAGCACTTATATCTGATCAGCACTTGAAACTGATAAGAATCAGCACTTATATAAAATGTTAGGATTACTTAAAAAGAATAACCGGCCCTCTGTCGACTGATGAACTATGGAAAAGTCGACATTTAATAATCAGCAACATTCAGAAGGCTGCATTTCACGAAGAAATATAAATGTTAGAAAAAATCCTCAACTTGCGCAACAAAAGTTCTTTGTATTAATTACATCCATTTGTCGACAAAGTAGGTATCCTACGAGTACGCGGAAGAATCAGAAACTCGATAGCATCGTTCGATATACAATTGTTCTGCCGAAAAATCATCATTTTACTAAATTAATTATCGAAAAAACACATGCATGCTAAAACATTACATCTAGGATGCCAATTAGTGGATTATAAATGCCAAGCAAATAATTAAAAAAAATAATTAACAAGTGTGTTCGTTGTTACCAGTATAAGATAAAGGAAGCAACTCAGTTAATGGGACCAATCAAACTAAAATCGTCAATGAGTACGCCCATGGGCTAAAAGCGTCAACAAAGGCGGTACAACTAGAATTTGTTAGTGAATTAACAACAAATGACTTTATAGCTGCCTTGAAACAATTTATTTCCCCCGAAGATGTGCAGCCAGATTTACAGCGATTGTATTACAACATTTAAATGTAAACAGATGTAGAAAAACAATTGAAGACTTAGTGACTTAGAAAAGAGTTCAAAAAAACCTATATCTAAGAGATAATTAATATCTTACCAAACGAAGGCATAAATTGGCATTTTAACGCTCCGGCAAGTTCCTACTTCGGTGAAGTATAAGAGGAAGCCGTAAAATCAGCTAAATACTAAGGATGATCAAGATATCGAGCCTTGAGCGTAGATTTTATCAAATCTGTCCAAGTTTTTGCATTTGTTATCTTTCAATCCGAGTCGCAAACTTATAGAGCATCATTTTACTAGACTTGGCTACTCTGTAATTATGCCGAAAACACGTTAGAAAAAAATTTATTAGCAATATTCTCTAACAATTTCTAAATGGTTGCGGCTACAGCCTGATTGAAGAAAAACTGTACGTATCAGTATATAGACAGACTTACAGGTTATATGCTGCGTTAAATTGGTAACACCAAGTTGCTACAAATAGACCACTATAGAAATACGGAGCAGTTTCGGCAGCGGTAATGCAGGTGATCAGTTGTGGATGCACCCGCGGGATCATCGATGAGGTATACTTATCATTAAGTAGTCGTAGAAAATATAATAAGCAATTGTCAAGATTTTAATAAGCCTCCGACAAATTTAATATTTTCTCACAAGATTTAATCGTATCAAATCCGTCAGCGATTTTAAGTGTTTTGGTAAACCTTTTTACTTCATTACGAGGTTATTCATTAACCAGAAGGACGATATCATTTGCCGATTTTATATTAGAAGGTGTATTACCTTTACTAATACGGGATATCTTATAAGAAGCTTTCTTATCGTTATGAAGTTCTATCCTGGAGTACAAAAAATTTTTCTGACTCCAAAAAACAGGAATAACATGTTAGGTTTCAGTGGTTTCAGTGGTTGACACTTAGGCCATTATTGGCCCATTGTGATACCACGCATTCATGCCACATCATTAACTCATTCACCTACTCACACATCTACAGTATACCACCTGCACATTGCAAGCTCCATATGTCAACCTGTACATTGACATGGAAGGTGGGTCGGCGCTGAATTCTGCACTCCATCAGAGGGTCTTAGTTGTGTTTATTAACATCACCGATTGTAATCGATGATGAAAATTCAATTTGCATCTAGCCTCTGATGGGATTCAAACCCAGTACCTCCCGGTCCAAGTGCCGAAGCTTTAACCACTGCACCACTTGTCCGGTCGAATAACATGTTATAATGAATTCTTTTTCCTTCTTTAAAATATTACTATTAAAGTGTTTCAGCTAAGTTTGTGACAATCATCTACACCTTTTCAATGATAAGCGATAGGCATATGTTCTTAAATTTAGATTTAGATTTGTAAATGAAAGTTGCCTTTTGAGTTGTTACCTTATTTTATACAATTTAAACGATTTTTGTGTTTTATAAATCAGCCAATCGCGAGAGACCATCAGGGTCGTACATCTAAGCTAGCTATACCAGTTTTTTGCCGTTGTTTTTCTCTTCTTTAAAAATATTTTGTGTTTTTAAATCGGCCAATA
Organism: Nephrotoma flavescens; assembly: GCA_932526605.1. Classification (NCBI taxonomy): domain Eukaryota; kingdom Metazoa; phylum Arthropoda; class Insecta; order Diptera; family Tipulidae; genus Nephrotoma; species Nephrotoma flavescens. The sequence goes on along the minus strand of OW052222.1, from coordinate 37,519,483 downwards.
ACAGTACACCGAAATTAATTTAATTAATTCCACAGAGCAGGAATTTGAAAATTCCACTTATAACAAAATTGCATACCACTAAAAAATTCCGTCCAATTGCAGTAAGATACTGATTGTTCTGCACAAATCTAGACAGAAATTATTCCTTGGTACTCAGACTTAACCACAATTACAAAATCAAAAGTTAATTTTCGATTTATACAGCATCTTACAAACCTGCAACTTCACTATAAAGCATTTTTAACTTCAACTAAATCCCATTTGGCCATGATGCATAATTCAGCGTTCACAAAAACAAAAACTAACAACCGTTAAAAAGAAAATCGATTAAAATTTTCAACATGGTACACCATTCTGATGGAATATATACTACATGCATTTTCTCGATTCACACACACACACACACACACACACACACATACACATACAAATAGCGCACATTGCAATGTTTGTTATAAACTAGTTTTTGAGAAGAACAATTCGATTTAATTGAATCATTTCGAATAAATTATGTCGAAACCAAACTCCCAACTCGCCCCCACCATTGGGATTTTCTCGTTTAGTTTTTCGTTATATAGCTGTTGTTGCAATGGCACACTGAAAATAAAAATAGACCAAAACTAAATAGGAAAATATAAAAATAGGAAAGCTAGATAAAATTACAGTTTATGGTGTAAAAGTTGTATTTCTCTATTACAATATTTTTTTTTTTTTTTAATTTAAATTTTTAATTTATATTATTTGTTTGATATTTATTTTTGTATATAGTTCAAGTCATATAATATTTTATGTTTTACCATATTTTATTTCCATTAAAACGTTATTAATTTTATTTATTTTTGTTATCAAAAAACTGTCAACATTTTTTCAGCAGCAGCAAAATGTTCAAATATGGAAATAATGTAAACTGAATTAAATTATTGTATTTGTTGTATTTTTTTACTATTTTCACACTCGTACTGTATTTTATGACATACATAATACCCAAATGGCATAATAATAAATTATAAAGTGAAAATTAATAAAGTATTTCTCTTGGATGTGTCGAATAAATTTGGGGGTGGGCAGAAATGTTTTCCCAAATAATTTTTTTTTAAAATATTTTGTTTAATAAAATGACGAATAAAGAACGATGGTGTGGCTCAAAAATGTTATGAAAATTTGGGTTTACTCGTACGATAAGAAATAGTATTTAGAAATATTTTATTTCAATTGGTTTTATCAATGTATAAAACCATTCATTTAATGCATACCCCCAGACATTTATTGAAATAATAATTTCTGGCATCATTCCATAATACACAATAATCGAATTTTATCGTCAATCGAAAAATCAAGGCCAATTTTTTTAAAAATATGATATGAGCAGCAGTTCAAAGAAAACTATTTCTTCTGGGTTAAAAATTTACCGACCAAATGGTAAAATAGCTAAACCATTGGCATTTAAGACCCGTCATCCACGTTAGTTAAACTAAAAAAAACTCAAGAGTAAAATTTTATATAAAAGAAAAATGAGTTGCTTTGCTTTCCACGTGTTTGTGAATCATTTACAGGGATTAAATGGACAGCAAAAGATTTGTTTGTTTCTTTTTTCCTAGAACTATAAGTGTAAGATAATAAAATTGAAGCCCGCGGTTTTTGACGAGATGAAATATAACACAAAACTTGAGAAGCAAGCACGCATAAAATAAAAATAATTTTCTTGCACAGGGCTAAATTCCTCGCCTACGACAGAGACGGATACAGATATTTTAACATTGTTGTTGTTGTCAAATAAAACATGGCCGATAGTAAAACATGATATTGTCTAAGAGAAATAGAGGTTTATATAAATATAATTTCACTGAATCCAGGCCAAAATTAATTAAAATTGTCATTAATTTTGAATTTTATTTTCTTAAGATTAAACATTTTGTTTTTGTCACACATTATTGTTGTTGTTGTTCAAATAAACATGGCCGATAATAACACATGATATATAAACTTAAGGAGCACTAGAATTCAATATTTGATTTTGAAATTCGAAATTTAAATTGCCGATCGATTTGACTTTTAATTAAATTCGTCTAACAATTTGATTTTTCAAGCATTGTTGTTGTTGTCAAATAAAACATGGCCGATAGATACACATGATATTGTTATACGAGAATTAGAAGTCTATATAAATATAATTTCATTGAATTTGGACTAAAATTAATTAAAATTGTCATTAATATTGAATTTTATTTCCTTTGGATTAAACATTATGTTTTTGTCAAACAATGTTGTTGTTGTTGTCAAAATAAACATGGCCGATCATAACACATGATATATGAACCTAAGGAGCACTAGAATTCTATATTTGATTTCGAAATTAGGAACTTAAATTGCCGAGCGATATTGACTTTTAATTAAATCTGTCTACAAATGTGGTTTCCACAATATTGTTGTTGTTGTCAAGTAAAACATTGCGGATAGTTACACATGATATTGTTAAGAAAATAAGAGGTTTATGTAAATATAATTTATTGAATTCGGACTAAAATTAATTAAAAATATCTTTAGTATTGAATTTTATTTTCTTTAGATTAAACATTTTTTTTGTCACACATTATTGTTGTTGTTGTCAAAATAAACATGGCCGATAATAACGCATGATATATAAACCTAAGGGGCACTAGAATTCTATATTTCGATATTGACTTTTAATTAAATCTGTCTATAAATGCGGTTTCCACAACATTGTTGTTGTTGTCAAATAAAATATGACCGATAGTAACACATGATATTGTTAAGAAAATAAGAGGTCTATATAAATATGATTTCACTAAATTCGGCTGAAATTAGTTAAAAATATCTTTCGTATTTAATTTCATTTCCTTTAGATAAACATTTTTTTTGTCAAACAATGTTGTTGTTGTTGTCAAAATAAACATGGCCGATAATAACACATGATATGTGAACCTAAGGAGCACTAGAATTCTATATTTGATTTCGAAATTCGAAATTTAAATTGCCGATCGGTATTGACGTTTAATTAAATCCGTTTATAAATTTAATTTTTTAAAAATTGTTGTTGTTGTCAAGTAAAACATGGTCGGTAGTAACACATGATATTGTTATACGAGCATTAGAAGCCTATTTAAATATAATTTCATTGAATTTGGACTAAAATTAATTAAAATTGTCATTTATATTGAATTTCATTTCCTTTAGATTAAACATTTTGTTTTTGTCAAAATATGTTGTTGTTGTCAAAATAAATATGGCCGATAATAAAACATGATATATAAACCTAAGGAGCACTAGAATTCTATATTTAATTTCGAAATTTAAATTCCCGATTGATATTGACTTTTAATTAAATCTGTCTATAAATGTGATTTCCACAATATTGTTGTTGTTGTCAAGTAAAACATGGCGGATAGAAACACATGATATTGTTTAGAGTATAAGAGGTCTATATAAATATAATTTCACTGAATTCGGACTAAAGTTAGTTAAAAATATGTTTAGTATTGAATTTCCTTTTCTTTAGATTAAATATTTTTTTTGTCCAACATTATTGTTGTTGTTGTCAAAATAAACATGGCCGATAACAACACAATAAATATAAACTTAAGGAGTACTATAGAATTCTATATTTGATTTTGAAATTCGGAACTTAAATTGCCGATCGATTTGACTTTTAATTAAATTCGTCTATAAATTTGGTTTTTCAAACATTGTTGTTGTTGTTGTTAAGTAAAACATAGCCGATAGCAACACATGATATTGTTATACGAGAATTAGAAGTCAATATGCTCGCAAAAAAATAGCTTGTGCATTTACACTATAAACAATTTACTACCGCATCTCCTGCCATTGTACGATACTCGAAACAACAAAAACATTATTCACTTTCAATATTACACAAACTTCCTTATTTAATAAATTAAGTAACTGTTTATTAAAAACATTAAATTACTAATGCGATGAAAAATATTTAAAATATATTTTTCAAAATACATTCAGGAAATTAAAAATTGATTGATTGAATAGTTTTGTTGAGTAAAAGCATAAAAACGATTTCGCTTATTTATCGATTTTACCATTTTTGAAGTATATTTTGTTTAATAATTTTCTTAATAAATGTTTTTATAAAACCAGTGACTGGAAACTTTTGTTTTTTTTTTAATCGATTTAAAAAACAAACTAAAAATTATTAATTATTATTTATTAAAAATTAGCATATTTTTTGTTTATCTAAATAATTTCCGTCAGAATACTCCGTATATCCATTAAAACACAACGATATGCTCGTTTATATTCAAATAACATTTTTGTGTTATGTCATGATTTAATAGGAAAATAAAAATTAAATTAATTTAAAAATTTTTTTTTGACTATATTAATTTATTTTTATTATAAATTAATTTAAATAAACTTTTCGTATACGAGTATAGGGCTTGTTAATTTAATAATAAATAAACCTTTTTTTTTTATTTAAAATAGTTGAAAAGTTTTTCAATAGAAATAAATGGAAAATTAGTGTGTAATGGGAAATGGGGCTTTCTCTTTCTCTCTGTATTATGTACAATATATTTATTGTCATGATATTTTTATTTTCTTTGGTTAAAAATAACAATAAAAAATATTATTTTTATTATTTTTTATATATGTGTAGTTATATACACAATAAAATAAAAAAAAAGATAATTAAATAAAAGCTTTTAACAAACCAGAGCAAAAATAAAAATAACACAAAGGAAATGCTATTGAAAATTCTATATATAAAGCATAAATTGGTTAAGTGTTTTTTCTTTTATTTTTGGAAAATTAGATAAAAATTTATAAAAGTGTTTGTTGTTGTATGCATTATACGAGTAGTTTCAATTTTGTTTCAAACAGTGTCAGGCCACCCACTATCTTGCTGTCCAAATAATAAAAATTGTTTCTTTAATGTTGGTATTTTCAGAAATATGTGAACAGATCCCCTAAAATAATCTAAACGAAATCTTTATTTCGTTAGTTTTAAATTATTATAACTAAAATAATTAATATTTTTTTCAAGAATTGACCTTTTCTTTGCAAATCTTTACGTCACTTTTTCTTGAATCGAAAGCTTAAGTATTTTTACTAGATTAGCAGTTATAGCTTTTAACAAGGTTAACAACAATAAAGAGAGCGTCCCCTTTAAATTTAAAAAATTATATATAGGAATATGGTGCTCGATAAATAACCACGATTTAGTATCGGCTGGTTTTGTCAAAATTCAGAAAGTATATAGACTTCTAGTTCTCCCTAAATACTTCTTCAAATACAAATCCGCTGTAATTTTTTAATAAACAATTTCGACTCTGTTTTGTAGAAATTGCTGAACATTTACGCCTTACTGTGTCTCTTCCGGCATGTTTCTAATGAAAATGTTGAAATTAGAGTGATAATACGATTTCTGAATATTTTTCTGCTCCTTGTAAGTATATGCATTAACCCCTGCGAGTACCAGCACGCACAGCTAAATTATCTAACAAACAAAACAACATCGAACTCATTCATCTAGGAAATTTGGTTTGATTTTTTTTTCATTTTTTTTGTGGTTTGCTAACTATAAATCAACTATCCAGGTTCTTTTTTGTTTTAAGTTTGCGCTAATCATTATGTTTTTAAAAGCAACAAATTTGTCTTTCTTCGCTAGCACTAAAATATTAAACTGGTTCTTCCATAAAGAATGTTTTCACTATTTGATAATCTAATGCGATTTTCTGTCAATTTTTCGTTCATTTTAGTTCAGTAAACTATCAGTGTTCAACTCATGATTTTCCACATCCCTCTATTTTTACTTTTTACGCTATTTGCCGTAGGCACTTGGCGAAACACACTTATACTTAATAAACACATTTTTTATTAATCACTTGTTTTTGTTTCGCAGAATATTTTGAATATTTTTCAAAAAGATTAAAAAACACTCGATCGATTTTGACTTGTTAGGTCATCATCAGGAGTATCTACTGAATTGTATTAGTAAAAATTTTTTGTTATATAGTAGAAAAAAGCAAAATATAAATAAAATAAAAGAAGGAGGGGAAAAAAATAAGCAATAAAAATTAATCTACGGATCGCGCAGGTAGGCGATGAGTCATAGGTTGAGTAAAAAAATTCAAGGTATATTATTGCGTACGTGAGAATAGAAAAGGGCGGGGTCTGTAATTGGTGAGAACCGGATTTCTCTCTGTTCGTTAAGGATATTTAGGTTAAGAAATATTGATTTTCGAATTTCGTAAGATTCTAAGGTATCTAAACGTCTGCCTTTGGGTTGTATATGTAATATGTCTAAATTGTTCAAGCTAGCTGTATGATTTTCTGAAGTTAAATGGTTACGGAAAGTTGATTGATTGCAACCAGATAAATGTTCTTTAGCTCTAACTCCAAAATTGCGCCCAGTCTGACCAATATAGGAGAAACTACAATCATTGCAATTAATCCTATAAACGCCAGATTTGGAAAAGCGATCAACTCTAGGTTTATTATTAAAAAACATTTTCTTTATTGTGTTATTATTATAAAAAGCAAAACTAATATTGGTACAATTGGACACGATGTTGCTAATCAGTTGGCTCGTTTTTCCTATATACTCTAAGCGACGCCAATTTTCCCGCGTTGGACTGTCCGGTGGATAAATACCTGTTAGAGTTTTACGCTTTAGCTTTTTATTTAATAACTTTATATATATTATATTATAACTTTAATAATTTAATAATTTTTTATTACTCTATTTTTAAATGATTTTGTAATTTGTGGGTTAACTTTTCTGAAATGTAGTCTCCTAGTTTTCGGACAATTGGCTCTCAGATTAGGGTTTCCAGTCCCGGGTATCGGGTACCCAGTCCCGGGTATCGGGTATTTTTCTCATTATTCTACTACTCGAATACCCGGGTAATTTCTTCGGGTATTCAAGTACCATATATATACACAAAAAATATATAAAATCGTAATAAAAACGCACATTTTTCATTTTTATTATTTCAAGCACATCGTATAGTTTGTTTAACATTTTCATTTTGTTCAAATGATTTTGTTTTCTTACTATACATAGTACATATTTTGATATTCTGTTCTCTCTTGTCATACTCTCTCATAACGGCCTATTCTTTGTTTTTATTTAATAATAAACTAAAATAAATACAATTTTGTGTGCAGGAGATAGTGTTTGTGTTATTTTATTGAAATAATTTATACAAAATCCTTTAGTAATTATAAAAATCAATCAGGTAATGTTGACGTTTTTTTGTCCATACATTTACGCATTATATCTAAGTAGGTAATTATTATTTTTATTTTTCAGGATCAGAAATTAATACTTAGTACTTGGTTTTTTGTTATTATTTACTTATTAAGGAAGAAATTTTTATTAATTATATTAATAAAAAAAATTGTAATCCTCTCAAAATGAGTAAGACATCAAAAGTTTGGGAAAATTTTTCAAAATTAAATAATGAACAAGCTCAGTGTACTGTCAAAGGTTGTTGTGTTAAAATCAGTTGCAAGGGAGGAAACACAACTGCAATGAAAAATCATCTAGTCAAAAAACATGATATTAAATTTCAACAAGCTTTAGAAGATCCAGAGTCTGTGCAAGCCAAAAGAACTAAACTGGATACACCGTCAATATTCACATATGTACGCAGAGAATCCTTGAATGAAATTTTAGCAAAATGTGCAGCAAAAGATGGCTTTTCCTTTCTATCCATCACACAGTCTGAAGCTATCAAAGGTTTTGTTGCTTATCGAAATTATACAATGCCGAAAAGTATTACCACTGTCCAAAAACATGTCATGGAATTCTTTGAAGAAAAGAAACAAGAGGCCTACAAAATAATAACAAGCTTACTTGGAACTAACATGAAATTTAACATTACGGTCGATGAGTGGACAGACATTAATATGAGGAGATTCTTAAACATCACCCTTCACTCCGCGACTACTAAATTTGTTTTGGGTTTAGTTAAAATAAATGGGAGTTGCACATCGGAAGTACTTGAAAGTCTTGTAAGAAACCGTTTGCTAGAATATAGGAGTTCAACTGAATAAGGATGTAGTTGCTTCAACCCATGATGGTGCTAGCGTTATGGTTAAATACGGAAAGCTAATCGGAATAGTAAGTCAGCTATGCTACAATCATGCAATACATTTAGTAGTTGTAAAGGCAGTATATGAAAAGGTTACAGAAAGAGAAGAAATATTATATGAAGACGATGACATTGCAGATCAGGATGATGATGATAATGGAGGAGAGGTTGGCGTAGTAAATGAAAATTTCTACAACGATGGAAATTTGCTGTTCGAAGAAACATCGGAACATGAAGCCTTTTCACTAACTTCAAACATCAAGTCAGCTTTATATAAGATGCGACAAAAAATAAGATTTTTTAAGAAATCAGCAGTTCGAAGCGACATTTTATCAAAGTATGTAGTGCAACAAGAGGGAAAAAACCTTAAACTTATTTTGGACTGCAAAACCCGCTGGAATACACTCATTTTTGCAGTTAATCGATTTTTAAAATTAATTAACTGTATTAACTCAGCATTAAGTGAATTGGGTTCGGAAAAATTTGCTGATGAGGACATTCACGTTTTAAAGGAAGTTTCTTTAGTATTGGAACCTTTAATGGTTGCAGTTGAAGAACTGAGTAAAGAAAATGCCAATCTTATAACTGCTGAGGGGACCCTTATATATGTATTCAAAAAACTAAAAGAAATGAATACGCCCCTTTCACAGGATATAATGGAACATCTACAAGTTGAAGTTGAGGTACGACGACAGAAAGACTTAATAACGTTATAATTATTTTTACATCATGGTAGACATCCTAAAAATACCGATTTTTTTAGTTACTCATCAAAAACAGCAATAAAACTACTAGCTAAACAATTAATAAATAGACTAAATCCAGATCAAATTCAGAACGAAATATCGAAATCGGATAGCTCCAGCTCCTCTAATGACACGGACCGCGATTGTGAAAAAACAGCCTACGATGAGTTACAGAAGTCCATTAATTCATTTACATCAACTAAATTCACCAAATTTACAGCTTCGAGTGCAAATATTGAAAAGGATTTCAAATTCGTCGAATTGAATAGAGGAATGCGTAGTGAAGTATTGGAAAATTTATACCAAGCGCTTCTAACAATAAACCCTACCTCAACGGCATGCGAACGGGTATTTTCAGTTGCCGGGAATATTATAACAAAACTCCGTAGTTGTTTATCTGAAGACACCCTTAATGGACTGGTATTTTTAAAATATTATTTTATAAACAAAAAATAAGTAATTAATTAACACATTTTAAAATTTTGTTCCTATACAAACTTAAAGTTTCAATAACTTATTTGAATATTTTATAATTTGCAATGAATAATGAATTTTAGCATGATTGAGTTCTTTCTTTTTATATTATTTAATAAATGAATTATGTATTTATTTGTCTTTTTTTCGGGTTACCCGGGTTACCCGGGTAGTTCAAGTAATAACTACCCGATACCCGGGTATTTATTTTTCGGGTATTTTGGAAACTCTATCTCAGATAGCCTTTGCGTTTTTTTCTTTCGTATCAAATACTTTGTTAGTTTTATCATCGAACGCTCTAGGAACTTTTATGAGAAATTTTCACAACCCCTTCGTAGTTTTTTTTATTCAAGAATATAGACATATACGGACGAGAATATACACATATAGCTTAAAGCTGCGTTTTGAAAATTTTATAATGTAGTTTTTCGAAAGTCGCATATCGACGAAAATTAAGATCCATAATATCTTCTAGATAAAATTGACTTTCTGAAGTGCTGTTTTGTTTTTATTGAATTTACTTGAAACGACATCGCAAAAGATAAATATCATAGTTTTTCCTGCGTGGAGTTAAAGTTATTTGTGCGAGGATAATTGCGAATTACAGGCGATATTGCGATTGACTATTCTACAAATATTCCACCGACAATCTGCGACCTTTCTGGGATAATACTGGCATAGAAGATGGATCGGCCCATCAGTTGTGCACTGTGACAAGGGGTTTTAGTTGTATTCGTTTCAATCCCTGTTGCATCCTGCTCCTATCGGGCTTTGAATCCGGTACGATCCGATTCAAACGCCAAAGCCGTTTGGCCGGTAGCTGTTCAGTTTCGACATTTTGTAATTACATATTGATCCCCAGAAACTTCAAGGAGACGAAATATTAATGACATTACCATCTTCTGAAAATAATGAATGTACTCTACGATTGGATACCTGTGTTTGATATCTCGATCCACACGATCTCGAACCTACAAAGCTGGCGATGATTTAATTTTTTTTTGGTACATTCGAAAAACGAAAATAGATATAAAACGATTCAATTGCAGATAAACACAGAGTTGGTGAAAAACCATCAGATTATTCCTGCTCATTTGTAAGAATTTTTATTGTGGTGGCAGGGTGGTTAAACGGTCACTACAGACATGTTAATGAATTTAGTAATCATATAAACTACCTTTATGAAAATTGATTTTTAAAAAATTCTGGAAATTCTTAATATGACCCCCCTTGGGGTCTACTATGTATTGAAAATGTTTTTTTTCGATTTTCCAAACTTTGAGCAATTTAAACGTAAATTCCGAATTAAAGTGTTGTCAACCAAATGCTTTTTATTACTTTGCATTTCGATTTTATGAATAAATTTTTTAAAATTTTATCGGAATGCATCTTTGTTAAATTAGTTCGGAAAATTAAATAGAACGCAAAACAAGATTATATAACAATTATAATAAAGCTGAATGCTAATATTAATTTAAATAAAATTTTTATGTTTTGTAAAATTATGAAATTAAATCAATTAAAATCATTAAATCAGATCATGTAGCTTCAAAATATTCTTTTTTGATTTTTAGCATATTTAAAATATTATTATTTTTTATTATTTAAAAAATTTTAATTTTTGTAAGTTACTTTTGCTTAAATTCAATTAAAATGTTTTGACACTTTCAAATTTGTTTTAGACCCCATCTCACGAAGAAAAAACTAAAATTTCATTACAATTTGGAAAAGTTTACTTAGTGGAATCGAAAAATCCATTTTTTTTTTCGTTTTATCTTGCTGGTCCGAATATTTAGTGGATCTCTTGGTTTCCGTTTAACTTATATAAACTTAATAAAATAAGATTTATAGAAATTAAATTTCATTTTACTTATTCAAATAAAACATATAAATTAAACATTTCATCTTAATTTAAGGTTAAATGTTTTGCCAATTAAATTTATAGTTTGCGAAAAGTGCTGTTTTTTATTGTACAACAATTTTTTGACCTGCCTTCTTGTAATTGTCTAATGAGTTAAAAATCTATCAGCTAGGTATATGACTTACCATGTTTAAACTAATTTACTAATACACTTACATATAAATATGTTCCCTTCCAATTTATTCACGATTCGAATAGTATTTGAAGGAAAGAAAGCTTACCTGAAATGGAAAATAAAAAATAATAACTAAATAATTTTAATATTTAAAAATTGCTTAACTAATTCTTTAACCTCTGAGCAACACAAATCTTAAATACAGCACAAACGATTTCTATAGCAAAAAAAAGAACTTGAGGAAAGCAAATTTTTTAATCAAATATCGTCACTTCCTCTTACGAAGTTGAACAAGAACCACTCTTGCTAAAAAATTATTTATTTTTAGTATCTTATTTTCAAAAATTGCAGTTACAAGATTTTTTTTTATTTTAATTTTTTTTATTTTTTTTATTATGTTTTTTTATTTTATTTTTTTAATAAATTTATATTTTAAACTAAATAATTTGAAATCATACATGTATCACAGAATAGATTTCTTGGAATAAATAAATAAATAGATAAGAGATTGACTTCAAACTGGAACATCGACATGAAAACCGTGGCGGCATTGCACTCAAAGAGTTGATTGAGTGCAATCCAGTCATCTTTGTTATTGAAAATGATTTGGTAGCTAGATCCAAAACGGTACAAAAACAGAATGTGAATCTTTAACCAATTTTAAAGATACTGGGGTCAGGTACGTATCTTGGTTATGTAATCAATCACAATCTTTTATTTAAAACAGACCAAAGGACTCAAACAGAGGTGATACGAAATTATCACAATCAAGGACATTTTGGAGTCTGATTGTTGGGGTGCCTCTAACTGAAATCTTAAACATTTTCTCTTTCTGAAATTTGTAAATTAATTTAGATTTTCTATATACCTAGGCCATCATTTTTATTGTACTCGTCTGTTTTCTAAATTGTGGAAGTGTATTGATCAAGTAAAATACAGGGTGGCGCACGAATCGTGCTACAAAAACAAAACGTAATAACTATTTTTCTGTGTGACTAATCTGTTTTTTATTTTTTTTATTTTGCAGATTATTATTTAAATTTACTAAAATGGATGCTTGGAATACCGAAACGAGGATTTGGATAGTGCAGCGCTACCATGCTTTGCAGTCCATCATTTCCGTCCAGAGGGAATTTAGGCGGGAGTTTGGCGGCACTCCCCCGAGTAGATGGACCATTATGAGGTTGGTACGCATGTTTGCTGAATCTGGAAGCATCGCACGTAGACCGTACAATCGAGATCCCTATGTTCGGGTCGAAGCCACAATCGCAGCTGTAGCATCATCAATTCAGGCAAATCCAAGTGTTTCGACTCGAGAGTTATCGGCGCAAATTGGAGTTAGCAGACGGTCATTACAACGGATAATTCATGATGACTTAAACTTGTTTCCGTACAAAATCCAAATTACAAGCAAATTAAAACCTCTGGATTTGCCTATTCGCCTGGAATTTTGCCGGAAAATTATTGAAATGGCCGAAGAAGACAACAACTTCATAAATTGCTTGTTTATGTCTGATGAGGCCCATTTTGATCTAAACGGCAATGTAAACAAGCAAAATTGCCGTATATGGAGTGAAACTAATCCAGAAATACTCAGTGCGCAATGAATAATTCAATGAATAATTCCCTTCAGTGCGCAATGAATAATTTTCTGATCAGGTGTCGCACATGCGTGAATGAGCATGGAGGTCATTTACGGTCTATCATTTTCAAAACTAATTAGTTAAATAAAAATAAAATTGAATTATCTATACAATAAAAAAAAATAAAGCCGATTAGTCACACAGAAAAAAAGTTATTACGTTTTGTTTTTGTAGCACGATTCGTGCGCCACCCTGTATTATGAGTGCACGCCAAGTTGAAGTCTGTGCTTGTTATGTGGAGAACTGATCCATTAGATATTGTGGGTGGTGGTTTATGGTAAAATAATAAATCCAGATGCAGATTCTATAGTTAAACACCGGTCAAACAACAATCTATCCCTCGTCTGGAATTGTATGTGGAGCATTACTACTAAACAGACTAACAATGAAGGAACAATGAACACAATGACTTAACAATGAAGGAAACCCTAAAACTTGAAGTTGATAAAACCACGGCCTGGACTGACTCCACAATCGCGCTCGATTGGTTATCTGCTCAACCCACGAAATGGAATATTTTTGTACGAAATAGAACTGGCCAATTCTCAATAATATCAGTAAATCGCAATGGAGACATATTGATTCTGAACATAACACCGGCTGACTGTACCTTCAGAGGGATTGATCCTGAAAAGTTACAAAATTTTACCCTGTGGTGGAATGGTCTGAATTGCTTAATGAACCGTGAAGATTGGCCAAAATCGGCACAAATCAAGTGATTCGCCCAAACACAGCAGAGGAAATGCGTATCTAATCATAGAACAATGGCTTCAACTTTGTAGCACCTCATCAAAAGGTTTTGACAAAAGTGATAAACGAATTCGTTTTGTCATCTTTTGGTCACGATTGGTCACTAGTTTTTATCGTTTGGTCACTTACGATTAAATGGTAAATAAATAATGGAAAATTAAAAAAAAAAATTCCCGGGTAGCACCTCATTGCAAACAAATTATACCGTTTTTATCAAATTTGTAATCATTAGGTTAGGATTGGTCACCACTTTTTGGCGTTTGGTCATCAATGTGTAAGTTATTGGGAAAAAACAAAATCAAAATTGTTGTAATTCAATAAAATCAGGTTCGTCGCTTATTTGGGAATTTCATTTTACAAAATTAATAAAAAATCCAATTGGAATATACCATTTAGTCAAAAATATTTATTTTTTCAAAGAATCGTATCTAAAGTGAAAGACATATGATATATTCAATTCAAACTCCATAATTCATTGAGAATTGGTCACTAGTTTTTTTCATTTGGTCATCCCTACATAACGATTTATTGCAAAAATTCTTGAAACACTCATAATTTCCACACGATTTCAAGTGTTCAGGGCTGGAAGCTTGACCAATACTAATTAAAACCGGGCGCTTGAAATCGCGTGGATATTAAGAGTTTTTCAAGAATTTTCGCAATAAATCGTTATGTAGGGATGACCAAACGAAAAAAACAAATGACTTATCCTCAACGATAGTTGAGCAACAGATTCCGATCGGTGGATTTATAAAATTATTAGTATTGGTGAAGCTTCCAGCCCGAACACTTGAAATCGTGAGGAAATTATGAGTTTTCTAAAAATTTTCGCAATAAATCGTTATGCAAGGATGCCAAACGAAAAAGAACTAGTGACCAATCCTCAACGACAGTTGACCAACAGATTTCGATCTTTGGATTTTTAAAAATATTAGTATTGGTCAAGCTTCCAGCCCGAACAATTGAAATCGTGTGGAAATCATGAGTTTTTCAAGAATTTTCGCAATAAATTATTATGTTGGGATGACCAAACGAAAAAAACTAGTGACCAATCCTCAATGCCAGTCGACCAACCGACTCCGTTCATTGGATTTAAAAAATTATTAATATTGGTCAAGCTTCCAGCCCCGAACGCTTGAAATCGTGTGGAAATTATGAGTTTTTAAAGAATTTTTGCAATAAATTGTTATGTAGTTACATATGACCAAATGAAAAAAAACTAGTGACCAATTCTCAATGAAATATGAAGTTTGAATTGAATATATCATATGTCTTCCACTTTAGATACAATTCTTTGAAAAAAGAAATATTTTTATCTAAATTATATATTCCAATTGGATTTTTTATTAATTGTATAAAATGAAATTCCCAAATAAGCGACGAACCTGATTGTATTGAATTACTAAAATTTTGATTTTGTTTTCTCGCAATAAAATCTAACCCATTGATGACCAAACGCCAAAATGTGGTGACCAATCCTGACCTAACGATTACCTAACGAAATTTGATAAAAACGGTATAATTTTCTTGCAATGAGGTGCTACCCGGAATTTTTTTTTTTAATTTTTCATTATTTATTTACCGTTTAATTGTATGTGACCAAACGATAACAACTGGTGACCAATCGTGACCAAACAAATTCGTTCATAAATTTTTTTAAAACCTTTTGATGAGATGATGATAAGCAATGAAATATCCAGCTTCAGCAAATTGATAAAAATTTTGGTATACACATTCCGCTATATTAACCTTAAATTGAAGCAAGTTTCTAAAATTTCAGTCTCACCATGTCTTTCTGGTCTGGAGTTAAAACATCCTCAGCTCCTCTTCTTCAAGACACAATCAAAGCACTTTGACCCAGAAATAAGATTAATAATGTCAAAAAAGATGAAACATTCAAATATACTGACAACCAAGGACGACCTAACCGAGTCGATTGTAAGGGAATATCATTTACGATATCTACATGCAGGATTTACTCCCATGATTGCAACATTGCGTCAAACATATTGGATTGTCAAAAATATTTGAAGATAGATGAAGCAAATGATGGGTGTCCTTTCAAACCCAAGGTTTGAATTAGTGAGACCATTCCACACTCTGTTGGAGTAGATTACGGCGGTCCACTCTATACGCGTTTGACCAGAGGAAAAGGGCTGCAAACAGGGCAGCAAACTTCTACGGTTCATTGCTCGAAAAGAAGTATGGAAGGAAATATAAAGCAACTGATTAACTATTTCGATTCGTAAAACAAAATATTAATGTCGTTTCTAAACTTTTATAGGCAGATAAGATTTTATTTAAATTTTTCTACACAGATCAGATTTTATTTAAATTTATTAACTCAAAAGTTGCAGAATATTTCATTAAATTAGATTCGAAAATTTAGGATCATCTGGTATATTACATTAAACCACATTACACCTCTACCTCCGTCAGACTTGCCCCAAATTACGCCTGAGTTTACCTATGGTTATGAACTATCTAGTAAACATAGTAGGATCGATTGGAAAGTTGCAAACTTGCATACAGAACAGCTTATTAGTTTAGTTTCGAAAATTTCTAAATTTATTGCAATTTACATGTCATCGGATTTAAACCAATTTGGTAAAATTGTATATAGGTCCTGATCAATTTTGCTGTATTCTGATTATTTGGAGGTGATAGTAGAACTAGGTATATGGTAGTAATATATCTACCGGCAATAAAATACTGTTTCGGTTGGGAAAGCAAATTCACTATCTGCATTACCATCTTTCGGCTGAAAACATCCGGCTAACTTTTACAGTATTAAATTTACCCTACGAAGTGAGCATGAGTGACATGGTTGAAAGATTATTAGATATTTCTTGTCTTGATCTTTATTAGTTTTCTTTTAATATAAAAAAATTTGAATGATCAAAATATATGATATCATATTATTTTTAATTTTAAAGTTAATTATCCTTTTGATAATTTTTTTCCAACTAGAATTTATATAAATTTTGGTATACTCAAAGCATGCTTTATAACTTCTCATACGGAAGAGATCAAAAAAATAAAAGAACGAAATCCAGGAAAAGCGCCAGAATTGGTCTTAATAACAGGAAAAGTCTTAAACCAGCTTCCCAGAAATCGGCATTAAAAATTGACAACCCAGAGTAACGAAGCTTTCAGAATTAATTATGTAGCAAATGTATGGAAATTTGTGGAATAGAATATGATGCTCAAGCCAGCAAAGTAACGTCTCTTCCGCCAATATTGCTACCACCTATTATGTAAAAAATATTTCAAACACTCTTATTAAATCGAATGAAATGTCTCTGTCAAAGAAAAGAAATCTCTAACCCATTCTAGATTTCAAGAGTTCATAAGATAACGGACATCATAGAAAAATAACATGAAGTAAAAAGGATCTGCTCTGCAGTTATCCTAGACATGGTTTAGGCTAGGAAAGTTTTACCACCACAATTTTGTCTCCTTCTTGCATCATATATTTCAGTCAGACACTTTTTTGAACTACTCCCAAACACTCACAAATTAAAGAGGCGGAAGATGGACCGATGACCCTGTTATCATACCAATGGTCAATAATTATAAATTGAATCTGAATCTAGAAAGTAGTCGCCCAAGCACAAAACTTGATAATCTTCATTATATTTTTTCTGCTACAATTTTCATTATAATGGTAACCAATTTAAATATCAGAAAACTTTCAACCTTTCCTTGGTTTCAGTTTTCCTCTAAATCAAGTGCAGAAGAATTTACGAGTCTATTACCATAATGTGGAATATATTTGTTTCCTACTTTTTCATCATTCTTTAGTATAAACATTTTACAGTTCACCGTGGTGCATGCAAAGCAACAAACAAAAAATCAAAATTGCATACATAATGCATACTGTAATAATATGTGTTCTGGCTATAAGATACACCCGTAAACCAAATACAGAATATTAATCAAGTCTTAAAAATTCACACAAATATGAACATAATTTTAATATTTTCCGGTTTATTTTCGCCAGCACCACCTCCTAAAAGTTAGTTTTATTGTTTTCTAAAGCAGAAAAAATTACAGGAAGTAGCTTGCATATAAATTATTTTTTGTGTTATCACAGAAAAAAAAGTGTCAGAGGTGTACCACATACAGCTCTTATATGCATGTATCACTATAGTGATATGATAATAATGAAATAATTTATATTTTGTGACTTGCAGATGCTTTTAATGTATATACTAAACTCGTACCTGCAGTCAAGACAATCTTCCTTTCTAATAATACAAAGATTATCATTATTGTGTTTGTCTTCCTATATGTTATATAAGTTATAGTCGGATACGTATAATGCGAATATATGATAGCAAATAGTAGAGAGCTTTATATATCATAATAATAGTCATAATAATCATAATAAAAACTAACGAGAATAGGATTGTGATTTGAATAAAATTTCATACATGACTTTTTTACTGCTGTAATATCGTAAAACGAATACGATGTCTGTAAATTTACTATTATCTCTTGATACCTTAAAAACAAAACGAGATACACACACAATCCCGAGCACATAGAACTTTTTTATATTTTTGTATATCGGTGAACGGAACAAAACACAAAACCAAAATTACATAAGCTTTTCATATTCTAATTCTATAATAATTAGATTTTCAATTCTATCATGTTGTTGTGTAAATTTATCGAGTATATATGTGAATGCTAACTAGCGTATGACTTAACATGTTATATAACAATTTAAATAGGAAAATCACAATGGAATTAGAAAGGATTTGGATTAGCATAAATTACGTATCCTGTATACATAGCACAGAGATCGTAATTTCTGTTAAATTCCATCAACCATAAAAAAACACCTTTACCTGTATGGTACCTCTAATAATATTCGGCACCGGTAATAAATTCAGAAAATCTAAGAATAGCAAAATGTATATAAATAAATACATAGTGTGTCGAATGAAGTATATATCAATCTAATTTAAGATGCTTTGACATTAAAGACTCATTTTCCTTTTATGTAGTGAAAATGATTTACTCCCAATGATAAGACGTAATGATAAAGTTTTTTTTTTATTGAAATTTAATGTAAATTTGATGAAAACGTAAAAGGAAAGAATTGTGCAAAAAAATTGATTTTCCTATCAATAAATTATTTTTCCTATTAAGATATTTATATACGTAATCGGAGTTGTAATAAGCAAGAGTAGAAAAGCCAAAATGGGATAAATCTTGTATAACAGAAAAATAAGAAAACTGATTATCACGACGAAAATGAAAATGTTTTTCTTCTTTTTAAATATATAAATTATGTATTATGTATTTACCATTGATACGTATGTCTTCTTGTCGTCTGTATCAACGTTGTATATATAGCGACATTATAAGGGGATTGAATGAGATAAGCTTTTTTATATTCATAATAATTTTAAGATTTAGAGACATTTATACGTTTTATCAATAAATAATAATGGTGTCCTTGATTCTCTCAAGGTTTTGTGTTTATATTTTCATTTTGGGTTTATTGATTTATTTATTTAGTCTATAAAATATATGCGAAATATGTAATGATATAATTTACTTTGTATGAGAGTACTTTGATACACTAAAGATTAACTTGAAAATTATTTTAAAATTGAGCAATACCGGAAGACGATTTTCAATGTTATCCAAAACTAGACTCCGTAAATTTATAATATACACATTAACAAAAAATATAGCTGGCTGCACGAAAAAGTTGGAACTACAAACAAGCATTGCTCCTTAACCAAATCTCCAGGTTGATTTTCTGTTTGAAATAACGAATAATAAAAATTTATAGTTTTTGCAGATTTTTCATCGCAAGATTATATCCCAGAACAAAATTCATGAAACCTGATAAAAAAATTACAAAAGTCAGAAATTTACCTGTAATTGCTGTCGATAATCTCAAACAAAACGTTTCCTACAGGTTTTGAAAGCTTTGCACATAGAAATTTTTTGAACAATTTTGCGAAAAGTTTATTCGCCGCTTTTCTTTGTGGAAAGTTTCTGACCTAATCTAGTTGTCTCACAGTAAGTTATCTTTTTCTGAAATTATACTTAACTTCGTCCTGCTCGGTCACACGTTTATGATTTTTTGGATATTTTCATATAATGCTGTCTGGGGTTTGTTGTCAATTTGTAAATCATTTCCAGATATTCTGTAATTTTCTTCGAGAATTTTCTACCTAAAGCCATGAATTTAAGAGTTTTGACCGAACTTATAATATCATTACACAAAGCATTAGTTTACTGCACATTGATTTTTTGTCCTACTCACTCTATAATCAGATTTATTGTAAACGTTCAAAGAAGTCAACAATGCACGACTCACTCTCAGGCATTCACTCGGGGCAAATATTTTGATGTAAAAAGGTAGATTATCCCATATTTTTCGAAGAAATTGTCTAAGATTATTGAGATCAATTTTTTTTCATAGTCCTCCAATAATTGACACGCATCTGCAGTGGTGGCTTGTCGAATCTGTTGTTTGGCAACAAATTTATTTAAATGAGCAACAATCGTATACTCGTATATCTCTTTCGCGTGTGTGGATATGTACCAAAAAAAATCTACTTGCATTTTTTTATGTGGCTAAGTAAACTTTGCTAAGTTTGCTTTTTTCTAAATGTCCTGTTTTTGAAGGACAATGATTTGATTCTGCTAAAACATTTCGCAGTTCTTCTGGGACAACCAATTTCCAAGAAGGAATGTCTGAGAAGTTAGTGTTAGATAGTTGGTTGTCATGTTATTTTATGATAAATTTTGTTTTGTCAATGTCACATATTTCGTTTTACTGTTTACTCCTTTTCTGTACTGTTTCTAAAGGAAATATAGTTGAAAGCAATTTTGGCCAATAATCCATGTTAAAAAAAAATCTAGGCAAAAATTTAAATAAAAAGCAACAATGCCAACCCGTCCGTATTGGTTGAAAATTTGATTTTTAAGTTTATTTTATTCTTTACCGCTTGTTGTAAATACTTTGAATCATTGCATCAATGCAAAAATTGAAATTGTTTTCATTGAAGCTGTACTTCCGGTGCATAGATTTCTATCAAATTTCATGTAATAGTGTCTTTTAAAAAAAGCATTGTAAAAAATCACATATAACGATGAATAAAATGAAAAATAATAAAGCCTTCCTTAAGTACTTACTTACTGAAAGTAAATCGTTCGTTTGGCACATTCAATATATATTACAATACAAATTTAAGTACAAAACGATTTTATTTGATATCTTATCTTAAATTATTTAACGGTATACTTTCAAATGCTGTACATTCCGCTAAAACTTTAATATTTACTTTGCGTTTTAAACAGTCAAATTATTACAAGCACGAAGTGAATATTACTTTTCATATGAAAAAACTTAATAAGCGAAATAATCACAAACACGAAATGTATATGTAAAAATAATTTATTTATTCATTTAATTAAAATATGTACACAAGAAAATAAACTACAATTATTACATGCAGGAAGTAAACCTTCCAAAACAACTGTAACATCACCGGGTGAATGCTTAAGTGCCCTATATAAACCAAAGAATGAATTTTACAGGAGATGATTTTTAATATTTAAACTAAAATTATTCCTATTAATAATGCAAATCAGGCAGGTTTCTTTAGATTATGATAATCTTTCATTAGTTTACTTTCATGAGAATCAATCAAAAAAACAAAATTTGTTAAATTTTAACTGAAAGTTAAATTTAAAAAAATTGCACTAAAGGATATACGACACTCACCATATGTTTCGAAAAGTAGAATTTTTTTGTCCTTTTTTTTAAATTTTATATGGGTATAGGACAATATTTAGAAGTTAAACTTTAAAAAGTTTAAAAGAAAAAATTAAATGTAATCGTTGATTATTAAAAACTACAGTTAACAAGTTTATTTATTTCATATAATAAAATATAAAGTTTATTTAAATTTTTATTCACAGCTTACATACTTTCAGTGGTAGAAATATAAAAATTTAATTCACAGCCACTTTTAGTGGGAAAATCATTAAAGTGTATATTGCTAATGCGCAATCATAACAATAATTATAACTATTTCAATTTTAATCCAGCTTTATAAAATTGTACATTCTCATTGGACATATATTCAAACATAGAAATGATATTTTTAGTATTTTCCTTTGACATCACTAGCGAATTCTTACAAGTGATTATTTTTGAAAAAAAAAATTATTTATATTACTGGGATTTCTCGCACTGCCTCTTAAGGTGGTGACTTCCAGAAATTCTTCCAACTCTTCGTAATTAGTTCAATATTTGACATTAAATATATCGCTTTTGCTGTATAGTATCTCGGTAGCTAAGGTATATTTCAGCTTGCTAACATTCAATTTCAAACTTGCGGTATTATAATTCCGAAAATAATTCGACGTACATTGCAAAATTTTGAATTAAACTTTATTGTAATCCATTGATTTTACACTCCTAATCAAAGAAACAGGCCTGAAGTACTGAATATTTTGAAGATGGCGTTTGACATCGCTGTAAACAGCATCTAATTCTTGAATTCTGGAATGCCCCAGAACGAAATAACGATGAGAAATTGATCCTACATTATAATTTTTAAGAAAATTCAGTAATGCAAGCAAAGTAACTCTGTTTCTATTTTGTGCCACGCACGCAAGGATCAGAATATCAAATTATGTTTTTCACATTTGGATTGTCAACTATAAAATTTTTTAATATCTTTACAAGTGCACTAGCGATATTAATGCAATACCTGCCTGTTTTTATTTCATACCAAATTGCGCAAAAGGTTATTCCATTTAGATTACAAAGTTAAGTAAGATTGTAGTTACTAAATTTTATTTTGTAATAAAAATTCGTTGCGCTTCTTCGTGGTGTCATTTTCTAACAGTTAAAATAGATAAGGGGAGTAGTATTTTAAACAAACCAAACAAAATTGAGTAAAAAAAAAACAAATAGCACGTAAAAAATTAGAACAATTGGAAGAGGAAATCCGAAAGATGTTGTTTTTCTTTCACACAAATAGGCATAAAATGGTTTGTAGAACACTTAAGCAGCAAAAAATTACTTTTAAATATTTTGTTCAAGAACTGCCTTAACACTTACAAAATATTGTTATAGGCCATTTAAGCAGAAATGAAATTTTAATAATAACAAATTTGCAGTCTGCAGGATAGAGTTTTTAAAAATTATCTTCAAAACTAAACGAGATAGGACAATTATGATCTCGAATACGGAAAAAGCTGAGCCGTTAATCTTTTACTACATTAAACTCTCATTTTTGCAAAAAGTGGTAGGTAGGACACTTAAGCATTCAGCCGGCGATATGTTTCACAAAATTTTAAATTGATTTTTAAATCTATGAAAGTCAAAGTATAAGTATTCAAGTATACACTGTAAATTGCATGTAATCTCAATATTCATTTTTTGTATTATATCAACAAATTATTATAAGCACGAAGTGACTATTATTGTTCATTTTCGCAAAATTTTGTAAAATAATCACATTCAAGAATAATAAATGGAATACAATGTTACTTTGTTATTTATTACAATATTTACACAATTAAAATCAGATTATAATATTACATGCGGGAAGTAAATCTTTCATTTTCACAATAAGTATGAATTACAGTATACATTTTAGTACAAAATGCATGTATTTGAGATATAATTTTAAATTAATCAACGGAACACTTTAAATTGCTGCACATATATATCACTAATATTCATTTTGCGTATTAAACAAACAATCTTTACAAGCACGAAGTAAATATTAATGTTGATATAGCAAATTGTTTGTAAAATAATCACAAACAAAAAGAATGCATATGAAGAAAATAGTTGTGTTCATTTAATTAAAATATTTACACAAATCAAATTATATTACAATTATTATATGCAGGAAGTAAATCCTCTCAAAATAACGGTAGTACAAATTTTACAAATAAATTTTAAATACGAAATTGATTGATTTGATATTTAATTAAATCCATATTATAATAAATTACACTGAACATTTCAAATAGTTTCAATATTTATTTTGCGCCTGTAATCATCAAACTTTTACAAGCACGAAGTGAATATTATTGTTCCTGTTTGCAAAATTTGATAAAACAATCAAGTTAAAGAAACACGAAATTTATAAAGTCTTCTTCCTTTGTTATTTGTTACAACATTTACACAAATACAATTACATTATTACAATTATATGTAGGAAGTAAATCATTCATTTGTCGCAGTCAATGTATATTACAGAATAAATTAAAAGACAAAATGCATTAATAAGAAATATTAATTTAAATAACCCATCGGATTACTTTAAAATGCTGCAAAATAGTTGTAACCTGGGTATTTATTTGCGTACTAAACAAACAAATTATTACACGCACGAAGTAAATATTAATGTTCCTTTTTGCAAAATTTTATAAAATAATCATTTTTAAGAAGAATAAATGTAATAAAGTCTTACTTTGTTATTTATTACAACATTTACACAAATAAAATTCGATTACTATTATTACATGCAAGAAGTAAATCTTTTATTTGTCATAGTCAACGTGTATTACTAAATAAAGTAAAAGGCAAAAAGCATTTATAAGAAATATTAATTTAAATAAACCATCGATATACTTTAAAATGCTGCACAATAGTTGTAATCTGAATATTTATTTTGCGTATTAAACAAACAAATTATTACAAGCACGAAGTGAATGTTAATGTTCCTTGTTGCAAAATTTTATAAAATAATCACATTAAAGAAGAATAAATGTAATAAAGTCTTACTTTATGTTATTTATAACAATGTTTAGACAAATCAAATTAGATTATTATTATTACATGCAGGAAGTAAATCTTTCATTTGTCACAGTAAATGTGTTTTATAGAATAAGTTGAAAGGCCAAATGTATTAAGAAATATTTTAATAATAATTTTTATTTTTATCTTAACCTTTATCCTTCCCTCGGGTCTTTTCAAATATAAATCGGGCAAATAAAAATAATACAAATGTGTGGCTTTTCGACTTTGTGTGAAATGCCCTATGAATCCTAAAAACGAAAATTTGAAAAATTATAATTAACCGTTAGACGGCTATAAAAATAGTAACACTCATTGTCCTTGGGTCTAAAATGACCCATAGTTTATTTTAGTACTAAATTTGTTGTTTTACGCATCTTGTGCGCGAAATATTCTGTTTTATATATTTTATAAAACAGAAAATGTATATATAAGTACTTGGTGGATTCTTGTTCTGAGACATCTAATTATTTGGAGTTAGCCGTTGAGTATGATAGTGAGGATGATACGGATATTGAAATTTAAACCAAATCGTTATTTTCAAAAGACAATAAAATCGAATGATCTTCAGAACCGTTTCCTCAGAGTGGAAGAGCGTTATTATCGAATGTATTACAACTAACACCACGAATTACAAAATTCGCCAAAGCTCGCATTTTGGATGAATTATCTTCGTTTCAATTACTAATGGCGAATAATATTATGGAAATAGTAATAGTAAATACTAATTTAGAAGGGCAACGTGAATATAAAGAAGAGTGGAAAGATTTGAATGAAATTGAGTTTGATGCATATATTGGGGTTCTTATATTGGCAGGAGTCGACAAATCTAATAACGAAGCAGTTACTAAATTGTTGCATGAGTCGACATATTTTTCGGGCAACAATATCTCTAAAAATATTTACGGTAATTTCTCGAGTTATACGATTCGACGACCGAAGCACACGTAAACTGGCACCAATCAGAAATTTATGGGGTAAGTGAGTCGAAATATTAACAACCCTGTACAATCCTTGCAAAAATGTAACGATTGATGAACAGCTTGTTGCGTTTTGGGAAAGATGCCCTTTTCGGCAATATATGCCAAACAAGCCTGCTAAATACGGCATTAAATTTTGGGTGTTATGTGACAGTAAAAATACGTATGTGTGGAACATCCAAAATTACACAGGGAAGTAACATGGTGCGGCGCCTGAACAATACAAGGGATTACGTGTGGTTCTAGCTTTATCCTCAAGAGAACTAAAAGGAAGAAATGTGACGTTTGATAACTATTTGACGTCTCATCAACTAGGCTAGATGCTGGTTAATAAATATGACAATGATCGGTAACATTCGCAAGAATAAAACACCAATTCCTCCAATACTCCTAGATGTAAAAGGGAGACCGGTCTACTTTTCAACGTTTCCTTTTACTCGGGACACAACATTGATTACGTATGTTCCAAAAAAAATAAGTGTGTTATACTGCAGAGCACATTCCAGAAAAGCAAGGAAGTGGCCAATGATATAGAAAAAAGACTTATCATAATATTGGATTATAATAAAAAAAAGGAGGAGTAGACACGGTTGACAAAAAAATTGCAGCTTAGACAAGCAAAAGAAAAACCAATAGATGGTCAGTTGTTGTATTCGCAAACATAATCGACATATCCGTAATCAATGCGTTCGTTCTATTTACAGATGTCTGCCCAACATGGAATGTAAAAAAAAAAAATCATAGAAGACGACTTTTTATCGAGTATATAGCAGATAGTTTGGTGAAACCTCATTAAACCTCAAGCATCCACAGATTATTCAACTGCAAGCACATTAAAAGAGGCCACCGCTAATCAAAAAGGGGTCCGCTGTAAATTCTGCGAAAAATTAGATAACAAGCATACATTAAAATGAAATGTCAGATATGTCTAAAATTTATATATAAATCTGAAGCTAATGCCATTTGTTAATACAAATTAATACATTTGCAATGTATGAAATAAACCGTCTTTAACAAGTTTTAAAAATTATTAAAGAAATCATATAAACATATTTCTGTTCTTTTAAATTAATAAATATAACTTAAAATAAAAATAAAAACCACGTTTATTTTCGAAATACGGTTTAAAATGACAATGGGTCATTTTTGACCCGAGGGAGTTGAGTGTTATTTTTTTTTTGAGGGAAGGATGAAGGTTAAACACATATCATTAATATCTTATAATAATAATCATAAAAGTGTAAACGACTACTAGGGGATTTAATGTCCTTTAAAAGTTCGTCATTCACACTTATGTATGGTACAAAATAAATACAGCATATAGTGTCATAGTGACTAAAACTACATTACACATATTAAACAATAAAATTGAAATACATAACAATATAATTAGATTTAATTAATTAATAATGAATGCTACTTTACATCACAAATAATCTTTAACTGATGATAGCAGATGAGATTTTATCATTCGTTTAAACATAAAAATATTTACAGCGTTCTTAATATTTTCAGGTAATTTAATGTAAATATATGGCCCAATAAATGTTAATGATTTTCTGACACATTCCGTTTTAATTTGGCGGCACTTCAACTGGCAAGAACCTCTGGTTGAATAGCCATGTCCTAGAAATTCGAATTGTACAGTCAAAAGAAATGATGGGATGTGCAGACACTTAAACAGGTAGATCGACACTTACATCTCATAAATTGCTTTAACTGGAAGAATGCCTACAGCAACAGTTCGATAGAGCTCCACAGTAGGAAACAGGTGTGGCAGTTTATACATTGCTTTACAGCACCTATTTTGTAAAATCTGCAATTTATTCAGTTTTTCTTTAACAACTGAGGCAATGTATAAATGAGAAATAAATTTTTATTAACACATACATGTACTGGAACAAAATCAGCCAATTTTCTAATCAAGCAAATAAAAGGGCAAACTTTAATACAAATAGAATTACTATGGTCATCCCACGTCATATGCTTGTCGAATGACACTAAGGTACTTGAATTTCTCTACTCGCTATAGGGTGCAATTTGCTACTTGAAGTGGTGGTAAATTAATGTGTCGTAGGCGTGGGGAGTGAAAAATTATATATTTCGTTTTGTAAAAATTTACTGATA
Organism: Nephrotoma flavescens; assembly: GCA_932526605.1. NCBI lineage: Eukaryota > Metazoa > Arthropoda > Insecta > Diptera > Tipulidae > Nephrotoma > Nephrotoma flavescens. The sequence continues at coordinate 37,491,842 of OW052222.1, read as the reverse complement.
TTTTGTTCAAATGCAGAAAATCTAAAAGTGAAATAATATCATCCTTCGTTTGTGACATTGCCACCTGACAATCCCTGGATTCATAGAAGAGGGCCGTATCGTCAGCGAATATTCTAAAATCACCCGTGAGCGGTAAATTGGCCATATCATATACGTAGATCAAGAATAACAAAGGACCAAGGACACTCCCTTGAGGAACACCTAAGGTAGAGCTTTTTACGCCATTTAAAATCACAAACTGCTTTCGGTTACTAAAGTAGCTTTCTAAAAGTTTGTGTGATAGGCCACGGAAGCCAAACATTTGTAATTTCTGAAGAAATAAACTGTGATCTATACAATCAAAAGCTTTACGAAGATCAAGAAATAAGTATGATATACAATTAAGCCAGTCAAAATTACGATAGAACCTTGTCGAAACCCATACTGACGGGAATAGAAAAAATTAGATTTATTTAGAAAATCGATTATCCGGTTTGCAATAATTTTTTCTAAAGTTTTGTCAAATACCGACAAAACTGAAATTGGACGATAATTATTAACCATTTTGGAATTTACACATTTAAATAATGGCGTCACTTTAGCAATTTTAAGACAATTGGGATAAACACCGGTTTCCAGAACAACATTAAATAGATGAGCTAGTAATTGCGAAAAAATTGGCGAATAATTCTTCAGACTCACATTCCGAATGTTATCGTAACCACCACCCTTTGTATTACTGAGAGTTGAAATTAAATCCGATATTTTGCTGCATGAAGTGGGCGAAAAGAAACATGAATTAATACTAGGCACCATAGTGTGAAATTTATTTAAATCATCTGAGTCTGGGCTATAACTACTTGGTGATACAGACGAATCATCAAAGTTAACAAAACTGCGATTAAATATGTTAACAATAGCAATAAGATCATGATACTCAACATCGTTACAAATAACGGAGTGGATCATATTATTAGAGTTATTTTCCATGAAATGATTTAACTGTTTCTAGATTTCTTATTGGCTCAAATTATTAAATAAACTGTTAAAATGAAGCTTCTTTGCAAAATATGTTCCGTTTTTAGTCTCCCTATTTAGCAAATCTAATTCATGTTTCAGTGTTTAATTAGTACTGTTCCTTTTAAAACGTTTCAATTTGCGGTTTTTAAGTTTAATTAAATTCCAGAGATTAAGAATCATCCAAGGACAAACACTTGCATTTTTTTTTATTAATTCAAAAAAAAATTAATTAAATAAATTAAATAAATAAATAAATTAATTAATTAAATTAAATAGTTGTAATCTTAATATTTATTTGCGTATTAATTAAACAAACTATTACAAGCACGAAGTAAATATTATTGTTCCTTTTTGCAAAATTTTATAAAATAATCATTTTTAAGAAGAATAAATGTAATAAAGTCTTCTTACTTTGTTATTTATTACGATATTTACACAAATAAAATTGGATTATTATTTTTACATGCAGGAAGTACATCATTAATTTGTCATAGTAAATGTTTATTTTAGAATAAATTAAAAGACAAAATGCATTTATATGAAATATTAATTAAATAATTAATCTGTATACTTTAAAATGCTGCCCAATAATTGAAATCTGAATATTTATTTTGCGTATTCAAAAAACAAACAAACAATTACAAGCACGAAGTGAATTTTAATAGATCTTTTTGTAAAATTATACAAAATAATCACAGTTAAGAAGAATAAATGTAATAAAGTATCACTTTGTTATTTATTACAATATTTACACAAATAAAATTAGATTATTATTATTACATGCAGGAAGTAAATCCTTAATTTGTCACAGTAAATGTGTATTACAAAATAAAATAATATACAAAATGCATTTATAAGAAAGATTTATTTAAATAACCCGTCGATATACTTTAAAATACTCCACAATAGCTGTAATTTGAATATTTATCGTACATATTAAGCAAACAAATTATTACAAGCACAAAGTAATCACATTTCAGGGGAATATATCTAAACAGTTACTTTTGGGAAATAGCTATGTAATTTGGAATTACCCAGTATTACCATGTAATATGTGATGTAAGCGTTGAAACAAAACCATGCACAAAAACAAGATTCTACAATCTCTACGAATTTTCTAAGAATTCTACTTATTGCCGAAATTGTACCTATATGTAGGCAATTCTGAAACATGAATAGGCGCACAACACTGGTAACTAATAGTTCGCTATTTTCGTGAACCGCATCATCTTTTCTTACCACATAATCGTGTTTTATTTTGATTTGTTTGCCGGTAGCGTGATCTACAAGTAAAACGGGAGTTCTTGTCTTCAGTTACACTGAAAAAAATTATTTTGAACTTAAGCTAGTTCAACTTGTTTTAGTTATTATAACCCAGACTTTGCTTACTTTAGGTAAAATGACCATGGTTTATTTTACTTATGCATGTTTCATAATACAAAAATGGCTAAGTTAATTTCAATTTATATCAATAATGCTTTATTTTCTTTCACACTGAACTTGTTTGTATGTCAATTCAAACTAAGCATTTATATGATAACTTCGGAATAGTTAAAGAAAGAATAGTTAGTATGGACAATAGTTAAACTAAACCATGTAAAAGTAAAATCAACTGAACTTGGTAGTCAATTCAATTTATTTGCTTGGTTTAATCTGAACATAGGCAAATTCATCTCATAACAGTTTGATCTTGCAAATATATCATCTAACCTAAGTATTTGGTTAAAAACTAATAATTTAACAATGTAGTAGTTAAATTAAACCATATTTGTTTCATATGAAATAACATAGCAATAGTTTAAACTATGGACATTTAAACGGTGATAATGGATAAAATTCGCTAAATCGATATGTTCTTGTGTTATACTATAGGTATGAAGCAGATTTGAATTTTTGCAGTTTGGTCGGTGTAACCTGACAACTGACGAGTAGACTAACTTTTAGATGCAACCAAACTGCCAAGAAAGAACTTGAGGAGGTCCTCATTATTTTTTAAGGGTTCGAAATACCTGAAGGTTAATTTAACTGAGTAACTAAAGTAAAATAATTAACCTGCTCAAAATATGTTGATATACGCTGAAAGTTAATATAACCTAGTGAAAGTTTAAAGCTTCGGTTTAAATTAACCTACGTGCTTAGTTATATTAATTGTATTTTTGTTGTTTAAACTAAACTGTGTGTTGGCTCAAAATTTCGTTAAAATTAACCTTCATGGTTGGTTATACGTAAAGTTGTAATTATTGGTCAAGTTAAACTTAATAATAGTTGTGTCAACATATGCTGTAGGTCAACATACCCTAGCGGATGGTTTAAATTGTTGTTTAAATTAACCGACGTGTTAAGTTGAAGTAACGTTTTGCTTAGTTATATTGACTAAAGCAAATAGGTATAATTGGCATTGGTTGTTATTTGAAAATGAACAATTCATTTTAGTATTATGAAACAAGCGCTTAGTTGGCTGAAAAACAATCCACATGTTCGTTTAAAATAACCAATGTTTTTGTTTATATTTACCTAGAATTGTTTTTCAGTGTACCTGAAGACAAGAACTCCCGTTTTACTTGTAGATCACCCGGTCAACTTCTTTGAAGATAGTACGATGACATTTATAAACTAAAAATGGTATTTATAAATTGACAGACACGCGTCTTCTTTATTAGTGATAACCGACACAAAAAACAAAAGGTTTTGATTGGTATATGGCGCATATATAAAATAAAAATAATTATTTGCTGAGCTTTCGATGTCAATTCGACATCATTATCAAAGCTAATGAAATTTTATTAAACAAAATTTATCCGTTACAAAATATACAGAGCCTATACAGTAAATTTTATATAAATACAACATGAATAGAAGGTATATTTAAAAATTATATAAAATATGATTTGAATTTATAAAATAAAATAAAAAATACAAATATTTAAAATAAATTTAGAATTTAAAAAAAAAACGATAAGGGAGACAAAAATAAATTAGACAAAATAATCATAAACATTTCCGATATAAGCATGCATAATCATTATTAATGTTTATAGAATTAGTACTAGATTTAATGTAAAGCATTTCCAAAATTGACCTCTTTCTAAAATTTCGTTCTTTATCAAGAATCTTGACATTATCTAAATTAATTATATGACTAGTATTTTTCAGATGTGTTGAAAGTGCACTCATACTTTGTTCGTCATCGTTCTTTACGCCGTTTTTATGTTGATATACACGTTTTTCTAAAAATTGTTTGGTTTGACCAATGTAAACCACATTACAATCACATTTAATTTGATAAACTAAATTTGACTGTTTTTTAACGGTATTGGATCTTTGAGTTTCGAAAAAATGGAATATTTTAAACTAATTGATGAGTTACCAACAATTTCGAAATTGAAATTTTTACAGAAATTTTTATTTTTTCATACAAATGTTTAATATATGGAATAGATAAATAATTTTGAACATCATTACTAAGCCGATTATTAGAATTACTAACAAAATGTTTTTGTTTCCAAAAACTTTTATTAATTAATTTTGCCGGATAATGGTTAGGTAAAAGATTTTCTATGAAAATTTTAAAATTTTTATTATGGAATTTTTTGTCTGAAAGTTTTAAGATTTTTTGGGCCAAAATATTTACTGTATTAATTTAATATGAAGTAGGAAGCCAAGAATGAAAATTTAGATATCTGCCAGACCAACTATTTTTATGATACCAATCGAAATAAATTTTGCCATCAGGTTCGTGAATCAAAATTTTGTTATTAACTTCCTTTTCTAAAGTAAATTTTATTCGACTATATATTTTATTAAAACTATCTAAAAATATATCAATTTTGTTTTCTGGTATAGCAGTAATAATATTATCCACATAACGATAATAAAATACAGGTTGAAAATCTAAAGCTAATCTCTATAAATTTTCTTGCCAAGATAGCTAAAATTGGACTTATTGGAGAACCCATTTTAGAGCCAGAAATTTGTTTATAATTAATATTATTAAAAGAAAATTCTGAATTATTTAAAACAATTCCTAAACCTTCAAGAAATTGAACTTTCGTTAATTTGGATTTTGCGTTCATTTTAATGTTTCTAAAATTTTTACTGATAATATCCAAAACTAACTGACTATCTACATTTGTGGGACTACACGTCTACACGTGGGACCATCTATAGAGCTCACGATAGGTCTATATGGTATATCCGGTTTATGGATCTTGGGCAAACCATATAATTTGGGTACAATAGGTGTATTACTTGTTAATTTTTTCTTTGTCAAAACATCAATATTACCTGCATTGTGCCACTTTTGTTACTAAAAAAGTTTTGTTTACTAGTAAAACATTCATTTTTCCAACATAATCACTGCGTGTTGTTACTACTGTCACATTGCCTTTATCTGCTCCTGTCACTAAAATGTTTGGATTATTACGTAAAAACGTTTTTGTTTGTTTTACGTATGACAAAATACGTTTTTCAATAGGTGTGAGACTCTGTGACGAAGAACTATTTTTAAAATTATTTAATATATTTATAAAACGATTACGAATTTCAGCACGGTCATTTTCCGGAAAACCAAAAATTGCACTTTCGACACTTCAAATAATTTTAAAGAATGGAATATAATTATTAATAGTAGGTGGACAAAATTTATTACCTAAACTTAAAATAAATTTTACGTTGCTTAGAAGATCAATATCCGAAAGGTTTACTAGCCATTTTTCACTAGTACTAACTGAACTATCATTTCATTAGCTTTGATAATGATGTGGAATTAACATCGAAAACTCAGCAAATAATTATTTTAATTTTATATATGTGCCATATACCAATAAAAACCTTATATTTACTATTATTAGCTCATAAATTATATTTTCCGACACCAAAAAGTTTTTTTGATGGAGCTCTGAAGCAAAATTTTTCACGGAACCACAATGGAATAGCCGCAGCTTACAACAAAACTTATATCGGATATCTAGGTAACCGCAAAGTGTTTTTTAATAAACAATATAAAATATTTTTGCACAAGAGAAGTACAAAAAAAAGTATAAATTTTGAATTACGTGTGGTTGTGCCATTAAAAAAAACAAGACTTTTGTCAAGTTTTGATTTCTAATCCATTAATAAATAAGGGATTTAAAAATAAAATAAATAATTAGAATTTGTTATTGTAAAAGTTAAAGTAAATAGAGTGAGTGTGCTATCTATTTTGGCAGATGGGTCTTGTAACGTTGGAGAGAGTGAGAAGCGTCGTTTTTTCGGTATTATTGTTTGTATTTGCAGCTTTCCCTTTCATGTTCAGCTTAAGCTGGCCCAACAGCTGCTGGATAATGATGCCAAAATAATTCTAATTACGCATATGTTTTACTTTGAATGAAGCGGGTGGATGCCAAACACTCTCGTTTTATTCAAGTCCATTAGATTACCGTATATAAGCAGATTACGTTCCTAGCTATATCGACGACATAAAATCACATTTCGTTCCAAATGTAATTCATTTCATTTAGTCCAACTGTTACAAAAATTTTCTAGAAAATTAATCACTGAAGTACAATGTACGATTGTATAAAAGTTGTCATAGGCAAAAAAGCGCACCATTCACACACAAGTGCAAACAAAAACGATTTTAGTTATACAATTAGCGTTTTTTTTTGCCAGTGTGTATACACATAGAGCGCAGCTATCCAGACCAGAACAAACAAAAATTTCGTTATATCAGGCGATTTTTTCGCCATTTCCATAAAAATTCAATTGGAAAATGTTGTATAATCTCTGATTCGAAAATTTGATTAAATTTACCATTTAAACCATTTTTTTTGTGTTATAGTACTAAAATACACAAAAAAACACTCGGAGTAAAAAAATGAAACTTTGATTTTTTTTATTATATACATATTATTAGAGCTTTTTATGTACATTTATATTGTAATGTAATTTTATGTTGTTTCTGTAATAAAAATTTACAAGTAATTAAACAATTTTTGTATAAATGTTTTTCTTGTTTTGAACGGTGGTGGCGGCGGTGGTGTTGGTGGTAGAGTATTGGTTTCAATGAATTTTTTTGCCAAGTTTGCAGGAACATAAAAATTATATTTCCATTAACCAATGTTATTTTGTGTGTTGCTGCTGCTGCTGCTGCTGGTTCGAATATTAGTGTTTTTATGTATGTATATAAGTACTATTATATACAAGTCGGGAATAAATGCAGAATAAAATTTTATTTTTCCCTCAAGTTTTTTCTCTTTTCGTGTGAAAATTTATGTTGTTGAAAAAATAAATAGAAATAAATTTTAACGAGCTTCGAAATCGTTGAAAGCTTATAACAACAACAGTAACACACTAAAAAAACGAATAACTGAATTGTAAATTGAAAGAGATTATCTGAATTTCTTAACTACACACATACTTACCTTTACACATACTCGTATATACGTAGAGGTAGGTTAATTGAGTTTACTTGACTTGGTAAAGATTTATAGTGAATTTGACAAAAATTCCTTTCTGGCATTATATATTTTATGTAGTATAGATATTGAAATAATGTGTTAAAGTGTGAATTTTTTTTTTCCTAACTAATATTTTCCAACCATTAATTTTATGTGTAACCATATAGAAAACAACATGTCTAAGCGTCAATGAATTAATAGCTTTATATATAATCATTACAAGGCATAAACTATAGAGAAGGTGTGGCCACCATAAAAAAAATATATATAATAGACTTCCCTGACCCTTCTGCCTTTGATTTATTATAGTGTCCTGCATTAAGTTTATAAATTAACGTAGAACTTTCTTTTGTTTTTTCTGTTTGTACTTTAGATTTGAGCTAAAGATTAAAAAAGCTCCCCTATTTAACTAGTTTTGTTTTGTATATATATATATATACCTACTCTAGACTCAAGTGCTATAAATATAATACATATAGTGTCCGATCGTTATTGTTCAACTTAACCTTTTTTAAATACTAAATCCTCTTTAGGATATTAACGTGTAGAAAATGTATATTTTTGGATGACTAAAACCACATTTTGATATGCGAAACAGTAAATAGTGTAACGCTAGAAAACCACACGAAAGTAAAATTTAATTTTTTAATAAATAAAAAAGTGTGGTGGGTGAGATTATGTATATGTGCAAAAAATGTTTTGTCTTTAAAAATCAGAAAACTTTCCAAAAATATTATAAAAGTGGTAAACTTTATAGTTATGATTGTGGTTTAACGAAAATATTATGTTTTGTTTGTGGTTTACATTGGTATGTTACATTAACATATACTTTATGTTCTATATATTTTATATTTTTTGTGGTGTGTTATCTAAACATATTGATAAAATATTATTGTTACATATGGACGAATTGTTTATACAGATGATACGCAAATTTCACTTACATGTGCAAAGTGTGAATTTAAAATAGTAAAATAGAAATGGTTTTTTATTGTTGTCACGTCTAAACTAGAAACACCTATAAATTTTCGTTGATAAATGTAGAAAATTTTAACATATCAATGTCAGTGATTAAAGTAAAGATTTTTTGTTCACAGTTCTACTATCTACTATCGCTGCCTCCGCGATGTTGCTATATATCTCATGGTTATATGGATTTGGTATTCCTTTTAAGCAAATTTAATTAGACCAAAGATAGGTGTGCTTTATTGACGATTGGAGGATCACGAGTAGCACGTAGCGGAAAAATTTGAAACTGAATGAGCTATGCCAATTTGACAATTCGAAAATACGCGTGATTTTTGCATAGACATAATACTATATACATAGACCAGTAATGTGCTTTTTCTCCGTATAAAATCGTCTATTTCATGCGTGGAAAGTTACGACGAGATGCATATATAAAACTCAATTTATATCTCTGTCTTTGATTTCTATATCATCCACAACTTAAAGCTTTTGTTTCTGGTTGTTTGTCTTTCAAAATAGAATTATTTGAAAATTTTATGTAATTCACGATGACATTTGTGTGTTGAATACAATTTGTGATCAAATTTATGTGTTTCTAATTTGTGTGTTATTAAAATAAATGTATCGGAAAAAAAAAATGTTTTTTGTGGATGATATGAATTATGCACAATAGATTCCACCAGTCTCGTACTAAAAACGTTTTCAATTATATATGTGATACCAAATGGCGCATTTTTCAGTATTTTAAATATTTTAATTATAAAATATGTATAATTATAGTTAAATGCGATTCTAGGGTTAATTAATTATGTTGATTACTGTTAAACAGTGAATCGTTCGGTTTTATGAATTATATGGAATGGTTGAATAGCTATTTCGAAATAATTTTATTGTATAAATTCGATTAGGTATTTTATGTAGGACTCATGAACCAGTTGTGGTTTAAAAAACTATTATACAATTCTTGAATGTTGGTAAACAAAATTCTTATTCTACAAGTAATTAACTTCATTCATATTCGTTATTGAAATTTCGTAATACAGTACTGATTATTTTTTGACTATCTCTTTATTTCTTTGAATTTACTCACTTGACATTTAGTTATTACTGGTCTATATAATATTATTAATGTGTGTGGATTTTTGTTATTATGAAATGGAATTGAAGGATAGCTAATTTACTTTTTATTTTTTCCGCTACCGTGCGGTTTTCCAACTTTTACAATCGTCAATAAAGTGTTTTTATAAATTATATTGAAAACAAATTCATTATCTGTTGGTGAAACTCTCAAATAAATAAAAAACAGCTGGTTTACTCAAAGATTATTTATTAAATGTTTGTAAACAAATGGATCTAAAGTTATCTGCGATATCAGCGGTATTATCATTATAATCGATTATAGTCAGCTGTACCTAAAATTAAAACCAAACAAGAAAATTGTTGTATATTTATTTAATTACCATTACTGTAATTTCCATATATTTAATTATAACTATTTATCTGAAACCACAAATAACATTTATTGTAATTAATATTATTATTGCTAAACTGAATTATTTTATATACTTACATTGTAATGCAATTACTATTAAGAATCTTACTTTAAAATCACTATAATACCAACTTGTCAAAAACAAAACTACATTATAAACAAATTGTCAAACTGTCTAACATTTAAGTAAAGCAAAAATTGTAATAGATTTGCGGTAGGAATCGGTTCAACATAACAAATAATGTAATATAGCCGGTATGTGCCATAAAGTAAGTAAATTTTTAATTTTAACCATTAAGCTCGCTCTTGCCATAAAATCGAAATTTTTTGGGTTTACTTAAAAGTTGGCATGTAGCTTAAACCAAAATTTTTATATACATTCGATTAAAAACTAGCGACAAGTTAACATTAAAATTATAAATATACAATGTGTTTCGTTTAATTAAAAAATAAATTAAAAACTTGGCTTTCTTTAGTAAAATACCGTAGTGTCCAATAGTGTGGCTTTTTCATTTCCTTTCTGATCATCCTAAAATTTAATTCATCAAGACATCAATTTCACTTCTTCATCTTGGATATTCATATTTACAACTGGAGAAATAATTCAACATTTTTCTTTGGAACATCATCATCATCTTTACAAACATTGTCCACGAATTTAATACAATTTACTCGTATATTAGTTTTATTTAGTTAAGTTTGGTGACTACAGTAAAAATAAATAAAATAATGAAAAATTAAATAAATAAAAATAAATAATGAGAAGTGCATTGTCTTCAAAATTATTTTGTTTTTTCTGAGTGTTAAATTACAAGTGAACATTTAAAAAAAAAATTTAAAAAAAACTTTAAGTGTAAAATGTGCAGAATATGAAAATGGGTTTATTTTCTCGAAGCAAAACAAAATAACAACGATTGCAATTCATCACAAATTTAAGTGTAACAAACTGCGCAAATCAGCTAGTGCCATCGACCTCTGGCATAAATAAAATTGTAGTGCAAAAGCAAAAAAGTCTAAGCGCTTCACAAACATTAAAAAGTGCTGCAACATCAAATATTGTGGTAGGTAACAATATTGTACCAAACGACATCGCTATAATGGATAAAAGCGTTACATAACCCTAACATCCAAACGAAAACGCAATTACAAGTCTCGAGTGCAATCTGCGACAAACTCAAAAACTCTAAAATTATAAGAGCATGAATAACAACTGGTAACCGTTTCAAACCCTGTTCGGAAATAAAAATATTAACGAAGAGGAAACTCAAAAAGCACCGTCCCAACAATTAGTAGCCGATTTTAAAACAGAAACAGGTGGAGAATTTTTCATTGTTCCATCTAAACAAGGCAATATTCGGAAACGAGAATTAAAGCCTTGCGTATGGAAGCGTATCGCAAAATTGTTGCCATCTTAGACGCAGCTAATAAATACTTTTACACAAAAAGATTGAGAATTCGAGAGGACTAACAGTCGTAATAAAAGGAATCGTGCCATCTGTATTGCCACAAGAGATACGTGAGCGACTCACTGCCAACGGCTTCAATATAAGTAGCGTTATCAACATTCTTAATTGTGAGCAAATCTCTCAACCGATGTTCAAAGTTGAACCTGTCTGTTGTTTAAAAGAGTGATCTACAGAAACATTTTTCTTAGAGGTGGTGCGGGTATTGTGCGAAATAAACCAAATAAACTTCAGAATGATCAGGGAATTTCCTACACGAATCAAGTAACAAATTTACGCAAATTGTGGAAACAACTATGGCACTTATGCTGCAAAACATGACTACTCTGATGCAACTGTTAACGAACAATCAAAATATAAGATGATTGAACTTAAACATATGGTTATAAAATCTGCGATATCCAGCACCCTAACAGGAAACTTCGTGGTATACAAGCTATTAGCATCTGCTTAGAAGAATAGTTTGATACATGCACCATATCCGCTGCTTGCTGTCCACCAAATATTCAATTAAAAAGTCCACCAAAACATTCAATTATAACATCACCGAAAGATAAGCAGCTCTGGCAATGTATGCGGACTTCCGTATAACAAAGAATATTGCTATAATTTAAGCTACGTCTGAGACATGCTACGAACTATTATCTGACCACTCCTCGGTTTTAATACCATTAAGCACACAAGTGTTAAATTCAGAATCAACTATTTTCTTAACGAACCGACACTATTGGTCTCAATTCAAATCTAGAATGGCAAGAGAGTGCTCGTTGAGCATCCCACTTAAAACGAAATCTGAAATAAAAACAATGATCAGCGAACATGTAAACCTTAAAAAGGTACTTAGGGTCATGATATTATTAGTGGTATAATATCTATAGAACTTATTTGCACTTTTTTCAATGCCGTAATGAAAACTGGCTGAATTTTACTGACTGAAATTTGGAAATTTTCACAGATCAAAATGATCTGTATCATGAAACAAGTGCAGAGGATAGTATTAGAAATCATACTCATTGGAACAAAAGAAACACTGCTCTGCAGCATTTTTAGAAATCGATAAAGTATGGCATGTAGGCTTTGTACATAAAATTAAGGCCCAGCTCCCATAAAACTATCATGCGATCATTAAAATTACCTGCTAAATCAGAAATTCTTGGTGACATATAATAGTACCTACATTTTTTCAAATTAAATACGCGCAGGGGTTCCACATGGTAGTGTACTGAGCCTAGTGTTTTATCTTATTTATACAGCGGACCTTAATACTTTAATCTTTGTAACAGTTGCAAATGAAAAAAAGTATTAGAAACAATAATTCGGTACTTTGATTAATATTAAGAGTTACAAAATAATTTTTATAAACCGTTTCAAATTTGCGAGCATTATTTGGTGAGTAAAACAAAAAAATTTAATTTTTAAGCTAATTCAAGGTAACAGTTTATTTTTTTTTTTTTAGTTTCCTAACACATACGAAATCTTGGCACATGAATATTAAAACTGGAGAAACACGAATGATTAGAATGGTTCAAACGCCATAAGTAACAATACCGATTAAAACTGTCGTTAGAAACACCACAAAAACAAATTCCCAAAATGCACACCCACTTTACGAGCCACCTGGTAACAAACCTACTTCAGATAATGAAGCAAAAATATCAATTAAAGAAATGGCTGCAGATGTTGAAAGACCCTTACTAGAAACAAGGAACATCAAAAAACCAGACAACTTAAAGGAAATTGTGGAAAAGCATAGAATTAATGAAGACATCAAACCGATTGAACATTTCTGAAAGAAAATGCGACCTCTTGCAAATTGTCGTAATGTAATACTCGGATTACTTGAAAGGAACAAAATATCATTTTTCAAAAAGTATTGGTCATTGAGATCCTACGATATTCGTGCTTCTTATGTTAGCTCTTTAAAAGAGGTAACTATAAAAAATGGACAAAAGTTTCAGAAGATCTACTGAAAAAAGATCGCAAATTTTCTAGCAAAATTTTTAATATTAAACCACAACAAAGTTACACGTCTCAGGGTAAATTTTTTGTCGATTATTTTCAACAAAAAGTTCCATCAGCCAGAACTAGTTTTCAAGGACCAACGAGGACAACATCAACAACAACAACCAAGCTAATTCCACAGGATAAAATTAATTCGATTGAAAATAATATAAACAGTTTTCCGGCATATGAATCTCATATCTAAATTTTGTTATTTGAACAAATTATACACAAAAAATAGAGACAATCCTGTTTTTAATTGTACATATGACGAGTTTTTAAAATTATGAATCTAAAGTTCAAAAAACCAAGTGTCGATGTTTGTAACAAGTGCGATACCCTCAACTGAAAAATCAAAACAGCATTATAGCCTAGACAGACTGCGGATTAGTTAAACTGGTTTAACAAAATTCAATCAAGCACCCTTTGGAAAAACTTGAATTTGCTAGTAGAATTTTGAATTTTTCGTAGTATGTCGATATGAATTGAATTTTATTTCCTAGAGTACTTGACCGAATTTTGTTAAACCAGTTTAACTAATCCGCAGTCTGTCTAGGCTATTAGGGTCAGAACAAACCTACCTGTTAGAGGAACAACGCGTTCACCAAGAACTCGCAGATTCCGCATATGAGGAAAAGCGAAATGACAAAGTTACCGCTGGATTGAATGAATCAGAGGGAATATTACATTTTACCTATGAACCTTCAAATTAACGGTACATGATTGTGTTACGAATGATGAGGTTAATCATATGTGGCAAGAGGGCATTGGAAATAGAGGATGAGATTGCTGCATGCCTTTTATATAAAAGCACTACCGTCATCAATGAACTCATTAACTTTCTACAGTGACTCGCGTCCCAGACATAAAAAATATTTTTTTTTTTAATAATAAAGAAGTGACAAAAAAATCATGATTTATTTAAATTCACATGGGTTTTTAGATCGGAACAGTTCACTTATTTACACTTGTTTCCGTTTCTAAATTAATTAAAAAGCACAACTCACATTTTGCCTAAAATCAAAGTTCCTACTATTGGCCACTTTTATTTGGGGAAACACGAATATTTTAAATACGTCCACTGAACAATTGCAGAAAAATACTTATTATCTTTTATATCTTCACCACAGACGGCGTGCACTAATTTAGCGACAAAAATGCGAGAAATAAAGAAAAACTATGCAATATCGGGTTATTATGGGACGTTGTTTGCATTTTAACATGAATTTTTCAGGAATTTTTGAAATTTGATCATACTCAATAGAACTTGGCCATTATTGAAGCACCAATTTTTGGTAAATACCAATTTTAAAAATAATTGGTTGATTATTGGCCAAGTTCCATTGAGTACGACCAAATTCCAAACATTTCTGAAAACTTCATGTAAAAATGCAAATAACCTCCCATAATGGCCCGAAATGGCCCAGTTTTTAATACAAATGTAGTTAAAAAACGGAGATTGGTTAGGGATTCTAACTTGAATTTTGAAAGATGTTTTTGGAAGGGAACGGTTCGCCATTAAAAAAAAATCCAACTAACCAAAATTCCAAAACCACAAATTATAAAAACAACAATATTACAAAAAATAATGTTAAAATTCAAAATTTCAATAGCGTAAATTCTCAAACTTAATTTTTTAAGAAGAAATTCCGATTTATAAAATTCCAGCATTTCATCAGTTCACAAAAATTATTATTTGATTAACTTAATTATTTTAATTAAATAATTTAATTTTTCTAACAAATTAGTACACATGTATTATGGTTTGTCACTGAAACGAATTTACAAAATTACAATATAATAAAATTCCAAAATAAATTCCACGGGCATAAAATGAAATTTATTTTAGAATTTTCTGTAGGAATTTCGAAATTTAGTATTTTGTATAGGCATCTCGTTTCTTAGGAACGGAACAGTAGGGCTGGATTTTGGCCTAAATAAGCTGGTATTCGAAAGCGATTTTGCATTCTAAACTGAAGTTTGATAGTTTGGTTTGTATAGCAGGATTGAAAATCCAATATCAACATATTAGCAAAAATTTGCGAGATTTTGAAAAGCGAAATTTTGATTTTGAGTTTTTAAGAGACGAAAAACGACCCCAACTCAGTATATATATTCTGAAGATGAATTATTACAATTGGCGGATTTCTCTCGATAATTTTTATTCCGCAGCGGTGCCCATGTTACTTTATTTAAGGACTTCAATCAATAGACGTAAACAAATTATAGTAGAACACGGTGTTCCTATGAAAATTTCATACAGGCTCGTTCCTATGAAAATTTCATACATAAGATTGAACTTATAAAAAATGTTAAAATTTTAACAAATTTAAGCCGACAAATTACTAAATTATAAGTTACTCGTTTATATGAAGTTTCGCCCATTACTTAAAACAAAATTTGTTCGAACCTCGGTTTGTAGTTTGTCAAAAGATAGATTAGAAAACTTTCTGAACTAAAAATTAATCTTGTGGGTCTCAGAATTCTCACAAATGCTTACTACTTTTTTCTATAACAAATTTTTTTCCAGCGGTTAATACTATTAACATCTGTTATTGTGCAAGTTTCGTTACATTTATAAATTTTATTTTAAAATATACTTTTATTTTAAAATAAATTGGTGTCAATTTAACATAATCACTTAAGTCGAAATAAGTGGTTATTTTGAACAATATTTTAACCGATAGTATTTTGAATTGTTCATCAAAATCCGACTACTACTTTCATCCGACTAAAGAACAAATACTTTTGTGGTTCCTCACACCTATAACAATGTGTTTGGTATTTATTGAAAACTATAGTTGAACATTTTTGATATTGTAAAGCATGAAATTAGTAATATTTAAAACAATATTTTTATTTGTAAAATCAGAAATAAATTTAGAACAAACACTTATCTTGAAATAACTTTTTATTTTCAATTTTATTTTGCGTTTGGTATTTACTTAAATCGAGTCGATTTAGTGCTTTTTCTAAATGGCAATAAAAACCAAAAATATTAAATTGTGACTACTTAGTTAATTTGATGAATAAGTGGTTTAATCAAATGTATGTTCAAAATTTTTGAATTAAGTGGTTTTGCTAAACGATTTATTGATATATTATGCGAAAGGGAGATTTTATTATATTTTTTTTAACGCACCTTCGCGCAAATGACTGCATTAGCATTCAAATTTTTGTTGATTTACATCCCATTCGCTGCCCACTAACACAATTGCGCGAGTACGGCAAAAGTATCATGTCAAAAATTTATTTTTGTATGTGTTTTCAACCAACTTACACATTGGTGTTTTCCTTTCAAACTTATTTCGTCCGAAAAAAAACACTATATCTATACATACCCCCCTCCTTCGGAGCCATTTTTTTTTGTTGTTGAAAAAGGGATATAGGAAAATGAATACTATAGCAGCAGTGTCACTCTTTCACTTTCATATTACTCACAAAAATTTTCTCCCACTATTTAACATTCGGTACGGTTTGAATAAGTAATTTAATTTAGTACCTCGCCGTGTTTAGTCGTAAACGAAAATATGGTAAAAATTTAGAAAGTGTGCGTCAATGTGTTAATAAGTTCAAAACTAAAGAAAAGGCGATTTACATAAATTTGTGACAAATATAAATTTTGAGTTCAGTGATTTGACCTAAACGACTTACTGTCAGAAAATAACTTATAGATTTTGCAGAATTTGATGATCGTGTGAAGAAGAAAAACCGAAATTTTGGGCAATCTTACAACTCCGGGGTAAAACCTATCAAGGGAGACTACAGAAAGAAATGTATAACGCGATTATCATTTGCAAACCGTACCGAAGTATTTAAAAAATGTTGGTCTTTTGGTAATTAAATTCAACGTGTGGTATTTGCTGCAGGGATGATAAATCAAAAAAGTTAACTCAAATATTAAAACAAAACGTGTTCCAAATAGCTCCACAAATAAAAAAAGTAGGAACTATACACATTCATATCACTTCAATATTGGAGGACTATCATTTACTATATGTTAAAAGTGCTTTCGATATAAGCTAGGTGAGACCAACAGTTTCATTGAAAAGAAAAGAAAAGTTACAGTCATCTGATACGAACTATTTGTGTAATGCTCGAGGTAAGGCTTACTTACACTGAGCTTTGTATTTATTATATTTTTTTTTTTTTAATTTATAAAAATATTTTTTTACGAATTATTTTCAAACAGGGACATAAAATTTAAAAAAACCTTAATTGGAATTTGCAATAAGTGCGAACTTTTCAAAGTAAAAGTCGAATCAGTAAAAACAGAGGATGAAACACAAGCTTTGAAAGCTGGACAACATACGCACCATGAATCGGGCTTAGGATACGCAGCTAAGAGAGCCGATAAATTACTTGGTGAATCTTCAAATTCAATTAAACTTTTATATTTTCATTTGCAATAATGCCTGTTACACGATTGTGTTAGTGGTCAGCAAATATGCTACATGTGGCATGAAGGAATTGGTGCTAGTGCAGGCAAAATAAAAACTCATTTGTATCACATTGTAGCTTTGTGAAAGAAGGAGACAGCTTTGGCGAAATGAAATAATCAAATTTTTACGACCGGAAGAAGAAAATATAAATCACCCTTGTGAAGTTAGCCCACAATTTCATCCCAGAAAAATAAAAAATATGCATCGGGTAACACTAAAACTGCAATGATATCCTAGCTCAGAATTTAATATAAAAATTTCGTTCACTTTTAGTCCTATTGCTCACGAAAATATTTAATTCGAGACCGTGTCGAATAAAATACTTCCTGTTGTTACTGGCCCCCATAAACCAAGCAATGCCACGTCGAATCCTTTTGGATATTATATGAACTCGATACCGACCGATACTCGATACTGACCCATACCATCATAGCTCTGATCAAACGTGCAAATTGGTCTGAAATTAAAACTAGAACTAAAAACTAACCGTGCAACCTTGTTTGGAATATAATACTTTTTGTTACTAGCCTGCGATATATCTAGACAGATCAGTATAACCTTTTTGATTCCCTTTTTATACTAAAGCTGATCTATACGATGATTTTGTAGCACAACAAATAGCTCTTCGTTATTATATTAAATCTCAGAAATATAATTTTTTCTTAATTTTTAATTTTGATTTTAATATTTAAAATTTGAAAAAAAATTCTTGGCTAGAATAAAATTCCAAGGTTAAACGAAATTTTTATATTAAATTCGGGGCTGGAATATCATTGCATTTTAATGATGTTATCCGATGAAAGTGTTTTACTTTTCTGGGATAAAATTGTGGACTAACTTCACATACATATGTAAATGGGAAAATTTTTAATTGGCACAAAGTTGCGCAAAAGCCATTTAAAATATTAAATGTTGGAAAGCGTAAATCAAGTTGCGATGAACATCTTAAAATTAATAAAACAAAATGACGGATCTTTTAACTCTACTTCCGTACGCGAAGAATTTCATGATTTTTAGATTGAATTAATTAATGTTGCGCACTTATCAAAATAATCATAAACCGCTTCACAAAATCAATTATCTCATAACTTTGAAAATTACCGGTGATCCGCGAGCATGTAGCAAGTACTTGAAGGTGCCAATAGACGCAGTTTAAAATCCCTGATACCACGGATCCAAAAATAGTTTAATGATGTCCCATAATTTTTTCACAAATTAATTTAAAATCTAAATTTTGTCCAATGGATAGCAGCTAAAAAATAGATAAGTGGTTTAGTTGAACTGCCACAGAATTATTTTACAACTTTGATAAACTATTAAATTTAAAACATGAAACACAATTTTTTTATATTTTTCGGCATATCCAAAAAATTTGTTACACTTCGTCTACAAATATATCATAAAAGACATTTAACATTAAGCTTTTATTGGTAAAGGCATTAGAAAATAAAATTCATTCTCTCGCCTTTATATTTTATATACCTATAATAAATATTAAATTCTGTGCATATAAATTATATATATATACGAGTATATACGAAGAGATATAGAACCATTAAAATTAAAACCAACAAGTAAAATAAAATAAAAATTTAAAACTCATATTTCTTTGATGGTAAAGTCAAAAATCCAGTGGCAAAAAAAATTCTTCTTGAAAATAAAAATAAATTAAAATATTTTCATTTCTAAATTAATATTATTTTTCTTATGAAAATATATATATAAATTTTATTTCAAAACTTTTTTGTTTTTAAATTAAAATTTTACTTTTAAACATATTTTTATGTTTTTGTGGGTTTAAGCTCTCGTCTATGTATATAGATGTGTACGTACATTTGTACGATTATTATATAGATGGAAAAGCACAAACATAAATATTTTTTGTACAAGTGTGAAAAGTAATAATTTATCAATTATATAAAAGCTCAATGGAAAATCCACTTAACATTAAAAAGCACCTGTATGGTATAAATTTCATGTTCGCAATGGGGAGTCCTGGCAATTAGGAGTGCAAAGACGATTCCATTTATAAATTGGTATTATGTATAAGTGTGTGCGGTTATTATTACAATCATAATAATGTGTGTGTGTGTTGTGTTTAAAGCAATCGGGAAATGTTATTTTCTTATTTTTCTTATTCTATACAACGTTTTTCTGAATATTGTGTGTTGAATGTTTTAATGTGGGTGGCACAGTAGATTCTCATTTTATGTTTAATAAGTATGCGGCTTTCCTTCGCAATATATAGCAACATAAGAAAATAGAGGAAGGAAAAGAATTGTTTTAAATAAAATTTATTTGAAAATTTATTTTTTTCGTTTTGTGGACAAGAGGTTATACAAATAAATTATTCAGTATTTGCTTTACATTAACATGTGTTTTTTTGACAGTTTAATGTAATTATTATTTAATATATTTTTTTTGCAACTATAAACAATAATTTATTATGTCATGGAAATAGTTTGTAACATGTTAATATTATTTATGTTATATGTCCTCGTATTTTTATTTCACAATTTCAAGAATATTAATATTGGCGACTTAACCGGAAAGTTGATTGCAAATTGTTCTGCAACTAATTAAAAAAGTGGAAAATTAGTTCACAATCCACTTCTCTATACATCAAAACAATATAATCGTTCTAATTAATTTTAAACGAGTCTATTAAAAATGTTAAAGGTCAATTGCAAAGCTCTATATACAATTACGTAAACGAAAACAACACAAAAAAAAATGCCAAAAAGTTAAAAATGTCTAACAATTTAATTTTAAAAATAAATAAATTAGTTAATTTCAAACAATTTTCGAGTAAAAGTTTCGTAGATTTTTGTTTTATAGTCATTGTGCTTTACTCTCTCCTTCTCAATTGTTAAAATAATTTATTTTGCAAAATCAATTACTTTAGTTCAGAGGAGCAATATATAAAGCATGTAGCAGCAGCAGTGGCAACAATAACAAACACTAAAAATTACAAAACTGATAACAGTTAACAATAGAGAAATGAAGAGGAAAATATAAAAAAAGCTTACCACACCATCATCTTACCATACCACCGATTTTTTCGTGCGCTTTTCCGATTTTATACGTAACTCCTTCTCATCCGCATTATATGCTATGTATATAGATACACAGGACGATGTTTGCAGCTTTTAATAGAATAATTTTGTTTTTGTTTTCCGTGTTCGATGTAGCAAAAAAAAAAGCTGCAGTGAACTTTAATTTGTTGTTGTACGTTGTTATATTTTTTTAACTTTAAAATCAGTTATAGTGGTGCGAGAGAATATAAGATGGGTTTGGTTTGGGTACGGTTGCTGCACAAACCACCATTCAATTTACTGTAAACCAATATTACTTTTAAGCTTTTTGGACATATAAAACAAAAATCGTGCTTTTGATTTATATAGAAATTGGTGTCTCGACAGAGATAAACTTGATATACAAACAAACACAACCTATGGAGAAAAACATTTTCAATATTGAAAATTAGCGATTGTGTTTATTTTTCAGATAAATGGTGATTTAAGGAAAATGGTTAGACAAATTATAACAGGAGACAGAAAATTGTTACATATACACATATATACCACAGAGGCTGTAGTGACCGAGGAACGGCAGTGATAACCGAACACCAAGAACCAAGCAAATTATGTTTTCTACACTGACGCGCGCCTGACGCCCTCTGTAAATATTTGAGTGATAAACTCGTGGTTCATGTTGGGGAAATTAATTTGGTCTCTGTTAAATTTGGAGTTGGTTCAGTCTACCATAAATTATTTAATAGTAAAATGCGTACTTAAAACCAACATGTTTATTCTTCATTGTTATTTAACGATTTTGACATTATTATTCTTACCAAAACCTGGTTGAAGGATGATTTTAAATCTGGAGAATATTTCCCACCATGTTATTCCGAGTTTCGTCATGATAGTGTCAATGTCGGCGGAGGAGTAAATATTGCGGTAAATAACGACAACAAATTTTGTATAATCAATCCTCTATTTATTTGGCTAGATAGAAGATGACTGTGGGACTAGGTAGGAGATGACTTTGTGGGCTCCACAGGAGATATCCTCTCCGGCTTTGTGATGAAGAGGTTCACGGATTATGGAGTGCGACAATTTAACGCTGCTTTCAATGGTTATAGGCGCATTTTGGACTTGGTTTATTCATCGTTAAATTTGATGTATCGTGTCCGGATTAACTATAACCAGCACATTCCACTTTTAAATAAATTTATTTTAATTTTAATTTAGTTGAGTTGAATCAACGAAATAAATGACTTAAGAAATGATTTTGGGGAAGCGGATCTCCCTTCGTTAAACAATTTTTTTTTTAAGAAAGTATTAATCATCCAATGGATTTAATGTCCTTCAGAAAACCTACACTGCAATGAACGGTGGGTCGGCACTGAGTTCTGCACTTAAGCAGAGGGTCTAAGTTGTTATTAACATCACCGATTGTATAATCGCTGAACGAAATTCATTTTACATCCTGCCTCTGGTAAGATTCGAACCCACTACCTCCCGGTTCAAGTAGCGAAATTTTTAACCACTTGTACGGTAATGTACTCAACTTTCGTACGGTGGTACGTAACTTTCGGAAAAATGTTAACTAGATAGTGTTAATTGATGGTCTGAACATTTAGCAGTTAGCTGCCGCGGACTTTTATAGAATTGGTAGGACTGGTTTCGAATTATTTGTTCCGATGAAAAGGGTATACGACCAACGAGTTTAAATCGGTCAGTCGTCGCTTAAAAAACATTGCATCTATACCTTTCAAGATGTCCAAGAATTCTGGGAGCGAAATTAACAAACGTAAACGTCACGAGATAAATAATTAAATTAATAAATGAAATAGGAAAAATTGATTTAGAAGCATTGGAAACTCTTCTTATACCGGAAAAAAGATTTTCTTGACGAAACTTTTTTTAACAAAGCAGGTCTCAAGCTCTAGAATTTCTCTTATGCCTTACAATCAATGAGTGCGCGGTTTTGAATCACCGTGGCTTTTTAAACTTAAACAATAATTTTCGTCTAACGAATCCATCCATGTTACCTGCTACCAAGACTGCTATTCGATCCTTTGTCATTTGTTCATCTATAAGTTTTTGTTCTTAAATTTAAGTCTTGTTTGAAATCAATCAAAAGAAGAGAGTAGTCTTATTCACATTAAAAATTTCAGTATCTGTGGATCCAGCATATGAAGTTGGCCAAACTTACTTTTTTCAATCTTCAGCGGGTGCGATTGGAGCCGTATTTGGTTCATATGATAATTGAGAAAACACTATTACATGCCGTTAAACGCAATTATTGACCAACTTATCGACAGATTTTGACTCCGAGGTAAATTATATACCACTCTAACAAAGCCTGATCAATATCGTCATTATTGTGAATCGGAGTGAAGTTTATGCCAAAATAACGAAATATACACTGTGTCCTTTAAGTACTTAGAATTGAAAAAACACTCAAATGTTGAACTTTCATAAAAATATCTGAAATTTTTCAATAAACACAAATATTTTTACACTATACGTTGCAAACATCTAAATTTTGTGGAAAGTTATGAGTGAATTGAAATCTCAGAGATTTCCGAGCATGTGGATAAATAAGGTTGGTTTTTAACATCGATTACTAGTTCAAAACCACTTCAAACGTATCTGGGCAATCCGTAGGGGCCGAGATAAAAAATTTCAAATGTTTAAGAATTTTCGTACTACACTCAATGATGTTCTGTCTTGAATAACAAAAATCTCAGAGATTTCGGAGCATGTGGATACATAAGATTGGTCTTTTACATTAATAACTAGTTCAGAACCACTTCAAACGAATCTGGGTAATCCGTAGGGGCCGAGATAAATAATTTCACATGTTTAAGAATTTTCATATTACACTCAATGACGTTCCGCCTCGAATATTAAAAATCTCAGAGATTTCCGAGCATGTGGATGAATGAGATTAGTTTCTAACATCAATTATTAGTTCAGAACCACTCCGGACGTATCTAGGCAATCCGTAAGGACCGAGATAAAAAATTTCAAAAGTTCAAGAATTTTCATATTTCACTCAATGACGTTCTGTCTCGAATAACAAAAATCTCAGAGATTTTCGAGCATGTGGATCAAAAAGATTGGTTTACTACATCAATTACTAGCTCAGAACCACTTCAAACGTATCTGGGCAATCCGTAGGGGCCGAGATAAATAATTTCACATGTTTAAGAATTTTCATATTACACCCAATGACGTTCCGCCTCGAATAACAAAAATCTCAGAGATTCCCTAGCATGAGGATAAATAAGATTGGTTTCTTACATCAATTACTAGTTCAGAACCACTTCAAACGTATCTGGGTAATCCGTAGGGGCCGAGATAAATAATTTCACATGTTTAAGAATTTTCATATTACACTCAATGACGTTCCGCCTCGAATATTAAAAATCTCAGAGATTTCCGAGCATGTAGATGAATGAGATTGGTTTCTTACATCAATTATTAGTTCAGAACCACTCCGGACGTATCTAGGCAATCCGTAAGGACCGAGATAAAAAATTTCAAAAGTTCAAGAATTGTCATATTTCACTCAATGACGTTCTGTCTCGAATAACAAAAATCTTAGAGATTTCCGAGCATGTGGATAAATAAGATTAGTTTCTTACATCAATTAGTAGTTCAGAACCACTTCGAACGTATCTGGGCAATCCGCAAGGGCCGAGATAAACAATTTCAAAAGTTTAAGAATTTTTATATTTCACTCAATGACATTCTGTCTCGAATAACAAAAATCTCAGAGATTTCCTAGCATGTGGATAAACAAGGTTGGTTTCTTACATCAATTACTAGTTCAGAACCACTTCGAACGTATCTGGGCAATTCGTAGGGGCCGAGATAAATAATTTCAAAAGTTTAAGAATTTTCGTATTACACTCAATGACGTTCCGCCTCGAATAACAAAAATCTCAGAGATTTCCGAGTATGTGGATAAATATGATTTGTTTCTTACATCAATTACTAGTTTAGAACAACTTTGATCATGTCTATGCAATCCGTAGGGGCGTTCAGAACAACTTCGAACATCTCTGTGCAACTCATAGTGTGTTTGTTGTAAAAAAATTCATTTTTTAAAGTTCACTCAAAACTTACCACAAAAATTTAGTGTTTACTACGTATAGTGTAAAAATATTTGTTTTTGTTAAAAAAAATTCACATATTATTATGAAAGTTCAATATTTGAGTGTTTTTTCAATTCTAAGTACTTATAGGACACAGTGTATATTTTGTTATTTTGGCATAAACTTCACTCCGATATTTGTGAAAGATTTTACTCAAAACTGAGTAGTAGAGTGTGCTACTTCAAACTCCGACGCCAGCTTAGTATTTGATTCTCCAGCTTATATATGCCAAATAATTGTCGGTTTTTCTTCAACTGTAGGGTACAGTCGGGAGGTACGGTATGCCTTTTTTGATATTGTAATAACTTAAAAAATATAAAAGCTTTTGGAATGAAACAAATAAATTCAAATTCTTTGTTAAAAATTAACTCTAAAAAATAAAACAAAAAGTAACAATAAGTAAAAGTTCAGTCATTAAAAATAAAAATATAAAACTATACATAAATACAATTTCACCCTCGGATATGGGTGATATGGTAGACCACCTGAGGGAATATGGTGCATTAATTTTGTTTAACATTTTTATTGCCACATTTGATGCAAGTATTGGCGAAAAATGTACATGAATCGTGCGATCACAGTGTACATATTATGCACTGAATCCAGTCGCCCTTTTTCAAAGTGCTGTTATAATCCTCTGCACATCCAACACAAAGATTCTCTTCAAAATCCTCCAAGCCATCCGATTCATCATTTAATGGAACAGCAATATTATCATCTTCAGATGAATAATCACGCACCACTATGTTTCGTTTCTTTTGAACCTTCTTGTTATTGTTAGATTTCGTCGATTTCTGCTTCATTGTTTTTGACTTTAGTTTATTTATGTAATCTACCGTATAGTCAATACACGAGCTTTTTGCTTCCTGACATTAATGGTTCTACCCTTGGATGTTGACGGTATTGGCGATATTATATTCAACATTTTTCCAGGGCTTATGTCACTGATATTCGTATTGTCTACCGTTTCCAAATCCTATTGATGTTGTTTCTGGGGAGTTATCGGCAACTGCAAAGATGGAATCTCTGTCGATGTGTGTTCAACAAAATTTCCAATTATAGGCACCAATTCGCTGATTGTTATTGTTCTCTCTAAAGATAGACTTAAATTTTGTGTTTCCACTATATGTGTTCCCTGCTCTTGTTGCTGTTGTTGAGTGGCTTCATTATCACGCATGTGAATGAACGCATAATCCAGAATTATTTCAGGATTAAACGGGAAAATACCAGTTGCTGAAAATTCTGAGATGCCATGGCTTGGTGTTGCAGTTTTGTTCCACGAGGTTGCTGATAATTGGCCAAATTACAAACGAGAAATTTTTCTTTTTAGATTGTTTTTAATGGATAAATTGCTTGCCGCGTAAGAATGGGATTTAAATGATTTAAAAAACGACCGCAACATGTCGGTTACTACAATGTGAAGAATGAACGTCTAATATAATTAACACTTTTCCTTATGGTTTTCTTGGAAGAAACTGCGCCAAGTGTAAAAAATTTCAGAATTAACATAAGCAGATTTAACTCCCATGTATACCACTGAACCTGGAGGCATGCCATTTTTAAACTCTTTTTTCTTGTTTTTACCTTCAAAAACGCATGCTGGAGGCAAAAAATTTCCCTCTGCATTACAGCAAGCAATAACAGAAATTGTTTCCCGTTTTTCAGCAGATGTTATTGCTGGTATGTTTTTGGACCCTCTTTCTGATATTACATATTCAGGCTCATTAAGCTGACATCCGATCTCATTCATATTATAAATATGTCCTGGTTTAGCGATTAAATAATGTTCGATTAAAGTTTTTTCCAATAAACTAAAATATTCTGAAACTTCCCGATGATTCATTCTTTCAGCACGATTTTGTGAAACTCCTTCGGATTTTCTTATAGACAACCCCGGATGACGCTTCATGAATAGTGTAAAGAAGCTATGCTTTACCAGCCTTTCTCTCTTCCAAATTAAAATTATGTGCTAAATTATCTTTCTGTGCCAGTCCGAATGCCATTTCTCGCACCTCATTTCTTGTTGGAGCAAACCCATGTGCTTGAAGAATTTTTATGTGACTTACAATCTTATTTTGAAAATCATCACTTAAACAACAAGAAGCACCCAATGTTTGTTTTTTATTAGTTTTGTTTTTAAGGTGCCGTCTTAAAGTCGTGCACGAGATGTTGTATCGCTTAGTTGCCACATTAATTGATAATATTTTTTCTGTAATATCCTTAATGGCCACTTCTAGATCGGATTCTAGCTAAGCTGCTCGACTGGAGCTGTGTTTTTTTATAAATCATTTAAAATTAAATTAAATTCACATTTTTATAAATTTTTCTGGCTATAAATGATTTTTAAAATTTTTATGGCATTAAATCAATGACGATATAAGTAAAAGGTGAAGTCGTTTAAAGCAAAAACCATTTTATGGGAAATATAGCAAAATCAAATGGGACTTTCGAAATTTCTACGCTTTAACCGGATTTTCGATATATCCGAGCTTGCTTTATGTGAATTTCACTGTATACTGTATGCAGACTAATAATTGGGTCAAAATTCTGCAAACTCTGATTCGAAATTAAAACCAAGATTGTCTTTTTTGTTTACTATAGGCAACTCAATTCGGTTTTCAATCTGAATCTTATCATGGCTGTGTTTCCATCTACTGGTGGCGAGAATTTTCTTTCACTTTAAGTTTTATTCTTGATGATTAACTTAGGATCCTGTTCTGGCCAAAATATTGCCTTAACGGAACCAGCGCAACGTATAATGAAACATGGCATATAATTATAAAACATGATGCAACACGACGCCATACACAACGTGATAAATCATCATGACACAACAGTGGTCTTTAGACTTTATTAAAATTGTAATTCGTAAATCCTCGCTCAAATCAAATCTGTTTTAGACTAAAAAGTACAAAATAAAATCCCAGCTCTAATACGGGATATTTTCTAAGCAATTTTTTCCCCTGCTTTAAAAATTCTCAATTTAATCTCATTTTAAATATTTCTCTCAATTAAAATATTTTAAGAACTGGGCCCATAAAAGCTTCTTAAAATTGGGGACCATCACATTGGTTCCTGCAGGCATTCAAAAAATTTCAATTACCAATTTTCATTAAATTCGATTAAGGTAAGCAAAAAGTAGACAAACATTCTTCAAATTCGAAACCATCGCATATGATTCTTGGCACTGGAAAGTATCCTATCAGTAATTTTCATTTAAGTCCGTTGAGGTAAACAAAAAATTAGAGAGAAAATTCTTACTCCTCCAGTTGACCTCTTTAATGGATTTTCCGGAAATTCTAGAAGTCATTGGAAACGATTCCTGGTAGAAGACCACCTTCGGTCAGCAGATTTTTTCAAAGAATTTATGCTATGATACAAAATTTAGAAAAGAAACTAAGTTCTCAAAGGAGCAAACTGATTTTCCCGAAATCAAGGCACGGTTGATTTCTGGTACTCGCACTCGAGCAGTTTCCCAAACATATAATACACAGATTGTAGATTTTATTTTAATTTAAATAATTCACGAAATTCTTATACCTGTATAAATTTGCTTTATTCCTATATTCACAAGATTCCTGTAATAAGCTTACCTGAAACGAAAAAAAAAATTAATTATAACCAAAAATTATTTAAGAATTTTTTTGTGCAAAATATTGAAGCAGGACCAAATATTTCACCATATATATAAATTTAATTTAAAACGAAATAACAACAATTATTATTGGTCTAGGTTTGTAATTTTTTGTTGATGACTAATTAATTGTAAGGTAATTTGTAGAACTGTCAAAATCTTGTTGGAAAGACTAGCTCCTAATAAATTATTTGCATATAGCCCAATGCAACTTAATAAATGTGGCATGCAAAGCTATTTCAAAAACAAACACAAACCAAAGTATGTAAACAGGATAAATCAGTGATAGGATGGTTCGGATAAATCAGTGATGGAATGGTTGAAAGAGCTCCAGTCAAAGAATCATCTGAATACTAGACTTGCATTAGTTTTTATTTTAAGACACTTTTTGCATGCCAGTATCAACTTCATTTCTTTAAATTAATGGAAGTAGAACATTTGCTAATTTACTATCACACGACCATGAATTACAATGAAAATAAATTATAAAAAATGGTATTGGGGGAGTCCAAAAAGGTGTAGAATACAAAAATTGGAACTATAATTACAGAATAACGATAGTTAGTTCAAACAAATTAATAGAAAAATTTCTTTTTGGCGTTTGAACAAATTTTGTAAGGAGCAATAATTTCTGGGATCACTGAACGAGTTTTTTCGTACTAAATTAACGAATTACAAAAAACATTTAGAATCGATATTAATATTGAGTTTGAAAATATAATGTCACGACTAAAATTTTAAAGGTCTTTTAATGGATGGAGAGGGGGGAAGGGGCAAAGCAATTTACGTAATCAAGTTCAACTTTGTGTTTTAATATTAAAGCCACTGTTGGTTTCGTATTTATAAATAGAACCCAGTGTACCTTAAAGAAGATGGCGATATAATTTTTTTGCGATTGATGAACATGACTTGCGGTTTAATTTCAAGACTGCAGAGGTAGCAAAGAAGTTACAGAAGAAAATTCAGGGGACATGAAATCATGTTAATTATTCTTCAACCACTAAATTAATTTTTTAAGAAATTTTTGGTTAGCACCAACAAATTAGAAAAACTCAGCAAAAATAGCTCAATCCTTCGGAATGGGCAAGTGAACATATGAAGCTCGATTTTTTATCCGCACAATTTGCCTAAAAATCTCTTATTTAGTATTTTCATTTAGAACATTCGGATTTTTTTTCTATTTTCTTTCAGATTTTAGATTGTAATGGCAGATGTGTAAAATATTCGTTGCACATACCATGCAGCAAATAAACTTGAATTAAAGTTCGGAAATGTCGGTTAAAATACATGAAAACTAGATGAAACCAGCAGAGTGTAAATTTTATTGTGAAATATCAAAGACGTAAAGTAGAAGACTTCCAACAATTAAAGCCTGAATAAATGACTACTAGCTGATACTGTTGATAAACGATATCCGGACAGTTCCGAGAAAAACAATTCACAGAAAAACATTTAACAGAAAACAATTCACAGAAAAACAATTCATAGAAAATGCATCATACACAAATCACAGAAAAGCAATTCTCAGAAAAGTAATTCCCATAACAATCAGAATGTAGGTCAATAAAGTATGGCTATAAAAAAAACAATTCTCATAAAAATACTACACAGATAAATTAAAAATTAAAATAAAAACCATGAGTTCAATGAACCTAGTAACTTATTTCTTAATATGCAAATATGTAAATTAAAATTGATTAAAAATTATTTTCTGTTCTAAAAAGAACAAAAAAGGAGCCTAAAATAACGAATGTTAATCACACTAAAACCGAAAAGAAAAAGCTGTGTTTGGCAAATGTTTATTGGTTTTGTAATAATTATTATAGAACAGACAATTGCAAAGCTAGAATTCACACAAATAAAATAAATGGAGAAATCCTAAAAGTTATTGGTGATCATAACCACGCTACAAACGCAAGTAATGTGGGTGTAAAAAGATGTATGGCAGATTTAAAGGAAAAAGCAGAAACGACTAACGATTCTACTCAATTAGTAATTGCTAATTGTTCAGCTACAATAATGAAATGAAAAGAAGCGTTCGACAGGTCAGACAAGGAACAGTAACCATTCCGCAAACGATTAATGAATTGTGTGTATTGGAGCAATATAAAGTAACTCTAGTTGGTAAGCCATTTTTATTATATGAATCTGAAGCCTCTGAAAATTGAATTTTCTTGTTTTCAACGCAAACAAATTTGAAATTTTTGAGCAATGCCAATAATTGGTACGTGGATGGCAACTTTAAAACGAGTTTTAATCAATTGTTTACAATTCACGGCGTCAAAAAAAATGCATGCTTACCACTTGTATATGCACTACTTCCAAATAAGAAAACAGATACTTACAAGAATTTATTTGAGCAGTTGAAAATATTTTCATCCGGTTTAAATCCTACCAGTCTAAGTTTGATTTTGAACAAGCAATTGTAAATGCTGTTCAGGTTTTCTTTACTGACGCCAAACATCAATTTTGTCTCTTTAATTTTTCACAAAATTTGTATCGGAAATTATGTGCAGCAGATTTCAAAAATCAATACAATGAAGATGCAGAATTTGCTCACAACATCAAAATGCTATTAGCACTTTCATTTGTTCCTCCTGTAGACGTGATAAAAGCATTTGAACTGTTAAAAGAGCGAATACTGTTAAAGTTAGCAGATAGTTTCGAGCCGAAAGTAAAAAAAATAATCGATAATGCAGATAGTGTCTTTGCTATCTCAGCCGAAAATATAATATGAAATGTCAAATATTAATATGCTTCAGCCGAAAGTTATCAGCCGACATATCTCAGCCGACATTTCTCAGCCGATATTTTTAAGCCAAAAGTAATTTTTTTACCAAAAATATTTGTTTTCTACAAAAAAAATCAAGCGAAATGGTTAAAACCAAACATTAAAGTATATTTTTAAAAGCAGTATTAATCGTTTAAAAAATTCATTTTCCAATACGGAAACTTGTATATAAATATACCGCACACACAAAATTAGAAAATTTCTAAAAATTGACCGTTTGAAGTGTCATGGTTGGAAATAGATTCAAATGAAAGGTCTTACTAATGTTCACATCTGGAAAAAAATTATTTTTTGTAAAAAAAAAGTAATTTCGGCTGAAAAATATCGGCTGAGAAATGTCGGCTAAGATATGTCGGCTGATATATGTCGGCTGAAAAATGTCGGCTGATAACTTTCGGCTGAAGCATATTAATATTTGACATTTCATATTATATTTTCGGCTGAGATAGCAAAGACAATATCTGCATTATCGATTTTTTTTAATTTCGGCTGGAAACTATCGGCTAACTTTAATAGGGTAAAGAGCGAAACATAATTTCTGAAGCAGTCAATGAATTGCTAAACTATTTCGAAAATAATTATTTGGGTAGATTAGATGTTCGCATTAAAAACACATCCGGTACAAGGATTTCCGCGAACAAACAATAATGTCGAGCGAAGGGACAATGGTTTCAAAAATTTTGTTGGCTCAAAGCTTCCTTCAATGTGGCGTTTTTTTATAAAAGTTGCAATTGGAACAATCAAAAAATGAGGTAACGTTACAACAAATTTTTGCTGGAATGCCTTAGCATTAATTCATAATTGAATTTTTAAGTGCTGTTACGCATAATATAATAATTTAAAAAATCCAAATTATGAATTGTTTTTCTGTTATTTATAATTGTTACTAACCGTTTCTGTGAATTGTGCTTCTGTGAATTGTTTTTTCTGTAAACTTTCCTACATTCTTGATAAACTGGATGGTGGCCGAGTCCCATAAAATAGTAATGATAAACCATTAATTATGGCTCTAAACTCCCTGAACAAATTAAAGATGATTAAGGAAGGTAAAAAAAAACTATATATTTAGAATTTATCTTAAAAGCTAGGTAATAAAAATTGGCGCACCAGGAAAGGACAAAATTATAGAACTTTGATGTTACAATGAACAGAATATCTGCATCTGACCCTTTAAATCGATAAATAATTCAAGAACCTAAGTAAGGTTATTTAACCTATGAAAATACAAGAACAATTATATTTATCTGTTCAAGATTTTTTTTCGGCTTTTCGGACAACATATTACTTTTATTGGCATCCACACAACGTTTACGACTTTTTAGTAGGCATTAACTCATAATATTTTGACGACAGAAGTAGAAAAATGCAGTTCCCCTCTCTCCCCCCAATTTTAACTCGAGGGTACCTGTATACACAAAGATACACAAACCCTTACAAAAATGAAACCTGCCTCAGGTCTCTTCTTGGCAGCTCGATAGTACTAAACAAGAACCTATCGATTTAACGAATTATATCACCAAATAAAAAACGTGTACACAAGTACCCTGGGGTTAAAATGGAGGGAAGGCGGGGCGAGTGCATTTCTCTACTATTGTGGTAGAAATATTGTGAGTAAAAGCCGAAAAAGATCTTGAACAAATTAATATCACGGATGATTATGAAATACTTGTTAATTATATTTATGATTATAGAAACGAAAATTTCGGGAGAAATTGAACCTAGGCAATGATGTTATTCAAGTTGGGAAGTATTGTCAATTGCCACCATGCATGGATAGCAGATCGATGAGTATAGCATCAAGGGGAGGGGTCAAATCAGGGGATCGTAGGAGCCAGTCGATATCACCACTTTTTTACATTATTCGGCCGCGAAAAATTTGTCATAAAATTTGCATCGGAGGACGAGCTGAGTATGATGCGTGTGCACCATCTTCTTGAAGTTTTCTAATATGTCGCAAAAGCGATCACTAGTAAATAGCATTGCCTCTATATTATCCTCAAAGATGATGCCACCATAAAAGAAAAGCGAAATAGTTTCAAATAGGCTACCATGTGGTATACTTCCTGAAGAAAAAAACCGTCGACCTGCAATGTATATAGGATTCAAGAATCTGATAAATTTGCTTAAGCAGGTTTCAATGCAGTCTAAATGCAAGTGCTTGGTGCCAAACTTTGTTGCTAGATTGAGCTACATCTAAGAAAATACTGGAGCATTTCATTTTATCCTCAAGTGCATCCTCAACGATATCTGTTATTTTGTGTAGGTACTTGCACTACTATTGATTTTCCCTGAACCCAAATTTGCGTGGTAGAATTAAACATTTTTCTTCTAGTATTATATAAGTTGGAGTCGCTTGATTTCAGTTTTTTTAATTATTTTTAATATGGGCAGAAATCAATGCTGTATAAAATAGCGGAATTTTGACAGCGGAAAATAAGAGATTACGCTACTCGCGGCAAGTGGCAGCACTATCACTAAAGAGAATTTATTTTGTAATGTAATTACCAGCGGAAATTTTTTATTCATTATGTATATATTTTTTCACTAAATAAAATATCTCAGCGGAATAAAATATTAGAAGTGATCTTTAAAATGGCAAATTAATTGATCTCCGAAGTAAAGGAACTTGGTATATGAAATGTTGAAATTTAACAATGTTCCGTCTTTCCGGCATTTCTTCAACTAGTAACCAATAATTTTGGATGTTTTTCTAATAGCTTAGGCTATACTAAGACTATATGGAAAATTTGGGGAAAATTCATGGACTAGAACTTTTTGATTTTCTGCGGACATATAAGTTATGTTCAGTTTCTGACCAATATCTCAAAAACTTCCACTAGTAACCAATGGTAACCCTATTGTACTGAGACAATATGGAAAATTTGGGGCAAATTCATGGACTAGAATTTTCACAAGAATTTTTTGATTTTCTGTGACCATATAAGTTATTTTCAGTTTTTGGCCAATATCTCAAAAACTTCCACTAGTAACCAATAGTTTCTGTAGTTTTTCTAATAGCTTAGATCATACAGAGACTATATGGAAATTTTGAAGAAAATTAATGGACTAGAATTTTCACTAGAATTTTTTGATTTTCTGCGGCAATATAAGTTATTTTCAGTTTCTGGACAATATCTCAAAAACTTCCACTAGAAACCAATAGTTTCGGTTAATTTTCTAATTCGCAGGGTTTATTAGCACAGCCAAGATCTAAATAGCCGTTTATACCGCTAGTGCAATTTATCTCTAGTATTTGCACCAGATAATTTTATAGTTTACTAAAAATTCTCACTCGAGAAGTCTTTATGTACACTGCCAAGACCTAAATAGCCGCATATACCGCTAGTGCAATTTATCATACTGCGTTAGGTCATACTGTGACTTTATGGAAGTATTGGGGAAAATTCATGGACTAGAATTTTCACTAGAGTTTTTTGATTTTCTGCGGCAATATAAGTTATTTTCGGTTTCTGGGCAATATCTCAAAAACTTCTACTAGTAACCAATAGTTTTGGTTGGTTTTCTAATAACTTAGGTCATACTGTGACTATATGGAAAATTTGGGGAAAATTCATGGACTATAATTGTTTATACAATAAAAAAAAAATCACATATAATACAGATTCATGATAGTATTTACTTTATTTAGCTTTTACATTTAACTGAACACACAAATGGCGCTTTGCGAATAATAATTCAGTAACTGCTCTGAATTTTACGGAGAATTTTAGACCTAGTCCTGCCTTGTTATAATTAAGAAAACCTCTCCGATGCATATGCATAAGTTTTAAGTGGAAATTATCATAGTCCATGGCTCTTAAATGTTAAAAGAGAGATATAGAGCTATGATATTCAATTTGCAGAAAATCAAAAAATTCTAGTGAAAATTCTAGTCCATGAATTTTCCCCAATTTTTTCATATAGTCTCAGTATTATCTAAGCTATTACAATAAAAACCGAAAGTATTGGTTACTAATGAAAGTTTTTGAGATATTGGCCAAAAACTGAAAATAACTTATATGGCCACAGAAAATAAAAATTCTTGTGAAAAATCTAGTTCATGAATTTTCCCCAAGTTTTCATATAGTCTCAGTATGGCTTAAACTATTAGAAAAACAACCAAAACTATTGGTTACTAGTGGAAGTTTTTGAGATATTGGCCAAAAACTGAAAAAAAACTTATATGGCCACAGAAAATCAAAAAATTCTTGTGAAAATTCTAGTCCATGAATTTTCCGCAAATTTTCCATATTGTCTCAGTACAACCTAAGCTATTAGAAAATTAACCGAAAGTATTGGTTACTAGTAGAAGTTTTTGAGATATTGGCCAAAAACTGAAAATAACTTGTATGGCCACAGAAAATCAAACAATTCTTGTGAAAATTCTAGTATTTGAATTTTCCTAAAACTTTCCATATAGTCTCAGTATGATTTAATCTATTAGAAAAACAACCGAAAGTATTGGTTACTAGTGGAAGTTTTTGAGATATTGGTCAAAAACTGAAAATAACTTATATTGCTACAGAAAATCAAAAAATTCTTGTGAAAATTCTTGTCCATGAATTTTCACCAAATTTTCCATGTAACTTAAGCTATGACTTAAGCTTTATGACTTAAGCTTTAAGAAAATTAACCGAAAGTATTGGTTACTAGTGGAAGTTTCTGAGATATTGGCCAGAAACTAAAAACAACTTACATGGCCGCAGAAAATCAAAAAATTCTAGGCCATGAATTTTCCCCAAATTTTCCATATAGTCTTAGTATAGCCTAAGCTATTAGAAAAACATCCGAAATTATTGGTTACTAAATGAAGAAATGCCGGAAAGACGGAATATTGTTAAATTTCAACATTTCATATACCGAGTTCCTTTACTTCGGAGATCAAATAATTTGCCATTTTAAGGATCACTTCTAATATTTTATTCCGCTGAGATATTTGATTTAGTGAAAAAATATATACATAATGAATAAAAAATTTCCGTTGGTAATTACATTACAAAATAAATTCTCTTTAGTGATAGTGCTGCCACTTGCGGGTAGTAGCGTAATCTCTTATTTTCCGCTGTCAAAATTCCGCTATCTTATACAGCAGCAGAAACCACGGTCTATTTGATTTTTTACCGTATGCTGCGGTCTACCTAGTTTACAGGGATAATAATTACTTCAGCCAGCTTTTATTAACGTGGAACATAATTCAATCTAAAGGCTGCATTAATTATCTGAACTAATTTACGCAAACCTTTCTCTCGAATGGCTTTTACAATTTGCCTAGCAATTAAGCCATAAACTGGAGCTTTTGCGGTACTTAAGTTATTATCGAATTCGTGGTTTAGTTTCACTACGCTCTTTTCTTAAGACCATCTACTTTGTTTACGATCGTTGTATTTTAAGGATCTCGGCAACGGTTGAAAAGTGTTTTCGAAAATAGAGAAATTTTCTGTTTGCTACTTTTAGTCCACGACCTGCTCTCATTTTTGATAGATGGCATACTAATTTTGGTAGTTTTTAACCACTTCGTTGCTTTCCAAAGTGAGTAATCGCCATTTTTTAGTTCAGAAAAACTCGAAGTCGCTTATTTATGCTTTCGTATTTAATTTCATTCATAATATGCATTAATTTGTTAAATGTGTTTGTAAACCACGAGACTTTTCTCAGATTTTACGAGCTTTCCGTTTCACTGTAACTAGTTCATCTTCCCGCTACATATCATTTCTAATTGGTTGAATTGGTTGAATAAATCCTAATTTGTTTTATTGCTTGTTTATATGTTTAGGTGATTTATCATTTTTATTATCATTGTACTTAGAGTTATAAACATAGGCGAGTGGTCCGGTGGCAGTCCTTCATTATTTTCGATGCACGAGTAGTCCACAATAACAGCAATGTATGTGTGAGCGACGAACTTAGCTCACATCAGTTAGTTTAGCTTAGCTGATACAGGCAACGGGCCCTAAACATATATTTTCCTCCACTTTTCATAAATTCTTGGATTTTTCTTAAAACTTTCTGCTGAAATTTTTTAATTTGCTTAAAAATTTCAAACATTTTCTGCTGGATTCAAAAAACATTAGCAAAAAAAATTTAATTTTTGTGATAGTGATGCCTCTAGCGATGAATAGCTAAAACACATTTTTTCTGATGGAAATCTTATACAGCATATTTTCAGCATGTCGTCGCCCTCTCTGGCGCTTTGGATCAGTTCTGCTTGCTCTGTTATTCGGGGGTCCCGGGTTCGATTCCTGGTGGTGACCTGTACAAATGTAATGCGACTGTGTGTTTTTAACGTGGCAAATATTATTCGTATGTTGTTTGTAAAGATGATGATGATTGATGATGGTGATGTTCCAATAAAAATGTTGAATGATTTCCAATTATAAAGATGATGAGAAACGGTGAAGAAGGATGTATAGATGGAGTTCAAATTGTAGATGATCCAGAAAAATATATAAAAGTCACACTATTGAACACTATTGTTGTTTTTATTAACGAAAGTCAAATAATTAATTTTATTTCAAATAAACTAAGCACACTTGAATTAAAATAAAGATGATGAAAGGAAGTATTGATGGAGTTGAAAATCTTAATTTTAGTTGAAAATTTTAATTTATTAATTTTGGCTCCTCAATTTTCAGATTTTCAAATTTACAGGCATTATGTAGTTACGGCTTTGTCCTTAATATTTTAAAATATTTTTAATTTCCCTCATATTAAGTATTGCTTTGGTATTACATGAGCCATATATTTTTGAAAGTGGCGCAAGTCACTTTTTTAAATCGAGGTATTTAAAGGCTTGTGTTTTAATAGGTTTAAAAATATTGATGCCTACTTTCGAGAAGATTTACTTGTATTTGGTTTCTTAGGACACTTATATTATTGATTGGATTTTTTTTTTTTTAATGAAGAGATACCGTTAAATTGTAACTATTAACGATTTTCATTAACTTGATTTTTGGAAAAAATTGACTTATGTTTCTTTCAAAATAAACGACTCCAATATATTTCAAATTTTGTTTCGCTTTTGTTGAATGTAATGAATGCATGAATAACGTGATCCTTCTTTTAATGATCTTGGTTCCTTGGCTATGTCAATTTTCTCCCATTTGAGGATGTTTACTGCGTCTTTAATTTCAGGATTTTTATTTTGATGTGTCCTTTTATATCCTCCGTCCGGCAGGTGGGAAAAAAACTCTAGCCAGAAGCGTATGCCACTCTTTACCTTCTTCAGTGAGCTTTGTGGGTAAACCCATGTTAGCCTTTATACCGGCGCTTCATACTCCTCATTGTTGAATTTGAAATGAACATATTTTATCGTGGCATAAAACGTAAGATTTTTTGATTTTCTGAGTGAAAAATAAAGCTTTATTAGCTAACTGTTCCGCATATTTGTATAACGTTTTCTACCAACTTTTTACTCTAAAATGATATAATTTTCCCAAACAATTTCATTACGTTCACCAAACCGCAAATAATAGTAGATATGTAATTAAAATGTAAATTAATACAAAACAATTAAAAACGAACCCCGTTTAAATCAGATATAACATTTATAAACGCCTGAACTTTGAAAACTCAAACAAAACTTTTTGGTGGTACTGTATTATATATTTAAATTATTTATTTATTATTTTTATCTAATGCTTTTTAGATAAAAATAAAAATAAAAATTCTACCAACATTTCAATTAAAATCCATGTACTACACGAAATTGAATTATAAATTTTAAAGTTTTCATTTTGTTATACAAAAAAATAATAATAATAAAAATAATAGTTGTTTAGTTTAAATAAAGATGTGTGAAAAATGTGTTAAGTCTTTAAGCCACAGTACTAGAATTAGTATAGTTATATAGTGTTGCATGTTTAGATTTTTTTTATTCCTGCAATAAATAATATGGTTTGTTGTGCTTAAAGCTCTTCCATGCATCGGCAACAACAAATTCATTTTATATTCAATTTTTAATTACAATTCATTGCATATATGAATATATATGAACAGTACAAGCAGGAAGAGATGGACATTGTATACATGTATAAACTACACAGACATTTTGAAAATTTATTGGTTTATATATTTTTTAATGTATATTTTAATTTCATGTTTAATGTTGAAATATGAAATGTATTTAAAAAAAATAAAATAAAAATGTTAATTCATTTCACATTACTATTATATACATAAATAGTTTTTATTTTGTTTTATTTTTTTTTTAGTACACAAAACTAACATATAAAACACATAAATTTAACATACACGATTGTATCATAATAAAGTTAGTAACACTTGAAAGTTTATGAAACAGTTTACATGTTGCTTGTAATTCGTTCCTAAATTTTATATGAAAAACATGGTTTACAATTTTTGGAAATCAATTTAACAAGTGAAGAATTATAATTTGTATTAAATTTTAATTTTTAATGAATGGGATATAATTAATTAGTTTTTATTGGTTAGATACATGTACATGTTATTGTTTATCATAATGCTCGAAACTGTTAATATTTACTGCTTTAAATTTAATAAGATGTGTCGACCGCCGGTGTTAAGAGTACCAGTTTGATGGTAATTATTTATGTTTTATTAGAGGCGGTGTTATTGTAACTACACTTATCAGTCAGAATAAAACACTTAAAGTATAACCCCGGAACTTTCAAAAGCAATGTGGCGATTAAGTTGAAATCGAATATAAATATACTCCAAGTGAGTAGAATATGGATTCATTGCTTTATTAAACTATACTGAAAGTAAGGGCCATAAAGAAAGTAACCCACTTTAGAGAGCACCGCTAAAGTTACTGTCCACTATTACTTTTTACGCTATTTGCGGTAGGCACTTGGCGAAACACACTAATACTTAATAAACACATTTTATTAAACACTTGTTTTGACGACCTAACAAGTCGAAATCGATCATTTAATCATTTTGAGTGATTTTTTAAACTTTTTGAACGAATTTTTTAATTAAAATATTCAAAAATCTAATTCTGTGAAATAAAAAACAAATGTTTAATAAAATGTGTTTATTAAGTATGTCCACTATTAAATTACTGAACACTTGAAATTTTTGCCTCTAATTTATGCGAGTGTCCATATCTTTTTTTTGGACATAATATAGATTTTAGAAGCGTGTGAAATACGTTCCAAAAAAAAACAAATCCAAACGTCAAAAAAAATCCATTTGTTGCATGCAAAACACAAATGTGCAACAAAGAAATTTCAAAAAATATAATGATTAATTTGGAATTAAAATAAATGATAGCGCGTTATTTCCAAAGGTTTTATTGCAAAGAATTTTTTTATTATTGTTGGTGTTATAACCTTATATGTTGGAAATATCAAAAACGGATCAAATCGCAAAACTAATTTATTAGAATATAAAATAAAAAATCGTACCACTAAAATATAATAAGAAGGCAAGTTTATAAACAAGTAAGTTTTCAAAATGCTTATAACAAAAGTAATTTTCAAAGAGACAAATACAAAGGGTTTATTCTCTCAAGATTAAAATGAGATATCAGTTCTACAAAATGAAAAATCGAGAATAACTTCATTGTTAAAAAAGTAACTGCCTTAAATCACACAAGTGAAATATGTCCAGAAAATTCCCAAATTTGTTGCATGCAATAAACGTTCAAAATCAGTAGGATTTTGCAAAAAATTAAATTAATGAATACGTTCAACAAATTCCAAAAGATAGACATGGGGCTCATGAGAGAGAACGCTCGTGATATTGTAACGATATGCCGTGCATACCGATACACGAACCGTTTTTTGTTGTCATGTTGCATCGTGTGTGATATGACAATGTTAGTGCTGTAACAAAACAAAACCAAAATCAATATTACATAGATTGAGATACTTTGCAATTCAGTGTACTTATGCAATTATCGACTTTTTTTTTGTGGTTGTCGTTATATTTCTCAATTATACACATAGGTATCTACATTTTGTTCTTCAATTATATATACCTAATTACCTAATTGTTATGATATTCGTGTGTATTACTCTGTACTCTCAGTAATAATTAGTTTTTGTGTTTGTAAGAATATACAATTCACAGATATGATTTTGATATTTTGGTTTCGGCCTTAATGGGGAACTTGCGCATCCTATTCTGGATGTGTAGAAACCACCTTCAAAGTATGCGTTGTGGTCTCTTCGATAATGTAAGCCATTTAGTCAATACTCTCATAACGCATACTACTAATCGAACATGAATCTAAAAGTTGATTAATTTGGGAATAGTGAGTCATTCGAATAAAAAAGTTCAACTTAAAATTATCAAATAAGTCCGCCTTATTAATTATTATTATTAAAGTGTTCTATTTAGAGACAAATTATAATTTCAGTAGTTCAAAGTGAAAATATATAAAAGTTTAAATTTTTTATGTGTTAAGTGCTTTAATTATTTAAAAAAAAAGTTAAGACCAATTTTTATTCTTCGCGATCCGAGCGAGTTATTAAGTACGGTTAGACGTGGTTGTATATAAAGCATTGGTCAACACAACGAAATTGAGTTGTGGTTCTAACAAAGCACTACATCAATACCCCATTTTCTTGGTTAAAAGAGGTATGTGAAAGTACTACCGTTGTTTAGTAGATTTATTTGATTATAAATATATATTATATCTTAATTCCTTTTTTTTTTAATTAATTTTTCTGGGAAACTAATTATGGTTGTTGTCTCGTTTTACGGTATTGCTTCCGTAGGAATAGAACAGAATTCCGTGGATTAGTGGCGATAAAAGGTGGACGACGCACTTTCAAGTGACCTTATAAAAGTGACAATTAAACAAATTAAATCAAATTAAATTAAATTAAATTATATAAAATTTATACCGCAAAGGGTATACTGCCAAGGATCATGCTGCATCATTTCTTACGGTGCTTATGTGCGCAGAGTTGGTGTGATTACCAGTAACATTTTTTTTTTCTTAATTCGAATCAAACAAAAAAATTAAAAATATTATTTATTAAAAAGATATTTATTAAAAAAAAAAAAAAATTACGATTAAATTTATAATAATAAGTAGTAAAATTTTAGTTTATATTTCAATCTCTAAAAGAAAAAAAAAATATATAATTTTACCGTGCGTTTGGTCAAAATTTATACTTAAATGCAACGGTGAAAGTCATTTTAGGGATATACAATTTTATTTTGCTTTCTTTACTAGTATCATAATATCGTTAAGATTTGAATTATATTCATTTGTTATTTTTTTTCGTATTCTATTACTTTGTATAAAAATTAGTTAATTGAATTATTAACTCCTTTCTCTAGTTAGACATTTTTTTTTTTAATTCAGAATATTCAGTTATCCGAACTATTTGTATACGTTGCGTATTATTCGAGCGCGCAAAAACATTTATTATTTTGTTCACAGGCATATCAAATAACTGGTGGAAAGCGCTTTTCTTCAGGAACTTGGTTACCAGTGGTAAGTTTTTTTTTATTTATTAAATAATATCGTATAATACTTATTCAATATTCGGAAGCATTTTTTTTTTAACTAAATATACCGAAATAAAAAAAAAATTATTAATTATTTTTTTTGCTAATTTGTTTATAAGAATTCTGTTATATATATATATATATATATATATATATATATATATATATATATATATATATATATATATATATATATATATATATATATATATATATATATATATATATATATATATATATATATATATATATATATATATATATATATATATATATATATATATATATATATATATATATATATATATATATATATATATATATATATATATATATATATATATATATATATATATATATATGTATATATATATATATATATATATATATATATATAAAAATATCTATACTATAATTTATATTAGTGTTATGCTTTTTATGATAAATTTTTTTTGATGATTTTCTTTTGTTTTTTTTTAAATTTTCAAATAAATTGAATGAATGTTAAAAAAAAATTTTAGATCTTTTCCTTTATTAAAATTAATATTTTTATACAATATAATTTTTTTTTTGGTTATTTATATCTACGGCGTACAAATTAATATGTTTTGCTAATTAGTGAATTTTTGGGATATAGGGTCATTTATGCCTCATTCTTAAATCCATTTTGTTTGTTAATATTTGGTTCACTTGTGTTTCCTTCATTCGACGGTTATTCAAGATCGTAACAGCCTGTAACAAGAGCCACCCAACGACCCTGAGCTTAGCCGCGTTAAGGTACCGTCGTACAGCAGCTGTTTCGATAACATTTTTTTTCTATACGTGACCACATCGTGTCGCTAGCACGTGTTTAAGATCAGGTTGATCTTAAGTCCAGTTAGGCAACATGGCGTAGGTTACATACATACACGTTCTCTTAATGGGACAAACAAATCGAACGATTCCTGGGGTCTGAAGATATCTGAAATATCTCGGAAGTCTTCATACGTTTGGGCAGGTTACGTTTTATCAAATTTTTTCACAGAATGTCATGTTTTACTAAACTAA
The DNA here is from genome assembly GCA_932526605.1 of Nephrotoma flavescens. Classification (NCBI taxonomy): domain Eukaryota; kingdom Metazoa; phylum Arthropoda; class Insecta; order Diptera; family Tipulidae; genus Nephrotoma; species Nephrotoma flavescens. Next base: position 37,447,948 of record OW052222.1, on the reverse strand, counting down.
ACATTAGAATTCGTCAATTTTATTTAAAGATAGTTTGAATTATTATCAAATTTCAATTACAATAAAATAAAATCTATTATAAAACTAATGTTTACGGTCCAGTAAATAGTGATTTTATTAATAAAAGATTGGGTTTCCAAAAATCATCCATATAAAATTGTTAACACAGTTTTCATCTAAATTAGGATTGAAGGAAAGGCGACAAGAAAGATTCTGGCTGATGGGGAGTAGGTCAATTCATGAAATTTGATCTGAATGTTCATTTCAGCTAGTCTGGAATCATTCGATTCGTTTGATCCTGTAAGAGACCATATTATGAGCATTCCGGAAAATTTACATTCATATCAATCTTTCGAAATTTGTTGAAAGTATTCGTTAACTTAAACTTGTTGCAAAGTCCTACTGATTTTGAAACTTTTATTGCATGGCAACAAATTGGGAATATTTTTTTTCGTCATACTTCACTTTTTAGGCAGATTTTAGGCAGTTACTTTTTTAACATAGAAGTTGATTTTTATTTAAAAATATGACGTTGTTTCTTATGCCAAATTATACGAATCTCAGAGTTTGACTCTTATTCTTGATATATGGGTAAGGAAAGGGATACATTGTAGAATTAATATCACATATTTCAATTTCAAAATAAACAGTAGAGTCCAAGCAAAGAATTTTGAACATTACCGCTATCTGCAAATTTAAAAAAAAGGATGCGATGGTAGCTTATGGCATGTTATTATTTTGTTAGCCACAATGGTAGCCCATCTCTGAGAATCGTGTGATTGGCCTTAAGCTACAACGACGTCTTTTCAAATAAAAGGCGCGACTAAAGTTAATTATTGGAAAATTGGTTTGAAGGCAAAGGTTAAACCTCTCCGGACTAAAACATTAGCCCCGCACTTTTCACTAAATAAGGCCTTCGTGTACTGCTTGCTCTTTTTTGTTAACCTTCACATTGTCGACTAAAGAAAAACGCAATTTTGACTACGACTACCTCGGTAAAGAAAAAATTTTTTAAATGTTTCGTTATTTTCAAAAGAAATTTTGTTACTAAAAATAATTTTTCCGAGTGTTTGGTTATATTTTAATATTAATTCCTCTCTTTCTCGGAAACATTTCAAAGAAGTGCAAGGATTTTTTTGTTTTTAGTGCGCTCACGTTTATAATGTGGAGAATAAAGAATTAGAATATCTATCTGTGGCCCTATTCTGGTAGTTCCCCGGGAATAGAGAACTGGGGAAACAATTTATATGTAATTTCTGTTAAAATATTTTTTCCGGCATACCTACTGAGGAGAAACGTTTGCCGTAAATATTTTTAATTAGGGAATTTTTTTCCATATCTAAATTGGTAGGGAAAATTATTCCCAATTTAATTTTATTTTCCAAAAATGTAAGACTAGATTTTTACCTCAGTATGCTGGAAAAAAAATATTTGAACAGAAATTTCATATAAATTCTTTCCCCAGTTCCCTCTTTCCGGAGAACTACCAAAATAGTGTCAGTGTTGTACAAATCAGCAGGTAATTTAAAATACAATAATTTGTAGAGTCGTTTATTGAAAAAAATTGTGAAAAACGGTCTGTTCTGCAATACATGTGCAATATAATTTTTCCGTTATATCAAAGAGTATCTAATGTTATAAAGAGTAACGAAACAAAGGAATAATTTTGATCAAAAAATGCAATTTAGTTTAGAGTTATGCAATTTAAATGGGTTATACAATACACTTACACAACTTTATTTACGGTAAGTTTTATCGTTTTCTATCAATAGCCACGAGTATGATAATCTTCGTACAAATAAAAAAAAATATTATGTAAATGTATTATATATATTTAAATTGAGTAACCCACGAATTTGTTGATGAAAATTTTTCCTCCGTTTTGTTACTCTTTGGTTATAGAGTCTCGTACGATGAGAAACAAAAATATATGAAAAGTGTTTTAAATTATTTAGACACCCATTCGGAAGAAAATATAACTTATTTGACGACGATGATATTGATCCCGATTATGTGCCTATAAATGATGGTGAGGAATTAGATGTAAAAGTGGATAACGTTAATCTTGAAATAAATGCCAGCATTGACTAAGAAGCCGACGATGAAAACATTTGCGTTGGTAATATTGATAATACATCTGGCGATGTAGAAAACAATCCGGATCTGCTAAATGAATTCTACATTAGTAAAGATGGTACAGAATGGAAATTGGCCTAATTTGAATCGATTAACTGCGCAGAATGTTATTCAAGAATTGCAGTTTATGGGGCCAACTTCTAACACAAAAATTTCGACAATGTAGATACATTTTTCCAGATATTTAACAAGCCGATGCAGACTACAATTTGTAGACTAACAAATAGAAAGGCTTCTTGGTTGAATACAACAAATATAGCGCTGCTACCCCTGATTAAAATCACATGTCTGGGAATCTGTCCAAAAAGAAGAACTACTAGCGTATATTTCAATTCTAATTGTAATTGAAAATCATAAATCAGATTATGAACCAGTGACGCAGCTGTGGAAGAAAAAACTCTTAACCCTTATAATATCGAGTAACAATGTCTGTTCGGCATTTTTACAATATAGCTCGGTTCATTCGATTTGATTTTGATGCTACTCGACAGATGCGGATGGAAACAGATAAGGATGGCCGCACTCTTAAACTAACAAAATAATTTTAGACCTTATCAGTCAATTAGTGTGGATGAGCAGATATTTCCTGTTAGGGGACTAACCAAGTTCACCCAGTATATTCCTTCCAAGCCCGCGAAGTACCGTATATAAATATGGTGGGCTTGCGATTCAAAAACTGCTTATCCGTTAAACGGGCAAATTTATACAGGTAAAATAGGCAATCTACAAGAAAAAATCAAGGAAAATGGGTTTTAAAACAACTTATAGCACCCTATAAATATAGTGGCCTCAATGTGATTACTGACAATTTCTTTGTTTCCCTGCAACTAGCTAACGATTAACTGGAATGGAACATTTCAATCGTAGGAACTATAAAAAATACAAAAGCTGCGTATTCCAGAAGAATTTAAACCATCGAGAACCAGGAAGGGTTTGTCTAGTACTTTTGATTTTGGCGAATAAACAGCTCTTTGTTCATATCTTCCGAAACCCAACAAAACCGTGATATTATGATACACGCACCACAGTGATGATAGCGTTTCCGGATCAAAGTAAAAACCGAATATAATCTTCTATTACAACTCAACAAAAGAGCAGTGGATACAAAATGTCAATCATCCTTTTAACAAAACAGTTAAAAACTACCGTCGCAGATAATTTTTGGAAAAATTAGGTCAACTCTGCATTCCCCTAATAAAAAAGGTATAGCACTTAACCGAAGAGTGATGCAACATTTTGCTATCAGAAGTGCAAGTGTCCTATAGGTTTTCAAATCGAAGAATTACGAGAATCCAATGCTCCTTTCATTCCAGATCAGCAAGACGATCGAGATATACCAGAACGACTAACACATAAAGGTCAGTGTTTTATGTGTTACAGATGGAGGAAAAAAAAATCTACGAGAAAAGCTTGTGTTCGATGTGTGAAACCAATATGCCAGGCACACAGCCTAACCCAAACGGCGGAGTGCTAAGATTGCCATATGAGCACTTGAACTGAGTTCGTTTTTAGTTATATTTGTAGTATTATGATATTTTAGTTTGCATTTATGAATTTGAATTGTGATAAGTTGAATAATAAAATATGATAGATTTCCAATGAAATAAAGTAAACCAAAAAAATCTAGAAATGTGTGCGTATTTCCATAGCAAATATATGCGGGAAAATATCATTTCTCAGGTAAATATCGTCAAAATTGTGCGAAAATGTAAAAATTGATAATTTATATTGTATAGTAATGTAATTTTCACAAAATTTTTCAATTTTCAGATAAAAGAGAAAAATTTGGTAAGTGAGTCGAAACCGTTTCGAAACTACTTCAAAATTAACTGAGACACTGGAAAATAAAAATGGATATATCTTTACCAGGGTAAATATTAACAAAGTGAAGGTTAAGTTCACAAATCTTGGTAAATACTCGTACATGGGTAAAAACGCGTGTTAAGTACCGGCGCGAAGTATTTAACGTTAATAAAAAATGTAGCTACACTTAACGAAAAGTGTAGACTCAAGATGTGTAGATATATACAAATTATCAAAAAGTGTAGCAGCAAAAGAAAAAAATGGACATTCGAAACACGTGGTTTAATTAAAATTATTAAAAATAAACAATAATTATTAAGTTATGGGGATCGCGTATATTTAACTTATAACTCACTTTTTGGGGATCACTCACAATTTGTGATCTACTCGCATAGATCCCCTAAAATAAAAAAGCACTGCCATACGTATAATTTTAAAAAAAATCGTTCTAACCCTGCGTGCTAGTTTTACATGGGTATCGGTAGCAAAAGTCCGGACTCTAAAAAAGTAGATTTATTTTTCCACATTTTCAAGTTTATCTATCTATATTTTACATCACATTTTATTTGCATGATTTTGTTCGATTCACAAAAAGTTATTATAGAAATACAAACTCTTATTAGTTATTTTGTAAAAAAGTGAATTTTGGCCGAGACGATTCAACGGAAGTGACATCTTCAATAAGAGCTTTTTCGTTTTTGTAACTATCTTGAAAAGTATACAGTTTACAAGAAAACCAGTTATGAAATTAACTTACAGATTCCACATTAGTTTTGCAACAATACCGGTCCCAGATCAGTTTTCCAAAATTTAAGCGGAAACCACGATTTTTGTGGAAAAATTTCCCTGTCCACTGGAAGTGGTGGATTCTATATTATCTCGGTTTTTCCAAATATTTTTAAAATTATATCAATTATGAGAATACCGACTATAAATTAAAAGATTTTAAATTATAATTGCAGCAATATTGGTTCAGATCAACTCTCAAAAATTTAAACGGAAATTCGATTTTTCACAAAAAGTTTTATTTAAATATCATTCGGCCCGAGACTTTATACTTAAGCTTTCCCACAAATTGGAAGATCACAGTGAATTTTGGTCTAAATCGGTTCACCGAAACAGGCAGAAATCATTAGGCGCATTTTATTTTTTTTGCGTGTATTTTGAAGATGATTTTGAAAAAAATATAAATTGAATTTTCAACAATATCGGTTGAAATCAGATTTCTTAAATTTAAGTGGAAATGCGAATTTATACAAAAAACTGTTCTTACTTTCATTTTAAATAGTAAAATAAAGTAAAGCAATCATAAACAATTTTGACTCCATGATTTTTACAGAATTCAAATTGCCTATAATGTCGAAGTAAAAACAATACTTTTAAAAATCTCTGTATGTGTGTCTGGGGCGTATGTGACTTTGTACTTAGGTGCGTGCGAACTAAATGTCTGTGTCATCCTACATCCTACAAGGTTTCTCTGATAAGAATGAAACTGCATACATAACTTACTCTTTTTCAAAAATTTGTGAAATCCCAATGAGTTTTGGATGTAATCGATTAACCGGAAGTGAAAGCTTTCATACGAGCAATTCAGATTTTTGCAAATATTTATTAAGACTACAAACTAAAACAATATATATTTATGTTGCTGCTATACCGGTCCAGATCAATTTTTCAAAATTTAAGTGGAAATAAAGATTTAGAACCAAAAATCGTTTTTCAACAAAAATATTCGTTAGTTGAAGAGCCTATAGATATGGACTGATAGATCAGGATAAAACTTCAAACCTAAGCATTTTCTAGAAAATGGGAGATCTTGGTGAATTTTGGACAAAAGCGATCCACGGAAGAGAAAGCTTCAATAGAAGCTTTTTCGCCTCACCGGAACAGACAGCTTCATTAGCTATTTCTTCGTTTTTGCACGAAATTTGAAAACTATCGTTCACGAGAAAAACTATTATAAACTAACAGGTTTTAAATTAATTTTGCATCAATACCGATCCAGATCAGTTTTCAAATTTTGACCGGCAAATTTTGAAAACAGTTTTCAGTAAAAATTTGGTCACTGTACAGCCAATGAGGATTGATTGACCGATATAAAACTGCTACATTTCTTTCATAAATCATAAGATCTTATAGTGATTTTTGACCGAGATCGATCCATGAAGAAGTGGCAGCTTCCATGAAAGCTTTTATTATTTCTGCAAATATTTTGAAAATTTTCACGAAATTTACGTAAAGCGATTAAAATAAAATGATTGCAACTTAAAATAAATCAAAATTAGTTAAGATCATATATTAAATTTTTATTGGAAACGGCAAGTTTTAATAAAACAAACCTATATTTCACCAATATTATAGATCTCCAGGGGGATTGACTATCGGAAATAAAACTCCATAATATAAAGCTGTCCTCATTAATTTGGAGATCCAAGAGAAATATGGTAGCAATCTGGGATCGAGAAGTGGCAGTTTTCAAAGGAGCTTTTCAATGTTTGCAATGAATATTAAATTTTTGTGGGAGGTGAAGAGAAAATCGTATTTATTAAAGCTTTAACAAAAAATATATTTTGCAGATTTCACTTCTTTTATCAGATTTTAATACGGGTTAAAGGATAGATATTTACCAAGGATGTGAAAAAAATTGAGTTCCGAGGCTTTCATAAAATTATAGGTAACCGGAATTGTTAAGCTCTCGACAGTTTCTGACAAGGATTAATGAAGTAAGATTAATGATTAAAAACTAAAAATTTAAATGATGGTTTTTGACAAAAAACATGTTTTCAAACAAAAGTTCGGCCCCTCTACAATTCAGATGGACAAACTGATCGGTATGAAATTCATACTTAGACTTTTCTACAAATTTAGAGATTTGAGTGAATTTTATTTGAAATTCTGGCCTACCAGAAGTGACATCTATCATAGAAGCTCCTTCGCCTTTTCAACGTAAGTGACAACTTCAATTAAAACTTTTTTGTTTTTGGATTTCATTTACAATAAAAACGACTATAAACTAACTCATTCATAATTAGTTTAACAATGATACCTGTCCAAAACAGTTTTTTTTTCAAAATTTACAAAGAAATGACGAAAACACCGAATTGGGAGATCCCAGTGAGTTTTGTTGAAATCGGTCCACCGGAAGTGACAGGTTTAATAAGAGCTTATTTTTTGGAGAAAAATGATTCTGAATGAAAAGATACAAATAAATTTTGCAGCAAACCATTCTAAATTAGTTTCTCAAAATTTAAGCGGAAATGACGATTTTGACGAAAAAAAAGTTTTTCAACAAAAATTTATTTCATGTTTTTCAACAAAAGTTTATTTCAACCAATTGAAAGATCGCAGTGATTTTTAGTCGAAACCGGTTAACCGAAAGTGACAACTTTTATAAGAGTTTCTCGTTTCACCATCAGAAGAGACAGTTTCAAATAGGAGCTTTTTCGATTTTTGCATATAATTTTAAAAGACTACTATTTATGAGATTAACGGTAATAAATTAAGAGAAATTAATTTATTTTTGTAACAATACCGGTTCAGATCAGTTTTCTTAAATTTGCGAAGAAAACAAATTTTTGCGAAAAGCTTTTTCACAAATTGGCAGATCACACGAATTTTAGGTCAAAATCGGTTCACCTGAAAGTAACAGCTTCCATATGAGCTTTTACGTTTTTTGCAAATAATTGGCTAAAAACGATTTAAAAAAAAATAAAAAATAAAAGCAAATTTATTTCACTAAAATTCGGCATCTCTATAGACCAGACCGGTTTGAATATTCGTAAGAAAAGTTTATAGAAAAGTGTTTCGCATAAATTGATAGAAACAAGCGAAGTGTTTTGACCATCCATTTAGCAGAAGTGGCAGCTTTTGTATGAGCTTTTTACATTTTTACAATGAATATTAAATTTTTAACAAGGGTTGACTTATACAAGGCAGTTTTAATCACAAATCCGATATGTTAAATTTTCCACTTTAAAAATCTTCGTGGGGTGTATTCGAGATTTATATGCACATTTGTTAAAAATAGCCGAATTTCAGTTTAAAAAAACAAATTCAACAATTTAATTCACTTTTAAACGCCGAATTTTGTTGGTATAGTACAAAGCAAATATCAAAGCATCATGAAAAAATATAACGATCCCAATCGCATAATACTCTCTAAAGTCGGCCTTCCGAGATGAAATAGGCACGACAATAAACCTAAGCTTCATGGAAATCAAAGATTTTTAAGGATTCACAATTTTTAAATCGAGGATATCCGGAATTTTGATTTCGAGATTTTTAATTTTTGCTTTCCTTAAGCCTAGATTTTAATTTTATGTTAATTTTGAACTTCACACCAGAACAAGTAAGATAAACATCCTCGGCAGTGATCCTATTGAGATTTGAACAAAATATAAAGGCATGTCTAAATCAAAAAATATTTGTGCAAAAAATTATACGATATCTACCAACTGTAATCTACTTTAAACATCCAATATTCGAATAAATCTACAAATCTGCACACAATTGAAATGTGGTCCTATAAATTAAAATTTAATTTTAAAAGCATAACAGTTTTTTTCCATTACCCGAAACATAATTTTTATTTTTTAAATTAAAAACATAATATTTTTATAAAATTTCTGTGAAACTTTTACCTGCATCATACTTTTGAGCATGAAACAAAAAAAAAATCTGACCGACCATCCACATATGTACACACACACACACACATGCGGTCACAACAAAATAATAACAAACATAAACAACAAGGGCAACAAATAAACTATAAAACACACAACTAAAAGACTGTGTGTAGTATGTCCGGATTTTGTTGTTTATGTACTTCATTCGAAAACTAAAGTTTTTAATTTTTAACATTTTTTTTTTTTTGCTTTGTTTCGAAACCAAAAAGTTTGACAAAACTTTTCTATATTAAAAAACATATAAATGTGTAATAGTTTTGTTGTTCCGAACCTAAAAGTTTAGTTGTTTCTCCCAAAACTATACAATAAACACACAATAAAAGCTTAAATATTAGAGTAAATATTGTATTAAATATTAAACAGCAGGCGGCCGTATTATAGTGGCACATCTCGTGATAATCATGCATTCTATCGATTTGCCTACATATGACACTTAAATATATCATACTAGGTATATTGAATTATTTACGGTGGTCTGGCATATGATCTAACACTACAAATCAATTAGCTAACAAATTTCCAAAATTTTCACATTAGTTTTAATTAACAAATTTAATTATTTTTATATAGTTCTGGGATTGTGTCTGCCTGTGTGTGTGAGTGTTTGAATAAGTTTATTTATATTCTATTAATCAAAACCACTTTATGTTATTCAAAATATATAAAGCAAAAAATAACAATAGGAAAATTTTAACAACTACAACTACATAAAAAAAATGTTGCTGGACAAACTAAAGAAGTTTATTTTGTTGTTGTAACCATTTTATATTCATTCTGTTAAATTAATATTGATTTTTGTTATGCTGTATGTGTGTGTGTGTGAAGTACTATATTCTATTATTATAACGGAATAACTATCACATATATAGATTTGCCTAAATCATGTAGAATAGTAGTAAAAAAGAGAGCTTTTAGTGAGGTGTAGCATGTAAATGCAAATCAAAATAAAAATTATTATGTATAAAAAAAATATTGTGAAGAGATTATGTAGCTGGGTGTTTCGGTTCTATCGAGAGTTTACCATTATATGTTTTCATATTTTGAGAGCTCTAGGGTACGTCATCACAGAAAAATCATTTTACTGTGGATAATGGTAACATTTTGTGTCGGGAAATTATTAGAAGCTTTTAATATTAAAATGATTAATTGTATATTTTTGGTATTTAACAATAACAACTGCACACAATTTTTAATTTCTCCGCCAGCTTCGAATTATTAAAGGATTATCAAAATCATTGTCTGATCATTTTCTGACAGACCAAAGAATCTCATATAACCTGCTTAAAATTAAAGGGTGTCTCAATAAGAAGTTCAGATTTTAAAATTTAATAAAACAAAAATGGCTTGATAAATATTTCAAAATTTATTTTTTGTTTGAAAGTACAATCCTTCTGGTTAGTTATGGAAAATGATTTCATTTAAACGGAAGCCGGGGCGGCTGGCCTTGGCGTACTCCATTCGGTCGGTTCAATTTCTGAGCACATTTTGGATTGTGTGCGGATCTATTTCGGCAATGGTTGCTTCACTATTGGCTTTCAAATGCTCATTTGCTTGTGAATTGTCTGTATAACACTTGTCCTTCACGGCACTCCGTACAAATAAAAATCTAAAAGTGTCAAATCACAGCTCCTTGCCGGCCAATTCACGTCGCCATTTCGACTGATAATGCGGCCATCGAATTTTTTGACGACGTTTCGCAATTGTAACGCCCAATGAGTGGCATGGCGCACCATCTTCCTGTTAGAGCAAAATACTTATCAATTTTGAGTTGATCGCATCGTTTGATGCACGATGACGAATTGATGTTCTCGGCCGTTGGCAGACATTTTTCGGCCACCGCGGCGATATTTTTGACTGAACGAACACGACAAGCACGTACGCGTTGGATTGTCGACTAGGAAGCCCGTATTACGCACTTTATGCACGAACTTCTTGATACCGCTGGGCGTCAGTCCCGTGTTTTGACCAAATTTTGTACGATATTGTCTTGCGATTTTTAACAAACCAATTGTCTTTGTTGTAAAAGTAAATTTCCAACATTTCTCACTTTTGTTGAAGCGTTAAGCGACTCATTTTGCCAACTAGAAATAATATACTAAGTTTCTGTCAAAGAAAGAAAGACATTAGTGTTGCCAGAGCCAAAAAAACCGAAATGTTAAATCTGTACCGGTTATTGTGACACCCTTTGTTTAATAGTTGCTAAACCATCGACTCCGCAAAAAAAGTTCAAAAACAAACTCACTAAGGAAAAATACACAAATCTCCCATTATATCAAACCTCTGGCCATATATCGCCGAAGCCGAAGGTTTTTAAAAATTCTGTGATTATATGGGTGCAGAATAAATGTATGTGTCCTCTCTACACAGCCAAGACGATTTTCTGATCGCGAGTAACTTCATACTTCCTAAGCATTATTCGCATATTTAAAAAGTGTCAGTGATTTTTGACCAAATCGGGACAAACGAAAAAAAAACGAAAAAACTCGTCACCTATAGAAAAGTTTTTTCGTTTTTTGCAAATATTAGGAAAAATATATAATTTATGAGAAAAACGATCCAAAACAAACAGATTCGTAATTAAATCTGTAACAATTACCAGCCAGATAACTTTTTCTAAATATAAGCGGAAATAACGACTCTTGGCAAAAAAACTCTTTTTATTCAAAATTTGGGTACCTACACAGCCTAAACGGATTGATCGATCGCGATAAAACATTAGGCTTAAGCATTTTTCATAAATTAGGAGATCTCAGTGTTTTCCCAGTGTTCCACATAGTTTTTATAGGAGGTTTTTCGTATTTTGCAAATATTTTGAAAAAGTATTTACGAAAAAATGATTTAAAAAAAAAAATGTAAATTAAATTTCAAAATAAACTTTGTGGACACAAGGCGTAACCGCGTAAGTTGATTAAAAATTTAGTTATGCACACCATGAGATTCGCAATAATCGGTTACGCATGTACACAAAATTTTAGATTTTTCGGACAGTTAGAACGAAAACTACACCACAATGAAAAAAATACCTAGGCACCTAACTCTATTTTGATAAACTAAATGTCCATGCACTAACCGCCTAAGACTGAAAAAATGGACCTAAGTGTCGACTTTTTTTTTTTTTTGATATAGATATTTTTAAATATAACTCTGCAGACCATGTGACCTATCTTAAGGTCAGTTTTACTCTAAACTTCATTTTAAATTTCCTATAAAAATATTGTATTACAGATTTTTCAAGAAAAGCATTTCAACTTTAAATTGCTCTACTCAAAAAACACAAAAATTGACTTAGGCGGTGTCGCCTTGTGTCCACAGGCTGTTCAGATTATTTTTTTAAATTTTACAGGAAATTACAAGTTTTGATAAACTATTTCACCAGTACTCCGCAACACCATATTACAGGCGAATTGAATATTTGGAGTAAAATTTCATACTTAAACTTTCTCTTTGTGAAACTTAGTGGAAATTTGTGAACTAAGAGGATATCCTAATTAACTTTGGGCGCATTGTTTTGATTATACCAAAAGTTTTTTTAAAAGTCGATAAAGTTTAATTTATTATTTTAGAAAGCAAGTGTAATGTTTTCGAGTTTTATATTATACTCGTGGTAAAGTAAACTGGGGTGTTGGCCACAACAATCCCTCATTTTAAATTTGAGGTTTTCTATAGAATCATTTTACTTTTAAAAGTAGATTTGAAACAGTCCAAGTTATTGAAATCCTGAAAAGACAAATAACCTTGGTCAAACCTATTTTTTGACACTTTTAAGGTCCTCGATCCCAAAAATGCAAAAAACAATTTGTTCGTCCATCTGGATGGATAGATGGGTGAACGGTTGGATGTCTGTACCGATGATATCTCAAAACCGGTTTAACTGCTTTGATTTAATTTTAGCAAATCTTAATTTATTTTTAAATCAGTGAATAGTAATGCTTTTAGGATTTCCAGCTAAAAATAATCGGGTGGGCTGGCTGTATAAAAACCTCCCAATGTGACGGTATTACTTTACACTACTTATATTTTTCAAATTTTTTCAGCAGAATTACACGAAGTGAATTACACAAATGTATTGCTATAAATATTTTTGTGTAAACATTTTCCTAAACTGTCCTGAAAATTAAAATAAATTTAGAAACAATTTCACACGCTTACACAATTACCGGAAGTTCTTCTTAAATCAGTTAACCCTTATAGGATTGCGTGACAATAATACACTTTTCAGATAAAACGACAAATTCAATGATTTAGCCATTTATTTGGATTTTCACTGTGCAAAAAATTCAATCAATCCTATCAAAGGAAAAATAATTTTTATGTTGACGTTACGCACGTGTCAGCTAATGATTTGACCCATAAATGGTTAAAGAATTCCAAATTAGCGCGAGCTCTTATTAAAGTCGGTCTTCTTTTAAGAAGATAGATTTAGTTTGGTATTCATATTATTTTAGTTAACTATAACATAATTAAATGTACTTCAATATACCTTGGCGGGATACCCCTTATTTATTTAAAAAAACTCCCGTATAAAAAACAGATGGTTTGGAAGATTAATAGATTAATTTTTATTGGCTATTTTTTGTTTCCCCTTCCTTAATTGTGTTTTACCTTTTCCTACTATATATATAACTAAATTTTTATTTTTACAAATCAGTAGATACTCCTGATGATGATCTAACAAGTAGAAATCGATCGAGTGATTATTTAAACTTTTTGGACATTTTTTTTAATTAAAATATTCAAAAATTTAATTTTTGCGAAATAAAAAACAAGAGTTTAGTAAAATGTGTATAAAGTGTAAACGAAGAGCAAGTCACTCACAAAATTTTGACACTCACAAAATTGTATTTTTACACTCACAAATATTAATACCAAAATGTATGTAAAATCATTTTATATTCTTTGTTTTGTTTAATTGAGGGTAAAATACAAATTTTCTACCCCTTTTATCACAGTGTCATGACAGAAACATAAGCAATTTTGATAAATTTTCTCATTATCGCAGTGTAATGCGCACGATCAGATTCAACAAAAAAATATATTTGGTCATGGCATAATTTTGTGAGTGAAGACCGAGCGTTAGTGTGTTTTACCAAGTACCTATGGAAAATAGTGTTAAAAATATTAAACACAATACACGATGCTTTATTTTTAAGAAAGCGTTTTGAAAATATCGAATTCAAAAAAAAAATTGAAAATTACCACTTAATGAACATCACCTTAACAATTGCTGGCGAGTTACGATTCATTCAAATAAACTTTTCATTATTTTGATTGTTTTTATTTCGATCAATTCTAAACAACATTAAACTTTAAGCGTATTGCATCAACTATCTGAAACTTTGTAATCTGTAGTAAGTCGTCTATACTCAAAAATTACACCGAAGATGTTTTAATACCTGAAACCATTCCAAGTAAACGTTCTAGTCCCGTTTCAGTATATACAATTAATAAAGAGTTCAATTCTCGCATCGTTCAAATATTTGTCCGAATACCGGAAACCTAATCATAAGTTTTTCATTGGATTAGTGTATTAATCCAGAACAACTCAACAATCGTTTAGTATATTGAAGCGGGTTTTCTGAAAGACAAAAAAATTCTCTCAAAAGATGCACCAATGACCCCTTTAAAAATTTTATATCGTGTACCACCTAGAGACCAGGTCTTTTAATGGGTGGCGTCTGTACGCTAGTTTTGATCAGAATAACTGAATTAGACTCACGAGAACTGGCTGAAAAAATTACGGGATCCCTGAATCGAGGATCCCTATATAGACTTGAAGTGTTCCTAATTTGAAGTACTAATCTCGCACGAACCAAACGTACACCCGGTGTGAAATATTTTACGTTAATAAAAAGTGTAGCTACACATTTTAACGAGAAGTGTAGACTCAAAATGTGTAGATACACAAATTATAAAAATTGTAGCTGCAAAAGAAAAAAAGTTGGAAATTCGGAACACGTGGTTTAATTAAATTTTTTAAAAATAAACAAAAAATATTCAGAGAAATGGTCGGGTTGATCGAATTTCTATTTTAGTTCATACCACTTTCTATGTCAGAAAATCCAAGATGGCGGAATTTTGCGTTTTTGAATCTCCATAAGAAAATACACGCGTTTTTGTGCTGGAAGTAACATAGCTTATCTACTCGACTTCATCCGAATTCGTCCGATTTCATCCGATTTCATCCGACTTTATCCGATTTCATCCGACTTCATCCGATTTCATCCGATATCATCCGATTTCATCCGATTTCGCCCGATTTCCTCCGATTTCATCCGATTTCATCCGACTTCATCCGACTTCATCCGATTTCATCCGACTTCATCCGATTTCATCCGACTTCATCCGATTTCATCCGACTTCATCCGATTTCATCCGACTTCATCCGACTTCATCCGATTTCATCCGATTTCATCCGAATTCATCCGACTTCATCCGATTTCATCCGACTTCATCCGATTTCATCCGACTTCATCCGACTTCGTCCGAATTTACTCGATCTCAACCGACTTCATCCGATTTCATCCGATTTCATTTGATTTCATTAGACTTCATCCGACTTCATCCGATTTCAACCAATTTCATCCAACTTCATCCGTTTCATCCGACTTCTTCCGATTTCATCCGACTTCATCCGATTTCATCCGATTTCATCCGATTTCATCCGACTTCATACGATTTCTTCCGATTTCGTACGACTTTATCCGATTTTATCCGATTTCATCCGACTTCCTCCGATTTCATCCGACTTTATCCGATTTCATCCGATTTCATCCGATTTCATCCGATTTCACCAGATTTCATCCGACTTAAAAACTTCAAAATTTTTGCAAAAACTCGCTACAAATCATAAGCAACGATTTCAGAGTTGCACATAGTTCAATTAGATGGGTCAGAATTCCTTGATCTAATATAAGGTGCTCCTAAACCTCACGTGAACAAACAGGACCCTGGATCATCTTCTACCACAACTGGTCGAAATGTTGATTTTACTACGCCAATCATGACGGAGCAGCTACAGATTGGAGGCGCACCACCTAATTTATATCCGAAGGCCACTCAGATATACCTGCATATCAGTCAATTATGCCTTATAAAACCATGCCACCTCCTCAACCATTTAGCTCACGAACTTCAAACATAGTCACCATAACAGCCAGGCCAAGCCTTCAACCATATATGCCACAATTTCCACCTCTAGACAACTTACCGTTTATATGACACAATTTTATCAACAACAATCTCCCATGATAAATTACATTTATACACCGATTCAAAAACAATTCGCTATATTGCCAAAATATAGCAGTTTTTAAAAAATTTCTGTTTGAGTGCGTTGTGTTGTGCAGATTAAATGTTATTACTTTTTTACACCGCAGAATAATTGACTGATCAGGGTTAAACTTTCTAAATCGATCCAACAGAAAATGCAGATTCGAAAAAGCAATGCACGTAATTCAAAGATTCTAAATCAAATTTTCAACATTACTCAACATTTTGAGATGGAATGACTGATTGGGATAAATTTTCATTGTCAATTTTTTTATAATAAATTAGGAGATCTTAGTGATTTTTAGCCAAAATCAGTTCACCGGAAATGGCAGTTTCCACATAAGAATTAATGTTTTTAGCAAATATTTGAAAGAAATAAAACTAAAAGGTTCTAAATTTAATTTGGAACACAATCGGTTCGGTTCAGTTTTTTCAAAATTAAAACGGAAGTGAGAATTTAAAAAAAAAACGTTTTTTTCAACAAAAATTATATTCTTGTAAAGCCCAGATGGATTAACATATCGGGATCAAACTTCATACTCCAGTGATGTTTAGCGAAGTGACATCATCCATAAAAACGTTTTCATTTTTTGTTAATATTTTGAAAACGATTAAAACAAACCAATTGACTACGAGCTCCTTGTACAATTTTGTTGACATCAATAAAAAAAATTAATAAATGTAAAGATTAAATTTTCAACCAACAAGGGTTGACTTCGTTGGTGTTTTGAATATTTATCACGGATAAGATTTTTTGATTAAACTTTCCAAAAGTCTCAAAGAGCAACCCGAAATCTTTATTTTATTGTGGTTAAATGTTTTAAAAAACATAATTCGTCCGTTATAAGAAGACATATGCTTATTATTGCGTATTTAACTCAGTTTTTTGGGTTTTTTGGTACTAAAGTATTTTGGTACTAAAGTTACGCCATCTCTTAACTTTAGTACTAAACTTTCTTCTACAATGACACTTACGGCGTTTTAAAGTGTTGACATTCCACATTAGAATTTAGTTTGTCATTATTCGTGAAAGCGTTAAAATCTTATTTTTTAGTCCCTTTTAAAGATGTCGAATTTAAACATTACTTTCTTGCTTTAATCAAAAGAAAAAAGTCGCTGAAAGTTTCGGTTGCTTCAAGAAACTTGTGGTGAATATGCGGCAACTCAATAAACTTGCGAAAACTGGTTTAAAATATTCAAAAGTGGTGATTTTAATGTCGGTGACAAAGAACGTTCTGGTCAACCAAAAAAATTCGAAGATTAAGAATTGGAAGCATTACGGAAGAAAAACTCAGCTCAAACAGAAAAACAACTTTTTTTTTTTAAAGAAAAGAAATTATTTATTTCCTAGTGGATTTAATGTGTACCTTGAAGGTCAATTAATACCCCCTTTTCATTCATGCGCATACCAATCATTCACACGGTTTGTCTGAAATCACGCGTGGCGCGGGATTGCCGATCATCTCTTAACGAGCTGAGCGAGTATTTCAGCATCCAGATAGTCTGGGTCCCAGGTAACTCAGACGTCACGGGAAACTGCAGGGCAGTCGAACTAGCTAGGCACGGTACAACTCTCCAGATGCAGCCGGAAAGAGCAGGTCTGGGGGGGCCTATAGCAGCGCTCAGTAAAAAGGAAATCGCCTTGTGAAACGAGAGGTGGACCAACACCCTCACGTGTCGGGTAGCAAATACTAGTATCCTTGGGAAAACGAGAGGTAGCATTGGTCGTAGGGATACTGACAGGACACTTTGGGAAACATGTGAGAAGGCTGGGTCTACAGACGAATGACTTTTGCAGAAGTTGTTTGGACGAAGAGGAGCAAGAGACGTTAGAACACTTTCTATGCTCGTGTCCGGCACTATCACGCAGAAAACATAAGTATTTAGTTGTGTATGGTATGGAGGGCCTTTCTGAACTCGCGGGCTGTGGAGTGCGAGATATTTTACGCTACATAAGTAGCTCTGGATGGTTTCAGCGGGAGTAAAGGGGAGATAGGATCCTGTGGTATCACAATGGGCCAGTATTGGCCTAAATGTGCGATATCAGCCACTCTAAGCTAACCTAACCTAACCTAACCAAACCATTCACACAATTATTGTATGCCACATGGACGGTGGGTCGGCGCGGAATTCTGCACTCCAACAGAGGGCCCTAGTTGTGATTATTAACATCACCAATCGTAATCGATGACGAAAAATTGCTTTGCATCCTGCCTCTCGTGGGTTTCGAACCCAGTACCTCCTAGTCCACGTGCCGAAGCTTTAATTACTATACCACTTGTCCGTTTAAATGTCAGAACAGCAGAACTTGCAGATCAGTTAAATGTCACTCAAGCAGCCATAAGCAAACGTTTACATGCCATAAAAATGATTCAAAAATGAGGAAAATGGGTACCACATGAACTGACTAAGCCAATATTGAAAAATGATCAATGGTTTGCAATTCTTAGCTTACAAGACACCGAAGATGGCATTTTGTCTCAGATTGTGACTGGTGATGAAAAGTGGATCCACATTAAAACGATACATTCATGGAAGTAAGGTTATGTTGTGCATTTGGTGGGTGGTGTACTATTAGCTGCTAAAACCGAACGAAACTATTACTGGTGAACATTACCAACAACAACTGATAGATTTTAACCATGCATTGAACGAAAATTGTCTGATTCCAGTCACCAACCAGCATAAAGTGATTTTGCTGCACGTCAATGGTCGACCACATGTCGCAAAACAAGTAAGAAATACGGTGGAAGTATTCAGCAGATTCGCTCCCTATTCAGCAGATTGTCCCCCCATCAGACTACTAAATATTTGTTCCGAACAATACAAAGCGATCTTCAAGACAAGTACTTCAGAACCCACGAAGAAATCAAAAAATGGCTCGACGAATGAATCGCATCAAAAGACAAACATTTTTTTTTCAATGGAATCCATAAATTGCTAGCAAGATACTTTCAATATGTAGAAAGATCTCGAGGTGCTTAGAATCGACCATAGTGAACCAAGTATTTTTGATGAATAAATAAATTTTTGCGAAATTTGACGAATTAAAGAATTTGGCGAGACACTTTTAATTATTTTACTTTAATTTGGTTAATTATTTTTAATAGCTAAACTCTTTCACTATTAGAGGACATGTTCTCACATTTGGCAACAACTGTGTGAATACCTTGGAGTTGACCGTCGTACATTGAGTGTAGATAGTATTTTGACGAACATTTAAATTATTACGAAATTTCAAGCTTTAAATCTTGTGTGGACCCGTTTTGAAACGCTCAACTTGTCTATTATTCGAGGACGATTGCCCTCATTTACTAGCATCCCTGATATTTCTCAAATCGCCCGTAGGATAGCATGTATTTTACTGTATTAAAAATGTCAAAATGTCTTTATTTTGTCGAGGAAAATGTTTTGACAAATCAAATCATTTACTACTAAACGGCATTATGCCCTCACTTGGTAACATCTTTGAGATTCTCGAAATCAATAAAAGTATAGCTATAGTATTTTGTTGAACATTTGAATTTTTATAAAATTTACCATACTATAAATGATCGTGCAGCAATGCAAAACCTTTTTATTTTAAAGTAATTAGTTAGTTTGAACGGCTCAATTTGTCCACTATAATAGACGACGTGTGCTTTCAGTTGGTAACATCTCTGGGATTCCTGAAATCTGCCACAGTGAAGCTAGTTTTGACGAACATTTGAATTTTTATGAAATTCCACGTATATGAGCGCTAAGCGATCAGAAACGGGACATCATTTTGTAATCCTAAAAGCCAGAAATTAATATACATTTTCCTAATCTATTTAATAATTTCGACAAATAATATCGTATTTTCAATCAAATTCCCATAAAAACGAGCAAAAAATTTTATTTCGCCAATAAAATGTAAATGGCCCAATATAAATCGTCTTAAAGACGTAAAACTTATGTATAATAAAATATCAATTAAATCTATTATACACCAAAAGCATTAAATAGCAATTAAACCCATTTTTTGTTGTATCATTAAATTTTTGTGTAAAACACAATTCCATTACACACAAAAAAAAAAAAAATTAATTAATTAATTAGAATAATTGTTAAACCAAGTATAACAAATTAATTTCGCGTTTTAACAATAATATCAAATCGCGTATAATATGAACGCGTGAATTACATCATACATTATTATACGAATTAACAAAGCACAAAAATCTCATCGACTTAATGATTTGTTTATATTCAAATTAGAATTAGTTTATAACACAACCCCTTATCGAATTATTAACACAATTATGATATTACGTGTGTATAATTCTAATATATCGTGATTCGAGATAATTTACTTTTTGGTTTATTAATTTATTTATGGCGGTGGCATGAAACTATTTTTACAAACGATATGAATGCCACACACACACACACATACCCATACACATCTACATAATCAATAGTCGTATTAATCAATTTCTCGTAAACATTTTCACGTCAACACCACCTTTTATCACACGTTTATCTGTTTTCCATCTAACTTGCATCCCCCTCTGGTTTGGCGCGCGCCCCCGATATTTGCTAAATGATTAATGATTTGAAACTGTCTAAAGAATGCTATATACGCTAGAGAGTTTATATACGAAAAACAATTAAGAAAATGAAAGAAATCGTTAAACTTTATTTAAAACTTTTCATTACTACATAAAAATACGGTATTTTTTTTTCTTATTTTGATTGGAATTAAATTAATTTTTTTTTATATTTCTTGAAAATTAAATCTATTATTGGGAAATGAAGAAATTAATCAAAACGGAAATCTATACTCTAAATGGTACTTTTGTGACATTTTCCCGCGAGGAAGAAAAAATGTGCAGTATATTCAAGTGGAAAATAATGTCAATTTATAATTTAAGAGTATTTATACGGATAAAATTACCGTGTATCATCAATCTGAAATCTCATGTATGCAAATTTTTCTCAACAAAAAACAGCTTTGTACAAAAAGAAAACCTCGCACACACAGTTTATTCGTATCATTCACTTTAATACACAAAATGTGATCACTTTGCAATTTTTTTATTTTATTTATATTGCGTCTTTTGTGTTGATGTAGTTATTCATTATTTCAATGGAGGAAAAAAATTATATTTATGGTGAAGAGGTGCTTGAAAAACTTTTTTTATACATGTATAAAAGATATCTTAAGCTTTTAACTTGTATTAAGATTTAAACAGTACTACTTAAGATAATTTCTTTTTAGTTTTGAAACAAACCGTTATAATAAGATTACATGCAACTATGTACAAAAAAATAGATTTATAATTAGAGATAATTGCTAGAAGGTTACCAGGCCAATTTTACAATAGAATTATAAAGCTGGTATTCAAAAAAAATTTGTACTGAAGAGCTTTCTTTAAAAATATTTTTTGTAATATTCCTGTTAAAGTTGTTTGTAATAGGAAATGGAATTGAAAATGTTATAAAGCGAAATATTCGGTACAATTAAATTGCGTGAAAATTATAAATGACTTTTATTTTAAATATAAAAATAATTTGAAATTGTATGAAAAATAATTTATTATTTTTTATGGAACGATTAATCATGCCGATGGAAATATTATTTTTTTTTTGAATGCCAAACGCGCAGTGAAAATTTTGAATGATACTTAAAATATTTATGAGTGAGAGCGAGCACCAAATCTGAATATTGGAGTATTAGCAATGTTGCAATAATTGCAAATTTTGATTTAGGATTTTAGAATAATAATTATTTGTATAAGCAAATATGTAAGAAATAAGCATGATTTTCTAACTTGTCACTAGTTCTTCGCAAGAGTTCCTAATGGCTTTTGGTTAACCGGAAATGGCAGCATATTTTTTTGTTTTTTTGCAAATATTTTAAAAATTATGTAATTTACGAAATAAGCGTGTATAAACTAAAAAATTTAATATTTAATTTGCAACCACACAGATCCTGATCAGTTTCTCAAAATTTAAGCGAAAGTGACTGAAAAAACTCGTTTTCCAACAAAATGTCATCCGAAAAGTACACCATTTACGAGAAAACCCATTTTGCCAGATTTAAGTTTTTCATAAATTTGGAGATTTCAACGATTTTTAGCCGAAATCGGTCCACCATAAATGGTAGCTTCCATAGGAGCTTTTTCATTTTGTGCTAATATTTAGAAAATTATATTATTTACAAGAAAAACAATTATGAACTAAAAAAATTAAGTGTACAGATCAGTTTTCCTAATATAAAGCTAAAATGGAGCTTTTTGCCCAAAAAACTGTTTTTCAATAAAAAAAAATTGGCTCTGTACTGCCCAGGCGAATAGATTTAATGGCATGGAACAGCATCTGTATGTTTTTTCACAAACTGTATGATCCCAGAGAATCGGTCAAAATCCATCCACCGGAAATGAGAGCTTCCATACGAGCTTTTCGTTTTTTGAAAACAAAATTGAAAAGTATACCCTTTACGAGAAAACTAATTATGAACTAAAATATTGGGGGTAAAACAAAAATGTAAGCTCACTATAAGTGGTAGCTTCCGTAGGAGATTTTTCGTTTTTTTCTAATATTTAGAAAATTATAATATTTATAAGAAAAACCATTATGAACAAAATGAATTAAAATTAAATTTGCTACAATACCCGTTCAGATCAGTTTTCCAAATTTGAAGCGAAAATGAAGCTTTTTTGCCCAAAAAAACTGTTTGCAATAAAAATTCGTCTCTTTACCGCCCAGATAAATTGATTGAGTGGAATGAAACAGCATTCTTATGTTTTTTCACAAACTGAATGATCCGAAATCGGAAATGAAAAGTATACCCTTTACGAGAAAACTTATTATGAACTAAAAGATTGACTGATCAGGGCGAACATAAAATTTAAGATTTTCGATAAATTTAAAGGTGTCTGTGTTTTTTGGCCGAAATCGGTCCACCATAAGTGGTAGCTTCCGTAGAAGCTTTTTTGTTTGTTGCTAATATTGAAAAATTATATTGTTTACAAGAAAAACAATTATGAACTAAAAGATTTAAAATTAAATTTGCAACAATTCGTGATCAGATCAGTTTTACCTGAAAAAACTATTTTTCAATAAAAATTCAGCCCCGTACCGCCCAGACGAATTGATAGAGTGGCATGAAACAGCATCCTAATGTTTTGTTCACAAACTGTATAATAAAAGAGAGTTTTGGTATAAATAAATCTACCCGAAGTAAGAGCTTCCATACGAGCTTTTTCGTTTTTTGCAAAAATTTTGAAAAATACACCCTTTACGAGAAAACTCATTATGAACTAAAAGGTTGACTCATCGAGGTGAAACT
Source organism: Nephrotoma flavescens (assembly GCA_932526605.1). Lineage (NCBI taxonomy): Eukaryota > Metazoa > Arthropoda > Insecta > Diptera > Tipulidae > Nephrotoma > Nephrotoma flavescens. The sequence continues at coordinate 37,424,737 of OW052222.1, read as the reverse complement.
TAAATTTAAGCCTTTTTCATAAATTTGGAGATTCCAGTATTTTTTGGCCGAAATCAGTCCACCGTACACACTTAAAAATCTTGCTGCAATTTTTAATGCAACCCTTGCATTAAAGCTTATACGATGCAATCGTGTATCACATTCTGATGCAAAGCATGCATTAAAAATAGTTATGATGCAGTTGCGTCTAAAATTACTGCAGTAGTGTATTAAAAGAAAATTTCTATATAATCTGGGGGTTCACTATTTTTTAGCAAATTTATTATAATTCGCTAAGGCATTGTGTATATTTTTAATATAAAAGCTTAAAATATTTTTCATATATTTGCTGTGTAAGGACGTCAATTGATTTACGCCAATCCAGTTGGAAAAGTAAAAAATTGAAATCTGTGGAATTTGCCTTATAGTTTTAGTTTCTATACAAAATAATATAAGTGTAATACAATTAATTGGAAGTTTCTAAATTTCTAATGTAGTGTGCTTTATACTGTTTAAAGCACTGGGCTGAGCTATACAATTTTAATGCCACTTACGATTACGATTACTACAAAAAATGATGCTTCCAAATGGATATTTTAATTTATTTTTTTATCCAATGGGCTGTAAAATTTTAATATAACTTGTATCAGTTTTTGACAAAATATTCCGTTAAAGTTTAATGTAAACTATACAATAAAAATTAATACAATTAGCATTAATATCTATTATAATGCAACTTGTGCATTAGTTTGGAATGCAAGCTTGCGCTGGACCTATATGAAAAGCAATTTGCATTACATAGGCCATATTTTTTTCAACTGTGTAAGTGCTGGATTCCGTAAGAGCTTTTTCGTTTTTTGCTAGTATTTAGAAAATAATATTATTTATAATAAAAACAATTATGAACTAAAATAATTAAAATTAAATTTGCAACAAATACGTGTTCAGATCAGTTTTCCAAATTTTAAACGAAAATGGAGCTTTTTTGCCCAAAGAAACCTGTTTGTCAATAAAATTTCAAACAGCATCTTTATGTTTTTTCATAATCCACTGGAAGTGAGAGCATTAATTCGAGGTTTCCCGTTTTTTGCAAAAAAATTTAAAAGTACACCCTTTACGAGAAAACTAATAATGAACTAAAAGATTGACTGATCAGGGTGAAACTATAATTTAATCTTTTTCCATAAATTTAGAGATTCCAATGATTTTTGTCCAAAATCGTTTTCCCAAAAACTGTTTTTCAATAAAAACTCGGCTCTATACCGCCCACACTAATTGATTTAGTGGGACGAAACATCATACTTGCTTATGTTTTTTTCACAAATTGTATGATCCTAACGAGCTAAAATATTATTATCTAAAATGTGGAAATTATCGCTTAATAATGAACAGACTAAGCTAATCGAAACAGTTAACCACATTAAAATAAAGAGATTTGGGGCTGCTTCACGACAATTTTAAATAAGTAAATTTAAGGGAAATTTTAATATTTGTAAAACTACCTGCTACACTGTGGCCGATTTCAGAAATCTTAGAGGCGTTACTAAGTGTGTGTATATATTTTCTAAAAGTGAATGAATCGTTCTATTCAAAACAGTTAAACGACAGAGATTCCTGGAATCGACCATAGTTGTAGCAAGTGTTATGACGAATATTTGAATTTTTCAGAAATTTTACGCTTCAAAACTTGTGTGATGCCATCTTAAACCTTTTTATTTTACTGTTTAATACTTTACTGTTTAATATGGTAAACACTATTTTGGTAAAGGTTTGCTATTTACACTTTTCGTTGCTATTCTTTTTAGAAGTTACATTTTTAGTTACACTTTTCAGTAATTCGTGTAGCTACACTTTTCGTTAAAAACTTCAGTTTGTTTTATTTTCTAATTAATCATGAAAAATTTTACATGGTAGTTTTAGACCACACCCGTGTGTTGTAGACTAAATAATGATGATTTCCTACAGCCTAAACAAATCTTCTGATTGAGCCGAAACCTAATAATTAAGCTATTTTCACAAATTGGGGCATAATAGTAATTTTTGGTCGAAATAGGTCTACCAGAAATGGCCAATTCCATTAGAGTTTTTTCGTTTTATGCAAGTCTTTATTTTGAAAAGTAAATAGAATTTGCGGAAAAAAATTTAAACACAGACAATTTAGAATAAGTTTCAACCAAATTTGTTTAGATTATTTTATTAAATTTGACCATAAATCACGAATTTTGACCAAAAAAAGCAAACTTCATACTGAAGCTCGGAATCAAACTGCATACTAAAGTTTTTTCCTTAATTTGGAAGGTTTAGGCGAAATGTGATGGACTTCTGTGTGCACAGTTGAAGATCAGCTAGGAGGTCCATAAATGTTTGCAGTGAAACTTAAATTTTTAACTTAGGTTAAACCATTAGGTTGACCATAAATCACGAATTTTGACCAAAAAAATCAAACTTCATACTGAAGCTCGGAATCAAACTGCATACTAAAGTTTTTTCCTTAATTTGGAAGGTTTAGGCGAAATGTGATGGACTTCTGTGTGCACAGTTGAAGATCAGCTAGGAGGTCCATAAATGTTTGCAGTGAAACTTAAATTTTTAACTTAGGTTAAACTTAATGATTTTCTAAAATCTTACAAGGAATAATAAATGTTTATTATACGAAAAAGTTTTTGTCACACCAATCTGGTAGGTTCCATTTTTTTATTTCGAAATCAAGTGTATTCGAGATCTATGTACATTTGTCGTAAAAGTCGGGTGCTGATCATAAAACTTCTTAATGATTTGCATTCTCGCGAGAAAATTTATATTCAATTATGATGATATTTACTGTAATGCACATGATTTTTTTTACATTATATTTCAAAGATTGACTGCAAATATTTATGAGGTTTCACCTACAAGGTTGGCGAGCTTAATTAGTGATATGGCTTTAATCGATGGGCGCTATTTCGGTTATTTCTTATCTTGTTTGTTGATATATCAAATAGTTCAAAATTTTTTCTCTCAATGTTGTGAAAATACACCACACATGATGAATTTTACGATGAAAATTATGAATTTTATCAATTTGCCAAATATCTTCATCAATGGAAAATACGATATTTTCGTAAATTGAAATTTACCAAATTATCTGAGTGTATTTTCCATTGGTACAGAAATTTGGTAAATTGAATTTTTTAAAATTTTCTTAGTAAAATTCATCATATGTGGCGTATTTTCACAACATTGAGAGAAACTATTCTGACCCATTCGAATATTTCAACAACCATAACGTTAAATTGATTTTAAACCAGATAAGAATTATTTTATTAGCAAAGTACCTGATTTATTCAAAAAACATCCGAATGACCAAAATTCTAGAGAAGTTCCATCGTCCTCGTTTACACTTATTTTAACAGCCTGCAAGCTAGAAAGAGGCCTATTATGATAATTATTACTATGTTTAACTAATTTAATAAAGTGGGACTTAGTTAAATTTCGATAAAAATGGCTATAACCACCACAACGACTCCACCAGAACGACCCAAAATAATGAACAACTTAAATTTATAAACGTGATAGAACAATAAAATTTAGTAACTAAGAATTTCAATTTTTTTTAAAACCAACATAAAATTAACAATTAATGGCCCCTTAATACTCCTTTCAGTAACCCTATTCCAAAATATGATCAAAAGTTTATGAAACAAAAGGGTAATCACATTAAGGGACCCTATTCCTTGACTCCGTCAACGTTTTGAGGATGCATATAAAATTCCAAAAACTTTATCAAAAAAAAAACTTAACCAAGAAATGAATTTTTTTTTTAAAGCTTTAGTGAAATTAATTATTAATGGCCGCTTAACACTACATTGATAAAAAATATTCTGATCTAGGAGGTAAAATCATAAAGTAAAAATGTTATCAGGTAAGCTAAAATACAATAATAGGATTTAAATTTTTTTTTTACTGTTTTCCCCCTGAACCAGTGCACTAAAATTTAGAAAAAAATGCATTTCTAAGTCGTTCGGGTACGGTAAATGTCATCGGTAAATATGAACTCAATGCAGTGCCTCTAGAATTTTTGTTTGGATTGTTCTAAAATACTTTCAATAACCTGTGTACAACTCTAGGACCGACAATAGAGAAATTTTAAAACTGTTAAAAACTATATTACATGAACATTAAAATACATTGGACAACTAAAAATCATTTCTAGTCGTAAAACCTAACTCGTTATATATTTTGATGATATAAGCGATGTAAAAATTGACGCTACATCTAAAATACCTAAAATAAAAGTTCAGAAACGTGAATAGATTGTGCCAGAATTTTTTGGCTTTCATGATGAAAAAAAAACTTTTCGAAAACATTTACGGTAAATTACATATTCATTACATATTCATTTTAATAAGTCATAAGTGTTGGCCATAACATATTCACCAATTTTTTTTAATTCGTATTTTAGAGATGTCTACGAATTTTAACCGGTATCATTTTTAAGATCAAATTTTCAATCGATTTGCGATGAGTAACTGAAGATTATTTTATTTCAAAAGTTTGCCATTTTAGACCATATTGCTATTTTTATATAGCTAATCCAGGTGATGTTCATGAGGAGTTTAATTAGTTTAACCTAATTTTAACGTTCACGTAATTTGATTTAAATTATTTTTCGCCATTTTTTTGCATAAACTCCGAATAGCATACACAACGAATACCATATACCACCAAAAAATGGAACTGATACTAGGTCCACGATAAGCTTCAAATGAACCGTCTGTCAAGAATTTATTGATTCAGGCGGAATAGTCCACAACAATTAAATGGAGTGAAATGGATGAATAGAGGTTCAGCTCGAACTGTCTCAAAATATCTTAAAGTTAAACAAAACAACTAAAGCAAAATAGCCAATAGTACATTGGACCGATATAAACTTAATGCTTCTCTCGATTAATCACCAAAGCTGCAGAGTGGGTCAATAAATGGAAGTCTTACAGTAACATGCAGTAACATTAAATCAATCATAACATGTTTTTCAAATGGGTGATTTTTCGTGGAAAATATTTTTGAGCCATTGATAATTGCTTCAAGTCTCCATAGCCTTTTAATATCATCATTGATGATGAATTAAATCGGAAATAGATCCTCATATTTGGACAGGCATAATAAAGAATCTGTCAACTTAGAAAACAAAATATTTATTATAAACGGTACAGTTTTCAGATGCATTTCTAACTGAAAAAAAAAATAAGTGCGTATCATCCTAGATATGTTTTTCAAAAATTTTCCGAAAATATTAAAAAACAAAATAAATTCCGAAAAAACCAAAGTTCGGAGTTAATTTGGCAATTGTGCTGGTATTTTGACAAGATTCTAGAAATAAAAGCAAGGATGCTATAGCGATTTTTGTTAGAAGCGCAAACTGTTCCGCATTACTTGAATATTTGATTTACTAAGCCTGGTCAATTATTCATTATGTCTGATTTATTGCCTAATTAATTCTGGATTTTGATGTATTCAAATACCAAAGTTTTATGTTAAAAAAAAGATTATAGTTGACAATGATTTTTTTAAAATGATTATAAAAATATCTGTCGCTCATCAATATCATTGAAAATCTGAGGCATTATGACAAATTAGGCATGCCGGCATCATGGAGGTTATAAAAGCCTGTTTGCTAGAAATAACAATTTCACCATGTGTGACATGTCACGTCTCACGTGAAACAAATCATAATTTAATAGATTGTATTTCAATTTCGGAAATATCAGTTTATCGATTTTGTCTCGTGAGTTACTCATTTAAAATGAGAGAAGCAGAAAAAATCGAATACGTACACAGTGTATAATACACAATTATGTCTTCGTATTTGTATTTTTCTTTTGTTCGTATTTGTGTCATTTGTATGATGAACAGTATCAAAATAACGCTATCCGGGCGAATCGGTTTAATTTTTATGGTGCTTATTTCCTTCTCTCAGCACATTACGTCTGCTCTCGAGCTGTGGAGTGTGATTATTTAACATGCTAATATGTTTTATATTATTTTTTTTTATTATAAATTATTTTTTTTTTTATCATAATAAAATTTTATAAATAAATATATTTTAAATTTCATAAATTTTAATAATAAAATGTTAACTGTAAAAAAATCGAAAATAAGTAAACAACACAAAAATATTGCGTTAACAATAGTTAACTCTTTGAGTGCCAAAAAGTGCGATCGTGCTCCTCAATACACTAGCCGAAATCACGTTGGCACTCAAAGGGGAAAAAGAATGACACGTGGTTTGCATATGCAGTAAAACAATCATACGCATGAAACTAACACAAATACAAATGCTACTACTATATCTTTCCGGTTACACTAATTTCGTTTCACACATTTGAGACAAAATCCGTATACAGGAGTCTGTAGCGTTATGCATTTGGCACCGTTTTTTCTTAAATTTAAAGTAATGTCTCAACCAGTCACGACTTAAGAGCTAAAGTTACACGCCGGTTGCACCACTTCGGTTAGTGCTACAATCACCAAAACGGTATAGGCTTCTCGACACAAATAAACAACTAACATCTAAAATTTTGGTGGTCGTATCGCTCCCCTAAGTGGTCCAAACGGAGAACAACTTAAGCTTTTAAGTTTTGACTGGTTGAGGTTTAAGGTCAAGTTATAACATAATGTGGACAACAAAACGACACCGTAATTTTAGTACATCGTAACAAACTCTACACAACTCATGTTTACCAACGAACTAAAACAATTCATTAGCATTTTAGACATATTTCATTTATAATTACCTCACTTTGTGTTAATATTCATCATTTTAATATTTTAATATTTAAATTAAATATAATCATAGTAATAATAATTATAATTAAATTTTATCTTCATTAAATATTCATAAAAAAAAACTTTAATTTTATTTTTCCAAAAATAATTTTATTCCCGTCATAAAATATAAAATAAATTTTTATAATTTTCTATCTCTATATTTCTATATACACGTATACTCGTACACACCCCCCCCCCCCGTTTCCAAAAATGTTAAAAGCCTACATCCCTCTCCGTATAGGAATAAAAAGTGCAAAAAGTTACTTTGACTTGGTACATTTTGTATATTTATTATTGATTTGATGAAAATCATTATTAAACGCTTTCCTTACATTTGCAGAAATTTAAATAAATAAAATTTGTAATAATGAGAATTTTATTTTAGTTTTTAATTAGTTTTTGAACGACATTTTGTCATATTATACCGAATACGAGTATAAATAAAATTATCAGTATATGAATATTTTTTTTTGTGTTGCTGTTGATGTGTAATAGACATGGTAATAACATATAATGGTGATGATGATGACAAATGATAATTATGTGAATAATTAATAATTAGTGCTACTGTGCGTGTCATATTATTTTATAATGCATATGCGACTCAAATATTTATTTTAATTATTACTCTATTACATCGTATGTCTGTTAATTTGAAAATTATGATTTTAATAAAACTGTTAGAAATTATATGATTTGGATTAACGTCTGGAAATTTTATACCTAATTGATATCATCAATGTGAGGTAGTTTTAATTGAAAAAAAAATAATAAAGGAAAATTGATTAGCAAAAAAAATAGTACGGACTAGTGTTATTATCACGTCTAAAAATCTACGAAACTGTTTTCCATGAAGGGAAGAGGTTTTTTGTTATTTGGAAGGGCTGGCGTACCGTAATCCCAATATCACGGTTCGGTTTTAATTATTTAGATTTTGATTTAAATAAAGTAACCAAGGAGTTTTATTTTGTATGCCTAATATCTTATTAAGAATATCTTATATTCTTATGGCTTATATTCTATTAGAATTTTCAGAACTGATTTTTAAACCAATTTTATTATGAAGGCTCTGAAAACATTGAAATTTTAAAATTTATTATTTGTGTTATTATGGTTTAATACCATTTTTCACCACTGTACAACTTTTGTCACTTTGATAGTAGCGTGCTCCAGTATAGGCGATTACTATTAAGTTACAATGTTATAATAATCAGGATTCTATTATAGCAAGTAAACATGACGAAAATGTGAGATGGCATAAGCCGTTTTGAGACCAAACAACAACAATTTACCTACCGCCAAAAGACAGTATATAAGTATTCGCTGTCAAAATTAAAATTGATAATTAGGTTATTGTAATTCTCCTTATCGTTTGCAATCAAAATATTCATTGGTGTACTAAATTTTCATATTATTACATGCACGAAGTAAATATTCCCGATTTTTTAATATTATTACAGTAATATGTTGAAATTTAAAAAGATCATATGCTTATAAAATTTCCTTCATAATATATTATAATATTTAAATAAATAAAATTTGACTAATATTATTACATGCGGGAAGAAAAAAGTTCCTTTATTGTAACAAATAATATATGAGTTTAAATCAAAATGCAAAATGTAAGTAGTTGGTAAAAAAATGTAAAAGACCATTTGCATATAAAGATCACTTCATAATATATTATAATATTAAAATAAATGACTAAAATTTTACATGCGGGAAGTGAAAAGTTATAATATATGAGTTTAAATCAAGATGCAAAATGTATGTAGCTGGAGTCAAAATTAAAAGGAATCATTAGGTATTTTAAATCTTCTTTTTGCTTGCAATCACAATATTCATTAGTATATTGAATAATCATATTATTACATGCACGAAGTAAATATTCATGATTTTTAATACTTTTACTGCAATACATCGACATTTAAAGATAGACCATATGCATAAAAAGCTCCCTTAATAATGTATTATAATTTTTAAATAAATAAAATTTGACTAAGATTATTACATGCGGGAAGTGAAAAATTTCTCTGTTATAACAAATAATATATGAGTTTAAATCAAAATGAAAAATATATGTAGTTGGAATCAAAATTTAAATGGATCATTAGGGTATATTATTGCTTTTAATCAAAATAGTCTTTGGTTTATTGAATAATCATATTATTACATGCACGAAATAAATATTCATGATTTTTTAATAATTTTTCAGTAATATATCGACCTTTAAAAAGACAATGCATTATAAGTTTAAATAAATAAAATTTGACTAAAACTATTACATGTAGGAAGTGAAAAGTTCATTTGTTAGAACAAATAATATATGGGTTTAAATCAAAATGCTAAAAGTATGTAGTTGGTATCAAAATTAAAATGGATCAGCATATTGGCTGCGATCAAAACATGAAGTCAAAATGCTGATCCGTTTTAATTTTGAAACCAACTACTTACATTTTCCATTTTCATTTTAACTCTTATATTATTTGTTATAATAAAGGGACTTTTCACTTCCCGTAGTTGGAATCAAAACAATAATGGATCATTAGTGTATTGTAATTCTCCTTTTTGCTTGCAATCAAATCATTCATTGTTTTATTGAATTATCATGTTATTACACGCACGAAGTAATTATTCATGGTTTTTTAATACTTTTTTAGTAATATATAGACATTTAAAAAGACCATGCAGTATAAAATTCCTCTCATAATTTATTATAATATTTAAATAAATAAAATTTGACTAAAATTATTACATGCGGGAAGTGAAACGTTCCTTTATGATAACAAATAGTATAAGAGTTTAAATCAAAATGCAAAATGGATATAGTTGGTATCAAAAAAAAATGAAATATCGTTTTGGCTGCAATCAAAATATTCATTGGTTTATTGAATAATCATTGGACAAACTTCACCACCCCATGCCACCTGTGGCCCGATCGAGTACATAATATCATCTGTAATCAATTTGGCATTAATACACAAACAAGATGTATAATATAATTACTCATCATATTTTCATGTTACGTAGTATAACCCTTTTATTTATGTTATGTACACATCCAATTTTGTTTATATACATATTATCGTTATATACTATTGACAATTTGTATTATATACTAAAAATCTTCTCAGTATTAATATATATGTAACGCTTTATTATGTAAAGCATTTATATTATGTATCATGCATTTCGTTATATAAAAATTAATTTTGTGTTTTAAAACAATTAAATAGTCTAAGTCGAGCTCTAACCTGCAGCAAATAAATTAAAAATAAACTTTATAACGTGCTCTAAATTGTGGTGTTTTTATTTTAATCAGTTTCTGGTGTTTAATAATCTATACTGTGCTTAAGAACTAAGTGTTTCACTAACGAATTATAAGACAAAAACTCGTGGACTATTATCTTATAAAGAAATCCGTGTGGCATAGCTGTATCCAACAAACAACAATCAACATTTCCTACAACGTTTACATCAGCGTTTTCTAATCATATTATTACATGCACGAAGTAAATATTCATGATGTTTCAATAACTTCACTTCAAGACCATCTGCATACTTTATCCTTAATATTTTATTTTAATATTTTAATAAATAAAATTTGACTAAACTTATTACATGCGGAAAGTGAAAAGTTCCTTTGTTATAACAAATAATATATAAGTTTAAAGCAAAACGTAAAATGTATGTAGTGTGTTTTGGAATCAAGACTAAAATAGATCATTAAGGTATTGAATTTTTTTTTTACTTGAAATCAAATTATTCATTGGTTTATTGAATAATCATAATTTACATGCACGAAGTAAATATTTATGATTTTAAATAATTTTTCAGTAATATATCGACATTTCAAAAGACCGTTATGCATATAAAGTACCCATAATAACTTATTTTAATTTTTAAATACATAAAACTTCATTTAATTTATTACATGCAGGAAGTGAACCGTTCCTTCATTATAACAAATAATAAGTACATGGCTTTGAATCAAAGTACACAATATATGTATTTCGATTCAAAATTAAAATTGATTATTAGGGTATCGTGTAGTTGCTTGTATTCGAAATATGTTTATATTAAATGACAAGGGGCAGTTGGCCATCATGTAATTCGAATTTTGTATCCAATAATATGCACATTAAAATCACCGAAAACAAGGGCGATTGTGCTATATCATTGAAACCTTAACCAATAAGTTCACCACTTATTATAGGGCTATGTATTGCGGTCCGACTTGGAATTGCATTACTTCAGTAACAAACATTATTTAAATTAATAACGTTGCTTTAATAATCAGAATTTACCGCGTATAGAATACCACCGCCACGAGAATTCTCGCGATGCCTTAGACTACAAAATCAGTTAAAACATGTTTCGTATAAAACAATAACATCAAACTGTTTCTCCAAAAGTCTAAATAAAATCTGTTTTGGTACGAGGCCCTCTAACATTTTGTTAATACAAATTTACAAAATTGTTCCTATGACTTTTCTTTGGTTGGCTAGAGTTACAATTCTTAGCTGTTGAAACATCATTTTTTTGCGTGGATTAACATAGGTGACATAACATTTTTTGGCCATTCGATGAACTCCCTAATCAATACACACAACGGCTAAAAATCAAGTTTCAGTATCTTTTCAAATATGTCATGGCTGACTCCTATTTTAAAAGAGATAACTCTTTAGAGTTTGGTCCTGAAAGTAATTGATATTTCAACTAGTTTTCAGGGGATGAAACGTTAGTGGTAAGGTTTCTTACTACAGCATCAACGGTTGCCGATTTCGATACTTATTTAAAAATTACACGATGATTGCAACACAAAATAATTTAAAATTATTTGAAGCAAAAAGACACAACTAATTAATCTTAACTTTGATGCAACTTGGGTGCATAGATTCCTTGGGCAAATGAACAGTTAATAAGTTTACCAAAAATAGCGCTTTTGCACGATTAAATAATACTCTTTTTCTCGGTCAGTTCAAAAGATTGATGGTTCGGATACTCTAACATAATTTTATAACTTCAGATAAATAAAAGTTGTCAGTGGTCTATTTAAATATGTATATGTCTATCCAACTAAAAATCAAATTGGTGTGTTTGTTTGTAATTTTGAAATAATTATTAGCTAATTTGTTGGTGACCTCCGGATAACATTTCATATCACATTCCAGATGAAAATTCTGTGAAAACTCGTTTGAATATATCACAAATAAAAAAAAACTTCAAAATTTGTAAAAATTGAATGTTTCAAGTGTCAGGGCTGGAATGTACTTCAAATAAAAAGTGTTTGAGATAATGACATATTAAGAAAACTTGTGGAAAGCCTGAAAACCCTAATTTGAATACGTTCTACGTGCATAATTTGGAAAGGCCTATCAATTGAATGTTTAGTGGGTCGTGCTTGGAATGTAGCTGAAATTAAAGGTCTTAATGCCGGTTACCTCTAAACCATTTATAGGTCATTTGATGTGAAAATCTGGGAAACACGTTTGAATACATCCATGGATGTAATCAAATGAAATGTTTAAATGTTTGTAGCCACTAAAAGTGGAAACAATTGCAGGTAACCTCCTATTGAACAAAATTTAAAATTTTTTAATAGTTGAACGTGCAAAGTTTCATGGCTGGAATGTAGTTAAAATGAAAGGTGTTTATGACGGTTACCTCCGCAAAATTGATGAAAAATGTACAAAGTTTCTAAACAAGTTTTGATGAAAGTTAACTCTTGAAAAAAATGTAGGTCTCTTTCATGTGAAAACATGGGAAAAACTTATTTGAATTTATCATACGTGCAAAATTTCAAAATTCCTAAAAATTTAACGCCGGTCTTAATAATAGCTACCTCTTCCAAATCTCCTACAATTATTTCTTTCGGAGATATTGAAATGGTGGGTGAAAATTTTCGCCCTTTGATCAACAAATTCGGTTCTTTCTCTTTCATGTGAAAAGTAAAACTCCTTTAAATACATCATACAATATACAACATATGAAAATTTGTAAAAATTGAACGTTTAAATTATCTTTGCTGAGTAGCAATTCAAATGAGAGTATTTAGTAATACTTCCTATTGAAAAAAATTTCAGGTAACTTCCCATGTGGAAAGCTTGGGAAAACTTGTTAATAAGTAATATATGCAAAATTTAAATATGTCTATAAATTAAACGTGTAAAGTGTCGTGGCTGAAATGTAATTAGAATGGAAAGTCTTAGTGATGGTTACTTCTGAAAAAAAAATTCATATCACTTTTCTTGTGGAGAGCCTGGGAAAACTGAGTTACATATGTCTTGCATGCAAAATTTGAAAATTTGCTACAAATTGAACTTTAAAGCTGCATGGCTCCAAACAAGTTCATATAAAATGTGTTAGTGATCTGATCCAGGTACTCATGTTTCTTATTCAATCAAAATTATTGATTATTGTGTTTGAAAACTTCTCTGATATAATTTCAGACGGGAAAAATTTACCTTGTTCCATTTCAAAAACTCGACGATACAAATTACTGCCGGTTAGCGGATGCTTAAAATTTAAATTTTTGGTATATTCCTCAGACCTGTATCGACATGACCGCTTCATTATGTTTGTAGCGTAATTAACGCAGCTGGATCTCTTAAATTTATCACGCTTGAACTTTAACATGATTTATGTGACTTTAGGTGAGGACTTTGATTTACATCGGTCGTGACATTAACGACGTTATATCGCTAAATTAACCATAAACATCAAAATCGATTATTTTGTTTTGAAATCATATAAAAATATTTTGGTTGTTTGATTAGAGACGTTTATCCATGGAATAACTGTTAGACTGAGTGCATCCAGTTTCGCATACTCATTAAAGTTATACCGAATTATAGATATGTGTGGAGGGTTTTGGCGAATCTTCAAACAATGTTAATTCCTTTCGCATTTTTAACCGACCTTCAATACAAAAAATCTTAAATACAATTTACTTGAAAATACTCAATGTATCTTTCTTTAAAATCCTAAGTACCATGCAAAACCTATTGTGGTTTTCTACACAATATTCAACGTACCTTGTAAAAATTTGAGTTTGACTTCTGTACAACCGTTCTTTAAAACATAAAAATCTGGCGTGACTTTTAACGGTATATTGTTTTCAAAAATAACGAATCACGGAGATTTGTTCGTTGGAGTCTGAAATTGCTATAATTTTTTCCAAATCCTTTGAAAACAAAATTAAAATTGTGCAACCTAGTACAGATACTTAATTATTCCAAATTGATTTAATTTCACACATTTTAAATCGTTTCATCGAGTCTGAGATAATTCTATTCAGGAATTGTTGTTTGTCGTAATTTCACTAAAAAATTTTTAAGATTTTACACGAGCATATCACATAGAAATAATTATCGATCTCGAATTCTCGAGTTCAGACTGCTACTTTTCTCTAAAACTGGTTTCACAATTTTTTAACAAGTTCAAAATATATTGTTGGTATCGTAGCAGTAGAAACTTCGAAACCATCGAAAGATGTTCAAAATATTTTTTTTTGGTTTTATTAGTAAAAGCTCTTTAATATAAAATTTGTGAATGTTTTTTTTACCTCATTTTGTTAAAATTATACCAATTTTGAAAAACTTCAAAATACCTTCCATTTTGAGTTTGAATTATGTAGTAAAATTAAGTATATAGTAATCGCAGAAAACAAAATTAGTATTTTATAAAAAAAATCCAGTGTAAAGGAGCATGTGTGCATGATGCAGACTAAAAGTCCGTTGGTAGGCTACAGCCCCGTTACTACATACATAAGAAGCTTTTACCACAAATTTGGAGGTCCCAGTGAATTTTACTTGAAACCAGTCCACCAAAAGCTCAGCTTATGTACAGCCCAGATGGATTGATTACACGGGAGAAACTTTACACGTAAGCTATTTCTACAAATTTGAAAATCCTAATGAATTTTGGACCGAAATTGGTCTACCGGGAGCGGCAGCTTCCAAAGGAGCTTTTTTGCCTTTTGCAAATATTTTAAAACGTAAATAGCGGAAACAACAGCTTTTGATAAAATACAAGTTTATTTCAAAAAAGTTCGGGATATATACGGCCCAGGCGAATTGTTTATTCGAAATAAAACGTTAATCCTAAACTTTTGCCATTATTTGGAAGGTTCTTGAAAAAATTGGAGGAAAGATCTGTATATCAGAAGTGGCAGCTTCAAATGAAGCTTTTAAATTTCTTCAAAAATGTTGAAAAGTTTACAATTTAGAAAAAAATGTCAATGAATGTAAAAATTTAACTAAATTCAAACATTTAATTTTTAGCCAAGAAGAGTTGATCATGGTGGTTTCCTGAAATAATATTTTTTGATAATTCAAGACAGTTTTACCAGAAATCTGGTAAGGTTAATTTTTTACTTTAGAAATCAAGTGTGGCTTTTTCAACATCTATGCATTCATTCGTAGAAATGAAAATCGGGTGTGCCCACAACATAATAACCTCTCCATTTTGTAGAATAATAAAAATGAACATTCCTGACCTCGAGTTTTTTGGCGAAATGTCGGTGCCTTTCTACAACTCAGGCAGATTGATTGATTCGAGTGAAACCTAAAACTTAAGTTTTTTATAAATCGGAATGTATCTTTCAGGTTCCCCCTATCATGATTAGTTAAACCATCGCCATTTTGATTTGAAAATTTCATAGTGCTTAACATTTTCATAGCGTTGGCCGTGATTTTAGTCAGCTTGTTCCCAACAGTTGGGGTGCCCTGAAAGAGCCCAATGATTTTTGGCTAAAATCGGTCTACCTGAAGTTGCAGCTTCCAACGGAGCCTTGCGCAAATAATTTGAAAAGTATGGCATTTACGAAAAAAACGGATAAAATAAAAAAATTGTAAATTTTATTGGGACTACAAATTAATTCGGTCCGTTTTCAAAAAGTGGCTTTGACTCTAATAATTTTTTTATTGTCATATCTGGTTTTCGTTGTTTTAGACACAGATATCCAGTTTGTTTTGCTATGAGTTTCATACAAAACGTATTTTTACTGTGTTGTTGAATATGTCGGATTTTGTGATAAATAAACACCATTTACGGGAACTGTGGATTTTTTGTTTGAAAAAATTGCAGCTGAAGGACATCAAAAGATTAAGAAAGCTTACGGCGATAATGTTTTAGCCGATAAAACATGTACAGAATGGGTCCAAAGCTTTAAAAATAATGATTTCATTTGTTGAAGATAAGCCTCGCTTAGAACACCCAAAAAAAATCGTAGGCAATTCACCGTCAGGGGCATTGCTCGATGAAGATCCAACTCAAACCCAAGAGGAGCTTGTCGGTACATTGATGGTGACCGAACAAACAGTTTCCGTGTAGGATTGAAACCTTTGGGCATGATTCAGAAGCAAGGCAATTGAGACCCTTATGAATTGAAACCAAGAGATGTGGATCTTCTATGATAACGCCAATAGGAAGAAATACTACACTTTGCCCGCTGCTACAACCTGGCAATTCCATTACGGGCAAGCGGTACAGAGTAAAATTAAATCGTTTGAGCTGCGCATTACAAGCAAAACGACCGAGATATGACGAGAGGTATGATAAAGTTATTCCTCTGCATGGCAACGCTCGGCCTCACGTTACATACGTCGAAAACAAATATTTGGAAACGCTCAAGTGGGATATTTTACCGCATCCGCTGTAACCGGCGGACTTTGCTTTTTCTGATTACTAATTGTTCGATGCAACTTAATTTGGCAGGTTACCAATACATTGGAAGAAATTGAAAATTAGCTTCAACTTGGATCGCCTCAAAAGACGAAACGTTTTCCTGAGATGGGATTCGAAGATTACCTGAGAAGTAGGAAAAACTTGTAAGCAGCGATGGAAAATATTTTAATTAATCTGTTCATTCATTTTTTTTTTAAATAATGCATTTATAAAATAAAAACAACGGACCGAATTAATTTTTACTACCAATAAATTTTACCGAAAATGGCGAGTTTTGATAAAATTCAGCATATTTTATAAAGGTTTTTCCCATAAACTAAGGGACCCATGGAAAATGTGATAAACAACTGCGTAATAGAAGTGTTATAGCCTAGACAGACTACGGATAAGTTAAACTGGTTTAACAAATTTAAATCAAGCGCCCGAAGAAAGAACTACAATTTAAGAGTAGATTTTTTAATTGTTCGTAGTGTGTTGGAAACCATTGAATTTTAATTCCTCGAGTACTTAACCGAAATTTGTTAAACCAGTTCAACTAATCCGCAGTCTGTTCAGGCTGTTTAGCTTTAGTAATAATAATTTTTCAATAGTTGCAATGAAGATTAAAATTTTCATAACAGTTTATCTTGATGGTTTTTTGAAATATAATCAGAAATAATGATTTTTGATTATACAAGACAAGTTGTATCATTTATCCGGTATTTTTATTTTTTGTTTTATAGATTAAGTGAGGATCTTTCGATATTTATGTATACATTCATAGTAAAAGAAACTCGGGCGTTAGCCTCAATAGTTACATGCCTTCATTCGAAATATTTCATGCGTGAAAAGCAGTATTGAATTGTTAAAAAGCTCTAAACAAAATCTTAAATGTTTTTGCAAAATTTATTAATTCAAATAATTTTATTATAATGTTGAATTCTTTTCAAACAAAATTTTGAACTCAAGCCGACTGCGCGAGTTCGACCGAAAATTTATATTTTGTGATCCGCGCGCCAACCAATCAAATGATTAAAAATATTTCTTCTCCAATTTTTCCAAATAAAAATTGCCCTGCGAGTTAAAATATTTTTATTTTTGCGCTACTCGATCCGCAGACGACCAACCCACACATATAAAACATTTTGCTTAAAAAAGTAAATAAGCAACGTTTTCGCTATTTTATTAAATCTTTTTCTTGTATTTGGCTTTGTGTTCACCAATTTTCATAAATGAAGGGATTAAAAATACATTATTTGATTTGTAAATGTTATTTATTTATAGCGTGAAAATTGGAGAATTGTAATAAAAATGTTGTGTCGTCTACAACTCTAGACCAACTTCGATACTGTACAAATTGTATCTGCAAGAAGTTTTCCTACAACAATCGGTACGTTAATATTTTTGGCTCTGTTCTGTTGTTTAACAACTCGAAAGATACGAGCAGCTTTTTTCTCATGCCGACGATATATCGTACTAGCCCAGGTTTTCTAATTATCCATGATATGAATCAGCGTTTTTGGATTTTTTACCACACAATAATTTCTACGTACGGAATTGAATTTGAAAGTTTAGGATTTCTACGTACGGAATTGAATTTGAAAATTATATCTAGGGTTTGCATTGTATTACTTAATGTTTAAAATGTTTGAAAAATATGACTTGATTTATTGAATCTCACAGTTGTGCAACCTTCAGACAAAAAAAAATTTACTACAACAAATTTACAAAAAAATCTTCCAAATTTATCGCACTGGCACTGAATTTTTTGATTTAGATCAAATTTTACCATGAAAATAATTTACCGTTATTTACCACAATTCCATTTAATCCACGCTGCCACTAATAGAATGCCACATACAAAACTACCCTTAAATAATATAATTTAATATCTTATATTACCATTTATTACTTAACTTAATATATAATTGTATTAGTTCTAATGAACTACTTTGCCTCAATCCATTTAAAAATAAAAATATAAAATTCCATAAAGCTTATTTCTATATCACTTTAAACGGAAACTGTTATTTTCTTTTCTACAAAACCACCACCTTGCCATCACACACCACATCTACCACCACAACGCGAGCAAAAAACAAAATTCAGAATTAAATTTTTTTTACGGTTGCATTTCGTTCACTTATTTTGTCATTTTTCACGTTACTTTATTGGTTTTAGTCAGGCAACAACACACACACACATACACACACAGACACAAACAAGCACAAAATAATCCGCTGCTTTTCACATTGCGGAATACAACAACAAGCGGTTAACTAAAATGAAAAGCACCATGGTGTAAACAAAAATTTAGAGTCAAATCGATTTTGACTTTAACAAATTATTTTTGGATTTTAGTTTTTTCATAAATTCGTGAACAATTTTTAATTACTTTTCAAAATTTAATATCTAGCTACACACAAAAAATAATTATAATCTTTTTTTACAGGGTGCTTATTAAATAACAAAAGGTAAATAATTTGATGGCGATTAGGGCGTTCTCACTAATAAGCATTACATTAATAATACGCGTAATTTTAGAAAAATTACGACACCCATATTACATACACCCTGTAAATACACTTAATTCTAAATTATTTAAGATGCATGTATTTATATAAGATTTATGCACGATTCAATAATTTTGTTTTAATTTTAATATTTTCAATAGCAAAAATTTTAATTTCATTCAACATATAAAATCGTAAAATAATTTCCATTTTAAAACTATTAACCGACAATTTTTCCAATAAATTAGAAAATAAATTTTCCTATTCTTCTAAACCTTTCTGTATCTCTTTATAAATATGTGTGTGTTTATATATTTATCAAAATCAATTGAATTAAGAGTTTTTATAACTTGTTGTTGCTGTTTTAAAAGAAAATTCTTAAGTTGAATATGGAATATATGAAAATATCCTTTCCTGGTTACGAAATGTATTTAACTGGAAAATTTAATTAGATTTTATTTATGAAAAAGATTCAATTAACACTGGTTCATCGAGAATAGTATTTTTTTTTATTTAAAGTGCAAATGTTATTGAAATAATATTTACTACAAGCTGTAAAGAAATTCTATAATAGATAAGCACACTTGAAAGTTTTTCTTGTTCTGTCAACGTCAAACCGTTAGTCAAGTTTAGCATTATAGTGATGGTGAAGTTCACGAACGAGTCACATTTGAAAAATATTAAAAACTACTAAAGATATTGCTGTATTGCTACCAGTGGGACAACACACCGGTCAAAGTACCGAAAATATCACAGCCGTAAGTGATTTAGTTTGAAATAAGCCAAATCGGTCGATTTCACACCATTCACGGGAATTGGGAATCTCCCAAACCACATTGTTGTGAATTTACCTTACAAGATCAAATTAACTCAGGAACTGAAGCGCCGGAACTTCTTCGATTGGGCTCTGTTAAAGTTCGTAGAAAATCCTGAATTTCAGGATTTCTGTGCTTCAAGAGACTCCATTACACTACAAAAGTAACCGTGTGGCGTGGATTTTATGCCAGAAGTGTAATTGGACCAAATTTTTTCATCGATGAAAATGCCATGTTCGCGCTATCGTGCCATGTTGGAAGAATGTTTTTGGAATTGGATGGACTTGACAACATTCATATGTGGTTCCAACCAGATGGCGCCAAATGCCATGTAGGTCGTCAAGCAATTGATCTATGAATAATTTCAAACCTTCTAGCAAAATATTCTTCTTAGTTTACAACACGAAAAGTAGCGGTGCATATGTATAAAGATTCGCACGAAAAAAACAGAAATTGAAGAATGACCCAGCTACTACAGTCAAGATTGTTTTATCATCGTCTAATTTATATAAAGGAAAACCGAAGAGGTTGGTTGGCAAACCGAAGAAGTTGGTTGAAAAACATCGGTTGGATTAGCCTTTTAACTTTAATGTCAGAATTTAATATCTTGGGCAGTGGTATGGCGTATTTGCTATACCGCGTTGTTAATTAACATTCTACATGTATAGACAATGTATGTAAAAAGATTAAGAAATGCCGTCGATAATGTCGCAAATTATTTTTTAATTTAGCAATGGAACCATTTCAAGAAAGAAAACTCATTCTTACTTCACATTTGAAAAATTTGGATTAATCGGAAAAATAGTATTTTCATTCTGAAGAATTTCGAAAAAATATTAAAATGACAAACATTTGTTGTGACCTTTAAACAATTATGTTTCTAAACCAGATATACAGAGCTGTTGAACTGTTAATGTACTACAATAAACAACACCATAGCTATGACGAAATTGCCCAAAGGCTAGCTGGATATATCAGTTAATTAGCTTAGATGAAAAAATGGAAATGGTGAGTCTCTCAATCAAATGCAAATTTTAGTTAGCCAAAACAAAATGAATATCGAAAATATTTAAAAACCACACCTTGTATACCCTGTCACACAATTCTTTTGCTCTCTCTCTCTCTCTCTCTGGCATTATATCCCATCAAGGGATTTGGCCGCTTCAACTGAGGTTTCATAATCATATTTTCATTTCGGATAATGAGTGATTAATTCATTGATCCTAAACCAGCCGTGCAATTTTTTCACCACCAGGAATCGAACCCGGGACCTCCGGTCGCTAGAGCACGCATGCTGACCACTTTGCCACCGGGGCGATAATTCTTTTGCTATATGACGTCAATTTATATCGACGGTTCCAGTCTTTCTTTGTAGGTCGCAACATGATTGTGGCGGTTGGTAGTTCATTTGCATAATTTTGATTTTTAGTTTCTTTTTTTATATACTTATATTTTTGTTTATTGGGTATTCTAAAATATCACATACCCAAAGTTTGATCAATCGAAAACAAGATTTGACAAGCATAATAATGTACAAAGTGATAGTAAAAATAAAAATTTTGAATCTGTAGATAAGGAGGCGTTTAAAGTCGCGACGAAAGTGCCACCTTTTTATACTGGTAAACCGGATCTTTCGTTTTTGCAAATCGAGGTCCAATTTCGTAATAATAAGATACCAAACAAAATATGACAATGTTATTTCAAGTCTCGATCCAATGTATCTTGACGTAGTGATTGACATAATTCGAAACCCACCACGAGAAAATAAATATGAGGCTGTAAAAACCGCACTCATGAATGAATTTGCTCAATCTCAAGAAAACGCCTTACCAGTTTACTAAAGGGAATTGATTTGGGTGATAGGAAACCTTCCACCCTTGTACGAGAAATGACCGAGACTTCCAACGGCATGTTAAGTAACGCAGTTTTGGAATCACTTTGGCTTTCTAAATTGCCGGAGCCGCAACGTTCAATTATAGCATCATTAAATACAGATCTTCTAGAGAGAGCTGAGGTAGCAAACAAAATTTTAAATATGGCAAAATTTGAAACCAACGCAGTTGCCAATAAACAATACGAATTGTAGTTTAGAAAAAACGTTATTCACTCAATTAGAATCTTTGACTAATGTATTTAAAGACATGTCAAGAAAATTCGATAAATTTAGCAATGATTCTCGTTCATTTTCGCCTTCGCGTTCACCTTCTCGAAATTATAACGGGAAGCCCCGTGATAAATCAAATGGCAAAAAACAGTTTGATCAATGCTGGTATCATTTTAAATACGGCGATAATGCTCGAAAGTGTACAAGTTGATGCAACTTTAATAAAAACGAAAATTTAAATTCAAAAAACTAATTTCGCCGTATTGTATGGCAGGCAATTCGGCACAACCTAATAACTGCCGATTATTCGTTTTAGACAAGTTATCAAATAATCGTTTTTTAGTCGATACGGGCTCAGACTTATCTATCGTTCCACCTACTTCTAAAGGCAAACTTAATGCGAATATTGGCATTAAATTGTTTGCCGCCAATGGTTCAAAAATAAAAACATATGGGCAAAAAATAATTACAGTTTCACTAGGTTTACGTAGAAGTTTTGATTGGCTTTTTACAGTTGCTGACGTCACCAAACCAATATCGGCGCAGATTTTTTAAATAATTTTAATATACTTGTTGATCTAAAGAATAAAAAATTAATAGATTCAGAAACGAAACTTAAAAGTTCCTGTTCTATTATACGCGTCACAGTCATCGAAGTCAATATAACCACTTTAACGAATGATAGTTCTATCGTAAACGATAAATACCTTCAGTTGTTAAAAGAATTTTATGATATCACAATTCGTAATTTCCAAAATTCAATTTCACATGCTAACGTTTTCCATTTCATTGAAACGAAAGGTCCTCCAGTTTTCGCAAAAGCTCGTCGTTTAAATCCGGAAAAATTGAATGTAGCAAAAAAAGAATTTCAATACGAGGGGAAGGGATATGTCGACCATCAGAGTCACCTTGGGCAAGTCCTTTGCATATGGTGCCT
The DNA here is from genome assembly GCA_932526605.1 of Nephrotoma flavescens. NCBI lineage: Eukaryota > Metazoa > Arthropoda > Insecta > Diptera > Tipulidae > Nephrotoma > Nephrotoma flavescens. The sequence continues at coordinate 37,401,913 of OW052222.1, read as the reverse complement.
AAAAATAATGGCGATTGGTGACCTTGTGGTGATTACCGGCGTTTAAACGATATCTCGTACCTAATATTCAAGATTTTACTATGTACCTTGAAAATTGTAAGGTATTTTCCAAAATTGATCTCACTCGAGGATACCATCAAATACCGGTTCATGATTCCGACATACCAAAAACAGCAATTATTACACCTTTCGTTCCTTATATCGACCAAGTACTAATTGAGTTATCTTTTGTTTTTAAATATATTGATGATGTTCAGATTGCGTCAAAAACTCACGAAGAGCATTACAAGCACCTTAAAATGGATTTTGAACGTTTTCGTCAATTCGGTCTTAAAATAATTTAACAAAATGTGAATTTGGAAAATCGGATATAAATTTTCTTGGTTTTAAAATAAACGAATTTGGAATTAAACCCAATCCAAAAAAAGGTAATATTATTTCACAATTTCAATTACCACAAGTAGCGAAAGATTTAAAACGATTCATAGCTTCAATAAATTTTTATCGACGTTGTATTCCTTATGCTGTCGAATCTCAAGGCATATTACAAAAATTAATCAAGGGAAATATAAAAAACGACAAAACACCAGTTATTTGGGACGAACATTCTATTAATGCTTTCGAAAGGTGCAAACACGAATTAAAAAATGCAGTTTTGTTAGCTCACCCTTCTCAAAATGCAAAAATTTGTTTACATGTTGATGCGTCCAATGATCGTGTTGGTGCAGCATTGCACCAAAGTAAAAACGGTTTTATAGAACCAATAGGTTTCTATTCAGAACGCTTAGCTACAGCATAACAAAAATACAGTACTTATGATCGTGAAATTTTAGCTATTTATCAATTCGTAAAACATTTCCGAATTTCAGTCGAAGGTCGAAATTTCAAAATTTTTACAGAGCATAAACCATTGGTTTTCATGTTTAACAAAGACATGAACCAATCTTCACCTCATCAATTGAGGCACATTGATTTTATTGGTCAATTCAGTACGGATATTCAATATATATCTGGTAAAGATAATATTGTCGCAGATATGCTATCGCGTTTGGAAGGAAAAGAAATTTCCGAAATTCATTTTCTCGACTATGTTCAACTTAGAATTGAACAAGATAATGAAATTGAATTACAAAATTTATTACGAAACAATGAAACAAGTTTAAAACTTGAATTAATTAATATTCCAGGTACGAAATCTGTATATTGTGATATTTCGACAAATAAAACTCGCCAATATATTCCATCTGCATTAAGAAAAACATATTTCAAATTAATTCATAATTTAACACATCCAGGGATAAAATCCTCAGTAAAATTAATGACAGATAGATTTGTTTGGCCTAAGATTTAGGTTTATTGTAAAATCATGTCAGAACAATGTATGCTTTGTCAAAGAGGTAAAATTACTCGTCATAAAAAGCATAACTTATCTAATTTTTTAACACCTGGTGAACGTTTTAGTCATATTAACATCGATCTTGTTGGTCCTTTACCACCCTCAAAAGGTTTCACTTATTGTTTAACTTGTATTGATAGATTCACGCGATGGCCAGAAATAATTCCGATATCCGATATCTCGAAATATAACAACTGACAGAGGTCGTCAATTCGGATCATCATTATTTAAAGAATTAGCAAAGTTTTTAGGTGCTCAACATTATCGCACAACGTCATATCAACCACAATCCAACGGGATGACAGAAAAGTTACATAGAACCATTAAATCTGCTCTTAAATGCAACAATGCAAATGATTGAGTAGATTGTATTCCTATGATTTTATTAGGACATCGGTCGATTTTTAAGGAACATATTAAAGCGACACCATGTGAATTAGTTTACGGTACTACTTTACGTTTGCCTGGTGAATTTTTTGGTAATTCAGTTTCTCATATTCTGCAATCAGAGTATATTAACAAATTAAGAACTATTTTTAATAATTTAAAACCAGTTGAAGCTTCAAATCACAATACTTGTCGCAGTTCGTTTATTCAAAACCCAGTAGTACAAATCAGCGCACAAAGAGCGCATAAACAGCATATAATTAGAGCGCTCAATTTTTACTTCAAATTGATGCACCTAATTCCATGCTATTCGTATTGTTGTCGACCGAAAACTCGGCTTTATTTCCCCTACAAATTAATTTATCTCTCTTTCACTTCGATTTGAGTATAATATGTAACTGTTTTTAACCGTTGGTTTACCAGAAAATAATATTTTTTAATGTATTTTGTTGTATCAAAACCAAACACAATCATATATTATTGATTGTGTTTGGTTTTTGTTGTATGTACCAAATGTGTATTGTCATTCAGATACAACTACACATTTTTTTAATTTTGTATACTTACTTTATATGTTATCCATGTATTTCCACCTGAAAAACATTTACAAACGTCTATTACCTTCAGCTGAAATCTGGAGACTGATGGAAATGAAATAACAATTTTTGAAATGAAATTGATAAACAAGAGATTAGGTGGGGGTAAAAATGCAGTACATAGAAGAAACCGAAGTAAATTTATTTGTTTTCTCGCTTCGACGTGTGCAAATGTTTCCATCTATTTCATTCTGCTATCAGCGTTTGTTTGCTGGGAAGGATCTGAAATCGTGTAGTCGTGTTTTATTCGAGTCGACGCGGTATCACCTCCATTAACCCTACCTTATAAAGGACCTTATGAAGTTATTAAAAGGAAAAGTAATACGTTCATCATATTAGTTGATGGAAAGGATCAGGAGGTTACTATAGATCGACTTAAAGCAGCTTTTTTAGAAAGTAATGATTTATACATAGATAACAATATTAAAATTAATAATAATCAAGAAAATTTAATTCGTAAAAATCAAAGTAATGCAAAAGTTCCAGTAATTAAAAAAATTACGTTTCAGCAATTACCTCCACATCATGTAACTAAAAGAGGGCGTTTAATTAAAGTTCCTTATAGATTTTTATCGTGACAAAATCACTGGACGGGGACTAATGTGACGGTTGGTAATTCATTTGCATAATTATGATTTTTAGTTTCTTTTTTTTTATGTACTTATATTTTTGTTTATAGCGTATTATAAAATACACATACCCAAAGTTTTAAGAAAATTTTGTTTTAGTTAGTAAAAAAACTTTTTCATTTCAAGTCACATAAAAGACACATAATTTAATCAATGTAAAATAATTTATTGTATAAAATTAATTAATAATTTAATTGTTGTAAATGATATTTAATAAAAAAATAATTGAAGAAATTAATTAAAAAATATGTAAAGTTATTGCGTTTAATATTGAAAAATATAAATAAATCTTACGTATGTAATGTAATGTATACGTAGTAATTCATCTATAAAAATACGCAAAATCGATCAATACACCTACATGATCAAATAACCGATTTAATTTTTTTTAATTTTAATTTTTTTCTTATATCAATTGAAATTTATATTATAAGATGTTGGTAAGAAAACCCATAAATGTCAGGTACTTTTTACGAACATTATGGCCTTCTACAGCTCAGGAAAGAAAATGCAGACATAAATTTGATATCGTATGAAATTGTCAACTTTTACTTCATACTCAATAAGTGTTATGAAGTGTCCATACTCATTTTACATATCCAGCAAAACACAACGTTTTATCCTCCCTGGTATTATAGCGAGATTGTGTAACTTCCAAAACAAACGCTGGCAAATTAATGACATCAGCGTCGGCTCAATCGGATCTTATGTTATAGCAAATCCAAAACGGTTTAGCAGTTTATTTTTTTCAAGAGGATATCTGATGGCATATGTTATTTGTTTTTGTGTCTATATTTAGATCAGTTTTAACACAGTGATTAAAAAAAAATAATCAGCTTAAATATGATATTTCCTACGGACACGACTGTTTACCTCCAATTATGTTAAAAAGATCTCAGCAAATCTCATCATTGGCTAAACCTATTACGGCTCTCTTACAAAAGTTACTCTCGCTTTTGAAATTTTTCCATTCTTCTGAAGTATATTCATACATTGTTTCGATTCAGCCTGAAGGGTTGCAAATCAGATTTGTGTTAACTACAGGCCAATCGCCAAACTCGTGTATTCCTAAACTTTTTGAAAGTATTGTAAACGACCCTCTATATTTTCACTGCAAACAACTGTTTTCATAAATTCATCTCACACACTTTTAATGTCATGGATAAGGGAAATGAGGTGAATGTAATAATGACTGACATTAATAAAAATCATTTTATTTAAGCTAAAACCATTTGGTTTAGGCTATTGGTGTACCTAATTGGTGTAGCTAAATTCTACATCCGGTGTACCTACCCCAAGGCAGCCATTTAGAACCATGTCTATAAATGACCTTTAACTATTGTAATACGACCATCACAACTTTGCCATTTGGTGTGAAAAAACCTATCTCGAATTGAACGAGAACAAGTGTCAGTCAATAACTTATTCTCGTAAACGTTTGTACTCTCCAAACGATGGCTATGTTTTCAATAATGATATCATTTATCGAACAACATCTATTTGCGATTTGGTGTAATGTACCACAGTGAGTAAAACTTTAGACTAAGTTTCACAAATATCATCAATATGGCAAAATCAATGCTTTATCTTATCAAACGTTGGTCTAAATAGTTTCTGGACCTTAACGTTACAAAGGCACTTTTCTCAACATATGTAACGCCTCTGCTTGTGTATACTAGCCAAAAGTGTCCATCGTTCCAAGTTACCTACATCAACCGAATTGTTTCAGTGCAATGCAGATGCCCAAGCTTTGCTTTCGGGGTTGTTCAAGAGTAGATAGTTACATCTTACCACCATACTAAAAATCATATAGTTAGAAATGATGGGTCTCGGTTTCAGGAAAAGTCTGTTAGGAGGTTATTTTTTAATTTATTTCTTAAACCAGATGACTCTGATGAAAACTGCTGAAAAGAGCTTTCTGATTTCAAGAAATGTCGTTTGGTGATTTGGAGAGGCACGGGGTTGTTTTTAATATTTTACTCAACCCACGCGACTTTGATGAAAATTACTGAAATGTAGTTCCAGTAATTACCAGTAATCAATTGGGATGAATCATGATTTCGGGAAAAATCGTTAAGACGGTCATTCGGAGGGATCCGTGATATTTTTTATTTTTATTTTTAACCAGATGACTTGGATGAAAATTGATCGGCGAAACAGGGTTTGCGAGTATTAAAAATCGGTTGCGATAAGTACTGATTTCGGGATGAGTTGTTTAGAGGGTCCTTCGAGGGACTTATGTTGGTTTTTTTTATAGCTTAAACCAGATAGACTTTGATTAAAATTGCTCAAGTGGAGGGTTCCAAATATTAAGAGTCGTTTTCAATGGCTCAAGATTGCGGAAAAAATCGTTTACGGGTTCCGGGATATTTTTTATTTGTATTTCCTAAAATCAGATGATTTTGATAAAAATTGATCTACGGGGGTTTTATGTATATGGAATCGATTTAGCTGGGTAATAATTTTATGAAAAGTAATTTAGGGCGTACTCAGGACAAGTTATATACTTAGAATACTTTTCTCGATCTTCGTAGTCCAATAATATTACTGAAGTTCATGACCGACTAGAAAATGTTTCTGAAGTTCATAAATGCTATAAATGCTTATAAAATACTTAGAATGACTTTGGAATGTATCTAAGGTCAATTAAAAATCACATCTCGTCTAACGCAAAGACGCAATATAAATTCGCCTGAATGGTTACTTACAGCAATACTATTACAATAAGTTTGTTGTTGTATTTTTGAATTAGTTTGGATAAAATTCACTAGAATCATACCTAGGCTGTTTAAATCTAATTACATAAACTTAAAACAACTTCAACTTTTATCAATCTTATAAATCAATCTTATAAAGTGTTGTCTATGTTTGATTGAAATTGGCTAAACTTCAATCAAACACACCGCAAGTTTCCACGAGTTACCAAAAGTTTATAGGCATTGCATTATCATGGTGAAATGCAATTTTGGTTCGATTTGAAAATTTTGCCCGATTTTGATTTGAAACTTTTCATCGAGTTCAACTCTTTTAAGTCATTTTCTATTGTCGTTTGCGATACATCTACCTACGTACCTCCCAAACTGTTTATTTTGATCCACTTAAATTGTAGTCATTTCGATGCAATGATCATCATTCAGGGATTATTTATATTGATTCTAATAAGTGCGCTTTGTTATGACATCAGCATTGTAAGCGTCCAATATCTCGTTTCGTGAGCTTCAGTAATTTTTTTTTTTTTAAATGCCATTTTGCATGAAAAAGGAAAATTTGATCGTTTAATATCATTAAAACTACCATCAAGTTGTTAAGACTTCTTGTAAAGTAAAATGTGATACTGTAGGGCAACAAAAAGAGGTGTGATAACTATACCAGTAAATCATGCGACTCCATCAGCAGATTTAGTGAGACTAAAATAAAAATTTGGAGAAAAGTCTAAATATTGCCAAAGGGGACTACCCTGAATAATTTGCAATTGATAGTCCAATTTATTAGGACAGAGCCATTTTATTAAATTTATAGTCACTGGAACTAGATAAATTTTTTAACGCAAGACCACTGAACCAAAGTAGGTCAATTATAACTAAGTGGTAAAATTTTATTCAAAATAAAAATCCTATTAGCAGAGCCGGAAAATTACGAATTTTATAAAGCTTTCATGATGGAATTTTAATGACCTTCGACATAAGGGCAGAGCAGAGAGCCATCAATTAATAAAAAAAACTGCATTTATAAGCAAAACAAGAAAGAATGGCAAATAAACATAAAAATCTTGTCATAAAATATCAGTTTATTGCTTCCTTACACTTGTTCGAGAATCTTAGGAAAAACAAATTACAGTCACCAATTTTGGTAGGGAAGAATTTATAGTTGTTCTTAATACATACACTAGTAGAGGTAACAATTATATGGTGAAAACATCTTCTCAGAGTTCACCAACGCATGAGATATCATTCAAAGCAAATTGCAAATTTAATAACAGAAAAACAAACATACTACAGATTTTCCAAGCAGCAGAACATACAAGCTTCACATAAATTAAAAATTTCCAACTGATACAATACTTCGTAAAACAGATGGAAAGATTACTTGATACTTTCCAGCTCCAGTAAGCCGCGAACGTTCTTGCACCTCCAGTAAGGCGGAATAGATCTTAGAAAAAAGTATTTGAAATATCTTAATGTTTTTACACGATTTTAACTTTTTGTGTACTTACATTGATGGCCGTTGATAAAGGCCTGTCTATTATCAATTGTACAAATTCCATGGAAGCAAAATATTCCGTAAACAGTGATGGATTTTACTTCGGATATATTCTGATCAGATTTTTAATTCTTATTAATTCAGAAGGTTGAAATTCATAGGAGCTCGCCTTCTTAACACAGTGTCTAAAGAGTTTTGGTTCGTTACGTTTGCATCGTTTGGTCACTTACAAAAATAATGAAAATTTGATAAAAAAAAAAAAAATTTGGTAGCATCTCATTGCAAGTAAATCCTCGTGTTTTCATCAAATTGCGTTAGATAGTTTGGTCACTAATAGGTCAATTTTTATTGCAATACAGTTAAATTTGTGGTCGTTTAATAGAATCAGGTTCGTCGCTTAATTATTTGAAAATTTCATTATGGAAAATTAATTACAAATCAAATTCAGATATACCGAATGAATAAATTAAAAGGATAAAATTGAAGCCAGTCCAATTTTCTGGTTGTTTATACCTTATTAACGTATAATTGCAAAACATCCATTAAAACATTATGCTGGAATGCACGATGAGAACTTTAGCACTCGATCAAACCTAGTATTGTCATAAAATCATAGATCGTCATCATTTGGTTATCTGTTGTTTTCGTTTGTTCATTCCAATGTAACGTTTTCCAGCCTCATTCAAATTGTTACGGTGTGAAAAGTCCGAAGCATGCTGAATGCTGAGTTTCTATTGATTTCTCACAATAAACCGTTACGTAGGAATGAAATAACGAAAACGACTAGAACCCAGTTCTCAATGGCAGTTATGACTAAACGATCTCGATTTATGAAGTTATAATAAGCGATTTTAGAATTGGTCAAGACACGAATACTACAAGTCATAGGAAAAGGTGAGTTTTAACGAATTGGTAACCTTTTCAGAACAGGACGCGTATTCTTGATATCGGTGGAAATTTCAGCATGCGGAATATAATTCGCTTTAGAATTCTTTTGCTAGTTTTCTATTATTTATTTACCTACTAATTCCAAAATTCCAAACGGATGTCGTCCCTTAGTAGGGGAGAAAATAACAGAAAACTTATAATAGAAAATAAAGAATTTTAAAGCAAATTATTTTCCGCATGCGGAAATTTCCACCGATTTCAAGAAGACGCACCCAGAACTATTCGAATTGTGCTCATAGATGGGTTTTATCATATCACCATGATAATATAAGGTTTGGCCCACCAACCTGAAGTATTGCAATTAAACCTTATCCAGTTATGGAAACAATCAATGGAAAAAATTATGGTAAAGTTTAAAAACGATCAGCTTGTGATAACATCAGCTTGTGAAGGTCGCTGAGCTCAAACGGCAAAAAACCAAATTATTCGGCCTGGATGTCCATCCCTATGATAAGTTGAAAACGGCTAGTGCGATATGAGTATTTCATATAAATTGTCTTTTATTTCAGATTCAGAAAAATATTTACATTTTCTGACCTGCACGTCAGGGTGGTCCCTGGGGGTAGTACCACAGAATATACCCAGAAGCGACATAACTCCATTTTTATATGAATTTGTTTCAACTCGAATATTTGACTTTTTATATCAAAATAGGAGTGGTAAAATTGTTTAAATGGTAGATAATAGATAGCGCTAGTACTTTTCAAAAAATTCAAATTGATTATAAAATCTTCGCAGTGTACATCTAAAATTTCCTCTCAATTAGCTCTCTCAATTTAATGTCACTTGAATTTTGGCTGCATCAACCGTATTGCTGTAATTTATAAAATCTAAACCATATCTAGATTTACTAAAGATCTAAACTATTAAGCGTGTAAAGAATTAAACTTAAATGGTAAAATTCGAATAACGGATAAAACTTCCCAATATCTAGATTTGCATTTAATTTTTCCGCCGTTGGAATTTTTGTGCTACAAGAATGGATGTACGAACGTATCATATTCATAACCTACAAATTATGCATTAAACTTCCTTCCTTCAAAGCCACTGGTATAAACATAAAGTCGAAGGTGACAACAAAAAATTAAAGCTTGTCTGATTATCAAGCAAAATGTTCTAAAAATTGATAGGTTCCACAACAACCTTTAATATTTTCATGTATGTGAAGATAGCTCAAATTTCATCCACGAAAAATGCGATGGCAACACTGATTATAACTATCATGACAGCTCTAAAAATGCTTGCTATTACGATACCAGAGCCGTTTGCTATGTTAGTGACTTCTAATTTTTCGAGCAGTATCTTTAATTGCAACACTGGTCCCATCAGCTGCCTTCTATTAGTAGACAGCTGTCAAATTAAGAGTTAATTGCATTATTCAGATTGTGTTCATTGCAGCCATTGAAAACAAACAACCTCGTAAATTTTAACGACAATGGTAAAAATTTAATTTCGTGTGCTCATTAAGCATTACTGTACTCTGCACGATTAATTTCGATAGTAAAGAATTGGTTTACTAAATTTCGTCGTGATCGTACTAGCACAAGGTGACGTCGAACGTTCAGGTTGCCAAAAAGGCGTTGTCACGGCCGAAATAATCGAGAAAATCCATGGAATAATATTTCACGGTCGGAGAATGAAAGTTCATGTTTTGGCTGAGGCTTTAGGTATCTTAGCTTACCGGGAATATCACATTTTACATGAATATTGGTATAGTTGAAAAAGATATCCACGCGATGGGTGCCACGATTGCTCACAATCGACGATAAGCGCAACCATGTGACCACCATGTGACCACTTTAAAAAAGTGTTTGGATCTATAACGACATACCATAGCCCAAATAATAATCAATACAGTAGGATTAACGTGCGCCAAAGAAGGCCAAGGTGGTTTTGTCAAAGTGGTTTACTTAAAATTCTCGGATTTCTCACATTTTACGTGCAATATATACTTGTGTTTGCAAAATTCAGTCGAAAGGGTAAATCATTCAGCTTATTCGATAAAAGGATATCAGGGTCCTTACATATATACATTACATATTTTAGGGTTTAGGTCAACTTTACTAATATCAAATTCTTTCGAAACAAAATTTTGATCTTAGATCAAAAAAATGACTGGCAATGCGATGTATTTCAATGACATTTCGATCAAATTTATTGTATTGTCAATCATTTTTTTGATCTAAGATCAAAATTTTGTTTCGAAAGAATTTGCTATAATTTATACATAAACGTGGCTGTTGTTTTTGTATAGTTAAGACAAAGTAAGGATACTTCACAGGAATACAATCTTAATAATTGTTTATGTCTAACCGGCAGGACATCTTAATGTTTGATTGTCTCTATGCAAAATTTTAATAACTTAATTGGTCGAAAATACAATTTTGACGTACAATATCACGTTCTGTGGCAATCTTCTGGCTTTCACGGGGAATAGAGAATCGGGAGAAATATTTTTATAGCATTTTTGTCTAAATTATATTTTTTTAGCCTACTGTTGGAATTAATTGGGTGTTAATAATTTAGAAACGAATATTGAGAATAATTTTTCCCCATAAAAAATAGGGACATAAATGCTATGAGAATATTTTTCCCAATTCCGTATTCCAAATAGTTTCACTGAAAAGGCAGTCTTTGAGTAAAGAAACATTCGGTATGAAAATAAATTTTATAAATTATAAGAAAAAAATCCATTTCCCTAAGTTAGATTTGAACCACTTAATTGGTTCACAATGCTCATTACCTCATTGCGATCTTTATTCGCTCTATTCGTGGCGTAATTTTACTTTACATATACATCGTAAAAATCCGATAAGGAGTATAAATTTTGGAAATTTTTAAATGCAGGATTGTTTATTTTCAGTTTTTAGGAGGGGAAAGCTAAGTTTTTCTGGAAAATTTTTTGATTTTACGGAAAATTTTCAAATTTTTTATTTTTTCAATATTTTTTTTATTTTTATTAATAAGAATTGCTTCGTCAACCTTGCAGACACAGATCAAAGAGTTTCTATCGCTCTTATATTGCTTCTTCTAATAGTGCCACAAATGTTAAAAAAAAATCATCTTTTGTAAATATAATTTTTTTTAATGTAATTTTAATTCATTGTATACCTTAAAAGATGAGGGCTGCCGCCCCCAAAACCCCCGCTTTTACAGAATTTATACAGTTCTTTAAGTGTCAACATTTATTAACAATTTTAAACTAAGTAAAAAAAATTGAAAAAATTTCAAAATTTTCCTGGAAAAATTGGAAAATTTTCCCGGAAAAATTGTACAAGTTGTAAACTTGTACTGTCGAAAAACTATTAAGATAAAATCCTACTATCAAAATTTTGAAAAAAATTACACATTTGTACGTATTTTAAATAAAATAATACGGAATTTTTTTAAGTTAAAATTTTTCCAGAAAATGGGGTAATTTTCCGGAAAAATTTAGCTAATTCCTTCTAAAAAATTTATAATCCTTACTTGATTTTCTTGATGTATACGTAAAGTAAACTTTAGCCCTATTCGTCGAGTAACCAAATAAAACTTGTAACTAATTGCGTTTTGAAACAGTGTTTCAATCATATTTACAAGGTTCGAAGCAAACATTTTTTTTTAAAACTGAATAGTATGGTAAGGGGTGGGTGCGAGAAGGAGATACTCTATTGTTTTTAATATATTTTAAGATTTTGCCTTACTGACCAAATGTCACAGAGGTTAAAGCATTGGCGGTTGGATCACGAGGTTTTGGGTTCAGCACCCAACACAAATATGACCAGAGTGTCAGAGTGCAGATCTCATGGGTCGACCTGTACCTCCTCGAATTGTCTGGCAACGGCGTACACATAACGATGGATCGCTTTTACCGCGAAAGAGTTTGAAGAGCGTCGGCCCCCAGAACAGATTAGCAAAGTAATAAAAAATTGCATTTGAGCAATTTAATGGGTTAAAAATGTTCAATTCCTCACTAAATCGTTAGTAACGAACAAAAATCTGCGAATTTTAGTTTAAGTACGATAAACGTTAAATTCCAATTTCTATTCAATGAATTCAATTCAAACATTTAATTTACTAATACAACCTATTAGATAGAATAGATGTTTAACACTTTCTTGATATGTGAAAAGTAACCAAACAATGCTTTTAAATACTTGTAATTTAAAACGAAATAGGCTGCTTAATTCAGAACCAAGATCTAGATGGTAACGTTGAAGACAAATTTAGCATTTGGCATTTCGCAACTTTAAATTAATCCAATAATCCTTCCATAGCAAAAATTAATAACTGAGGAAAAATCTTTTAGACATCAATTTGTTCAAAGTAATCCAAAATAAATTAAAAAATTTGTAGAGCAAAGTAAAATAATTATGAAAAATATAAGTTCCCAAGGCATAATTTTATTGTGACGCCAAAAAATTATCAAATCGATTAACCAAGCTTTAAGTTACACGTAAATCAATATGTTTTAACTTGAACTAACGTCCGTAAACAAGACCGATAATTTGTAATAAACTTTCACTGTAGTTGTAAAATCTCACTTTCACTCTACACCGGTAACACACCAGCCTTACGTCACATTAAATTAAATCACTAAGAACCACAACCCAAAAAATTTAACGATCAATTAATAATTTATTTCATGCAAAACAACAATAATATTTTATCCACTTCCTTCTACAAAAAAAAAATTATAAACTATTTAACCAATACGAATAATTTAATCAAAAATTTCGTTAGAAAAGAAACCCCAACAAATAAAATCTTATAAGACTCAAAACACAAAAACACAAGAAGGAATTTATCGCATAAATAAATCATTTATTATTTTTAAAAAGATATTATTTCCTATTCACAAGAAAATATTTTCCATCTAATCTAATAATTTTTTATTTTTCCGATAAAATTATCCACAATACCTAAGAATTTTTCTTGATAATTTTTAATTAATGTTTTTCTTTGGAAAACATAAAATTCCTTAAATATTTTATAAAATCAATTTATCTTATAAATTTTCGATCATATCAATCAAGACGTTTAATTAAATGTTGTCGTAATAAATTCCGTAAAAAAAATATTTGTCTTACCTTTAGCTACAATTAAAACTAGTAAAACGCTAACGGCAACAGTGGTATGATGCATTTTTTTTTGTTATATTTTAATTTTAAAAACTAAAACTTTTAATACGCTTATAAATATTATTTCAAGCACTATTTACACACTATACATAAATTAACAAGGAAACCAAAAAATAAATATTTACACTTTTTTAAATTTACACACACAATAATTTGTTTTAACTTTTTATATATTTTATTATTTGTATAAAGGATTAAAAATATTAAATCCTTTATACGTATTTCCACAATTTTTCACAACAACAACACGAATACACGAAAAACATTTTTAAATTTATTTTTTAATTTAAATTCGCCAACCGACATTTTAATTTTAAATTATTATAACGTTAAATCACGAATCACGCTTCATTTTAATATTTCAATTTTTTTTTTTTTTTTTTTGTAACACAATCACATTTCACCAGTAGAAGCTTTAAAACAATTTTTTTTTATTTTACTCAAAATTAAAAAACAATAAAACAAAATTTTTTCCCTTTTAACACATAAAGACAACCGTCACTGCCGAGTACAATCGGCTTACTGACCTGTCTTTTACACACCGAATATATAAAAAAACATAGAAAATGCAAAAAAGCATTGTGCCGAAATATATTTGCGAGAAAATGTCTAAAAACGAAAAAGTTTATAAATTTTTTGTTTTTTTCTTATTTTATTTAACACTAATGTTAAAATAATATTTTGTATAACAGAATTTGGTAATACGAAAATTAGAACACTAATACGAATGCGATTAGAGAAAACTTTTAGAAAAAGCGTATTTTCCCTTCGATTGGATATTTTTTCGTGTGTGCGCACTACAAAAATCGCGTTATCGTATTATCCTTGTCTTGCACTACACAAAACGATATAAATAATAATTTTTAAATCGTATTAATAATTAAAATATTATTATTAATAATATGAAGAAATTAATTTTAGTTTTTTGTAATAAAAAAAATAACAAAAATTAAGGGGAAATATTTATATTAGCGGTAATTATTATTAAAAGCTCAATTTAACTCCAGCAGGTGTTTTCCATATAACTCGTTTTATAAATATTATGAAATTTACCGTAATCGAAACAAACACATTACTCGTATATATTAAGTAGTATGATGCACATTAAACAGTATTCTGTCTGAAAACAGATTTAAAATATATTTTTAAAAGTTTGGTGGTATGCTTTTTATTATATTATTAAAGTAGCCAGACTGTCTGCCTGCAACGTAAAATATTTTCTGGTTGGCAATATGAATTGCAACTATGTATACTAATTGTTGTGGTATTCTTAATCGAAAAACTGAATTTATACGGTAAATGTTTTGTATTTATTTTATGAAACACTGATATTAATAATTGCACTTTGACTCAATGACGCGTACTCTGATTACTTTTAACAAATTAAATTTTAATATTTTCGAACATTATTCGACGCACTACTGTTGCATCTGCTATTTAAAGTATTACAATTTGGTGTAAAATGTAAATTTATAACCCGTTATTATAAAAAAAAAATGCAAACATAACTATGCACGAATGTTAGTAGGTTTGCATAGTAGAAATGAAATTAAATTGTTAGTGTATTGCATATATATGTGTGTTGCATGCACATAACTGAAAGCAACTTTTATTCTTAACGTTTTGGAGGTCGCAAATTCTTAAAATAAAAATAATATTTTTAATTATGCATGTCTCGTGACACTATACCATACAACCTTTCTTATTGTCAGTTCGAGTATAGAAAATCGCATCGCGTATCATTCCGGGACATTTTAAAGACCTTCATAAAGTTAGCGGTTGTGATGTTTTGACCTTGATGATCCTTTGTAGACAAATATCTGTATTGCTTCTCTACAAACCATATGGTTCCGATTAGTCAGGGTTGAAGCTTCATATTTAGGCGTTTCTAATAAAATGGGAGATCCTAATGGGTTTTGACTAAAATTGGTTTTCCGGAAGTGACAGCCTCCAGGAGAGCTTTTTCGTCATTTGTTAATATTTATAAAGTATATTATTAACGAGAGAAATGGTTAGACACTAAAAAAATTGTATTTTAAATTTGCAACAAGATCAACCCAGATAATTTTTTAAAATTTAAGCGTAATTCATGTTTTTTTGCAACGACAAACTTTTTCCAGTTGGTATTGTTTTGCCTGAAATCGGTGTCCGGCCACAATAATCTAAAGTGACAGCTTCCGTGCAACCCCTTTTTCTTTTAAATATTATGAAAAATATATTATCTACTAAAAAAAACAACTACAAACTAACAGGTATCAATATCGATCAAGACCAGTTCTTCCACAAATAAATAATAAATTAAGTTTTTTGACTCAACACTGTTTTAGATCAAAAGTTTGGACCCTGTTCAGTCCAGATCGATTAACTGTTTGGGATCAAACGTCATATTTAAGCTTATTGACGGGAAGTAGCACATAATTCCATAGGAGCTTTCTGGAAGAAACTTTTTCCTGAAAGATTCTAAATTTTGCAACAAAATCGTTATAAACCAGTTTTCTAAATATTATGCGTAAATGACGTTTATGACAAGAAACTGGTTTTTAACAACAATTCAGCCCCAGTTTAACTTAGACGGATTTGTTTGGTTGAAATAAAACTTTATACTTAAGCTTTTTCTACCAGAAGTGAAAAGGTCCAATACTTAACCTTTTTCACCGGAATAAGTAATAGGAGCTTTCCGGTTTTAGCAAATATGTTGAAATGAACATAAAAAAATTTGGCCCTGTACAGTCCAGACGGATTGATTGAATAATAAAAAAATTAATATTTTAGCTTTGTATTGAAAGATTTTTAATTAATTTTGAAACAATATCGATCAAGACCAGTTTTCCCAAACTTAAGCGAAAATGACGTTTTTCAGAAAAAACTGTTTAACAATAAAAGTTCGGCCCCTTTAACACATGGATTGATTGATTATTTATACTTAAGCTTTTTCCACTAGTTGTAACTTTCGCAGGAGCTTTACGGTTTTTGCAAATATTTTAAAAAGAACATGCATAAATGCGGCCGTTTTCCATAAATTGGGAGAGAGTGATGTTTGGACGAAATCGGTACACCGGAAATGACAGCACACCTATACAGGCTGTATATATGCTTCTCGTGTATTGTAAGTATTTTAGGAATTATAAAGGATTTGCGAAAAAACAATTGAACAAAAAATATTGTAAATTAAGTGTCAAACAAAATTTGTTCAAGTCATCTTTTAAATTTTAGCAAATTTTAATAAAAAAAAAAAAATCTCTCAAAAAATCGATAACTCTACAGTCCAGGTGGAATAACTATTCGGTATAAAACTTAATACATAAACTTTTTAAATTGATTTGGCAATCCTTGCATAATTTGATGGAAAGGTTTACCGGAAGTGGCAGCTTTTCCAAGTTTTGTAATAAAGTTGAAAAGTTTAACATTTAAACAAAACGACAAAGAATCAACAGGTTTAGGTAATTTTAAAGATTAAATTTTCAAGCGTCCGTTTCCAGAAATTTTAGCGACTAAAATGTTTCGGTCAAAACTAAAAATAAAGCATAAATTACGTTTTTGGAAAAAAAACTATTTTTAACAAAGGTTTGGATCCTGTTCAGCCAGCCCAGATGGATTAAAGTTTTTCACTAAAATATAACTCCTATATGTCATTTCCGGTTTTAAAAATCAACCGTGTACACCCCAGATGGATTGATTGATCAGTGGAGACTTCGTAATTAAGCTCCATAAATTTGAAGCTCCAGCTGCTTTTTGTGTTTTGCAAATATTTTAAGAAAAGTAAAACATTTAGGAAAAAACGATTGAACACAAAAATATTACATGCATTACATGCAGTATCAAACAAATTTGTTCAAATCATATTTTAAATTTTAACTGAAATGGCGAACTTTTATAAAAACAATATTTCACCCAAATTCGACATCTCTATACAGCCCAGGCCGAATAACTATTCGGCATAAAACCTAATTCACAAACTTTTTAAATTGATTTAGCGATCCTTGTAAAATTTGCTGAAAAGGTGTACCGGAAGTGGCAGCTTTAATGGGAGCTTTTTTAATAATTGCCATAATGTTGAAAGGTTTAGCATTTACAAAAAACAAATAAGAATCAAAAGGTTTAAATAAATTTGAAGATTAAGCGTTCGATTATAGAAATTTTAGCGAGAAACTAGTTAAAATAAAGAGTAAATTATGTTTTTTGAAAGAAACTGTTTTTCAATATAAGTTCGGATCCTGTTCAGCTAGCCCAGATGGATTAATTAATTGGGAAGAAACTTCATAATTAAACGTTTTTCACTAAAATTTGGAACTCCCATAGGTACTTTCCGGTCTTCCGATCATTGTTAACTCCGTACTTAAGCCGTTTCCATAAATTGGGAGATCCGGCGATTTTTCAGGCAGCTTCTCCTAACATTTACAAAAAACGACAGAAAATTAAAAAAATTAAATAAATTGAAAGATTAAATTCCAGTTTTCCAAAAATATAGCGTAAATGTCGTTTTTTTACACGAAACTGTTTTTCATGAAAAGTTCGGACTCTGTTCAGCGAAGATAGATTAATTTGTTGAGATGAAACTTCATACTTAAGCTTTTTCAGTGGAAGTGGTAAATTCAACAGGAGCATTCCGGTTTTGTCAAATCTGTTCCAAAAAATAATACAAAAATTCTGCGCCCGTACAGCCCAAACGGGTTAACTGACCTAGATGAAATTTCAAACTTAAATATTTCCCTTAAATATTCTAAATTAATTTTGCAGGAATATCGGTCAAAATCAAGTTTTTAAAAATTAAGCGTAAATGAAGTTTTCAACAAAAAACTGAGGTGCGGTATGTTGTACAATCACTTGGAATCGAAATTCGAAAAAAGTCGAATAGCGGTATGTTGTATCATTTTCGTAAAGCAAAAAAGATACAACTTTCACTTTTCCGATTCGCCTTTTTTCGAATTCGAATTTCTTCGATTCGAAGTGATGGTACAACATACCGCCCCTGGTTTTCAAGAAAAGTTCTGGCCTTGTTGGAAGCCATCAGATGGTTTCATTGATTGAGGTAAAACTTTAGACTCGCAAGCTTTTCAATACGGAATTGAATATTGAATAAAATATTTTCGAAACAAAGTTAAATTGGAAAATATTTTCCCTATACAAATTTTGGGCAACAAAAGTTTCCCAATTAACTTTAAAATTTTTGCACTAAAAATATTCTTTCAGTAGGCCAGAAAAATATGGTTTGGTCAAAAATACTATGAAAATATTTTTTCAGAATTCCTTATTCCCAGGGAAAACCAGAATAGTGCCAGAGAAGCGGCAAATTTCATAGGAGCTCTCTCCGATTTTAGCAAATATTTTCAAAAGAACAAACACGAATTCGGCTCTGGTGCCCAAACGGATTGATTGATCAGTGCAAACTCCATACTATAGATTTTTCCATAAAATGTGAGATCTAGTGATTTTTTGGTTAAAATCGGTCACCAGGAATGACAGCACTTTTATACAAGCTGTATATTATGCTTTTCGTATTTTATGAATATTTTAAGAAGTATACAGTAAAAACGATTGAACACTAAAATATTGTAAATTAAGATTTAAATAAAATTTGTTTAAATTGTTTTCCGACTGAAATGGAGAAAAAATCTAGCAGACAAGTTCGATGATATCGAACATTTCACACCAGTCGATATTGACATGAACTTACTCATGAATTCAGAACACCGTTAGTGCACGGTTAGTACATAATTTAGTTTAGTTAGTACACACATTACACCTTTTCAGATTTTCAGTTACAGTCTTTGATTTTTTTTGCATTTATTTATTAAACTATTCTTGAAATCGGTGAATATTTTCGTCGGCGAATTATAATTTGCATTAAAATTCTTTATATTATTCCAATTTTTCGCCGGTACTTTAATCGTTTTTCCAAATTTGCTTGCAAGTCTTCTATTATTTTTTTCAATACTAAATAAAAATCGGTGGAAATTTCCGCCTGGGTAAATCAACGCGGATTCATTCTCTCAAATAATAGAAAGCTTGCAGGGAAACTTGAAAAAACGAAATTTGAATAATGTAAAGAATTTTAATGCAAATTATAATCCATCGACAGAAATACCCACCGATTTCAAAAATACGTACCCCGGGGCGCCTATTTTTGAAACAGGTGGAAATTTCCGCATTCGGAATATAATTTGTTTTAGAAATCTTTGTATTATTTGAATTTTTCGCCGGCTACTTTAACCGTTTTTTCAAATTTGTTTGCAAGTTTTCTATTATTTATTTCCTTATAAAAGAACAATTTCGACTGGATAAATCGATGCGGAATTGTTCCCGCAGTGGGGAAATTAATCATAGAAAATTTGCAAACAAATTTCAAAAATTGTTGCCAACCTAAAGCTAATAATTGCACATAGTGGAATTTTCCGACAAGCTGCTCGATTTTAGTATTTTGCACATTTGCTGCAAGAGTGGCAAAATCCATAATTAATAATTCTGCAGGAAAAAAATTTGAAAATAGCACTCAATTTGAAAATTTCACTAAAAAAACGGCATATTTCAAAAGTAAATCAAAATACATTCTGTTTAGTAAAATATTTTGGTTTCTGTTCCAACACCCGCAATCAGACCTTAATTTCTATATTTCTTTAATATTTTGCAATATTTTTCTTACACCAGTTCAATGTTAATCCATTTCTCGAATTGAGTGATTTTTCCTATGGAATTTTACCCAATTTGCTAGAAATAACAACATAAGAGAGTATGATTTGATTTAAAATAATAAAAATATGAATTATCGGGCATCGTTTGACTGGAATATATTCTAGATATGAGTGAATTTTGAGTTATGTCACTGAAGCAAATGAGTGTTTTATTTAAACTAAAACTACCCATACCGAACGAATTCACATAATTTACCAGGACAAAATTCAAAAGTATTCCATTTTTATGGAAATGTCGGTAGCTCACTTAATTGTCTTTGTTGCCTTCTGGATATCGTCTTATCGTCGTCCAAATTTTCTATAAATTTTCCATAACTCCGCTCACATTAGTTTTCAAAGTTTCGGTGTAAATGTCGATTGATGACAAATTAAATACTGGGTTTCCCCAGGCGAGTTGACTGATCGGGATGAAATTTCACACTTATACTTTTTCATAAATTCGGAGGTCCCAAAGACATTTCGTCGGTCTTCAGAAAGTTGCAGCTTCCATGGAGAATTTTATTGTTTTTAAATTATTTTGACAATTGGAATTGAAATTTTGGAAATTGAAAAAAACGTTTTCGTCAAAATGAATCGTGGTTGTTGTCAATATGCCGGAAACAAAATTGTTTAGATGAACGCATGCAAAAATATAATGTTTCAGAAGCTCCTTTTTTCATTCCTATAAGCCAAAAGTTACTCGAGTATCTCATAAACAACACCCTACCTCTATACGTTAGCCGATGTGTTTGGAAATACCGGGAACATAATACGGCTTTCAATAGGTCAAATATAGATAATTTAAAATTTTACAGAGCTTTATAAAACTAAAAACCTGCTTGAATTGAACGGTTGGCACCTCTCATTAACTCCAATTGTGTGGTCGCTTGTTCTGCAAACAAATACCGTATTAACACATAAAGTATAGGAGACTTAAAAGTATTTTTGACCTAATTCTCTGTCCGTATTTGTAAAATAAGCATAACCCAACCTTTGCGGCAAACTTTCTTCCATACTTGAAACGAAATCGTTCGCATTTTTTTTTTTATTTTTTTTTTATTATTCCTGCAATACGTTCTAGGGCCAAGGCTCTCCCAACTCTATCGCGATTTGTTTTTCTCACCCTTACGTTTTACGCCGTTGCTAGTCAGTGAGCAGACTTAAGGCGATATAGGTCCGAATTTATCACCATTAGCTCATACTGGCATGGAAGATGGGTCGGCCCATGAGTTTCGTTCTCCGACAAGGGTCCATAGATGTGTTCTATTTCATCTTAAATCATAATCTGTAGACGAAAATGCCCTTTGCACCCTGCCTATATATCGGGATTTGAACCCTGTACCTTCCCAAATGCCAAAGCTTTAATCACTGTGCCATTTGGTGTGGTGTATTCGAAATCTATGTAAGACCACATAAAACCTACATATGCATATAATTTGAAATAAATATAAACGGTATAAGATATCATTATAATTTATTTTAGACCCTGGTCCTGACATTTTTATTTAAAAATTATTTCATAACCGCGCTGGATTTTTTTAAAAATGCGATTCTCGAAAACCAATTTTTGGTAACTTTTTTACATAAATCACCGTTAGTGGAAGAATTTTATAAAACATACTGCGCACAAATACGACAATAAAAAATTCATATTTTGGGTTTTATAAAAACATTTATAGAATTTTAATTACGCAATCGGTCCAATTTCAGACTTAGGCATCACTATAAATATGGAATAAATAAGTTAATCAGTTTGTATATGCAAGGCACGCACCACCAAAATTAAAATTGCGTTTCAAACAAAAACTACAAATTGAAAGTGTTTTCGAATATTTTAAAGGTTAACATATTTAAATTGTTAAAGTCAAGCGTATATTAAACAAATATTGTGTACATTATTGTGTAAGGCCATTTACGTAGAATATTTGTTCTTTTGTGTAATCTATACACGTAGAAATTTTAAAACGTTGTTGTTAGCAATGTGTATTATAAAAAATTAGCTCTTCTCTACACTGTCACGACTTTCCGATTTAATACAGCACGTTACAGAATGTTGCCTTGAAGTACGCGCCACATCTCTGAAATGGATTTGAATATTGTGTACTATCTAAGTTTTCCATCAGCAGCTTTTGTACTTGATGCATTTGTGTACAATTATTCTCGATATAAATTTGCCCCTTGTTACGCAAAACCGTCGCCGCTTGTAAGAAGGCTTACCCCTGGATTATTGTGCTCAAATGCCTCACGTTAAAATATGCGATAAATCTTCGGATCCAACCTTATATCCATATAGTATCCCGGTATCATGCTAATGCATCTATATATTCATGCTTCGTATAACAATATCATATCCACGCAGACATTATTTCTTTTCAATTAACTTCCTTCAGAGTTTTCCTTGCCCTACAGTTGGTCATGAACCACCTGATCAAGGCCAATCCATTGGTGGTTATCTATATATATATCTAACTGCCCGTTGTTTCCTCTTAGAATTCTTCTGGCAGCCAATTTAAAATTCACCTACCTGAATAAAATCATAAGTGAGGTTATTAGGGTATAGAGAGAACGAGAAAGCGAACGAGCTTAAGATGCGATTATAAGCCGATCTAAACGCAACAATCAATTAAATGCTTAAAAGAAGATTTTTTATAAGTGCAGTCAAAGTTCCAGTTAAATTGAAGACATTTCGCTTCGATATTTCAATATTTGGAAACCAGAAGGGGCATTCCAGAGCGGAGCCTTACCTCGACGATGGGAAAACTATCTTGACCGGATATCTTATTCAGTTCGGACTGATAAGTATATCAAATCCTTCAGAGTCGAAGGAGATTTCATCAACATGATAACATAAAACAATTTTGGAATCCGCTTCGTGAAGTATTATCACTTCAGCCCGATACATTAAGTGCCGAAACCAAAGGAGCAGTTGCCAATAGTTGTAATTTATGTGAAAATATTATCTAGACCGGGTGCAAAATAGCAGAGGTAAACGAAAATATAGCCATCGATATTTGGGCGATCAGTTAGATGCCAATTTAAAATTCAAGTTGAACTAAACGACGTGATGCCCACTATATACTCTATGAGTGCTAGATTTTACTTAAAATAGTGCCAGATTAGCAGTAAAGAGTGCCAAAAAAATGTTACGAAATGTTTAGGCTGTGTGATAATTTGTAAATTATAATTTTAGAAGAATTTTGATTACAATTATGTTAACATAAAATTTTTGATTTAGGTGTTCAAGCCTCTAAAACCAAAGGAATGCTTTAAAATTGGCAAATAAATACCTAACAAGATTGTAGAACCACAACAAAATCAAATATAGAGAATGCTCACATTTTAAATTCTTTAAATTCTTATTTCGCTTTTTATCATACTTTTTTTTAACAAGATAATCAAAGAACCAACTGGATATATTAAGTCAACGGTTGTTAAATCTATTGAAATAGTTCCTTGTGGAGACAAAACAACTTTTTATGGTGTTAACCTAAAACAAAAAGTGCTAAATTTGCTCAGGTAACAAATTCAAATTCAATTTCATTTGCATAAACTTTTATTGCTTCACAATCTATGAAATGAGAGTTCTATATTCTCGAAATGGTTCACACTTTACATCACGGAGTATTTTTTATGCTAGCTAAGCTACCACAAGCAGTTGACAGGCAACCTAGTCCATAGAATATTAAAACTAAGACTGCGGTCCAATTTGTGACTTATTTTGTGGAGACTGACTTTTTTGAAAGTCTACAATAAGTCTCCTGTTGAATAGACTTATTGGAAACTTGTTAGAATTAGTTTATTGAGCTACCAGTTTGGGCGCACGCCTCGCACAAGAGGCTAATTGTAGACTTTCAAATAAGTCAGTCTCCACAAAATAAGTCACGAATTGGACCGCAGACTAATACGGCAAAACCCAACTTTTTTTAAATTGTTTAATTTGTTTTTGAAAAAGTTAAATTTCCTATATAAAAAGTTTATTTTGAAATAGAAATTGTTTAGTATGAATTTGAAAATGTTTTATTTGTTTTGGAAAAAGTTGCCATTGAACTTTAAATGGATTAATTTGAAATCGAAATTCTATATATGAAAACGGTTGGCGGCCGATGGCTTCCAAATTTTGCACAAGCCTAGGGGGTTAGTAAACAAAACACGTTCCTCTTTCCCTATGCTCACCTGTAACCAGGAATTTATAATGTTTGAAAACTTTTGATGAACTCAAGCGATTCCTCCCAAATTTTGAACGAATACGTTTTAGTAGCCGAGAAAAAACATGGGAAAATTAGTGATCAAAAAATGTTACTTCTTCTCCATGCTCACTTGTAACAAAAAAAAGAGAAAAAATATAGGGGGTTGTGATCAAAAAATATTACCTCTTCGCCATGCATATCTGTAAGGAGGAATTTACAATGTATGAAAACGTTTGATCCCCTCGATCAATTGCTCTCAAATTTTGCACGAATAGTTTTCGGCAGCCGAGAAAAAACATAGAGGGGTTAGTGATCAAAACTTGTTGATCCTTAGCCATGCTCAGCCAAGCAGGGATTTACAATAAATATGAAAACTTTTGATCCACTCGAGCGATTGTTCCCAAATTTAGCACGAATACTTTTCAGCAGCCGAGACAAAACATAGGGGACTTCGTGATCAAAAAATGTTACACCTTCCCCATGGTCACCTGTAAGGAGGAGTTGACAATATATTTGCGAACTTTTAATCCTCTATAGCGATTGGTTACAAATTTAACACGAATACATTTTAGCAGCCGAGGAAAGCTCGTGTTAATAAATAATTAGGGACTTCAAAAAATTTTTATGTTTTAGCTCCGGGAGGAAAATCAAAAAATGTGGTTTGCAAGCAAGCATGGCGATAAACCCAACAAAATATTTTTTAATTAGTTATAAAATAAAAAATACACCTATTGAAGTTCGGCAGTTCAATTTGAACCCGGGCAAATCCGGGTACTTCCGCTAGTCTTATATAAACTGTGTAGGATGCAATTCCCTTATCGTCACACTCAGGTCTTGCAAACTGCTTGAATGGATCGTCTTGGTACTTTTAGCATCAATTAACTGGGTTGGCCCAAGTTACCACAGAATTATTTTTACGCGATGTCAGCCGAGTTGTCCTTTGATCCAACATACCCTTATTTTCTCGCTTGTATAGGTTTGAATGATGCCGCTCATTTTATTGGCTACAAAAGTTTTCCAACAGCTGTAGGATGTGCCGGCAATCAATACAACACTAATCGTATATTTGAGTTTATCAAGAGCAAAATTTTCATTTCGTTAATTATTTCCGCCGATTCCACCAACTTCATTAAATTGGTTAATAATAATTCACTCATTAATTCTGCGAATTGTAATCTGCTTGTCTCGCGTGACTGTAAGCATTTTTTGACCCATTGCGACATTTTTGATATGTTCGATAGAAGTCCTTTGTCTCAGCTTGAATTCTGAATCCTCACTTCGCTTCAAGTAGGATTTTCATGCGTTTATTATAATCGCTGAAAACCAGCCCCGCGGGACAAACATTTTTCTAACCTATAATAGTTCGGTTCGCTTGGATACACGGCTCGATCTGGTAGCTAAGTTTCAAACTTAAATGCGTTTTCACAAGGATACCACTTAATGATGTTCATTATATATCGCTACGTGCGCTTTGTATAAATGTTCTGGTCAGCTTGATACCGATTTCTTTAATGTGTAGCCAAAAATCCTGCTGACTCCACCATTGGTGATACCATTGGTTCAGGGTTACTGTTTCGCCATATAAAATATTTTGATCCTCTTCTGCGACCCAAAGCTGCAAAACATTTCTTAACGTAATCACACTGCCAAAATTTTAAAAGAGTGTTCATTGGCGGTGGTTGCACAGTGGTCCAACTATTAAGATATCGTTCAAGGATATCCCAGTTGACGACTTTGTGGGCACGTCGAAGTCAACTCGGAGCTTCGGTTTGAATAAATGTCAAATAGAAACACATACCAAATACATATCAAATATAAATTTGTATTAGTGGTTTTTTTCTAAACCCATATTGCTCACTACAAAGTTTAATGTAAGTTTAAATAATCACAAAGCTGTTCGTTTACAATTTTCTCTAAAAATTTTGATTGAACGCTTATAGGTTTATAATTTGGAGGATCGGTTTTTAATCCACTCTTTAATATTAATATAGTTTTTGACAAGATTAAATCAAGTGATTCCTTTTCATTGCAAATTATGCTTGCGGATGCAATATGTTTCCCAATATTTGCGTAGAACTGATTCAGTATACTAAGTTCTAACTTTTGCCTTGTTCCATGATAAATTATTTCTTAGAAGGTTTTCCCATTTTTTTTGGGGTTATTAACATTTATTGACAATTTTATTTCTGGTGCAATTATGATATTTACTTCTTCGTAATGATGTGGTTTTGTTCAGTATTTGAATTCAGTATTTATATTTATCGACCGCTTCGTGACAATAACTCCTATTTGCAAAAACGGAATTGTTCAGGAAATTGAAAAAACTTCGTTGTCATTCGTTGTTTCCTCTGGTTTTGATGATTTCGATTCGATTTAATTTGCATTTCTTGCACTACAAACTTATTTTAATTATTTGTAAGCCTGCGCCTAGTCTTGCGTCAGCCTTTATTATAAAAAGCTTATTTTCACAAAATTGTCAGATAGGAGGTATTGTCACGAAGCGGGCGTTATGTTGTTTGGATTTGTAAAAAGCTGGAGTACCAATAATTTCTGGCCTTTATTGCCGAAATACATTCAATGTCCATTCATGGTTTTTTAAATTTTTTTTTTCAGTTTATTGGTCATTTTATAAGAACTTTTAACTATTTGTTTGTTTAATTCATTGCAAAACGTTTTATACATTCTACCTAAATTCTTGTCATCATTTAAATTTAAACAATTAGAATTTGTGTAATTTGTAAATATGCTTTTTTAAAATTTTGATTCCTGTTTTAAAGACTCTAGTTATAATATTGATTCAATAAATATTAGTTTGTGGTCAAAACTACAACAATCCAGTAGGTTTAGGTTTCAATGGTTAACACTTAGGCTAATTTTTGACCCATTGTGATACCACGCATTCACGCCACATCATTAACCCATTCACTTATTCACCTACTCACACAAACAGTATACCACTGCACATTGGAAGCTCCATGTCAACCTGTACATTGACATGAACGGTACATCGGCGCAGAATTCTGCTCACCAGCAGAAGATCTTAGTTGTGATTATTATTTAATAATCCAGTAAACTTATATTTATATTTTGAGTCACAATTTGTAAATGCAAGATTTACCAAATTTTCTAGTAAAATGCGATTTATTAATAATCGGAAATCTATTTGATTTAACCGAATCATTACTTGTCTGTAGTGTTATTTTTACTTAATAAATTAAAATTAAAATCACCTATTACAAAAGCAAAATTTTTTTGAATATTCGATAAGTGTTCGTCCAGAATCTCAAAAAAATTATTTAAATCATCCGAATTGTGTTTTGAAGCTCGATAAATAGTAGAGAAAGAAATCATTGTTCCATCAATTTTAACTAACACATGCATTAAATTTAAACTTTTACTATGAATAAATATTCCTACATCACATCATAATTTTTCATAATACAACATCATCCAAAGTCTCACATACATTTACGCAGGAGTTAGGTAAAGTATAATCTATTTCAGAACTAATAAACGAGAATTAAAATATTATTAAAATTAGTTTTTAAAGTTTAAAAAGTTCGTCCATTTTGTTTTTAAAGATTTTGCGGGCTCTTTTTAGACAAAATATTTATTAGAAATAAACTGATATTCCCACAATGTTTACGACTGCCAAAAGATAGAAAACAAAGAAGTCACCTCCTAATAACATATCTACCCAAAAAAAGTAGAAAATTACTAACCCACCCCAATTTTAGTCCCAAGGGGCATTGTGTAAAATACACACAACCCTTAAAAAATATATATAAAATATATAATGAGATTTATGAGAACCTCCTCAAGTTCTTTCTTGGCAGTTTGGTTTCGTACTGATAAATTTTTTTTGTTTATTCTACTCATCAGGTTGCAACGACCAACACTCCAAAAATTCAAATCTTGTTTATACCTATAGTATAACACAAGAACATATTGACTTGGCGAATTATATTCACCAAATCAATAAAACTTCTGGAAAATTCTCATTTTGTTTGTGTGTATTCAGCCACACTAATTTAGTTTTTGTAAAGTTGTCTCGCTCCTGAATAGTGAACGTTTAAGTCAGGGAAGAACTGTCATTTTATTTAGTTGCCACTCTATACCGACAAATGCAGGAATGTTGATTTGATACCGTCGTACTTCTATGGGATGGTGTTGTTATGAACAACACTTCTCGAGTTCAGAAAAAATTGGCTCTGCCTGACTATCAGAATAAAACATTTAAATTCGCAGATCAATTTTAATCCCCTTACCTGTTTCACTGAGGAATCTTGAAGCACTTAATAAAATTATTGTCTGGGCTTAGCCTCGAACGAGTGTCGTTTCGGATGGTAACATTTGGCTTTTATAGTTTAACCAGTCGACCGCCAAATCGCTATATCTGTGTAGAGTACAATTCATACACTATACACCCTACCTTAAATCTATTCCTCCCGAACAAACTCGTCCATTTTATTGTTGTTCTAAACGTATTTTTTCTTGTTTGCAAACCACTCGCTATCTGCGCTTAAGTCGTATCTCGTTTTCATTCTATTGATAGCCTATGCGACAGTGCTTTTTAATTTATTATGAATCTTATTCATTCTGTGAGGATTTCTGCCAAACAACATCATGGCATTTAAATTTACCGTCGCATGAACATGTAAAATCGGTTCAAGTTGTCCTGGTTGCCAAATATTTGTTTCCGCACATATTTTTCAAGACCGGTTAGGTTAACACTATCTACCATTCTAACCAAATGTGGATGTTGTGGTGAAAAATTTAAAAATAAAAGTAAGTAAATAGTAAGTAAAATTTGGCGATTTTTATGGTAGCAGAATTAACGTATCGAAAATACAAAATGGTTGGTGGTTAGTTGCTTGCTCTCAATGTTAGTATATTTTTATAATACCATAACATTATTTAGGTTATTTTAAACCAAACCAAACCAACATACAAGAACAACTACATTTTTTTTTGATAACTTGTGACGGTCGCTTGGTTGTGGCACGTAGTGTATGATAGGAGATGACTGAAATCGCGTATCCATACCGAACCAGGTGGTAAACAAAATACTTGCATACAATCCGCTTTCTGAGGTTGTCTGTTCATTCAATTTTCATATAATTATGACGGGCTCTTATATCGTTAACACCTGGTTTGTTTTTCTTCCGTTGAAAGTACGTGACAGATGACGGATCGTGGAAGCCCGTATGTAGTAGGGTGAGTACCATGAGTGGAACAAAAATAGTTTTAAAAATCGTACAAAGGGAATTACAGCAGATGCATTACTGACAGGTGGCTAAATGAAATGCTTGCGTAAAGATGTTATTGGTCTAAGCCTTTTCGTATTGAGAAGAAAGAAAGAAAAAATAGAATGGGGATTGTTGAGTAAAATTGCGTCAAAATTCGAAAACGGAGAGGATTAAAGCAGGATATCGGTCGGATGATAAAAAGGTTGTAAAATTTGTAAATAAAATAAAAATAAATATAAAATAACAGTAAAAGAAAAATCGCCTTTTTGGTTTAAGTAAAAAAAAAAAAAGAAAAATGAATTGTAAATATTTAAAAAAAACGAAAAAAGGATTGCAAGTTGCTGAAAAATTAAAAAAAATACAAAGTATCGTGGCCTGACAACATAAAATGCGGGAGAACTAGTGTATGAGTTCAGTGTCCGCGGTTGAGATCAGGGCATTCGTGTACAACATCCCAACGAGAATACAGAGGAAGCAAGAAAGTCTCTCGCGTTATTAGTTTTTTTGGTTATTTTGATTCCGACACACATATTTCCCTCCGGACCAGTGTTGTGCCGTATTGTCTTCATGGCAATTAATACATTGTCTACACGTGTAGACAATATATGTCGAAAATTAAATAACTCACGTCGACAAGGGTCGACTAATAAGGGTATTCTTTGGTTTTTTTGTTTATTACAAAATCTTTAAATATAAATAATGCCTAATTAAAAATAATAGTAGCTTTCCAGCTTTTCAATATATCTTAAATTTAAGAATTATGGGGGCCTAAATTTATACAAAAAAAAAAACAAATCAATTAGTTTTTTTTTCCTCTCAATCTCAAATAATGAGGATGGATGACAACTGGTGTATAATTTTTGAACGAAAACCCATTTTGTGGAATTCCGAATATTATCGCTCTTACTTTATTCATTGG
Source organism: Nephrotoma flavescens (assembly GCA_932526605.1). Classification (NCBI taxonomy): domain Eukaryota; kingdom Metazoa; phylum Arthropoda; class Insecta; order Diptera; family Tipulidae; genus Nephrotoma; species Nephrotoma flavescens. The sequence goes on along the minus strand of OW052222.1, from coordinate 37,371,614 downwards.
AATTATTCAAATGATATATATTTGATAAGGAACAATAATTGAGGAAATGATAAATTATTTTACACCATCTAACGAAACTTATAATAAAACTCAGCATAAATTGCCTGTACTACTGATTGATAGCTGCCACTGTATTTATAAAGCATTAAACGTACTGTGTCTAATATTTTTATCACAAATTGCGTAATAAATTGTTAATTGGCCATTATTGGTAATAAATTTTTTGACATTCGAAAAAAGTCAAATTAAATTTTCGAATTTGAATAAAATTTGAGTGTATCGTCGTTTCGCTCGCTATGAAATGTTCATGCTTCTACTATTCATCACTACGCGGCGAATAAATAGTTAATTTATTATTTATGATAACTCTTTATTTAATTGTCATGATTTTGCTTTATTGTAGTAGTTTAAGAATAAGATTAATTATTCCTATATTTAAATGAAATTAAAATAAATTAATAAATAAAAGACACTAGTCTGACATTTCATTTTAGTGGCAACTGCTAATAAATTTCAGAAATTTTTCTTTTCGATAAAAAAATTTACAATTCAGATGAAAAGCTCCTTGTAGAAAATTCCGAGGAATTTTCGTTAACAATTTTGTGGAAAAAGGGCAAAATAAATAAAATTGGCGAGTTAAAGGTACACTAACGTAACCAAACGTTAAATACTCTTAGAATTACAACATCTTAACGTCGATGAATTACAATTTTAGAAGCATTTAATAAGTGTATCAAATGTAATTTACACATACGCTGAATTTGCAACCGGAAAAAATTTCTAATACGTGGTGCTGAATTGGGGAGAAGGAAGCCTCTTGTTATTGAGCAACAGAATATTGCCCATACTGACGTTCCAAACCGATTTACAATCGCAGGTAAAGTAAAGCTAAAAAGACTGTACTCGCTAGAGTAGGTAAACAAATTTGTAGATCGAAAAAGTGCAAATGCTGGAAGACCGATATTCTCAAAATACGCAGTTTGCGCAAACATTATGAGGATCCATTTACGATGAATTCTCTTGTTCAGCACTTTTGTTGTTCGAAAAAGAAACATTGTGGAACGGTACTTTTGGCCGTAATTCATGGCGAAACGAAGTTAAGTCTGATGACTTGAAAGTGGCAGCGATGTGTCTTATCTTCAAGAAGGAAGACCGCTTGAAATGTTTGTCGGGGTACAGCCACAATACTTGAATGCTTCCAAACGTGAAAGTTCAAAGACTGTACTAATTTCTCCAGTATGTATGTGAATGTTTTTTGTTTTGCTCAGTTGAATGACATCGTCATAATCAAAGATAACAATAGCCAGAGGATTTTTATTAAATTTTTGTTATAACTGAGCACGTGTTCCTTCTGGTTTCATTTAAATTGCACATTGAAAATAAAAGTTGAAAGTACATTGAAATCATTGTGAATGATTATAATTTTATTTCTCGATCGGGTAGCTTTCTCGAGACAATACGATATGATAGAGCAAATTCTAGCAGGTGTCAAAACGCAACACGGCACATGTCATATCGTCTGTGAGCATGAGGAAAAATGAGTTGGAAGTCACGCTGCTGTAAAACAAGCTTATCAATGCACGATGTGTAACGACAAAGAGTATTCCATTTTTCAATGTAAGAAGTTTTAAGCGTTGAGAGTAGATGATCGGAAGGAGTTTGTAAAACGCACAAATCACAGCAGTCATCCGATTAATCGTTGAAAATCCAGGCAACAATGTCAACGATGTGGCAAAAAACACACGCTTTTACATCCCGAAGCAGCTTCTAGAGAATCTACTCAAACTACGTCTTATCAATCGTCTGAAAAAATCAAGAGTCATCACTACCAACACAACATCATTTTAGCAATTGAAGGGTTCTGCTGGACTCCGGTTCACAAGCCAGCTGTATAACTGAAGAAAAGAAACGCTCGAATGTTGATTAATGGATTGTGCCATTCGAACGCGGAAACATCGAAAGGGATGGTGACGTTGAAGGTTAGACCTAATCATCATCATTAATTCTCAAAAGAAGCTCTTGTTATGTCAAAAGCTACTAGTATACATACCTCCGCTAAGCGTAAACTGCAATATTAAAACGTACGCTGGTATCAAATTAGCTGACCCCAGATTACAACAAACGTGAACGAGCCGGTCCTACAAAATACAATATTCGGATGGATAGTTTCAGGGAAACTTGGGCTATTCAGAAATAGTGAAGAAAGCAACACGGTGTACATCGATCGAAGATTAAGAAAATCTTGGAACTTGAATCAATCAATCAAACTCTGAATGTCATTTTGTGGTGAGACTCCCGTTAAAAAGCCACAAAATCTCTTAATGGATTTATTATCTGCTGCCATTTAACGTCTAAGGGGAGTTGAACGCAGATTCATACACGATCCTACTTTTGCAAAATTATATCGCGGCTTTATGGCAGAGTATCAACAATTGAACCACATGACAGAAATATTTCCATTGAACCCCATGGAAAATCAATTTTATTTAATGCATCATGGGTTCCATCTCAGGAAGTGGAAATCCAATAGTCAACGCATATTAAGCAGCATTCCTCTGAACTTCAAGACGTGGAAAACATAGAAATGGATGACCATAATAAACAGATCGTGAAATCCGTAAAAGTATTAGGAATCAACTGGAACCTCAAATCCGATTGTTTCACTTTTAATAGAAAGCTCTATAACTCCATGAAATTCACAAAATGTACAGTTCTCTCCGAAGGTAGTATACTTTTTGATAGTCTGGGTTGGGTATCTCCAGTAATCATAACTTTCAACATATTTCTGCTGATGCTTTTTGTGTGATAACTTGGAATATGGGATGATCCTTGCTCAGCGGAGAAGGTTATTATAAGGAATAAGTTACGACCAAATTTGCAAAATATTAATAAAATTTCTATGTCCAGATTCACTCATTGTGTAGTCCAGTGCGTAGCCTGGTTAAACGTAACAGGTAGACTGGCGAACAACAAATTCTATGGCATCCTCACGATAACAGCACGTTACAAACCATTGCAAGTTAATATACTTATACTCAAGTCATCATTTTTTAGGCTAGAATTTTGGGTTAAATTCATATAGATGTTGCGATATTGTACAATGAAATGAAGGTTGTCCAAAACTGTAGAAAAATATTTCGAAAGTTGAGTCAGTTAAAAGAGTCAAAAGTTCTTCTTAAAAATCAAATTTATTTGATTCAAAAAATAATCCTTGATTTTTTTAAAAAACTGTCACGACATTTCAGTATAAAGACCGGTTTTTTTATGTTTTTTGATTTAGACATGTGATTTAGAATTAACCGAGTTTTGTTATCGGTATATATGGTTTTATTACCCTCCCGAAAATATAAAAGTAGATTCCGCCCCATTTCCACCTCTTTGAATTAACCCCTTTCCCTTAAATTGTGTACTCGTTTTTTTTTATTTTTGCCTATTTTAATATAAGTCATTATTCTTATGTTGACTTTTGTGTATTCTTTAATAACCCAACCAAACACATTAAACTCTGGAAAAACTTTTCTAGATATCAACTCAACACTCATATACTCGTATATGTAGGGTAGTAGTATAGGTACCTTATGTAAAGTACATAATATATATATTTATATATATACGAAAAGTGTTTCGTTGATGTTGTTAATTTATTCTACCTACTTCCAAAGCATTTTCGGTTGTTATATTGTTGTTGTATTTAAGCACATCATTTTTCTGATATGAACTTATTATACACTTAAATGAGTCTTCTTCGTTTTCATCCAGCACCTGGCTGCTATATATTTTCCAAGTTTTGTCAACAATTTTCTTTCATTTTTAGTTACTGGTGATAATTAAATTAAATTATGATGATGAAGGGAATGAAATATATTTAGAGCTTTTATTTCGAAAATGTATAGGTAAATCTGGATGTGTGTGTGGTAATTATAGAAATTTTATTTCAGTTTTGGTGGTAAAATATGTATTAGTTTCATTCAATTTATTATATCAAGGGGTAGTTTTTTGTATTTTATTACACTTAAGGGTAGTGTTTGTATTATATGTATATACGCTAAATGATACGTTACATAATTAACTTTAGAAATGTACGTGATTTATAATTAGAAAAAAAACTCATTAGGGATTTTTACTTTATAACTTGTACATACGGTTGAGAATAAATAAAGTTTAGAGATTTTCACCTTTTTAAAATGAAAATCGCTCGTAATATAATTAATTGATTCCCCAAAGCATTGTTTTGAGATCGATGTGTACTACTCGACTACCCAAAAATATTTCTCTTGTTATTTGTTTTCAATTACACGATTGAATTATTTTTCAATTAAATTTAAAAAAAAAACATCGTACTAAAGTACCTATATGTGAGTATATCCGGTCGTATTAAACATGTGAGCAGTCTATTTGTTTTTTCGGCTTGAATTAATCGGCTACCAATTTCATGATGATGAAGATGATGACCTATTTTGGGGGATTTTCTTAATAGTACTTAAGATAATTAAATTTTTCTTCAAAATATTTACCTTGTCTGCAACCAACCGAGAGTCCAAAAAATATTTCCTTAATATTTATTTTTCAAAATTTAATTTAAAGCTTAACAATTTTTTGTTTAATATAATTTGCAAAAAAATAGAATAATATTTACTATCAGAAAATATTTAGATTAGGTTATGGAGAAACATATCAGATAACGGAACATTCCGAACACAAAAACTTGATCGATTTTGCAACAAAAAAAAAACTTATCTTCACTGCATTATAAACTGTGGTACTGAAATTTTACATTTCTACCTCCCCCAGTTTAAAAATACCTTAACAGTGTTAACACAAAAAAAAAAATATTTTAATATCTCCTCATAAAAAAAAATGTGATAAAAAGGAAAATTGTGAAAATTCGCAAAAATAAAATTTAGATAAAAAGATGAAATGATTAAATTGTTACAAAAAAAAAACTTCTTAAGGCTGTTTGAAGCACACAATTGAAGATAAAAAAATGTGTAATGGTCTTCATTTCATAAATACATTAAAATTTGAAAAGCATTTTTTGTTTCTTTTGTCTTGTGCGGATTATGCTCTCGTGCGGGAGAGCTTTACAAGAAAATTAATTTTCTTATTTATTCCATACCTTTGCATATTTCTTTTATTTAGCTTACCTGTGTGACGTTGCTCTTTTAAAATAATCATAATTTTGATTAAGGGTGGATTCGAGGAATATATGTTCAGACGGGCCAATCATTAATAAACACTTAGCTAGCTAACGCATTAAATTTTATATTATTTTAAATTATTTCATGATTAATTCAAGTCAATCATTCATTATTTTTATTGTTTTGTTATGGTAGTCGTTACTATAAGGATTGATTTTGATTGAAAAGACAACAATATTGGCTATTTTGCAACCAAAAATATTTTTTATATTTTTTATATTGTAAATTATAAAGAATTGTGAGAGAAGCATGTTATTTACCCATTAGAGGATTTTTTAATCTTATAAAGGGAATTTCTCAAACACACCCTCCCCTCCGTTCATTGCCCCCACCCCCCTCAACTCAAGTACACGAATTGTGTCCGAAATCAGCGAAATGAGAGTAGAGAGATTTTCTGTTGCTTCATCAGCACACTAGATGTAAATTTCAAATTTAATTATTATTTACCTCAATCTACTAGATTAGTGAAACAACAGCTTAGCTCCCAAGCATCAGTTTCCGAACAAAATCTGTACTCAGATCAATAACTCTTCTGCCATTAAAAACCGGTCATTTTGCAACCGTCATTACACGCAGTCATTTTCCCTTAGAAATTCCCCATGCTTATTACCCCTTCCTACTCAGATTTAAAAAAAGTCAGTGTCAAGCACAAGCATGTGAATTATAATAATCTTAATTAATTTGAAATTATATTAAGACTTTATGTCCTCTTCAAGTATATTATGTATTATTGACGGCCATGTTTATTTTGACAACAACAACAATGCTTGTCATGAACAAAATCTCAAATTAAAATAAAGGTCAATATCAATCCCAACCATGTGAATTAATTTATTAATTAATTTGAAATTTATTTAGACTTTATGTCTTCCTTACTTATATTATGCCATGTTTAATTTGACAACAACAACAATCTTGTAATAAACAAAATCTATACTCAAATTTAAAGAAAAGTCGATATTAATCCCGACCATTTGAATTAATTTAATCGTTAAGTAGAAATTATATCAAGACTTTATGTCCTCCTTAAGTTAATTCTGTGTTATTGTCGGCCATGTTTATTTTGACAACAACAAAAACTTTTGTCAAGGACAAAATTTATACTCAGATTTAAATAAAAGTCAATATCAATTCCAACCATGTGAATTAATTTAATCGTTAATTTGAAATTATATTAGGACTTTATGTCCTCCTTAAGTATATTATGAATTATTGTCGGCCATGTTTATTTTGAAAACAACAACAATGATTATCATGAATAAAATCTCAAATTAAAATAAAAGTCAATATCAATCTCAACCACGTGAATTAATTTAATCGTTAATTTGAAATTATATTAAGACTTTATATCCTCCTAAAGTATATGATGTATTATTGTTGGCCATGTTTATTTTGACAACAACAACAATGTTTATCATGAACAAAATCTCAAATTAAAATAAAAGTCAATTTCAATCTCAACCATGTGAATTTTAATCGTTAATTTGAAATTATACTTAGATTTTATGTCCTCCTTAAGTATATTATGTATTATTGTCGGCCATGTTTATTTTGACAACAACAACAATCGTTATCATGAACAAAATCTCAATTTAAAAGTCAATATCAATCTCAACCATGTGAATTATTTTAATCGTTAATTTGAAATTATATTTAAACTTTATGTCTTCCTTAAGTATATTATGTATTATTGTCGGCCATGTTTATTTTAACAACAACAACAATGCTTTTAATAAAAAAAATCTCAAATTAAAATAAAAGTCAATATAAATCTCAACCACGTGAATTATTTTATCGTTAATTAAAAATTATATTTAGAATTTATGTCCTCCTTAAGTATATTATGTATTATTGTCGGCCATGTTTATTTTGACAACAACAACAATGGTTATCATGAATAAAATCCTAAATTTAAATAAAATTCAATATCAATCTCAACCATGTGAATTAATTTAATCGTTAATTTGAAATTATATTTAGACTTTATGTCCTTCTTAAGTATATTATGTATTATTGTCGGCCATGTTTATTTTGACAACAACAACAATGGTTATCATGAACAACATCTCAAATTAAAATAAAAGTCAATATCATATAAATCCCAACCATGTGAATTATTTTATTCGTTAATTAGAAATTCTATTTAGACTTTATGTCCTCCTTAAGTATATTATGTATTATTGTCGGCCATGTTTATTTTGACAACAACAACAATGGTTATCACAAACAAAATCTCAAATTAAAATAAAAGTCAATGTCAAACCCAACCATGTGAATTATATTAACCGTTAATTAGAAATTACATCTAGACTTTATGTCCTCCTTAAGTATATTATGTATTATTGTCGGCCATGTTTATTTTGACAACAACAACAATGGTTATCATAAATAAAATCTCAAATTAAAATAAAAGTCAATATCAATCCCAATCATGTGAATTAATTTGTTAGTTAATTTGAAATTATATTTAGAATTAATGTCCTCCTTAAGTATATTATGTATTATTGTCGGCCATGTTTATTTTGACAACAACAACAATGGTTATCATGAACAAAATCTCAAATTAAAATAAAAGTCAATATCATATCAATCCCAACCATTTGAATTATTTTATTCGTTAATTTGAAATTATGTTTAGACTTTATGCCCTCCTTAAGTATATTATGTATGATTGTCGGCCATGTTTATTTTGACAACAACAACAATGGTTATCATAAATAAAATCTCAAATTAAAATAAAAGTCAATATCAATCCCAATCATGTGAATTAATTTGTTAGTTAATTTGAAATTATATTTAGAATTAATTTCCTCCTTAAGTATATTATGTATTATTATCGGCCATGTTTATTTTGACAACAACAACAATGGTTATCATGAACAAAATCTCAGATTTAAAATAAAAGTCAATATCATATCAATCCCAACCATGTGAATTATTTTATTCGTTAATTAGAAATTCTATTTAGACTTTATGTCTTCCTTAAGTATATTATGTGTTATTGTCGGCCATGTTTATTTTGACAACAACAACAATGGTTATCATGAACAAAATCTCAAATTAAAATAAAAGTCAATATCATATAAATCCCAACCATGTGAATTATTTTATTCGTTAATTAGAAATTCTATTTAGACTTTATGTCCTCCTTAAGTATATTATGTATTATTGTCGGCCATGTTTATTTTGACAACAACAACAATGGTTTTCATGAACAAAGTCTCAAATTAAAATAAAAGTCAATATTAAACCCAACCATGTGAATTAATTCATTAGTTAATTAGAAATTCTATTTAGACTTTATGTCCTCCTTAAGTATATTATGTATTATTGTCGGCCATGTTTATTTTGACAACAACAACAATGGTTATCATGAACAAAATCTCAAATTAAAATAAAAGTCAATGTTAATCTCAACCAAGTGAATTATATTAACCGTTAATTAGAAATTATATTTAGACTTTATGTCCTCCTTAAGTATATTATGTATGTAATATTGTCGGCCATGTTTATTTTGACAACAACTACAATGGTTTTCATGAACAAAGTCTCAAATTAAAATAAAAGTCAATATCAAACCCAACCATGTGAATTATTTTATTCGTTAATTTGAAATTATGTTTAGACTTTATGCCCTCCTTAAGTATATCATGTATGATTGTCGGCCATGTTTATTTTGACAACAACAACAATGGTTATCATAAATAAAATCTCAAATTAAAATAAAAGTCAATATCAATCCCAATCATGTGAATTAATTTGTTAGTTAATTTGAAATTATATTTAGAATTAATTTCCTCCTTAAGTATATTATGTATTATTGTCGGCCATGTTTATTTTGACAACAACAACAATGGTTATCATGAACAAAATCTCAGATTAAAATAAAAGTCAATATCAATCACAACCATGTGAATTCATTTAATCATCAATTAGAACTAATATTTAGACATTATGTTGGCCATGTTTATTTTGACAACAACAAAAATGGTTATCATGAACAAAATCTCAAATTAAAATAAAAGTCAATATCAATCACAACCATGTGAATTCATTTAATCGTTAATTTGAAATTATATTAAGACTTTATGTCCTCTTTAAGTATATTATGTATTATTGTCGGCCATCTTTATTTTGACAACAACAACAATGGTTATCATTAACAAAATCTCAAATTATAATAAAAGTCAATATCAATCTCACCCATGTGAATTAATTTAATCGTTAATTTGAAATTATATTAAGACTTTATGTCCTCCTTAAGTATATTATGTATTATTGTCAGACATCTTTATTTTGACAACAACAACAATGGTTATCATAAACAAAATCTCAAATTGAAATAAAAGTCAATATCGATCTCAACCATGTGAATTAATTTATTAGTTAATTTGAAATTATATTTAGACTTTATGCCCTCCTTAAAAATATTTTGTATTATTGTCGGCCATGTTTATTTTGACAACAACAACAATGCTTGTCATGAACTAAATCTTAAAATAAATTAAAATTCAATATGAATCCCGACCATGTGAATTAATTTAATCGTTAATTAGAAATTATATTAAGACTTTATGTCCTCCTTAAGTGTATTATGTATTATTGTCGGCCATGTTTATTTTGACAACAACAACAATGTTTTTCATGAACAAAATCTCAAATTAAAATAAAAGTCAGTATCAATCTCAACCATGTGAATTAAGTTATTAGTTAATTTGAAATTATATTTAGACTTTATGTCCTCCTTAAGTATATTATGTATTATTGTCGGCCATATTTATTTTGACAACAACAACAATGGTTATCATGAACAAAATCTCAAATTAAAATAAAAGTCAATATCAATCCCAACCATGTGAATTAATTTAATTATTAAATTGAAATTATATTTAGACTTTATGTCTTCATTAAGTATATTATGTATTATTGTCGGCCATGTTCATTTTGACAACAACAACAATGGTTATCATAAATAAAATCTCAAATTAAAATAAAAGTCAATATCAATCTCAACCATGTGAATTAATTTATTAGTTAATTTGAAATTATATCTAGACTTTATGTCCTCCTTAAGTATATTATGTATTATTGTCGGCCATATTTATTTTGACAACAACAACAATGCTTTTCATGAACAAAATCTCAAATTAAAATAAAAGTCAATGTCAGTCTCATCCAGGTGAATTATTTTAATCGTAAACTAGAAACTCTATTTAGACTTTATCTCCTCCTAAAGTATATTATGTATTATTGTCGGCCATGTTTATTTTGACAACAACAACAATGCTTTTCATGAACAAAATCTCAAATTAAAATAAAAGTCAATCTCAATCCCAACCATGTAAATTAATTTATTAGTTAATTTGAAATTATATTTAGAATTAATGTCCTCCGTAAGTATATTATGTATTATTGTCGGCCATTATTTATTTTGACAACAACAACAATGCTTATCACTTATCATAAATAAAATCTCAAATTAAAACAAAAGTCAATATCAATCTCAACCATGTGAATTAGTTTAATCGTTAATTTGAAATTATATTTAGACTTTATGTCCTCCTTAAGTATATTATGTATTATTGTCGGCCATGTTTATTTTGACAACAACAACAATGGTTATCATGAACAAAATCACAAATTAAAATAAAAGTCAATATCAATCTCAACCATGTGAATCAATTTAATCGTTATTTTAAATTCTATTTAGACTTTATGTCCTCATTAAGTATATTATGTATTATTGTCGGCCATGTTTATTTTGACAACAACAACAATGGTTATCATAAAAAAATGTATCCTAAGATTTTAGTAAAAGTGAATACCAATCACATCCATGTGAAGTAGCTTAATAGTTCATTAGAAATTATATTTAGACTTTATGTCCTCCTTAAGTATATTATGTATTTTTGTCGGCCATGTTTATTTTGACAACAACAACAATGGTTATCATGAACAAAATATCAAATTAAAATAAAAGTCAATATCAATCTCAACCATGTGAATATATTTAATCGTTAATTAGAAATTATATTTAGAATTTATGTCCTCTTTAAGATATTATGTATTATTGTCGGCCATGTTTATTTTGAAAACTACAACAATGTTTTTCATGAACAAAAATCTCAAATCAAAATAAAATTCAATATCAATCTCAACCATGTGAATTATTTTAATCGTTAATTAGAAATTATTTTTAGACTTTATGTCCTCCTTAAGTGTATTATGTATTATTGTCGGCCATCTTTATTTTGACAACAACAACAATGGTTATCATTAACAAAATCTCAAATTATAATAAAAGTCAATATCAATCTCACCCATGTGAATTAATTTAATCGTTAATTTGAAATTATATTAAGACTTTATGTCCTCCTTAAGTATATTATGTATTATTGTCGGCCATCTTTATTTTGACAACAACAACAATGGTTATCATAAACAAAATCTCAAATTGAAATAAAAGTCAATATCGATCTCAACCATGTGAATTAATTTATTAGTTAATTTGAAATTATATTTAGACTTTATGCCCTCCTTAAAAATATTTTGTATTATTGTCGGCCATGTTTATTTTGACAACAACAAAAATGCTTGTCATGAACTAAATCTTAAAATAAATTAAAATTTAATATGAATCCCGACCATGTGAATTAATTTAATCGTTAATTAGAAATTATATTAAGACTTTATGTCCTCCTTAAGTGTATTATGTATTATTGTCGGCCATGTTTATTTTGACAACAACAACAATGTTTTTCATGAACAAAATCTCAAATTAAAATAAAAGTCAGTATCAATCTCAACCATGTGAATTAAGTTATTAGTTAATTTGAAATTATATTTAGACTTTATGTCCTCCTTAAGTATATTATGTATTATTGTCGGCCATATTTATTTTGACAACAACAACAATGGTTATCATGAACAAAATCTCAAATTAAAATAAAAGTCAATATCAATCCCAACCATGTGAATTAATTTAATTATTAAATTGAAATTATATTTAGACTTTATGTCTTCATTAAGTATATTTTGTATTATTGTCGGCCATGTTCATTTTGACAACAACAACAATGGTTATCATAAATAAAATCTCAAATTAAAATAAAAGTCAATATCAATCTCAACCATGTGAATTAATTTATTAGTTAATTTGAAATTATATCTAGACTTTATGTCCTCCTTAAGTATATTATGTATTATTGTCGGCCATATTTATTTTGACAACAACAACAATGCTTTTCATGAACAAAATCTCAAATTAAAATAAAAGTCAATGTCAGTCTCATCCAGGTGAATTATTTTAATCGTAAACTAGAAACTCTATTTAGACTTTATCTCCTCCTAAAGTATATTATGTATTATTGTCGGCCATGTTTATTTTGACAACAACAACAATGCTTTTCATGAACAAAATCTCAAATTAAAATAAAAGTCAATCTCAATCCCAACCATGTAAATTAATTTATTAGTTAATTTGAAATTATATTTAGAATTAATGTCCTCCGTAAGTATATTATGTATTATTGTCGGCCATTATTTATTTTGACAACAACAACAATGCTTATCACTTATCATAAATAAAATCTCAAATTAAAACAAAAGTCAATATCAATCTCAACCATGTGAATTAGTTTAATCGTTAATTTGAAATTATATTTAGACTTTATGTCCTCCTTAAGTATATTATGTATTATTGTCGGCCATGTTTATTTTGACAACAACAACAATGGTTATCATGAACAAAATCACAAATTAAAATAAAAGTCAATATCAATCTCAACCATGTGAATCAATTTAATCGTTATTTTAAATTCTATTTAGACTTTATGTCCTCATTAAGTATATTATGTATTATTGTCGGCCATGTTTATTTTGACAACAACAACAATGGTTATCATAAAAAAATGTATCCTAAGATTTTAGTAAAAGTGAATACCAATCACATCCATGTGAAGTAGCTTAATAGTTCATTAGAAATTATATTTAGACTTTATGTCCTCCTTAAGTATATTATGTATTTTTGTCGGCCATGTTTATTTTGACAACAACAACAATGGTTATCATGAACAAAATATCAAATTAAAATAAAAGTCAATATCAATCTCAACCATGTGAATATATTTAATCGTTAATTAGAAATTATATTTAGAATTTATGTCCTCTTTAAAATATTATGTATTATTGTCGGCCATGTTTATTTTGACAACAACAACAATGATTATCATAAACAAAATCACAAATTAAAATAAAAGTCAATATCAATCTCAACCATGTGAATTATTTTACTCGTTAATTAGAAATTATATTTAGACATTATGTCCTCCTTAAGTATATTATGTATTATTGTCGGCCATGTTTATTTTGACAAAAACAACAATGGTTGTCATGAACAAAATCTTAGAATAAATTAAAATTCAATATGAATCCCGACCATGTGAATTTATGTAATCGTTAATTAGAAATTCTATTTAGACTTTATGTCCTCCTAAATGGCGTTTTCTTTTTTCAAAAAATGCCAAATTTTTTGATGTACATCAAAATTTTTTAATGTAAATCACATTTTCGCGTACTTCAAGCTGAAAAATAGCAAAAAAGTTTGATGTACATTAAAAAATGGAAATGTAGATTTTTACTTCCATTTTAACTACCACATACACATATTTATATACATAACATACGCCAAACGTAAATATTGTCAAATACGTGAAACGCGTCATTTGAAATTTTTTCAAAATGGTTTGTTACGGTTTTCAACATCCCTTTCGGGTTTAGGCACACTACGATAAAAACACATCAAATTTTTTCGTATTCTTTTTAACTATCGGAAATTTGATTTACTTCAAAAACGTAAAAGAATTCCGTATAAGTATATTATATATTATTGTTGGCCATATTTATTTTGACAACAACAACAATGCGTTTCATAAACAAAATCCCAAATTAATGTAAATACCAATCTAAACCATGTAAATAAATTTATTAGTTAATTTGAAATTATATTTACACTTTATGTCCTCCTTAAGTATATTATGTATTATTGTCGGCTATATTTATTTTGACAACAACAACAACAACAATGCTTGTCATGAACAAAATCTCAAATTAAAATAAAAGTCAATCTCAATCCCAACCATGTAAATTAATTTATTAGTTAATTTGATTGAAATTATATTTAGAATTAATGTCCTCCTTAAGTATATTATATATTATTGTCGGCCATGTTTATTTTGACAACAACAACAATGTTTTTCACGAACAAAATCTCAAATTAAAATAAAAGTCAATATCAAACCCAACCAAGTGAATTAATTTATTAGTTAATTTGAAATTATATTAAGACTTTATGTCCTCTTTAAGTATATTATGTATTATTGTCGGCCATATTTATTTTGACAACAACAACAATGGTTATCATGAACAAAATCACAAATTAAAATAAAAGTCAATATCAATCTCAACCATGTGAATCAATTTAATCGTTAGTTAAAAATTATATTTAGATTTTATGTCCTTCTTAAGTATATTATGTATTATTGTCGGCCATGTTTATTTTGACAACAACAACAATGGTTATCTTATACAAAATCTAAAATTAAAATAAAAGTCAATATCAATCCCAACCAAGCGAATTAATTTAATCGTTAATTTGAAATTATATTCAGACTTTATATCCTCCTTAAAAATATTATGTATTATTGTCGGCCAAGTTTATTTTATAACAACAAAATTGTTTGTCATGAACAAAACTTATACTCAGATTTAAATCCCAACCATGTGAATTAATCGTTAATTTGAAATAATATTTAGACTTTATTTCCTCCTTAAGTAAATTCTATGTTATTGTCGGTCATTTTTATTTTGACAACATCAACAAAGCTGAACCAAAATCAATTTTGTCCTCTGGGCACGTCATCTGTGCGTCACTATTAACAACTTCTTTTGTTTGTCGTAAGGTTTTATCATATCATTTGAACTAAAGCTGTCCACGACATTTTATTGAATAGTTTCTTAATTAAAGTCGTATTTGCAGTCGCTTTTGATTTTTTTTTTTTTTAATATGCTGAAACAATTTTGACGAGCAGTGATTAAATTATTAAATTTAAGATGACCGACCAAATGGCACAGTGGTTAAAGCTTTGGCGTTTGGATCTGGTGGTACCATGTTCGAATTCCGATAAAAGCATGATGCAACGGGGATTTTAATCATCAGATCTGTGGTGAAATGGAACACATCCATGACCCCTTGCAGGAGTGCAAAGCTCATGGGCCGACCCATCTTCCATACCAGTATAGGCTGGCATGGAGCTTTGAAATGTTCAGATGGTGATAAAATCGGACCTATAGCCGTACTACGTCCTCGAATTGGAAGGCAACGACGTAAAAGTAAGGACGGAGAATGCAAACCACGAAACAGTTGAAAAAAATTTAAATTGTTTCATGAACCTTCAAATGCAACTGCTGTTTTAAAGTTCGCTCATAAGCAAAAGTAGTGCTGAACTATCAGCAAGACCAAAAGAGGTACCACAACGCAACCGGTCAAAATAGTTTATGAAATCATTATGAGTGACTGTCATATAAAGTTACGTAAAGTTGCTGACATTATAAACATCTCACACGAAATTGTAAACATAACATCATGCACGAAGATACTCATATGAAAATGTTCAAAAGATTAAACTAATGACCATGATACTTTTCTGGGCAATGTTTGGAAATGATTCAGCGTACTCCAACTGAACTTTTGATGCAAATCCAAACGGATTTTCTTATTGTAATTGTGAACTATTCGGTAAACATAACGTTTGCCTAACTACCGAGTATTCATGCATTTAATAAGTGTGCTGGTACCAATTAAACAAAACAATTCAAGTCAATTTAAAATACCATAAAAGACCATTTTATTGCGTTCAAAGTGATTTTTTGTCCCACATTCCCATATACCACAGTGTTGTTTGCAATTTTATTTGCTGTACATGTTTAACAGCTTATAATACACATTTTATTGGTGTACAAGAATGCATAAAAAAAATATTATGCTGAAGTCATAAAAACTTTGTCCAACAAGAAAATCGTTAGAATATGAAAAAGCACACCACACACGGAGTGAGAACAAAAACAAGCTTTGTATTTCATTTTTATTTTAATAACAAACTGAGATTTTTGCTTGGTCGGATATATCGCTCGCTCGTTTAATATTTTTACTTTTTAAATGTTGGCTTTAATGTGTTGGTTTTCAACATCGATTAAGTCATAAAACTTTACAAGTTTATGATTGTTTCAAATTATCACGTACAAATTTTTTTTGTGTGTTCGGCTCTCGTAGCAGATTTTTATCAGTATGTAAACCACAAAGCAACATGGGGTGGTGTAAGTAATTACTAGAAGAGATAATAAATCTAATACGTAGTGTGCGGCTATTTGAGTGAAAATCAATTTGCCGCTCGTCCACTTACCGCATCGTAATTATCGTCGTAGTCTATCAACCTTTAAAAATCATGAATAAGAAACACCTGAACACCACCTATTTAAAATCAAGTAAAATATGGTTGAGAACCATGATTGATAAATTAGCTTAAAAAACCACCGAAATTATTTTCACCGCATATTTTGAATTTTTATATATCTTATTTTAAAGAGTATCACAATATATCCTATTACCATTTCTTATATTTATTTATGTTTAACCCACAAAATAAATAAAATAAATAAATATTTAAGGATCAAAGTACCTAAATAAAAAAAAAACGAAAAGATTTTTTTTAAGTCAAAAGGAAAATAAACAACAACAACAACAAAACTGATTTATTTTTATTTCGAAAATGATTTCATTCCTATGACTATATATGTTTGGGGTAAGGTTTTGCTGCTGTGATGCCCCCAGTCTATTTGTAAATTTATGTAATATTCAAATGGAAGTATGAAAAAGTAAGTATGAAAAAAAAAATTGAAATCTTCGGATGGATACAGGATGGATAGGGCAGTTTACGAAATTAGTTTTTTATTTGCTTGGTACACATTATTATGATTTCGATATAAAACCACTTGACCTTTCTTTATTTCGCATCGATAAATTTTGCACATAAATCGCGTTTACCGAACCATAAATACATATTTCCGGTGTGTCGAGCATAATTTGATGCGGTGAATATTTTACGACATTTAGTTTACGGATAAAATCATAACATAAAAAAATTTGAACGTTAACATGCAAACTAATTCACAATTAAATTAATAGTTTTTTGTTTTAGTTGGTTTTGATTTGTTTTTTTATAAATGCAGACAATAAAATTGTTTATATGTTGTACAACATGAATAGTATTTGTAGTTTCCGATTGCAAAGAGCTTTTTATTGTTGTAATTTGATTTATTCAAAGTTTGGCACTTAAAGTTTTGAAACTTTTTACTTTACGTGTCACGACTTTATTTCTTATTAACTGTTGAGGAAACTTTATGTTTTTAAATTCTTACTTTCAAAACAAGCAATTTAAAAAAAAAAAGCCCAGTCATTGACAAACTCGTTTAAAGATGGTTATTTCCACAATGAATGATTGTAAGTATGGCCGTGCGTAACGGTTTCTAGCGTTTGCAATTTTAACTACCGTTTATTTCGAGTCAACTTACTTTCAAAGTGGTGAGTCTACTACCCAAACGGTAAGAAATTTACGTAGAAAATTCAGTAGAAATGAAATGCCTATACAAAGAAATTTGTGGATCAATTTGTGAAGCGAGTACGTAAAACTGGATTGTTATTGGATAAACCAACACGTGTACGTGCATTTACAGCGTGTACAGCCGAAAACATTGTAGCTGTTGCTCCGAATGTATGTGAGTATCCATCATTATCAACTCGCAATTGTGCACAAGATTTGAACATTTGAAACAGTTTTGTGATGAGAAATTTGCATAAAAACTTATGAATAAAGGCGTACAAAGTTCAAGTTACACGGGAGCTGAAGCAAGATGACCATTCTCATTTCAGTTCGCTAATTGGGCTATGAAGCGCTTGGAAAAAAGCAGCATTTTTACCGAAAAATCATCTTTTTCGACGAAGTTCAATTTCATCTCGGGGCCTACACACACGACAAAATTATACCATATTGGGCTCTAAAAACCGACACGAAACCATGGTAAAGCCGATGCATCCATAACGAGTTACAGTTTAGTGGGGGTTTTACACTGGCGGCATCATTGGTCCATTTTTTTGCCTCGAAAATGAGCAAGGAGCCGCCCTATACAGTCAATGGGGAGCGATACCGAACCATGATAAACAAGTTTTTAAATTCAAGAGGACACACGATATTTGGTTTCAACAAGATAGCGCAAATTACTACACAGCACGCCGAGCCGTAGAAGTCATTTGAATGAAATTGTGTTTCATACGTAATGGCAATGTATAATCCTTCAAATAAAACAAACCACTTTGAAAAATATTCTTTCATCTTTGAATTAGAGCCAAATTAAATTGCAAATGGTAGAAGGGCCTACCATTACTTTAAGACAAAAGTAATTCGCTATTCGGCCAACGAAATCGATCGCAGTTTGATACTAATTTATATAGTTCCTTTGGTTTGGATATAGGAGGAGGGGAAATATAGCCCCTTAAACTCAGAAACTATTCTTTGGTTAGACTATCGCCTTAGATGTAGTGATAAAAATATAAAAGTTTTTCTATGATTCAAAATTTGTCTATTTGCTAGAATTATGTTATAATCTCTCAAGGCTGAGAACTTTTCGTTGGCCGGACCACACTCGCCTAACGTATAGTAATGATTTAAAGTAATTTCGGATTTCATGATTTTTTATAAGTCAAATTTTTGTTTTGATAGATGCAGATTGGATATTTACGGTTGGACCTATGCTTGATTGATCTTGTTGCACATCAAGCTGTGCATCTGGAATCAGATCACCTAAACAATAAGTTGTGACATGGTTTTGCAAGTTAGAAGGTTTAAACCATTTGTTTCGACCAATACCAGATCGAGATGTTCCAGCAGAGGAACAATTTCCAGTTTTATACAAGCAAAATTAAAGTCAAATTTAAAGTAGACTGTCATGCACTTTTAAAAATGAAACAAGAACAAAATTTGACGAGAAATTTTTCAAAATTGCTTTATGGAATATTTTAAAGATAAAAGGAACGGTTCTGTTAGAGATATAAATATCCAATCGGTTGCAATCAATTAAAGTCAACGGGCTATGGTAATTAAATTTAATATTACTTTCCATTCCAATTTACTTAAGATTAGCTAATCCATAATAATATACCATTTCTGCTTGAGACCTTTAAATTTAGAAGTTGTGAACGTATATCTGAGGTGCTTATACCACCAAACATTCCAATGTTAGAATCAATGCGAAGTGCAATTAAGTTAGGCGCAATTTCCTCCATCAAGGACCGTCAGTTAATGGCTGATGCCAGACTAGGGTAACTGGAATCCGGTAACTGTTTCGTTTGTTTCCTCTTTACCTATAAAATCAAAAAATTTTGGCGCAGATCATACCGATTTTATTGGTAAAGGGGAAAGAGACGAAAAAGTTACCAGATAAAAGTTACCCTAGTGTGGATATGCAAAATGAGACAAATATTTTACAAACTTGAGTTTCGTTCCTCTAACATCAAATTTGGTATATAGAAGCGGCTAAAATAATTCATGCTGAATTTTAAAGAAGCAGGGCTAATGTTAGGTTTATTAAAAACGTTCACAAAAAACTATGGTTATTGTCAAGAATCATAATAACCGCCGCAGTATCATCATCGATGCGAAAATTACAAGTACGAACGAGAAAACGTAAACATGTACACCATCCACCACATAGCTATGTAATGGTAAAGTTAAGGCTGTTATTCCGCACAATTTTGAATTGAACCAGCGTTAAGATTATGGAAGTATAGTATTAAGTTTAAATAGAATATGAGGTTAGCTCAGCCCCAATCAGATAATTTAGCAAAGTGGATTGAGGTAATGCCCTCTAGAATAATAAATGGCGTAAGTGTAGATGACATATGCATCGCGGAAATCGGGTAAGATGAAATTTTTTTATTTGCATTGTATATCTTAGGAGGTGCATGCCAAAAGTTTCGGAAAAATCACCACATTTTCCGGGAAAATTTTCAGTTTTTCCATAAATACTTTTTTATTCTTTTCATTCAAAAATTAAAAATCTACGTTTTTAATTTATCAAATCTTAATTATAAAAATTCGTATTACACATTTGCTTTATTTTAATAAAATTTTTTGACTTTCCACAAAATTTTTCACTTTTTTTTTTCAATATTTTTTTTAATTTTATTTATTTTTATTAATAATAATTGCTTCGTAACCTTCGTGCTACAAATGTTAAAATAATCAATTTTTGAAAATATAAAATTTATTTTAATGTAATTTTAATTCATTGTATACGTTAGAGGATGGGGACTGCCCCAAACCCCCGCTTTTCCAGAATTAATACAATTCTTCAAGTGTCAAATTTTATTTATAATTTTAAACTAAGTTTAAAAAAAAATTGAAAAAATTGCAAAATTTTCTCGGAAAAATTACTTTTACTGTCGAAAAATTACACATTTGGACGTATTTTGAATAAAATAATACGCAATTTGTCACAAAAAAAAAAAATTAAAATGTTAAAATTTTCCCGGAAAATATGGTAATTTCTCCGAAATTTTGGCTTGCACCTGCTAAAAGTTATAGATATACACAATCCTACAAAGATAATTTTTTAAAAAAAAAATTCATCTTACCCGATTCCCGATAGACGTCATCTACACTTTAGCCTAATAATTAGTTGGTAGTTTAAGTTTAGAGATCATACAAAAAATAAAAGAATAAAACATCCCACTAAGGCAGTCATTTATCTGTTATAGTCATTTACATCAATTTTTAAGAGCAGCAGAAAATAGCAGACTAGGAACACGTTTACAAAAAATTATCAACAGCAGAACCAATCGCACTTATATCACGTATGTATCCAAGCAACAAAAGCAAACCATCAGTAACAAATGATCGCTGATACTACTATAAATTCTAAACTACCATAAACTTAAGAGTCGCATTCGTTTCGTTACATCTGGGCTGTACAAATACTAAATCAAAGGCCTCACTCGCGATGTGTGAACATAAAGTAAATATTAGGTTTGCTTAAAAAAGTCCAAAATACAATCAGGCTTGATTATTATGAACTGGTTGGCGAAGCCAAGGGGTCCGCTACTCAACTTCACTCAGTCCCTTACATTTTTTTCTATTATTGCGGTTAACAGACCTCATCACCCACGACATTTTCATCTATAAAACAGGGCTAAAAACACCGAAGAATAAATAATATATTTCGACGAGTATGGGACTAGGTCATCCTACGATTTAATATTGAATAATAATATCCACAACACTAAAATAATTCGTGCTTTTTTTTAATTTATCAGATTGAAATTGAGAGGAAAGCAATATTTGTACTGACATTAACTTTTCAACGATTTCCTTTTCCAAGACGCTTGGGTATTCATTATAAAAAAAATTTAAATCAAAATATATTTACAACTTACCTTACTGCAACAGTCCTTTTCTAATTTTGTTTTCTTCTTTCCAAAAATCACCGAATAATTTGAAATTAATTTAAAGAAAGTAAATATTAATTTAATACTGCACACTCAAACTTACTAAAATAATATCTAAAATCTGGAACAACTACAGCAACCACAATAAAGATTTATTTTCTCCTATTTACCATTCGAGATATCAAAATAGAAGATTAAATTTTTTTTTTTAACTTATTTTAATTTTCTTTTAATTTTAAAATGCACACAACACTTTTATTCTATATAACATAATCACATCACATGTTGCTACATATATTGCAAAATTTTCATTTACTCTACAGCACTTTCAGTGTTTAAGCAGAATCGCTACCAGCGAATAAACATATTGGACGCAAAACAATTTTCTACTTAATTAAATTAATAAGAAATAGCAAACTTTTAACAATAATTATCTAATTTATTAAGAAAAAAAATCAGTCTACGTATACCGATCAACTAACAAACTAGTAAAAAAAAATTCAAAATCAGCTCGATATTGAAAAAAACGGAACTATTTGTTATTTGGTAGTGGTATCAATAAAAAACAAAAACATGTTTTTACGTGTAAGCGAAAACTGATTACGGTTAAATATTATATTTTTTCTTGATACAGTACCACCCTAATGATTACTTGTTATAGGTTCGCAATTAAAACAATTAATTTATAATTTTTATTTAACTTAATATTTTCATTATTTTAACAATTACATCGTACGAAGCTTTTTTTTTGTTTTTGGTTTTTAAGTTTGTTTGGTTGTTTTTATCTTTCACCCATTCAAAATTGTTATAATTTTAATTAAATTTTCATTTTTTAATTAATTTCTTACATAAAATTTTTTTGTTTTCATTTTTTGTTTGTTTGTTAATTATAATAATATTTTTTTTGTTGTTTTTCATTATTTTAAAATATTTATTTTTGTTTTTATATAATAATAGACAGCGTAGCATAAGAAGACGTCAATACCTGCATAAGACATGTGATTATAAAAAAAAATTAATATTTTTTTTTTTTATAATTATGTCGATTTAGTGTGAACAACAGTATATACCATATAAATATATTTATATTTAATTAAAATTTAATTTAATAATTTTATTTTTATATTTTGTTTTAATAAATGTTTTTCACTATAAAAAATGATTTGTTTAGTTTAGTTTTAGGTTTAATTAAAAATATGTTTACAAATAATATTTTAGAAAAGAGTGATTTTAGTGTTTTTGTTGATTTGTTTATAGTATTATGTTGATGTTTATTTGTTTACAAGGTATATAATAAAATTTATTGGGTTGTATAATAATTGTCTTTATTTATTTTAATTTATGTTATCGTTTTTATTTTAATAAAAAAATATTAAGCTTGATCATTTGTGAATAGCGTTTTATGGTTGTTTAAAGAAAATTAAATTTATATTTTAATGCCAGCAAAATTTACTATATTTCATAATACTAATTAAGTGAGCATTTTCAAAAAAATTGTAGCAATAAAAAAAATTCAATTTTAGGTGCAGCTTTTTGGATGAAATTTCACGTACTCTGTTTCTCAAGCGGAGCGTCTATTGACCAAGGATGGTCAAAGGATTTGCGGAGTTTAGTTTTCAACATCAACACAAATTTGAAATAATACGAAGGGTGAATAAAATTAAGATTAGACAAAATTAGCAATTTAAAAATATGCAACATATATCTGAGCATTGACGGTACTATTCACTTTAATGAAGGGACCGTTTTATCTGGTTCAAGGTCCGTTATGTTATCCGATTATTTTCTTGATTCACTTTTAAAAAGATTTAACCCCCAAGTTAACTATTTTTCTAAAAAGAACTTTACATTTTTTCAACAGTCTTGCCACAATTTTTAAAATGTTTTTCTAAGGTAGTGGAAGTTAAATATCGAGGTTCTACAATTGACTTAATAACCACCTGATAAAAAACTGCTTCCAGGGGCCTAATTCCTGAATGCGATACGAGAACGAAAGTAAAAGATTCATATTCAGTTTTAGATAAGAATCGTAGGAATCTGATTCAATTCAAATATGAATCTTGTACTTTCGTATTCGTATCGTATTCAGGGATAGGGTCAAAGGTTTCCACTGACCTTGGTGTACGTTTTTAAAAAAATAATTACTATTAGGATTATGAAAGTATCGTCTGCTTCTTCTACTAGATAGCTTATCTCATGACAATGCAGTTCATTGTTAACGAATCTCGAATAGGAAACTCATTCGTGTTACGCAGTATTTTAACGAATTGTTGTCGTTGATTCTTTCTTTTCAGGTATGGGGTGTGACCAATATCGGATTACTCCATGCATGTTGATAGAATTGTTTAATGCTTTCTGTTTTATATTGTTTTTCAGGACTTTAGTTGTCATCTAATCCTTTAGTGGTGATAAATTGAAGATCTTTTCGGTGTGACTGTAGATAAATTCCTACTTCGATTAAATAGATTTCCTAACTTGAACAAAAGATTCGAGATGGTCGGTACAACACGATGGTCTATTCGGTTTAACAGCCTTGTTTTGTAATTTATTTATTACCAGCGGAAATGATTTCTGTGCAAGTTTATCTCGGTACTATTGATGTGACTAAAGTCACAACCAAAAATTAACACCTTTTGGGTCTGGTAAGTGCAAGTCCCTTAAAAGTTGGCGCATTTTTTGAGGAGTTACATGGGTAATCTAAATCCCAGTGTGTCCAAAAAACACAGGAACTGGTCGTTAGCATGACTTTTTTCTAGTGATGAGGCAAGATTGTGATTTCTGCATTTTTTTTTTTAAAAAGTTTTTTTTTTCAAAAAGAAATCATTGGCCGGACTATCGGGACGAACTATATGTTTAGGGGAGAGACATATTTAAAGCAGTTTCTGTGGTAAGAATTTTTAAATAAGGTAGAGTTGAGATATAGTCCTCTAAACTCAGAAACTTTTCGTTGGCCGGACTATCGCCTTATGTTTAGTGATTAAGAAGATTTATAGTAATTTGATTGATCTTTTTTGGAAGTTTTAAATGGTGTTAGTCTCTTCAACTTAGTAACTGTAATGGAAAAAGATTTATAGTAAATTCTGTAATATTTTCAAAACTTTATACAGAATAAAATTCAGATTTGGGTAGCCCCTCAAATTCACGAAATATGTGACTAACTTATAGGTGAAAGGGCAAGCTTTAACCTAATTAGGGTGGATTAGAAAAAGAGTCCCTTTAACTCAGAAATTATTTGTTGGCCACAATTAGGCGTATGTCTATTGACAGAAGAAGATTTACTGTAACATCTGTAATTCAGAATTTCCCTATATTGTGAAAATAAGTTGTAGTCTCGCGAACGCAGGAACTATTCGTTGGCTGGACTTGGAAACAAATATATTATAAACTGTGAAGAATGCCACTAAAAGGGTTTATTAACATTTTTTACCCTTTACACGTCATGTTTCGAAGCTATCTTGTTGTTAAAAAACAGATTCAGATACTTCACTTTTTCTGTGAACATAAAATTGATACAATTTAATGTAGGAGGATTAATCTGAAAAGGCTTATTTTATATCAAAAAGTACCAATTAAGATTGCAGTCTCGCCTTTTAGTGGTTTGCCTATACATATGTGAATAACCAGATTGTCGCCCCCCAGTCTGACGTAATTAAAATCTCTATATCAAGAAGGAATTTCGTTGAAATTTATTCAAACTCGCAATTCATAAATGGTAATAAATATATTTCAATTATTTTGGACGGATTTACTTCCTGCATGTAATAATTGTAAATCTATTTTAATTTGTGTAAGTATTTTATATAAACGAATTAATAAATCATTTTCGATATATTCTTTTTGAATGTGATTTTTTCACAAAATTTTGCAAAATGAAAATTAATATTCACTTCGTGCTTATAATAATTTGTTTGTTTAATACGCCGAAGAAATATTAAGGTTACAACTAATGTGTTGCATTTAAAGAATACGGTCTTTCTATTTTAAATTTAATTGTAATGCCCATAGATTTTGATGATAAATGAAAGATTTACTTCCTGCATGTAATTATTGTAATCTAACATTTTATTTGTTTAAATATTATAATAAATAGTGACTTTATTACAGTTTTTCTTCTTGTATGTGATTATTTTACAAAATTTTGTGAAATGGAACATGAATATTTACTTCTTGCTTGTAATAATTTGATGATTTAATACGCAAAATAAATATTGGAATGTACGAAATATTATAGTATACTATTCAAATCAAATAATTGAACTTATTAAATATATAACAGTTATTTTGAAAGGATTTTCTTCCTGCATGTAATAATTGTAATCAATTTTTGTTTGTGTAAATAATTTAATTAAATAAATAAATTAAACTATTTTAGTTACATTCTTTTTGGAAGTGATTATTTGACCAGATTTTGCAATATGAAAATTAATATTCACTTCGTGCTTGTAATAATTTGTTTGTTTAATACTAAAAGTGAAGATTAAGTTTACATCTAAAATATACTGTAGATTAATTTAATTTAGTATTCAAATTAATGCACTTTGTACTAAAATTTATACAGTAATACACATTGGCTGTGACAAGTGAAATATAGACTTCCTGCATGTAATAATTATAATCTGATTTTATTTATGTAAATATTGTATAAAATGATACAGTAAGATTTTAGAACAATTATACTCTTCCTGATTTTGTATGTTTAAAAAAACGGGAAAGAAACTTTAATATTCACTTCGTGCTTGTAATAATTTGTTTATTTAAGCTGCATGCCATACTCAAGGTAAATTGCAATTTCAATAAAATTTATGGTAAATTGAAATACTGTACTAAAATGTAAGAAAAAAGGTAAATATTTGTTGTTGTTATTTTTGACAATTGATTAAGTTTGATCCATAAAATCAGACGTGCTTGGTTTGGTGTCTCAAAAAAAAAGTAATACGAATTAAATCTAATTAATGAAATTGTTACTACCATAGTAGAGAAAAAAATATTGAACCAAATATGGATAAACCATAAATAAATTATTCGGAAACCATAAGTACATTTGTTGGCATTAAATATTAGTACATATATATGTGCATAAATAAGTTTATTTTATTTTAGGGACATTAGAGGAAGGGCGAGATCTTTTCAAAGCGGGGATAATATGTGACAGATTGTTTCAGTTGAAAAACTGCAACCCGCGCCTGAGTTGGGAGTAAGAATATCAAAGGCTATGTAGTTTCTATGTTAAACGTTTGATTTTTTTTTTTGTTATAGGAATGTGATAATGGAATAAAACTAAAGAAAAATATTTAAAACTTGACACAAAAATGGTAAAGTATCTTGTAGAGTTGAAGGTAAATATGTGTGTTGCGACCCATTCAAAATAATCCGTCCTACCTAAAATGATTCTTAACAGAGGATGGCACAAAGATTTAAAGTAATGGAAAACATCCCAAGTACATAACTGGCCAAGATGGTAGTGCTCGGCCATCCTGTTCGTCGAATATCTCCACGTTGCATGAGTAGTTATTCCTCGAAGAATGTTATGGAGAACACTTCTGACTCCACGAAGAATGATACGGAGCATTTTTTGCCCCAAACACGAATAAAAAAGAGCAATAAGCAAGAGATGATGGAAATTATGAATACAACTGCAGATGTCGTAAGAACATTGTCCAAAATATTGAAAAACTGGTTCAGTTTGCAACCAAATAAATATTGCCAGATGCTAAATTTCACAATCTGGAATAAAACGGCCACTCTGAAAACTAAAAAAAGACTAACTGAAATATGTGATAATTTATTTTATTATTTTTAATAAACGAATTATTTGTTTATTTTCTATTATTTAATTTTACATGTGCGAACTAATCCATTCTCTATAGTATTTTGGACTGCTTGAAAAACCTTCAGTTGTCGTCAGCTGGCTCAATATCAGTGAAATCACCGGACGCCAAGCTAATATCATTCATTACACAGCATGCACACACCACGAGAATACGTCTTTTCACTTCTCTAACCCTAGGGTCTTCAAAAAGATGGATCGCCATCTTCCCTTTAGCATACCAAATGTTTGCTCTCCAGTAATACGAGCTTTTGAATGTAAATGATTGAAACATGTTTGCGCTTCAGTTAAATGAAGCAGTTTGTATCTTCCCTAATATTCGTTGGTCAGGTACCAAACCCGGATAACCAACACACATATTTATTATTTTATGGACTTCATGGCAAACCGCTTGCAGTTGAATGAAGCAGTCCAATTTTCTATTAGTCTATTGATCCTTTTTGTTGAGAGGACACTTTATTTTAATGTCCATCCATCGATCCTTTTTTAAATATTTGCGATCGAACTTATTCGCAAATGTAATGCCAATTGCATCAAGTGCCTCAATTGCTGACGGTTTCTGTACGATATCTTTTGAGAGTTTTTAAAATATTATTAAATATTTGTGAATAATATTTTCTATTGTGATTCTAGCCATTATCATCGCCTTCAACACAACTCGGTAACTGGTACCACAACCCAACCAAAGTAAAAATACTATACCCACGATCTCTATGTTTCAGCCGTGCAGCATTTCTAGGAATAGTTTGAGCAATTTTCGAGACGATTCTGGAATTATTCTTATATTTTCCTTCATTTCTTTATAATCTCCAGTTAGTATTGATAAAATAAATGTATAGGCTTGTAGGTAATATATCTGGTTACTTTAGACTAAAATATGAAAACAAAATCCAAATTGAAATTTATTAGGGCATAAAATACTGACTTATCGCGTTTCACAAATTTGTTGCAAAATGGATTCTTGCAGTGCTAGGTGTTTTCTTATGAGTTTTACTAACCCAACAAAATAACCAATGCAAATTTATTATTTTCGTTTCCTTCAACATTTAAATCATTAATTTTTTCCATTGTTAAAACGTATTTAATCAAGTTTTTGCATAATAAGGTCCCGTCTCAATTCTGTGATAATTTTTAGTACTGCAATAATCATGACAGAATTGTGGATGCAACCAAATTACTACAGCAACCTTGCAACATTACAGCACTTAATATTCACTTCGTGCTTGTAATAATTTGTTTCCTTAATACGAAAAATCAAGATCAGGATTACATTTAATGTGTAGGATTTTAAAGTGTACCGTAGATTTATTTAAATTTAGAAATCAAATAAATGAATTTTGTACTAAAATTTATGCTGTATTACATATCGACAAGTGAAATATCTACTTCCTGCATGTAATAATTGTAATCAGTTTTTATTTATGTAAATATTGTATAAAACGATACAGATGGACTTTAACTTATTTACTCTTCTTGAATGTGACTGTTTTACAGAATTGTTTGAAAAGAAGCTTCAATATTTACTTCGTGCTTGTAATAATTTGTTCATTTAATACACAAAAAAAAAAATATTTGGATTACAAGCAATGTACTGTATATTAAAAGAATATTGATATATATTTAAGTAATAATGATGATTCAAATCAATGAATTTTGTATTTTTAATTAAATTGTATTACATATGTTACACTTATTTTGAAAAAATTTAGTTCCTGCATGTAATAATGATATTCTAATTTTTTTGTTTAAGTATTTTAAATAAATTTATTAATAAATCGATTTTAGATATACATTGCTTTTGAATGTGGATATTTCACAAAATTTTGCAACGTGAAAATTAATATTCATTTCGTGCTTGTAATAATTTAATTGTTATTTAGTTAACACCAAACAAATATTAAGATTTCAACTAATATGTAGCATTCTAAAGTTTACCGTTGGTTCATTTAAATTTAATTAAATGCACTTTGTACTTTAAATTAAATTGTAATGCACATAGATTCTGACGAATGGAAGATTTACTTTCCGCATGTAATAATTGTAAGCTGATTTTATTTGAGTCAAACAATTCTGTAAAGGAACATAATATTCACTTCGTGCTTATAATATTTGAAAACTGATTTTATTGGTGCAAATATTGTAATAAACAACAAAGTAAGACTTTATTACATTTATTCTTCTTGAATGTGAACGTTTTACAAAATTTATAATGAATGAATTGTAAATTTAATACGCCAAACAAATATTGGCATTACATCCAATGCAAGGTATACTAAAGCATACTGATTCATATAGATTTATATATCAAATCTTTGATTTATCGCATACATAACAGCTGTTTTGAACGGATTTACTTCCTGCATGTAATAATTGTAATCTATTTTTGATTGTACAAATATTTTAATTAAATAAATAAATGAAACTAATTTAGTTATATACTTTTTGAAAGTAATTTATCCACAAAATTAATATTCACTTCGTGCTTGTAATAATTTGTTTGTTTAATACGAAACATGAATATTAAGATTACATCTAATGTGTCACATTTTAAAGATTAATTTAAATTTAGTTATCAAATAAATGCATTTTGTACTAAAATTTATACTTCCTTTAAATTTAATATCTTTCCTTTAAATTTAATATCTACTTCCTGCATGTAATAATTTTCATTATATTTTATTTGTGTAAATATTCTATAAAATGACTGTAACACTTTATCACATTTAGGCTTCTTGAATGTTTATATTTAGCAAAATTGTTTAAAAAGGAACTTTATTATTTACATCGTGCTTGTAATAATTTGTTTATTTAATACGCAAAAAAATATTGAGATTAAATGCAATGTACATTATATTTAAGCAAAAACTTGAATCATATACAATAGATTAAAATATCAAATCAATGAATTTACTGATATAGTCACAAATAAAATAAATTGCTGCAAATCTGGTCCAGGTAAAATAACTTTTTTTTAGCTATTTTATAGCACATTTTTACTTTATTTAGATGGATTGAAGTATAAGTGTTCCATTTTTTTGAACTGAAGGTGATTAAGAAACCAACTTATATCCGTGTCAACCACTTGAAATAAAACCAATTAAAAGCATGTTTAATCTGTCACCAACAAGTTGTGGAACGCAATCCAAAATATGTTGAGAACAAACGAAAAATATAAACTATTTTCTCAATGAGTTTCCAAAGGTATAAACGTAAAACAAAATGTAAATGATTTGTTAAACAAAAAAATAAAATTCTGGATCCACTCATAGAAGATTGGTTGGACTTTTCAAGTGGGAACTCAACACAAAAATAATGATAATTTTATTGTTTATAACAAAAAATTAATTTAATTCTATTATCTTCAAGTGGCATCTTCAAGTATATTTTTCTAGTATTTTCCCATTTTAATCATCATATTTTTGTTTGTCAAAAAATACAATTACGTGATAAAGTGGAAATTTTATTTATACAAATTTTGCATGCATGTCGTTATACCGAAGAAAAAATTTTCTACCATCATTAAAAATTGAACTAATTTGATGTTTTGTTGCAAAATCTTAAACAATTTAATCAAATTATATATTTTAATTGACGTACAATCTTTAAAAAAAACGTTTAAGAGCTTTTTTTTATATTGCTGAACAAAATAGATTTTATTGTTGTGATACACTGTCACAAAAATGTATACAAACCTCATTAAAACAAATTTATGTGCAGTTGTCCATTGAATTAACTTGAACGGATTATGTAATTAATCAAGAAACAAAACTTTATCCTATGTGATAAATGACTTAGTTTTAGCAAAATGTAACGCAAAAAGTTTTACAAAGTCAAAATTGAAACTCAAAATGGTCCGCACAAGTCAAAAAATAGTAATAAAGCGCACAACACACAAAAATAAACATAAATACGAATTGTTTTCCTTACTTTATATGATTCTTTTTCATTTCTGGTGTTTGTGTGTGTATATGTATATATATATTGTGTAGTATAAAGCTAAAGAAAGCTTTTATGTATGAAGAAAATAAATAAAAGATTCCATGAGCGCACACAAAACAAAAATCTGAATGGAAAGTGAAATCATAAAAACAACAGCAACAAAACAAAAAATAGCTTCAAACACAAAACATTTACCCACAATATAACAAGATGAAAACTTTGAAAAGCTCTCCGTTCGCTTTTTTATTGAGTATATGTTTGTGAAAAAGAAAATTAAATTGTGCCATTTAATTTTACAAATATATATCCTTGCCGAATCCTTGTCTCGAAAATCTTGATAAATTATTTTTCCTTGTATTTTGTGTATGTGAATAAAATAAATTGAATTTTACGCTTTTAGTATATGAACGAACAACCACATTGGTAGTGCTGATTGTATTTGACTATATTTTAACCCAATATGGTCCAATTCAGAATGCATCGTGGAATTTATGGTATAACATATCTGCATAATTTCACAATTGACAACAAATGAGTTTGAAAGCTCAGTGTTACATGTACGGTTCAATTCTACAATAAATGCAAATAAATAAATTAGTTATGAAATTTCGACTTTCGAAGCCGAACCAATTTTTTATAATCATATGTCAAGCTTTGTGCCTTGACACGTCCAAAATTATTTTGGAATTTTTTTTTTTTTGAATTTAACCGAGCTGGGTAAAGTTTAACTATTTCTTAACCAAATATATGAACGAATTCGGTGTAAAGGAAAAGCTTAAGATTACACATTAATTTTGAATAATGTTTAGGATTATGTTAATGCTGAACGGACCTTTCTTAATTTTGTGTTGGTTAAAGTTTGGTCGAAAAAATTGGATTTTGATTATATAAGATCATTACAGCGTGCATGAATAAATGTTTTAAAAATTGGTTTAATTAATTTAAAATATTTAATCCTAAATGATAGAGGGATGGCTATACTATGGATCATCTACAGGGATCATCTACAGGGATTGCGTTTGGTTAACAATCCAAAAAAAAAAATCAATTTATTGATTAATAATAACTGGTCCTAAACGCGCTCCTAATTTCCTGTTTTTAGAGGACTACAGTAAAGTTCAATTTGCAAGGTATTCTCCGAATCTGGCTCTCAACGACTTTTAAATGGTCCACCAAAAAAGTTCCAAGGAAAAATATTTTGCCGAACCAAACGTCTATTTTGAGGCCAAAGACAAATCGTTCTACAAAGTAGGCACCGAAATCTCGTTTAGGAATGAAAGAATCAATTATAAGCCAGGTTCACGTATGCGATCAAAACATGGTTCGCGAAAAAAAACCCAATCAAATCATTAGAAGTATGTATACAAATTTTCCCACCCGAGATGAAATAATTTTAAATTTGGGCAAATTTTGATCGCAACCATCCAACATTAAAAAAAATGACAAATTATGAACAATATTGAAGCTCAGGTTTTCGCAGTTGATGCTGTAATATTTCTTTTAATAGTCTATGTAGAGCTGCGGTGGCAGCACAACATAACCATTGTACTCCCAACATTTTTCCAGAACTATCCTCAAAGAGAAACACTGGTCAACGGTTGATCCGTTGGGGTGAAAACTTCATTGAGCGTCACCGATTAAATTTCCGGTTAGGGGGATGATTCGGGCAAAAACAACTTTAGCAAGCACTTTGAGGGCGGTATTTAACAGACTTACGCCACGGCAATTTTCTCATTTCAGTTTAAAAGTGGATTGCCTTACAGAGAGAACATTCTGCCTCATATGTTCTCAACCCTTAGTTTGTGTCCTTAATGGCTGTAGATGTTGGATGAAAGATCCCTCTCGAAAAATTTCCGTTTCCCACTTGGAACTTGATGTTTCCGTCTCTTGAGGTTCCGTTTTCCACTGGGAACCTGATGTTTTCGACAAATGCCCTTCCATTTTCGAGCCTTTCTTTCTAAGGTATTTGCTCGCATCGTTCCTGGTGCGAGGATACTCTGCATGGGTGCTCCCAGTGCTACGAACCAATGATTTTACATGCAGCTTTCGTTTATTTTTGACGATTTGGCGCACTGATCATCGAATTCAAGATCATGACGTGATCAATTTAATTATGCATTCTTCAATTTAATTGTCACGTGACCTTGTGAACTTGCGTGCTTCTGGCCTACACCGTGTCACCGAATAAAAATATAAACTAAAGGCTGAAACTAAATTTATATGACACAAAAATAATGCCGGTCGAAATTCGAGACAGATAAAATAAATATAATAATAACCGGGTGCGCCTAACAAAGGACGACGGATTCTCCCAAATGACAAGTATAATATCTGCTGAAGAAACCCCCGAATGACCCATAGACTCCAAGAGATGACGCCTAGCTACAACGAAGCAGCATAATAGGGTAGGGATGTTTCTCCAACAGACAAAGCATCTCTTCACTCGGAGAAACCTCTAAGGATTCTCTAACAATTCACACTCCGACAGCTTGAAACTGCCGGAGTGCCATGGGGAGACCATGTAGATTTTGCGGTCGTCCTCAAATGGACGACGCATATGCTGGATTTGCCACTTTGGACCTGTGTATGTCTTGCCAAAGGGATGACGGGAAGTGGCAAGCCCGGCCTGCAACTATGGAACCGACACGAAATGAGAATCTATAGCGGAATTTTGACAGCGGAAAATAAGAGATTACGCTACTCGCCGCAAGTGGCAGCACTATCACTAAAGAGAATTTTTTTGTAATTTAATTACCAGCGGAAATTTTTTATTCATTATGTATATATTTTTTCACGAAATAAAACATCTCAGCGGAATAAAATATTAGAAGTTATCCTTAAAATGGCAAATAGATTGATCTCCGAAGTAAAGAAACTGGGTATATGAAATGTTGAAATTT
Source organism: Nephrotoma flavescens (assembly GCA_932526605.1). Lineage (NCBI taxonomy): Eukaryota > Metazoa > Arthropoda > Insecta > Diptera > Tipulidae > Nephrotoma > Nephrotoma flavescens. The sequence goes on along the minus strand of OW052222.1, from coordinate 37,337,195 downwards.
AACAATAATCCTCATTTCTTCCACTATAGTAACCAATATTTTCGGTTAATTTTCTAATAGCTTAGCTCATACTGAGATTATACGAAAAATTTGGGGAAAATTCGTGGACTAGAATTTTCACTAAAATTTTTTGATTTTCTGCCGCCATATAAATTATTTTCAGTTTTTGACCAATATCTCAAAAACTTCCACTAGTAACCAACAGTTTCGGGTGTTTTTCTAGTAGCTTAGGTCATACTGAGACTATATGGAAAATTTGGGAAAATTTATCGACTAGAATTTTCACTAGAATTTTTTGATTTTCTGCGGCCATAATTGAGAATCAGAAAATCAGAATAGTAACGGAACAGAATTAACCGATGAATGAAAAACAATAAACCCGAATGTCAGAAATCGCCCTGCCTTTTTTATTTAAATAATTGTAACTAGAAAATAAAAGAAGGAAGGAGCGAGAAGAAACGACAGAAGAAGATAAATCAAATTAAAATGGCAGCGATAGGAATACTTAACGAAAAATAACAAACAAAATAAATCCAACTTCATTGGTCGCAGAATGTGAACAATTTTGAAACGAAACCAATGTGCATCAAGCGAGCGCCAAACAACCGTTATTCTGCATTTGATTAGACAAATGTATTATTTAAATTTGCAAAATTAGACAAAATGGAAATTAAAAACAAAAATAAAAGTTAAAATCGATCATTAATCTATTAAACTCGCCGTAATAGTTGCGCGTCTTCCGCCGTTAATAAATTTGGCCGAAACCAAATTTACAACCCACCCGTCGCTACCCGTTGCGGAATTGTTTTCAACATAAAAAAAAAATGCTGGCCACCCGTTAACAAAATTAGCGAGCCGTTAGGCAACCGTAAATATTATATATTACGACACCCCGTTATATCTGATAATAACACTTAATGCTTGACGAACTTGTTCAGTTCCACCAATCCAAATTGTATAATTAAGAATACCAAATTATTCCAAATTATCACAAGTAAACTTCTTGGTTAAGATCCCAAACTCAAATCAGTGTAAAATGCACTAAATTTTCTTTTTTTTCGTATCGAAAAAACAAATTTTAACAATTAAACCTAAAAAAATTTTCATTACATTTGTATTCTTTTTAAAAATAAAAATCCTAATCGAACTAGTTTTACTCAAAAAACAGCCTTGACTTTTTTACTTTAAATACGGAACTCGACTTATTTTTATCAAAATCCAAACTAGACTCCCAAAAATGTGTCGGACCAAAAAAAATCTAGAAGAGTATTTTCGTTTTTGGTGTGTTTTTCGGTTTATTCTCGTGCGCATCACTCGCCTACTCCTTGAGGCCACGTCTTAATTCACGCGCCAAACCGAAAAACGTACCACAAAAATATTCTTCTATATATTCACTCGTCCTACACACGCACAACCTGTACACATTGGTTCTGCTTCTACAATAGATGGCAAATACAACAATAGATGGCAATGCCATCAGCAAAACGCAACAATCATTCGATTAAAAATTCAAAACAAAATTACATATGACATGTTATGACCTTTCATGGATTCGTAACCAGGTTCAAATTTTTATTACAATAATTACAAGAAAATAATAGGTAATCCTTTGACTCGCAAATTTGATGTGTAAACATTATGGTTTGCATTTATCATCCTTTTTATAATAAAATCAGAGTTCCACCATATCGGTTAAGAAATGGTTTGTTACATTTAATTATATAAACCTAGCTCGATCCATTTAAGAAATTATATAAAAACCAAGTTTTGGGATTGGGAAATATTGGATTGCCAAAACATGGTTTTGATATCCACATCACTCCTCTTCCAAGAAAAATGCTAATGATATAAACGCAAATAAAGACCCGAATACAATAAATTTTGAAGTACATGAACACAGTATTTTCATTAATGTTGATATCGTAGTTTTGTGTTACTATTTGAAAATAATCTTTTTTGAATGCCATTGTAAGGTAGTTGATTGTTCAACGGCCTCTACACCAAATGGTATTCGTTTAATCACTTTGGAAGGACCATTGTAAGGTGGTGTTAAGGTTAGTTTCTCCTTGTCGACTCGAACAAAAACGTATTCACAATTCATCAAATCTTTTGGAATATAAATATTGTTTTGTATCTTGGAACGTGTATTCGTTGGAATTACATTTTGCAAATAATTTCGTAATTGCTCCACGTATGATGTCGGATCTAACTGCGGATTTATATTTGAAAGAACGAAAAATCCGCCGGGCACTCTAAGTGTTTGTCCGTAGACCAGATCAGCCGCAGAGCAATTTAAATCTTCTATAAATGGTGCTCGAATTCACAATAACACAAGCGGAAGTTCTTTACTCCAAGTGTTGCAATGGAAACGCTCGACAATCCCGTTAGATTGCGGATGATACGGAGTCGTTCTAACTTCATGAATTCTCCACATTTTCATCAATTCTTGAAATAGATTTGATTCGAATTGTGTACCGTGATCAGTAGTAAGTTCTAGTGGAACGCCATACTAGATAGAACACCATTGCTAGATATGCAGTTAGATAATAAAATATCCGCGATATTTTGAGGTGTAGTATACTGAAGAGGAATAGCTGAAGTATGTAGATCAATTTTTTGAAGGCCAAAAATATTTCGATGCTATTTTTTTCTTGTAGCTCTAACACTTGGGAATGTAAAGTTACGGACACAATCAAATATATGGCGTCTCATTGCTTCTGTGAGATTCTGTCGAGATGAAATGGTTAAAGTTTCAGACCATATTGATCTCGAATTGTTATCCGGTGAGACTTGCTTGAGTTTCGTTCCTATGCGATTGCATTAATTTCTTGATGTCAAAACCAATGAAAGTTAAAACTGAGATATCATTATTGGCCACTGGGTCTTCTGGGTCACTCACGTGACGAATGTCCAATGTGAACCGGGCAATAAATTCCAAATGATGAGTTTTCCTCGGACTACGTTCCATCTTGAAATTAATGACAGTCGCCAAAGGTTTATGATCATTATTATTATTATTTTTTTTTTTTTGAGAATATCCATGTTTTGTGCACTTTTATCACTGAATTTGATATTAAAGTGATAATAACTTTTTTATTTAAAGTACTAGTTCTAGGCCCATACGCCCTTGATTTGAGTTTCAGTTTATGATCAGTATAAAGGCTGATTCCACGTTCTTCGAGAAAATACCTAAATTTCTTTATTTCAACAAAGATCGCTAATAATTCACGATCAAAGGTGAAATATTTTTGTTCTGCATGTGAATTTTTTCTTGAAAATAATGCTAAAGGCTGCCAATCTTTTTAATTTAATTGTTCTAACCAATGCCTTCTATACTACTGGCCTTTTACTACTCTCATTTTTCGCACATGACGTCAATTTAAGTCTATACCGAGACTGCGCAATAAAAATTTTAGGATATTTACACTAACAAAGCAACTAGAGAAAGCAACAACAACGTCGACTTAGCGTGTCGTCATCATTTGGTGTAAGCGGCCAGTAGTTTAGAAGGCATTGTTCTAACACACCACCACATTCCGTATTAGAAGCTTTAGTTCTAATGCAATATACGGTGATTTTATTAACTGCGTCGTGTTAAAAATTTCGTTCGATCAAGACGACGCAGTTTACAAAATGGTAGTTAACGTTTTGTCGCAAAATTCTGTGAACTACATTATGCTTCACGGGCAGGTCGTATCTTGGTTCTTGAGTAGGTTCTGGAAATTCCATAAGCAATGATAATACAAACCCTCGATATTATAAATTCATAGTGGTGGCGGTTGGTTGTTCTTAGATCGACCAAGCACTTATTCTTCAAGTCCACTGTTAAACCAAACTTTACCAAGAAATCAGCACCAATGATGGGCTTATTTACTGTTACCACAATAATTTGGTGTCGAAATTCTCGACGAAGTCCCAAGTTTAACAATAGAAGTTTTGACGCAGGTATGGCAGAAATGTCAGCGCCTGTGCCGATCAGGAAGGTTAAATTATTATTTTTGCATTTTGTAAATAAACGATGAACTACGGAAAATCCATAGCACCTATCACAATGATGATGGAGGAAATCGGCTTTTTTATTTTAATCCGTCTTGAAAGCACAACTAGACATTTTTTACGTTAGTTGCCAAAGCCAAATTTATAATGATACCAATACATGGCTCGGTTCACCGGGCGAGATCAAGAACTTGATCGTGGATGATTTCTAGCACGAGATCTTGATCTCTATTGATTGGCATTATCGTAAGAATATTAAAATAAATAAAAGAAACGCGACACGCCTAACCTAATTTATAATTTTATGTTTACAAATAATGCAAACGATTTTTGAGGCATTTACCCCTTATGCATTTATGCGGCAGTATATTCCGTGAACTATTGATCCATTTGACTTGAGCTATCAAATAAATGCATTTTGTATTTAAAATAAAACTAGAAAACATACCTATATGACTGAAACAAGGGATGGATTCACTTCCTGCATGTAATAATTGTAATCTAATTTTATTGGTGTAAGTATTATTATTATTGCTAGGGTGAAATTTAAATATAAATACATTCTGATTACATGTGGTTATTTTAATAAAACTTACTAAATGAATATTAATATTCACTTCGTGCATGGAATAATCTGTTTTTCTTATTTTGCAATGTATGAGTGAATGTTCAGTATAGTCCGTGAACTATTGATCTATTTGAGTTCAGCTATCAAATAAATGCATTTTGTATTAAATTAAAACTAGAAAAAAATATTAATGGCAGGGATGGCAGTGACTTTGTTTTTACATTATTTTAATTTAAACCTTCTACAAATAAATGAAATAAATAAAGACTGAAAGATGGTTTGCTCTTTTATTTTTTAATACCTATATGTGATTTAATATGTTTTTAGGGAACCAGCTTTAATTTTGTTTAAAGACAATTGAACTATTTAGTTTATTGAAAGTTTAACTCATAATAATAAAGTTTTGTTGCAGGAAATGTACTATTATATACAGATTCATAATTAATTATTAAATTTTTTTACAGGATGCTGATTGCTGAACTTTTATATCATAACACCAAAAATCACCACATAGCTCTGGCAAATTGACTTGATCTCATGTAGATAACGCAACTGTCGACCGTTTCAGAAACGTTACTAAAACCACGTAGCTGCATTGTTAAAAGTTTGGCCAGTTTCAGTAAAAACCTTAGGACCTTAATATTTTCCAAAAAACTATGACAGCACAGTCAGTTTTGATTAACCATAATTTTTGCAGCAACATTTTAAACCACATACATTTTAATTGATGAAATCCACACAAACGGATCATACAATTTAACACTTTCCGACAGGATTTTGCGTTTGGTCCGAGGTGTGTCCTCCGAAAGCGGGTTCATTTTAAAGTTAAATATGTTGCTTGCTGGATGCCACATAATTTTCAAAGCTCTGGTACTTTGATCATCCTCGTTCAATTTTGATCATTTGATATTTTAATTTTATTGCGTTTTCAACAAAATGGCTTCCGGTTAACAAATCATCTATGAAAAAATTGTACTAGCGGCCTCGGGAAATTTATGCTCATAAGTTCTAGCCGAACTTCCTCCAAAGATCCGATTGCTATAAACCGTGGATATGTCATCCCATAAGTAACCATCCCGCATTTATTAGGAAACAATTACAGGGTTTGCGTGTAAATTTTTCTAGTCAGCATTAATCCCTATAGATTTTCAACACACAATTAATTCATTTGAATTTAGAAACAAAATATGAATTTTGTATTTTGATTTAAACTTGAATTAAAATACGGAGATAACAAGGGAAGTATTCATTTCAAAATTGCTTGATTTAATCTTGATTTGATATACCCTTTTAAAATGTGGTTATTTTTCTAAATTTTGTAAAAGTTGATGTCAAATCAGCTAAAAGCTCGGTAAAAACTCCTTTAATGATGATGTAGTTTTGAACGAAGCGTCGAGAATAGCTCACATTTTCGAGGTAGTACTTTTCTTGTAGATTACGTGGCATGAAATATTTATTATTATTTAGCTAAGACACTTCCGACTAAGGAATTTGTGGCATTTGATGGCCTCGGATTTGTGGCCTCGATGTATTCTGCCATGAAACGTATACATAAGTATTCTTTCTTATAGCCTGGTTATTCGACAAATTATTTTTCAGTTCCCTTCACGGTTGATTTGTCATTAAAAGAATCCTCTAATTCAGGCCTTGGGTTAATAAAAGGCAACCTATAACAATAAATTTTCTGTCCAGAAATCGAGAGGTGGAAGTACGACATAAAATTTTTCACGGATCATTTTTATTTCGGGGATCATGTTCAACTGCCTTTTCTTTTACTTGTCAAAATCTTTCTAACATTACCGAAAGGTTTTGACAAGTAAAAGAAACATTACCTTTATATTATTCTAACATTACCATTAATTCTTCATTGCTTTTTTGAAATTCCACTTGTATTCAGTTCAGACCATGTTATGGGGATTTTTGTTCATGGACGATGTTTCCAGCCACAAGCCAAACAAATTTAAAAGAATGTAGGAAAGGACCCGTCGTCTCCAGCTCAGTGTTGTACACAAGCTTCCATAATAAAGGACGATTGTGATCCAGAATCCAAGAGGGCTTTTACTAGCTGGCGTTGTGCATTGTTAGCTTGGAGGCAAATCAAGGCTGTAGGCAATAGAGCTGTAAGTTGTTTCGCAGGTGAAAATGTTGTTAAAAAATTCGATGGGTTTTTGTGAAGTTGATTGTAGATTTTTTTATTAATTGATTGTTGAGGTTTATTGTTTATTGTTGATTATGTAGCTACCTTGTTGTTTGATGTTGTTAATGGTTAGTTGATTGAGCTGCATTTTTACCCGGCTAGCGCAGATTTGTTAGTTGCTGATCTTTATGCAGTAATGAATGATGTTGTTTTTTATATACTCGGCAGACACTCGGCAGTTTTTTTAACAATTTCATTCGATTTTCCACATGCATGCTCTTAAATAACGTACATGTATGCAAGTTGTGGTCGCTCTTACGGGCTAAATAACACCATTTGTGTTTTATGATGTAAAGAGTTGTTTGTTTTATAATCTCTCGAATCGAGAAATAACATTTTGAAAAACTTTTGTTGTGTCAATGTGAAAAATTATTAATAAAATAATTAGCAAAAGAACATACACAATTTTCCAATATTTATTATAAAATTCAATGTCAAAAAAGAAATTTTGGGCATATACTTAGAGAAGTACGAGATTAAAGAGCAATTTATTGAGAGTTCAACAGTTCCATGCAACGTTATTTTGTGCGCACATAAAATTCCCTGTTGCTCAAAAAAAAATCTATAAGCAAGGTAAGGTGTAATTGGATCTTATACTTTTAGCCTATATTACCATATTCCATATTTAAGTATTCTCTTTGCATCCATCTCATTAGCACGCACAACCCATATTACCATATTCCCAAAAGCTTTTCGTTCTTTCTTGTATATACATTTTCCAATTACATGGTGTTAAAAAATAAAATAAAAGAAAATTGTATAATTTTTTTTTTTTTTTTTTTTAATTATAATTTTATATTTTCAGATTAAAATTTGGTTTTAATGAAAATGTCACAATTTCATATTATTTTTAAGTTTGTGTGACAGTCAGTCCAAAAAAAAAAACAGAAATTTTTGTGTTGTGGCAAATTTATATATTTCGTATATTTTTCTTCGTTTCCAAATCAAAAAATATACAAAAAAAAAAAAAGTTTTTATTTTTTCTGATAAGAAACAAAGTGAAAAACTAATTTGTATTTTCATGATTATACAATCCCTTATTAAAAATTAATTTGTTTTGCTTCTCTGCTCGGTATATATACTGTTATGTTGCTGTGTGCACTCTCTACGTTTATATTATTTTCATGTTTTTCTTAATAATTTTCCATATTTTTATTTTATTATATTTTTCGTATTTTTATTTTTCACACTTGAAAATTTAAATAAAACTGAACAAAAAAAAAACAGAATTAATGCATAGAGAATAAATAATCAAGAGCTTTGAACGAATGAGAAAAAAGTTCAAATTAAAATTACAGAAGATTTTCAAATTTTAATATTCTACTTGGTACCTGTATATTAGATTTGTATTTTGTTATTTTTTAATTTTTTTTAGGTTAGGTGTTTCCAGGGAAAAAGCTGAGTGTACTGACCGTTTGAATCCTCCTTGACTTTGTTTCAAGTATTCTTTATACATGTTGTGCATTCGACAAGTATATTAAAACCGGTACGATGGAATATGATCAAATTTTCAGGGGATTTTTTTAAATAATGGGATTTTTTAAAATTCCGCCGAGTGTAACGAAAAGAACTTTTATGAGTATGTCTGACAGACTCATCAACCTAGTATCGTTAAAACCATCATGAAAGTATTAGGTCGCAGATTTAAAGACACACTTCAAAAATTGACTATTTATATCTTATTTGTTCTAATGATTATTTTTTAAATTCCTGAAAAAATTTTTCTGTATCAAAATATTTTCCGAAATTTTTCAAATACTGCTTACACTTGGCTTCTTTAGTGTTCGTGACATGTGCCATTCTTTAACAAGCGCAAGAGGTCGAGTTTAAAGAGCATGCGAAACATTGCAATGCTTTAACGAACAATTTTGTTTATTTTTTGGAATTTGTTTTATCGAAATTTATAAAACTTGTCATCAAATTATCTTGTCATCAAATTATCGAATCTTGTCATCAAATTATCTTCATTCTACCTTCCATTCCATTTACTAATATGTTAAAATTTTAATCAATTTTATGAAATAGATCTGTGATACAGACAGTTTGTTTCTACATTTCGAACTTTACATATGCGTATGCTTGTATATTTTTTCAATCCTTAGTAAACTTAACAAAAGTTGGAAAGCAGGCTACATAATATGCTCAAACAACAATAAAACACGAAATTATTTGACCGACCGATTGATTGACCTATGACAAGGGCTCGTCAAAAACTAGTGAGTTTTCCACTCCGAGGAACAGAAGAAAAGTCACGGAATATAATAAATCTTCACGAATCTAACAGTGATTTATATTGACTTCATTTTAAATTTGTAGACAGACATTTAAAAACTTATAAGAAATGACGACATTGATTGGATTTTGTTTGGGTACTTAATTTGTTTTTATGATCTTCGGCTTGAGCTGCGATAACAATACGTCTGGATTTGTACAGGCCATAACGATTAAAACTGCACGACAAAACGGAATCGATGAAAAAGGAACGTGCTTCCTGCGAACTTGTGTTATTCGACTTCCAATTAAATTAACAGATATATTTCCAGGAGTTCCGATGAGTTACGCGCGCATAAGTCTTTCCAATTTTAGTCACATCGAAAGAGTCATGTTTGCAATTACCCAGGAAGGAGAGTCGCGTTTAATGGATACCGAAGAATTTTTTTTATTTGCAGGTGAGAGGCTAAACAAATGAATTCAGTTACGAAGTATGTTTTGACTACAAAAAAAAATTTGGGATGTAAAACTATCAGTCGACACTATTGCCGAAAGGATCAACATACGAAGTGAATTCAGCGGTATTTATAAAAATTGAGGTTCCGAGATGAAAAGCCGCCATTATTTTAAGCCAAATTATTTGGCAGGCTATTGACATATTCAACCTACCAAATAAAGAGGGAACACATTCCGCCAAAGCAAAAACTCCGCACTCCGCCGACCTAGGTGAGACAAAGATGGTAAAAACTACGAAACTGACGAAAAAAAACTGTTTATTTTTATTTTGGTGTCGACCATTTTGGATGGTGCGACTGACTTTACTATTTTAGTTTAGTTTATGTTTATTATATGTACTTGATGATCGAGGTACTTGAAGAGAAAGGTGTACTACAATAAACCAACCACAACCTCGATGCTTACGGACATCATTAGAAACAAAATTTGCTGAAACAACATCAAAATTTTGCGAAAATGTTATGATAAACTTGCTTAAAGGAGCTCATCTTTGCGCCACGGCCAAAAAACCATTATTTAAAAAAACATCAACCTGGGACATAAAAGCATTCTGTAATGCCTTCTTAATTTTAGGATTAAGTGCTTTGGCAAATAATAATCATCTCAAAAATATGTAAAAGGTCATCTAACATACGATTTAGACTTAGTTAATTTATATATAACGATTTTTTCTCGAGATACACGTATACCCAAAGCGATGCAAAACAACAATAAAATCTCTTCCTGCTGCTAACGAAACCAATCATTGTTTTTTTTTTTTACCAAACTTCCTTTTATATTTTCTCTTTTGTAGTGTTGGTGTTACCTGAGGGACAATTTCTTGTTATTTTATTTTCTTTTTTATTATGCGAGTTGTACGCACCGCGTATTATCATCTCCTATGTTATTTGTATTTAAAACCTTTCTACTAAGTCGTGTGATAAAGTACGGTAAGAATTGACAAGTGTTTTATGAAGGCAAATTTCTAATAAAAACTCTACTGCCATGGTTTAACATCCATGTAAATTTTAAAACAAAATTGAAAGTAAGGTTTTACTTTTCACCTTTTTGTGTAGCGACATTTTTTAAATAATTCAATCAATTATTGAAATACAAGATTTCCTTACACACACATAAAATTTGTCTTATGGTGATGTATCCGTACTTTGTATAATAATTTAATATAAGAATATTTGAAATTCTTTAGAATATAAGCACATATTATTATATAATGTACATAGGGGGATAAAATTATATTGATTTTGTAATACGCGAGCGATATGGCATCGTCCTCGAAAAATTAACACGATAATACCCGTAAGCGTTTGCTAATAACTGTGCTCTACAATACCATGCTGTATACGCTACTCGTCACTACATACATTATAAAATAAATCAGGATTACAACAATTTACAAAATATGCTAATATTAATCAACAAAATGCCTGCAGAGGCGCACACAATATGTACTAGAGAGCATCAGAAACGACTTTATACAAAAAAATAAAAAAACCTGCTGCCTTTTGTGTTCGTTATGTTTCATGTAAGACAATGGCATACCAAACACAATGTAAACTCGTAATCGTAGCATAAAACAAATTGTTTTTATTTTATACATAAGTACATAATCTATTGTATTATATGTTTTTATATTGTTTGGTGTACTTTATAATCACCCGCTGATAAATAATTTGAACATTAACATCATATACATTAAAAACAATAACATTCATGCTGATTATATGTTTTTTTGTTTGGTAACATAAAAACCAGAACCAATTACTTTTTGCTCGTATACTATATATAATATACATTAACTACACTGATTTGTTGTTATATTTGTCGTTATGCTAATTAGCATGAGAATCGCTTGCTTTGCGACAAATTTCGCTAATATTTTTAATATAATTATATGAGTTTGGATATAAGTGTAAATAAAATTCGACTGCGCGAACATTGTTGAAAAAATGCAAGGGTGAATATGTTGCGGTTAACACCCTTACCTTGTGGAAAATTTAATTTTAACTGCAAAAATTGAAAAGTAACAAAAGCTGCCAGTTCTGGAACACAGATTTCAGCCACATTTCAATGTAAAGTTTAATTCCGCACTGGAATGTTAAGACACTGAATTTTGGTGAAATAAAGTTTTTTTAATATAATCTGAACAAATTTTGTTAGAAAATTAATCTTAAAGCTTTGGCATGAAGTTTCACCCCGATTAGTTGACCTGTATCGATTGCATGGAACCAACAACATGTGGTAATTTGATATACTTTTCAAAATATGTGCAAAAAAGAAGGAAGCTCCTATGGAAACTATCTCTTTCGATGGACCTATTTCGGCCAAAAGTTACTTAAAAACAAAAAAAGCATAAACATAATAAAAAATTTAATTTTATGAGAACTTCAAGTACAATTGATAGATTACCCAGTACCCGGGTACCTTTATATTTTTTTCACTATATTTGAAAGAAATAGTATGCAAATAGTTTAAAGTTTTATTTCCACAGACTGTTAAAGTTAGCCGAAAGTTGCCAGCCGAAAATGAAAAAAAAACGATAATGCAGATAGTGTCTCGACTATGTCAGCTGAAAGTTAAAAAAATATGTATTAAATTGAAATCCCAGCCGAAAATAGCTTACCTACAAAATCAGCCGAAAATATATACATATATTCGTAACAAACAACGAATAAAACTAAGATACCGATATCAATTTTCAAGTTTCTTATGCATATAAAATGAGTAAAATGTTTATGGGAAAACTTCAAAAATTCGTAAAAACTTAAATTTTAAAGTGTAATGTCTGGAAAAGATCTTTTTTGAATCGGTTTGTCGATGATTATCGCCAGAAAATTTTCCAGATCAGGTTTCATGTTGGGAGTCCGGCAAAATTGGGGGAAGTGAAATACACGTGCAAATTTCAAAAATTCGTAAAAACTTAACGTTTGAAGTGTTTTGTCTGGAAAAGATCTTATTTGAATCGGTTTGTCGATGGTTATTGCTGGAAAATTTTCCAGATCAAGTTTCATGTTGGGAGTTCGGAAAAATGTATTTCACCCCCCCCCCCCCCCGCTTTTTTCCCGAACTCCCAACATGAAACTTGATCTGGAAAATTTTCCAGCAATAACCATCGTCAAACCGATTCAAATAAGATCTGTTCCAGACATAACACTTTAAAATTTAAGTTTTTACGAATTTTGAAGTTTTTCCATAAACATTTTACTCGTTTTATATGCGTAAGAAACTTGTAAATTGATATTGGTATTTTAGTTTTATTTGTTGTTTGTTACGAATATATGTGTATTTATTTTCGGTTGATTTTGTTGGTAAGTTATTTTCGGCTGGGATTTCAATTTAATACATATTTTTTTAACTTTCAGCTGGCAAAGTCGAGACACTATCTGCATTATCGATTTTTCACTTTCGGCTGGCAACTTTCGGCTAACTTTAATAGGCTTATTTCAACCAACATTTTTTTATTACTATCGATAATCTTTTTCACTCATGTGACACATTAGATTTACAGAATGTTCATCGAAAACTGACATGTTAGTTGCAACTAATGCAAGATTATTTTCAAATAATATAACTTTAGCAAAATCTGTTATACATTTCATAATTGGATGAAAAAAATTTAAAAGTTAGTCTCCAGATAAAATGCATGGTGCCGAGTACCTCACTCAAATAAGATATTTTTTCTTCAGGCGCATGTGGGATAAACTCATTTTAGTTGAAGATGAATTTTGGATTCCCAAGCAAGTGCAAATATAGTAATTTGGACGACGATGAACTCTAGATCGAATTCAGGTTCCAATATTGCAGTGCATATAAATTTAAGTAACTTCAGGGTTCCGTACCAGCCGCCCCGGTGGCAAAGTGGTCAGCATGCTTGCTTCAGCGACCGGAGGTCCCGGGTTCAATTCCCGGTGGTGACAAAACTTCACGGCTGGTTTAGGATCAATGACTTTATCACTCATTATCCGAAATGAAAACATGATTATGAAACCTCATTTGAGGCGGCCAAATCCCTTGATGGGATATAGTCCTAAAGAAAGAGAGAGAGAAAGAGAGAGAGAGTACCCGTTAATATTCTGTCTGCACATAAACTAAAAAATTAAGCGGATTGTTGTGAAACTATGCGCTCTTGGCCACTGAGCTCAACGAGGAGACTGCTCTACAGCCACCAGTTTCTTAGTAAGATAATACCAGATAAAACAAAGTAAACAATTATGAAATAAATAATAAGGATTCGGCCGCATAGCCATCTAATGCATTGTACTAGATAAATGCTGTCCAATTTCGAAAAAATACACAACATCAGCAAAGACGCCATAGTTATAATGCATAATTCCGAAATTAAAAATTTTGGTAAGCGAACCCTGGAGATTTTGTCACATAGTCCCTAAATAGTGAAAATGGAATAGAAAAGTACAACACAAAATAAATTATAACATAAAATGTTTAAAATTGAATTTTTGTGGAGCAAATCGTGGAAATTTAGCACAGCAACCTATAGTACAACAGATGTCCTATTTAGAATTGTTTAATTTTATAAATTATATTGAAATAATCCAAAAATGGAGATTCTGTAAAGCAAATCTTAAAAATGTTGGCACGTAACCACGAATATAATGCAGTAGATGAAAGCTTGTAGCAGATGGCTCGCAGCCAACCCGCAGTTTTCACAATGCACGCAGAGGCATCTCTCAAGGTGATGTTTTGCTGGCTTGATCTCAGGGTAATGGCATGGGTCGAGGGGAAATTAGAGGCTTGCGTGCTCCTGGCCTACACCGAGGAACATAATAAACAAAATCAAAAGCAAATTTAACCAAAACTAAAGTAAAATTACGTCGGCCAGAATTTGTTGAACGTAATTTCAAGAACGGGAGATGTGTCCATCCAGTGATGACTAGATCTCCCAGAATGACAAGTATACTCAGTCTGCTGAAGGGACACCTCCACACAACCCACTCCCTCACACCAACCTGCCCCCAACCGAGCGATTTCTCCTAAATTTTGCACGAACACCTTTTAGCAGCCGAGAATAGACATAAGGGACTTAGAGATAAAAAATGTTACACCTTCCCATGTTCACTTGCAACCAGAAATTTACAATATATGAAAAGTTTTGATGAACTCGAGCGATTGCTCCCAAATTTTGCACGAACACCTTTTAGCAGCCGAGAAAAACATAGGGGGTTTAGTGACCAAAAAATGTTACGCCTTCATCATGCTCACTAGTAATCAGGAATTTACAATATATTGGCAAACTTTTGGTCTTCTATAGCAATTGCTTACAAATTTAGCACGATAACATTCCGGCAGCCGAAAAACGCCGTGGAAAAAATTTGTATGTTGTAGCTCCGGGTGGAAAATCATAAATGTGGTTTACAAGCAAGCATACCGGTAAAACCAACAAATTTTTTTGTATTGATTTTATTCACAATTTTATTGTATTTATAATTAGTTAGTTTAAAAAACACGTATTGAAGTTGAAGTTCAGCAGTTTAATTTTAATTCGGGCAAAGCCGGGTACTACAGCTAGTATGATATATGGCCAGATGTCAAAACAAACTTTTTCACAATCAAAAAAAAAATCCTACTATCCAATACCAACAAAAATAAAATACTCAATTTAAATGTTGAGACAAACCAAAACGAGACGGATTCAACTTAAAAAAATATTCTCGCATCATACGAAAAAGTTTTATAAACGTATTCTTAAACGTACGTTTTGTATATGTTCTTATTTACGTACTCAACAATCGTACGTATGAAGAAAAAAGAAAACATACAAAAATAATATTTCTCTATCACCTCTCGGTCGTACACACGCACGAGGTACACATTGATCTCGCTCTCAAAAATCATTCAACGTTTACGTAAATTAATGTTATGACCATTGAGTTGCAACAAGTTGTCTTATTTCGTCAAAATTCGCATCGTGTCTTTGTGGATCGCCAGGTTGTCTTTTCTTGGTTCGATCATTTTATCACAATTATAATAAAACCGTTCGAAAATAGTAATTTTGTGGAGCGAAGGTTAAGGTTTTGATGCCTAGTCATCAAAATAGTGCTATAGACCAAAGCGTCAAATTTCGAGAAAATACGCGTCATATCTATGTGGATCGTTAAGATACTTCACATTGGAAAGTTTATTTCATTTTAATTATAATGAAAAATACTGAAAATGGAAAATATGTAATGTAAATCTTGGAGGTGTTATCACAAATCCACAAACATAGTGCAATAGATCGAAGCTCTGCAACTTTGAAAAAATACGCCACATACCTATGCGGATCATCAAGGTACTCCATTTGGACCCGTGTTAAACATAAATGAAAATTCTGTGAAGCGAACACAGGAGATCTTGACAAATATCCACCAGCTTAGTGCAATAGACGAGAGCTTTATTTCGATGCTCCATCCTTACACGAATCTAGTGTACTTTTTTATAATTAAAACGAAAAATTTCAACATGGAAAATTCTGGGCAGCGAATCCTGATGATTTTGACACATGGCCACCTACATTGTGCAAAAGGTAAAAGTTGTCGTATTCCGACAAAATACCTCACATTTACATATATGAGGATTGACAAGGTGCATCACATAGGTCTATTTTTTTTAATCATAATTATAATGAAAAATATGGAAAATGGAAATTTTGTGAATCGAATTCTCCAGATTTTTGGCAAATAGTCATCTACATAGTAGCCATTTCCTGCATTCCGTTCCAGAATTACCTTTTTTCCATTTTTCGTTCTACTTAAGAAAAATGAACGTGTTAAAATGGTACACACTAGTAGAATGTGCCAAAATCTCCAGGAATTGCTCGACAGAGTTTCTATGTTCGAAACTTTTCGTTATATTTATGATAATTTGAAACGTCAAATGTGAAGCATCCTGTTGACCCGTTTACTTAAATAGGTATCATGCCGTGAATTGTATTTTCAACTTAACTATGTTACAGAATAACCATTCCGCAGATTTTTTTTTTAAATATGTGGAGGTCTCACTCGCGGTGATTTCAGTGACTAGATCTAAGGCTTTTGGGTCGTGGGAAAACAGAGACTTGCATGCCTCTGGCCTACACTGTGTAACAGAACAAACAACTGGAACTTAATTAAAATTACACCAAAATTATGTCGGCCGGAATTTGAGGAAAAATAAAATAAAGCTAATAACAATCGGGTTTGGAAAGCGACAGCCTATAACTATGGAACCGAAATAACACCCCCCCCCCCCCTCCTAAAATTTAGCAATTCATCTTATTGGAAGAAAAAAACAAGAACGAGTACATTAACAAAAATAATAACGAAAAAAAATAGATCAAGGCTGAGAAATGGAAGAAATAATACCGAATGGCAGAAATAATACACAGTGCTGTTTTTATTTACATAATTTTTCACAAAAGATAAGAGAAGAAGGGAGGGAAAGAGAAAAAAACAAATCGAAATCAAATGGTTGATGGACGTGAATAAATTCTCAAGCGAAACCAAAGTGCATTAAATACGTGTGAAGCATCAAAAATATTTAAATAAAATAAAAATAAAAATAAAATAAAAATATTTAAATAGAATAAAAAAAAATTAAAATTGAAAAAAAAATGAAAATTGAAAATTGACGTTAAATAAAATAAAAAAATTAAAATAAATAAAAAATAAAAATGATACGTTTCAGCCTTCAGTCAAGGTCACTCGATATAGTTGCGGCGTCCTTTTCCGCCTAAATGGGTTGTGGTATTTTCTCACCGTTGCCACGTGGCTGGCCACCCGTAATCGTAATTTTGTTGGGCGTCTTAACGTCTTTGGTCCGTTAACGGATGTGTTGCTGAGCGTCTTCCCGCCGTTAACCGAAATGCTAATGGCCACGTTGTTGGAAATTATTGAACGGAAAATTTCATTGAATTTATTACGTCACGATAGTTTTTCGTTCTTTGATTTTTTCTCGAATAACGCACTTTACGGGTTTTCTCCACATTTGAGAAAAATAATTTTTAATAATTATACAAATTACAATTTTAATTTTTTTATTTTCATTATATGTATAACTTTTGGGTCGACCTCGTACATGACTTTTTTAAATTCCAAAAATTGATTTTTGTTATATTTTATATAATTAAAAAAACTTGACTACCTATGTATATCATGCAAAATACGACAATTCGACTTAACAATACGAGATTTAAAACTTGACTCCTAAATTTTCTAGCACCAATCAAAAATCGAGAAGAATATTTTTCTGTTGGCGTTTTTGGTTTTCTTTTTCATGCGCGTCACACCCCTATTCACTTTTACCGCGCATCAATCGCACACACCAAAACGAGAAACGCACAACAAAAATACTTCTCTCCTACCTACTTCCCTTTCCCACGCACAGCACAAGGTGTATACATGGGTCGCGCTTTCACAATTATTCGAAGTATACGTGATACACTATAGATGGTCACAGACGATTAAAACCAATTCCTTATTAAAACCTTACTGTTAATACGATTAGAACAACAGATGGCAATGCCATCAGAAAAATGCATCAATTATTCGATGGCAACGATTTTTTTTAGAAAATAGAAATTCAAAAAGAAGATTACAAATTAAATATTGTTATGACCACACCACAATGAGTCGTAACAACTATCTTATACATATAAAAGAAAATGTGGCTTAAACAATTCTTCTCACAATCTCTCCGATTCGAGAATTTTTTCTTAATAATTTTACTATATGTTGCATAAAGAATATTTAACATTCGATAAAAAAAAATCCGAAATAAAATTTAATATTTTAGCTAAATATTACGTATCATGCCTTTGGCCGAATTTTCTAATTCTGAAAACATAGTATGCCATTACTCAAACTGCTTTATTCCGGTATGAAAGACTTATTTGTAAACTAGGTTGTATGTCAATTGTCGATTATCACAAAGAAACTGTCCTTGTTGCTGATTTCTAGTAATGTAAACCATTTTATCGTTTGGGTTTCTCGATCGAGACCTTGCGACTTTGAGCTAACCGTGTGAGAAGATGCATACTCTCGAGAGCGATACTATCAAACGTCAGGCTCCTCCCTTTTTTGATAGTGATTGCGTAAGCTGGAAAAATTAGATTCTGTTGGTTCAAATTTTTCACCATCAATCGAGTAAAGCATCAATACGAAAATGCTAGGCAGAAAGTCTGGTCGATCAGCTGGCCCTTCGCCATTACATCATTATACCGTTTGCGCATATAAGGAAGGGGTAATCCTATGAAGCTGGATAAAAAAGTCGCTAAAATGCCAGTTGCAACATTCTCATTCTGTGTCCAGTTTTCGAGTCCGCTAACTATTGCTGCGTCAGCTTGCCAGTGCTCGCTATTATGTTGAAGATATTAGACGAATCGTTTTGAGGGCTGCTTTGAACTAGAACATGTTTTTTTCGTACGGGAAGAGAAGTACGTAAGTCATTTGATCTAGAATACGGTTTTAAAGGTTTATTTTAACAAACAAATGAGCTGAAGCTGCCGTCGATTTCATTTAAGTTTCGACTTCAACATCCCTTATTTGTTATGGGTGGCATGAAGCCAACCCGTAGATTTTATCTAAACGCACAGAGGCTTCTCTCACGGTGATTTTGTCGAATAGATCTTAGAGTTTTTTGTCGGGGAGAAGTTGAAGCGTGCGTGCTCCTGGCCTTCTCCGTGTGACAGAGTAAACAAAAACTAAAAGCAAACTAAAAACTGAAATTAAATTAAATCTACCAGAATCTGTCGCTCGAAATTTTAAGAGCAGTGTACCCATCCAGGAACGACCGGGCCTCCCCAAGCGACACTCTGCTAAAAAACCCCCCGAATGACCCCTCGACCCCTAGAGGCCAATACCCCGTCGCAACGAAGCAGCAAATAAAGTAAGGGACGTTTTCCACCAGACAAAGCATCTCTTCGCACGACAACTCTCTTCGCACGACAACTCACATCATTCATTTATTTTCTTCCACAGGTTGTGACTGCCAGAGTGCCACGGAGAGACCGTGTAGATTTTACGGTCATCCCAGTATGGACGACACATACTGGACTCGCCACTCCACCCCTGTGGATGCCCTGCCAAGGGGATAGGGGTTGACAAGTCTAGCTTGCAAATATGGAACCGACACGAAATGGGAATACCCCTCCCAACATACCGACCCGAAAAGATTTTTAGTACGTCATTTTATACAAAAAAGGAAAATAAAAATAGTTAAAATAACCCGAATAATAACTTAAAAAAGAGATTGAGATTTAAAACCGAATGGCCGGAACCGTCGTGCAATTTTTTATTTAATAAAAAAAAGAAACTTTCCAACGAGAAGAGAAATCAGAAGCGGAAAAAAGGATAAAACAAAAATAACCAAAACTAAAACTGTTTGAGAGGAAAAATAAATTGGACCAAAATATGGTCGCAGAAAGTGTTAACTTTGAAGGCGAAACCAGCGTCCACCCTGATCACATGCACCAGCGACCGATATTTGGCACTCAGTTAGAAAATATAATTTTATAAAAAAATTTAAATTTGGAAGTTAAATGGAAGTTAACAAACCACGTTACAAACCAAATTAACAAGGGGCCGGTTGATCTCCTGTTGCAACTGGGTTTGGTGTCTCCTTGCCTTTGACCAAAAAAATGCTTTTGGGCGTCTTCTCGCCGTAAATCGTAAATTGGAATCGCCTCAACTGGCCACCCGTAAACCATAATTAAAAGGACGTTGCGCATTTTTTCTGCCTTTGTCTAAAAATTTGACCTTCATAGGCCGCCAAAAAGGTTGGGCGTTATCTCGCCAAAACCGTGGGATGTGGGACGTTGTCCCGCACAAAAACAATAGGATGAAATTTGCAAAGGCCACGTTATTGGCCACACGTTAACTATACGGTACTCGTTGAATTGCGGCACCCGTAGATATTCGTGGCGCTCATAGATACGGCCCTTGGGAACACCAAATTTTTGTTTTACTTTTATTGCGTCACCGAAAATTCGTAAAAAATATTTTTATTTTTAATAAGATCATCCAATATAATTTTCATTTATAGTGTCGAAAAAAACTATTTTACTTTTTATAGCTATATGGCACTGAAAAACAAAGTAAACTGATTGAACAAATAAATAAAAATTACATGAAAAAATTCAAGATTCTAGTGATGGCGGCCTCGCAGGAATATTATGGAAAAATAAAAATCAAAACACACTTAAAATTTCGAAAACCAACTAACCTTTTCACTTCAATAAAATCCACTTCGGCCATCTTGTTTTCGTAATTATTTATTACCTCTCTCTCTCTCTCTCTCTCTCTGGCTTTCACATCCCATGAAGGGATTTCGCCGCTCGCACAATGGCCCTCCATCCATCCCGATCCATTGCTCTCGTCCTCCAGTTTCGACATCCTAATGCTAGCAGATCTTGTTCAATGTCGTCACGCCAGCGTAGTCGGGGTCTTCCTCTACGACGTACTCCGGCTGGTTGTTGGTGAAACACTTTATTTATCATCCGTTGTTGTGGGGACCTTGTAACGTGGCCGAGCCATCTCACTTGATTGGATTTAATGAATCCGATGATATCGCTGCCTCCGAGGAGTTGCTTTATTTCGTGATTCATACGAATCCGGTATTCGTTGTTCGCAACTTTAATTGGACCAAAAATTGAACGGATGACCTTCCTTTCGAATGTAGATAACAATCTACAATCGTTAGAGGTCATGGTCCAGCTCTCGCTTCCGAAAGTCAGCACAGGTCTTATTAGTGCTTTATAAAGTGCGAGCTTGCACGACTGCGATAGATGTTTCGAACGCAATAATCTTGATTGGGCGTAGAAAACTCGTTGTCCGGCAGCGATTCGGGCTTTTATTTCTGCCTGGATTTCATTCAGTGATGTTATAACTGACCCGAGGTATTTAAAGTTTTCGACACGAGATTTGCACTAGAGATGTTCCTGGGTGTTGTTAGATATTTGGTTTTACTGCTGTTCACCTCCAAACCAAGTCTTCTTGCGCAGCGATCGAGCGGTATGAAACTGTCTTTGATATCGCTAGGTCTTCGGCCAAGAAGCACGATATCATCTGCATATCCAAGAATTTGGCCGGATTTATTAAATATACAGCGCGAAGTTTCGATGTTGCTTTTTCTCACTACGTACTCAAGCGCCAAATTGAACAGCAAAGGCGCGAGTGCATCACCTTGTCGAACGCCAGATGTTATTTCAAAGGAGTCTGACACAGTTCCTTCAATTACGATTCTACATACAGACCCAGACGTTGTTAATTTACATAGCGAAACGAGTTTCTCTGGGATTCCTAGGCATATGAGCGCGGCCCATAGGTTGTCGCGGTTTATACTGTCATATGCCTGCCGGAAGTCTATATATAGTTGATGTATGGTTATGTTGTACTCCCAACATTTTTCCAAGATCATCCTCATGGTGAAACTCTGGTCAGTGGTCGATCGGTTGGGACGGAAACCACACTGATAATCGCCAATGATGTTTTCGGCGAAAGGGATGAGTCTGGCAAGTACAACATTAGCCAACACTTTGTAAGCAGCGTTCAATAAAGCTATGCCACGATAGTTTTCACATTTAAGACGGTCGCCTTTTTTATGCAGCGGACATATGAGTGCGGTCTTCCAATTCTCAGGCAGCTCTTCTCGGTCCCAAATACAGACGACGAGGTCGTATAGACTTGTTGCAAGAGTAGCGCCTCCGAGTTTAATCAATTCTGCGGGGATTCCATCGAGACCGGGTGCCTTTCCGTTTTTCAATCGACTAATAGCTGCGTCTACTTCCTCCACTGTGGGATATTCGACAAAGACCTCGTCACCTGGAGGAGCTATTGCTCTAATGGGGGTCACGTCGTCATTCCGATTTAGTAGATTTTGAAAGTAGGTTTGCCATACTGAGAGAACATCAGCCACGTTTGTTCTCAACTCTCCATTCCCGTCTTTGATGGCTGTACTTCTTGGTTGGAAGTCTTTAGTGAGATTCCTGGCGTTGGCAAAACAGTCCCTTGAGTTTCCTAGTTCCCCTTGGAAGCTGATGTTTTCGATGCATAATCTCATATGTTCGCGCTTTTTTTGTCGAAGGTATTTAGTCGTGGCTTTCCTGGCGCGGAGATATTCTGCTAGAGTGCTTCTAGTGTTGCGAGCCAACCATTTTTCACGAAGCGTTCGTTTATTTTCGACGACCCTACGGCATTGGTCATCGAACCAATCATTGCGGGCTCTCGGAGGTCTTCTTCCGATGGTATTTTGCGCCGCGGAGGTTATGGCTGACTGTATAGCGTGCCACTGCTCCTCGATGTTAGAGGGAGCTTCTTCGTTGTTGCTGGGCCGCTCTAAATAGTTAGTGACAGCTGATTGATAACTCTGCAATGACGCTTGGTCTTTTAGAGCATTGATATTCCATCGAACGGTCTTTTGTGCTTGTCTGTTAAACGTAGATGACAGTTTGCACTTATATTTAAATATGACAAGCATATGATCGCTGTCCATGTCTGCCCCCCTGTAAGATCTAACGTTAGATATGCTGGTGGAGTGTCTTTTAGACACCATGACGTGATTGATTTGATTTTCCGTTCTCCCATCATTCGATCTCCACGTTACTTTGTGGATTCTCTTATGTGGGAAAAACGTACTTGATACAACTAAGTTGTACGTTATTGCCAGGTCGGTGACTCGTTGGCCGTTGTTATTACTAGTTAGGTGCAGGCTGTTAGGACCGATGTGCGATGTATGTTCTGCACTCCTACCGATTTTTGCATTAAAGTCGCCCACGATAATTTTGATGTCGTGGTGCGGTATGTTATTGATAACTTCCTCCAGTTCGACAAAGAAAAGATCTTTGATGTCATCTGATTTATCTTCGGTGGGTGCATGCACATTAACGATCATGATGTTAAATTTCTTAGTGCGAAGTCTGACCGTGCATATCCGCATGTTGATAGGGCGGAAATCGATGATATGATGCTTCACGCGCCGATGGATGAGGAAGCCAACTCCAAATTCTCCTCCGTTATTTATTACCTCACACAAGCAAATGTGATTTACTTATTTTTCTTTCTTGACAAATTAATTACAGATTTTTTTTTATAATTTAATGTCTTCTGTGCCTTTCTGTGTCCAAACGAACTCAACTTATCCAAAATTCAAAACTAGACTTAGTTTTCTCAAATTCAAAACTAAACTGACTTAACAAAAAAAAAATCTCGCTCCGAAAAAAATCTAGAAGAATATTGTTGCCCGTTTTGCGTGCCCGTCACTTGGCTACTATTTCAAACCGCAGATCAATCAATATGCCAAAACGGAAAATGTAAAAATTCTTCAATATTTCTACTCGTCGCACACACGCACAAGGTGCACATTGATCTCGCTCCATATTTTTCTCGGCGTTTAAGTATACAAATGGGGTCGGTAAAAAAACATAATGGAGCATATTAACGCCCTGCCCAATTAAACTTTAGTGTTAATGTCATAGGGTAGATGGCAATACCATCAGAAAAATGCTTTGTTTATTTAGGGGTAAAGAAATTAAAAATTCAAAAACAAAACCACATATGAAACAATGTTATGACCCCTCAAGGTTTCGCAACACATTTGCTGGTAAATTTGGTCGTTTCTTAGCCGCCTGGTTGAAATGCCAGAACTATGTCTTGTAGCATTATATGTATGAGATGTTATGTGGTAAGTTTGTCCATGAATCTTACACATATAAGGTCCACCTAGCCAATTCAAGCTCCCATATGTCCCATAGGTGCAAACGTTTCATCGTTTTTTGGATGCGGTAGTTTGCGTTTGTTTTTATGACAGCATAACGGACAATTTTTGTTACCTGGTCGTTTGGCGATGAAGTTCGGAGAAGCGAAGATTTAACAGAGAACGTCGAACGGTTCGCAGTTGTGAACCAAGACACGTACGTTCAGTTGCTGACTAGAACTTGTCTCTCTTTCGCAACGCAAACGTTGCGCTACTGCATTTCTGTGTATCTTGCTAAAATCGAAAACGTTGCGTTGCTGCAATCGCTTGTCATTGTGCTTCGGCCTTGTCGCAAACGTTGTGTTACTACTTTCGGTTGCCTCGTGCCTCCGCCACCTTAGTGTCTCTGGAGGGTCAATAAATTATATATTATGTAATTATTTCTTCCTTGCGATAAAATAAGAGAAATTAACGATATTAACACTCTTTTAACATATTCATTTGTATTGATAACAAATTTTCCCAAAGAGAGAGCACAAAAGTTACTTGTTCCGAGATTTTTTTTTACTAATAAAAAGACTAAATTTTGCGGATTGTATATTACTTCAGTATCATCAATTGGACTTTTGTAGCCGATTGGAACTAGCAGGTAATTGGCTACAAATTAGAATGATTTCTAATTTGATAGATTCTTATTACAAAAAAATTAATAAACGCGGAACAAAAGACTTTCGTTTTTTCCACTTTAAAATTTATTCAACAATAGACAAAGTTTATGCTATACAGATGCCAATTACCTTTTTCCGCAAAATACGACAATAACTATGGAGCAAATAGTTAGAGATTACCGAAAATACCACCCAACAAAATTGTTTTCGGACTTCACGGTTTCAAAGGCAAATTAATAAAATTCGGAATTTACATATTCCAATGTCAAATTGAACACAATAGACCATATGGTATTCATATCTGCATTATTTGAAATGTTTTTCACTTTGACAGAAGTTGCTAGCTACACCTAGAATGAACAATTTCACACCAACAATTAAACTAATCACTTGGCAGCGTATTTTCATTGGTCAAATTTCATTGGTCTTCAATCAACGAAAATATTGAACATCGAAACATAGTACAAAATTTTTACAGAAAACACTTAAGCACCAAAAACCGATGTAAAAATAGTTTTTTGCAAAATTTGAAATTTGCAACACAAAAATCCCATAAAACATCGAAATGATTACGAATTTACGATTCCTAAACCAATTTTGTTGTACGACCGAACAAAAAAACTATAATAACAAACCGCAAAAAGGAGATTCAGCCTTGTTACAGTATACCACCGCAACGCATACAAAGCAAGACAATCATCTTATTGCCTGTTAAGAATAATATTTTTTCTTCTATCTGGTATTGTTGTTCTTGTAATCTTTGATCTTTTGTCATCTTTTCAACACACATACACACACACACACACAAAAGATTACAAACATTAAATTTTCTTGTATTTTTCGGGATTTTTTTTTTAACTTTTGGTTGAATAGAAATATATAAAAAAGGCACACAAAAAAGGGGTGTCGTATTTTCTTACTATCCATCCATCCGTTATAAAGTATGTTCAATAATTTTTTTTTTCGACTTTTTTATTTAAAAAAAAAGGGCGGTTTTTTCCTGAAGCTTTTTTCGAGGTTTTTTGTTGTATTTTTTTGGTGTTCTTGGTGGTGATTCATGTATTTCTTCATCTTATTCTTATTCTGATATTCGTTTGTTCTCGGGGTTATTACATTTTATAGGGTTTCAAGCTGTTATGTAATCTTTAAAGATAAAATATAGAATTTTTTATTTTCTTTTTTTTTTTAGCGTGTATGTTACATTACGGAATGGAAATATCGCCCTAGAAGCCAAAAGGAAAAAATATAATTCGGATAAACGTATACAATCGTATAACAAACACAGATTTTGTCGCCTCATTGAAAATTATGTTATCGACTATGTTAGAATCGGATTAAATCGTTTTGCCAGCATATCCAACATAAAACAATAAAATATGTTTTTTATGATATATGTATGTAGCATGTATGTATATAGATTGTGTACAGATATGATGCATGACTTTTCTTTGGTATACTGTATAAACCGTACAATACTTTAGAGAGATTTTTAGAACATGTGTGGAGCACTTTAAAAAAAAAAAAATTGGAAGGGGTAAAAATTACATTTTGATTTCACTTGTGTATGCGTGTAACACTTGGATATGTAATCAAAACAACATAAATATTTTTATGTTGGATAATATTTTTAACATTTTGTTTTGGTGTCATATATGAAATGGATATCGTGAGTTATGTAGGTATTTATTAGCAAATATATTAATTATTTATTTATGTTTCTATTAAAACATTAAATTTTAAACGTTTAATGTAACCAAATCTAACTTGTTTGATTCAAATTCGTTGGCCATTAGGCACTAAAATATAAAAATAGTCCGCAGCGTGATGGTGTGTAGTCCTTATAAACGGCCACCCTCTGACGGTAAAAAAACTCTGTTTTTGTCGATATTGCGGGTATTACATTCTTCACAAAGAAATGTTGGTTTATTATGGATGATAGCCATAGATATTGATTTGAACGTTACGTATAGTAGGTTACTAAGACGTTCGAAATTTCGTTTCGAACTAGAAGTGTAGAAAATCACACGTATGAGTCAAATACAATAAGTACCGAAACATAATAAGTCGCTAAATTCAAAATATGTTCAATGTTTTTGTTGGTCAATTTTTTTGCACCTCTCCTTAAAGAACAATCCATTGAGTTCTTCATCTGTTGTTCAATGCGGACGTTCGGGAATTCAAAACGAGCAAGCTGGTTTTGGACTGATTTTTCAGTCGTTAAATTCATTGGAATATGTTCGGCACCTATCAATATATTAGCTGCTCCAGGTTAATTGAAGGTTTGATCTGCTAAGCGATTTAAAATATTTTCCCTCCAATGATCTACTAGCGAGAGCTTCCATGTAACCTTAGGCAAACTAAATGGTTGAAAAAAGACGATCGGCTCTTTTATGTTTTAAATTTCCATAACAATGAATAGTTGTGTTTCTCACAAATACTGCATCTGCTCATCGTTAAGTTCATATGCTTAATGGACTGGACGAATAACATTTATCGAGAGTTAAAGCATCTATGCTGTTCTTGTATAAATTTACGTCTATCGTTTACGTTTGTATTAGTGAAGCAACCATTTGATGTAAACATATGTGCTGGAACCGAAGATCTTCTCTGAGGCTTGCACTTCTCATAAGGTTCTTGCGCTTGAGGGTTTAAAAAGCGCATCCATTCTTCATTGGATCACACAAAAAATATATATTCAAGAAAAGCCTTCATTCCTTGACTCATCCATTAAAATCGCTCAAGTTCATCTAATTTAATCAACAAAGACCTGACTATCCACGCGATTTTTGTGTCTGCTTCCTAATCGAGTGCTAATCGAGTCCTCCGTGGTCATAACATTAATTTTTTTTACTGTTTTGTTTTATAGTTTTTAATTTCTCTTTGATTGTTTGAATATTGCATTTTACTGATGGCATTGCCATCAATGTTATGTCATTGGTATTACATTATTTTGTGAATTGGGCAATAATGTTCTGTTTTAACAGCGAGACCAATGTATACCCCTTATGCGGGTGTGCAACCAACTAAGCTATAGAAGAGTATTTTTGTTGTGTTTTCTTGTTTTGATGCGTACAGCTTATACGGGTGGGAGCGAGTGTGCAACAAAAATATTCTTCTGTATTTTTGTTTGGTGCGAGAATTTTTAGCCTGAGTTGGAATTTGATGTAAATCAGTTTAGTTTTTTTTGAATCGTTTAAATTAAAATTTAAGTTAAAATTGTTTGTATTTTGTAAAAAATCGTTCAAAAATAAAAATAAATGTTTGGAGAACTTAGAGCGAAGTAACACTCAAAATTGATTAAAAAATCAAATTAAGAAAATCGGAAACATTTATAACAATAAAAGAGAATTTTTATGGAAAATAAATTGAATGTTTAATTTCAAAAAAAGTGATTTTGCTAATTACGGTTTATTCAGATGGTGGAATTTTCTGGACAATTTTATTAATTTTCGTGCAAGAGTGGATACAATTTCATTACATTGCCCATTTCCTTTAGGTTCTTTTTTTTTTTTAGGTAAACCGATAGAGATTAAAATTTAATATTTAATTTCGGAAAATTGTATGTTATTTGTAAGTGGTGTTATTATCGTTGCGCAGTAGCCATAATTCACGGTGGCCGACTCGTGACTCCATACCTGTTTACGAGTGGTGTAATTATCGGCAAGGACACAGCCTTATTTCATGGTAATCGCGCTGCGGCCATTCGCATTGTTATGGTTTTCGGCGAGAATTTTTGTGTTTCGGTGAAACAACTTCTTCAAGGGTTCACAATTCACAAATATATTTTCGGTGGGAAGACGCCTAAAAATTATCTACATATTAACGGCGAGACAACGCTCAACCACAGTATTTTTATCCAAAGGTGGAAGATGCCCAACGACAATTTTTGGTGGGAAGACACACCGCAACAAGCGGCATTAAGGGACGCCGCAACCTTCACAGGCAACCTTACCCATGTAAGCAGGTATGATTTTTTTTATTTGTTTTTAAGTTAGATTTTGATGGTCAGTTAAATTTTTTTTGACTAAATTTCCTTTTAAATTCATATATTTGCTCATGTTCAATTTTTTTATTTTGTTTATTTTTCAAAATTCCTAATTTTTATTAAATATATACACGCTGTGTAAGCAAGTGCACAGTCTGTTGCTCGGCACGCGCATTGATTTCACGTAAGTCTCGCTACTTATATTTACATTTTATTTTTCATTTCATCCTTCTCTTATGGTTGGTGAAAAGATTTAAATGAAAATTGAACTGCGAATTATTTCCAGAATATGGGTTATTACTTCATTCCTCGATGAGCTGATTACTTCTTTCTATTCTTACCTTCCTAAATAAAATGAATTACTAAATAGGTTTTCGGATCGGTATGATGGATCCGTTCGGATCCATATTTACAGGCTAGGCTTATTACTCCCTATCATCCCCTTGGCATGACATTCAAAGGGTCGGAATGGTGAGTCCAGCTTGTGTCTTGTCCATTTCGGCTCGACCGTAAAATCCACACGGTCTCCCCGTGGCACTTCGGCAGTTTCATGTTGTCGAAGTGTGAATTGTATGGGATTAGCTGGAGGTCTCTTCGGGTAAAGAAAGGCCTTGTTTATTGAACAGATGTCCCTATCCTGTTATTCTGCTTCGTTGTGGCTGGGCACCGGCCTTTCAGGGTGGATGGGTCATTCGGGAGAGTCTCTTCAGCAGACTGGACATCCGATCCCCACCGGATGGAAACACCGGGTTACGATTAATTTATTATGTTTCCTCGAGCTTCGTTCGACAAATTCTGGTCGACTTTATTCAATTTCAGTTAATTTTTTTATTTGCGTTTGATTTTGACTTTTCTGTTTCACGGTGTAGGCCAGAAGCACACAAGCCTCTAATTCCTCCATGACCCATCCCATTACCCTGAGATTTAGCCGGCAAAACATCACCGCGAGAGAGGCCTCTGCCTGCTCAAATGAAAACTGTGGGTTGGCTGAGAGCCATCCGTATAAAACCACTTAAAATTTGATCAGAAGTATCGATTAACTTACGAATTTTAATCGGATTTGAAGAATGTAATAGATTTTGCTCCAGTAAAGTTGTTATATAGAAGTTACCTTTTTACAGCAAACAATATGGTGCATCTTCGAGAACTAAATAATTAAAATGTGTTTACGTCCATTGATTGTGCACCTTATATAAGCTAAAATGTTCACCGTTGGCGTGTTAAAATTATCGAGGGATATCCGTTTGCGAAAATCGTGACAACTTTTTCAGAACATTTGTACTGGGTTGAGGTAGATAATTGCCTACTCCAAAGTACCGCTTTTGACGAATTTCAAAATCTTGTTCAAAATCCCACCTTTCAGATCCCAGTTTTTCAAAGTCTTAACTTTACACTAAAATGCATGGAATAATTGATGGATCCAAATCAAGATGAATTGTAATTCTAACATTCACGTTTGAAGAAATTTTGTATTTTGGTCGAAATAAACGGAACTGGGGTACCCAAGCATATTGCTTACCAAATAACGGCTAAATTTGGTTAGTAAATCAGTCACCAATTTTACATGCAGGAAGTAAATCTTTCCGAAATAAATGTAATATATGAATTAAAATTGTATTTAAACTACAAAGTTCATCGATTAAATACTTAAATCTAGATAAATTAATAGTACACATAATGTTGCTGTGCATTGCATGTAATTTCAATATTTATTTTTTGTATTAAACAAACAAATTATTGCAAGCACGAAGTAAAAATAAATGTTATTTATTGCAAGATTTTGTGAAATAACCACATTCAAAGAAAATAAACTTATTAAAATATTACTTTATCATTTATTACAATACTAACATACATAAAATGTGACTACAATTATTACAAGCAGGAAGTAAATATTTCATTTGTCATAGTAAATATGTATAGCAGTGTAAATTGAAGTACAAAATAGATTTAATTAATCTCTCAATTTAAATAAATAGACGGTATACTTTAAAATGCTGCGCATTATTCTTAATATTTATTTTGCATATTAAACAATTAAATTATTACAAGCACGAAGTGAATATTAATTTTCGTGTAGCAAAATTTTATAAAATATGAAGTATACTTAAAAATTCTAAAGAAGAATGGACCTTAAATAGTTTTATTTATTCATTTAATCAAAATATTTACATAAATAAATAATATTACAATTTTACATGCAGGAAGTAAATCTGTCCGAAATAAAAGTAATATAATATGTAATACAAATTAATTTAAAATTCAAAGCTCATTGATTAGATATTTAAATCTAGATGAATTAGTAGTACACATAAATTTACCGAGCATTGCATGTAATTTCATTAATTATTTCGGGTACTAAATCAACATATATTTCAAATAAGCACGAAGTAAATATTTACATATGTTCTTTCTCGCAAAATTTTGTAAAATAATCATATTCTCAAAAAATATATGTAATAATGTCTTAATTTGTTATTGTTTTAATTAATTACACAAACGAAATCAGATTACAATTATTGCAAGCAGGAAGTAGATCTTTTATTTGTTATAGGCATCATGTTTAAATTAAAATACAAAATACATTTATTTGATAACTAGATTTACATGAATAACCAGTATATAAGCAAATTGCTACACATTAGCTGTAATCTTAGTATTTAATTTGCCTATTAAACAAAGAAATTATTACAAGCACGAAGTAAATAATAAATTTCAAATACAATTTTTTTATGAAACAACCACATTCATATCGAATGTATCGAAACCAATCTTACTAATGCATTTATTTAAAAATTAACATAAATGAAAAAAGATTTCAATAATTACATGCAGGAAGTAAGTCTTTCGAACTTAACCGTAATATAAGCATGTTTTAAAATTTAATATAAAATACAATATTTATAGGTTAGATATGAAATCTATATGAATCAATAATTAACTTGTTCATTGCATGTAATTTCATTAAATCAACAGATTATTACAAGCACGAAGTGAATATAAATGATCTTTTACACAAAAATTTGTAAAACAATCACATTTGAGAAGAGTAAATCTTATAAAGGGTTATTTTATTATTTAATGCAATATTTACAGATATTAAATCAATTTGAAATTATTAAATACAGGAAATAAATGGTTTACTTGTCACAGTCAATGTATGTTACAGAATTAATCAATGTACCACATTCAGTTATAGGTAATCTTTATTTAAATGAGTTCACGGTATACTTTGAAATGCTGCACGTTACTTGTAATCTTAATATTAATGTTGCGTATATTAACCAAACAAATTATTACAAGCACGAAGTGAATATTAATTTTTATACAGCAAACTTTTGTGAAATAATCACTTTCAAAAATAATATAACTAAAATAGTTTTATTTATTTATTTATTAAAATAAGTACACAAACAAAAATAGATTACAATTATTATATGCAGAAAGTGAATCTTTCGAATATAACTGTTATACATGGTGGTATATAGGGTCAGCTCCATATCCTAGGATGGAATAAAACTGTAATACATTACGTTCGTGGGAATTTATAGATTTGTTTAACGCATTAAAATCTTTTCTATAGATTGCTTAAGCAAGATCACATCTAATTGAAATTTGCAATTGTGAAATTTTAAAATTAAAAGGTTTACATCCCTATTGACTAAAACAGAACTGTTTGTCTTGATTTATGACAATTATGATTTATTGCTCATTCGGGTGTTCAAACGCACAATTTAAAATTTTTATTATTTTATTATCCGATTAAAAAAAACAAAACATCGTTAGAGTTATGCTTATTTCTGTGTCATATCGTAAACCAAATACGACCATATATATGTAAATAATATTATTAAATCACCCGTGCAGAATTTTCCTAACTACGTACATAATTAAATTTTATAACAGATGGAACTATAAAATTTATTTTGTAAATCGCACGTAAGGATTTATAAAAAAAAAAAAATAATAATTCATGTAACAAAAACTTAATTCATTTAACAAAATTTAATTCATTTAACAAAAACTATAGTAAACTGAAATATTTTCCGTCTTTCAAGTTCAGTAAATTTTACAAAAATATTATAAAATATATTTACATTTTGTAATATATTACAAATAAATGTAATATCTAACAACGAAATAAAATTTAAAAAAAACTACTCTCACATATCGAGATTATTGCTCTAATTTGGAGTAGTTTTCTGGTGATTAACTATGTCAATATATTGTAATAAATCCGTCAAAATTCCAATACCACCTCCAGAACCATAAAATAAATATAATCCTAAATATATCCTCGACAAACAATTTGGTACCGCAAGAGGCTTTATGGTTTGTTAACCGTAAAAAGTCGGTTGTCAAATTAATGCAAAATTGAAAATATTATCAAGAACGCTTTTCCGAATTGATATATTTCGAAAATAAAATATAAATTTACCCGATCATTCTAAAACAAAAGCTAAACAATCGGCCGCAGCCGATTATAGCCTAAACCATCGTGTTTTAAAAAAAATTATACGAACATTTTTATTAAAATAATGAAAACAATTGGAAGAGAACCCGATTGTAGCACGAAATAAATAGTACGTACATTTTATGGTTTTTTGTCCTTAAAAAGTTTGTCGTGAACAAAAAATTAATAAAACTATCCCGAATGGCTTTTGATTACAGCATAATATAATACGTAATTACAACTTGCGGTTTGGTGATCATAAAAGGTATGTCGCAAAAAAACGAAATAATAAAATAACAAAAAATAATTAAAGGGAACCCGATTGTAGCACGAAATAATACTTATTTACATTTCATGGTTTTGTGACCATAAAAAGTCTGTATTAAAAAACGAAATAATACATCATTTCGAATAACTCTTTTATAATATATACGACAACGACCAAATGCATTACATACCACATGGCATTAAAAGAAAAATATTGTGTGGTGCAGGTGTGATTTTGCTAATAAACAAAAAAAAAAAATAATTGTTAATACAGTATAGTAAATTGGATAATTAAAGTGTTCCGATTGATTATACGAGGATTATATCTGCCCATATTGTTAACTAACAATATAACAAGGTAAGATTTTATAATTATATTTTTATTTTGAACAAATGTAATAAAGCAAAAAATATTTTGGTCGTGTGAATAACATGGTGACAAATGGGATTAACCGAATTGTAAATTCCGTTGCACAGAAATGCCGGCCGGTTAGTTGTGCGCCAATTAAATATTTTATACGAAAATTTGTTTCGTAGTCAAACAATACTCTATGCATCCTTAATAAAACTAGATTTATTTTATGTAAATATTTAACGTTCAGTTAAAAGTTATTGAATCAAAGCTGGCTGGTTAAATATTTAAACGCAAGATAAATAATTACGTGGAATACAATAAATTCAATCAAGTTTGCGTTAAGTTTTTTCGCACAATTTTATATATAAAATCTTTGTTCAATTTATTCACTTTGAATCGATTTAAAAGTTTATCCTCAACAGAATTAATTAGTTCACAACAAATAGTAGTAGTAAAAGGTTCACGCCGGTAAATTGGAACAATTCAACACATTAGATTTTGCACGAAATAGCTCCTGCTACAACAAATAAAGTGACTCTTTCCACTCCGGTATACCGACAGAACTGTTTCATCGAAGATTCAGACAATAAAGAAAGATGCAGTAACTTTAAAATTTTAGAGAAAATTAAAAAATTGGATGAACGAAAATTAAAAAAAAAACAGATTAGTAATTACAGAAAATTATCTGAATATAACAACTCTATTGGAAAATCAAACACACAACCGAACAAAAGTCAGGCTCCGATTATATCCGAAACTACCCATCACGACTGAATAGCATCTCGCTTTATTGAATACAAAGTCATCTACGCAACCCTACATGGGCCAAATGGTAATTATTACTATACACTATTTAATTATAATAATTAATTAAGATTCATAGAGCAATTATGCTCCTATGAATTGCTTTTACAGTATTCATGGTCAGGGGAGAATTCGCTCGCCAAACGTAAAATTTCGGCATAATTCATAAAACCCTATATAACTAATATTTCCTAAATTTTTTTTATTTCAGTTATCACTAAGAAAATATTTGTGAAGCTTCCAAATATAAGAGAGCTGTCCCAAAACATTCATAACTATTTAAAATTGAGTAATGCTGTCACCCGAGGCAATAAATCTTAGTATAAGAATTTTTAAAGCGGACAATCATCGACAAAATAAAATATTGAACAGAAGTGTTGAATCACAAAACTATTACATAAAAATTTTTTCTTAATTAACTAATCTGTAATTAGTGTTGTAGAACGGTGTGGAAATTTAAGGATTTCAATTTCAATTTTTAAATAAACTAAACTATGCACTTTTAAGATTATTTATTTTATTGACATTTTTTATTCTTTATTTTATTTATGTATAATATAATTTGTGTCCATTAATCGATACCCAAAATCTGACTGCTGCAATCAGACAAGGTTGGTAATTTATAGATTTTGGTACCTACAATACATATACAAAGATGCTGTACCTAATCAGTATTTTAGTTATATAAAGAATTACTTGCTTATGTGCTTATGAACATGAAGAATTATATACTATGAGATACAGTTTAGTATCAGTAATCCATAACATTAGGCTCTACTTTAGTAGTACTGTCCAATAATTGATAAGGACTGATATCTTTTTTTTTACGTTTTAATTAAGGCTCTGAATTTTACTATAGGAATTGAATTAATTTAATAACCAAATTTAATAATATATTTAAAACGTTAGAAAAGTACCGTTAATTTTGAAATTTGGTATTTGTTATGAATTTGGATTTTATAATAAAAACTGCAATGCGAAATGTTTTCGTGATACGATTTAATAATGATTTTTTTTGTATATTAACTTCATAACCTTATTAGAAAGACGCAAGGCTCATGCTCTGGGCATAGACACCTTGTAATTGCAGTATTTCAGATAACCATGAAAAAACCTGCTAAGGTCATGAAAGTTTAAGGATCGGTATTATACCAGAGATAAGATGTGTTAGTAATTTTTTCTAATACCAAATTTATCAATTTTCGATGATGACCTAAATTAATATATACTTTTAACGACAAACAGATAACTTGATCTTCCGTCCGTCTATTCTCACAGATTGTACGAGACGCGGTAAGTACCAGTAATAGCCTATATGCCATAGATTAGTCTCCTGACAAACAATTGAATTGTTTGAATTATAAAATAGCCGGTGTGGGACTGAAGAGTCGGCTTGTTTTTTGTTCAGATTTATCTTTCCTCAAACACTATAAAAAATTAAGTTTTCCAACATTTTTACAGTTCATTTGACAGTAATGTGTAAGTCAACTTTAACGACTATTAGCCACTGTTTTAGGGTATTAGTTGGGTTACAGTCCATTTATCGTTAACTTATAGGTTCACTTTTTCCGATTTCTAACCACCGTTTATAATTTGTTTTATGGGTCACTTGCCGGTAACTTGTAATCCCTCTTTAATGACTATTGACCGCGTCGTTTACATTGTATTTGTCAGGATTTTGTTTTATAGTCCACTTGCCGGTTACTTATAAGTTCACTTTGAAGACTTATTTTTTGAAAATATAAAATTTAATATTATAAGAAATTGTTAATGAAAGTAACCAACGAGAATCCGACAATTGGCCAGTGGAACGGCTGTTAATAATCTTCAAAGAAGGAAACGAAACGGTATGTAATACAAACTAAACGGCAAACAATATTCGTTAAAATAAACGTACAAATTACCGGCAATCGAACTGTAAATCAACGGTGGGAAACATAAACAACACGGTGGTATAAATCTGGAAGTAGACTTATATGTTATCGGCAATTGGACCGTAAATCGGTGGCTAATACAAACAAAATGCTGTTTAAAAGTCGGAAAAGTTGATTTACATATTACTGACGGTTGGACTGTAATATAAGCTTGTGGTCTTTGTACAGGCAATAGGGATCGCCCAATGTGTTTCAAAACTTGGTTTTTTATAGTACTTGAAGAAAACTGAGTCTGACAAAATACCGGTCGGTCCTTCAGTCCCACACCGGTTATTTTACAATACCACGGAATTGCTTGTCGGGATCGTTTTTAAATTGTTCCATTCCTTATAGTGGTTGTATTTTATGAATTCAACTACGTTAGTATATTGTAGCCCACACACGAATTTGGGACCTCTAAAAAATATTCTAGCTGTGTAACAAATTTGTAAAATTTGTAAATTCTAGTACCATTTTCATTTGAGTGTGCTAAAAATGTTTGGGTGGATCATTGTCATTTTAAAAATAAAAATACGAAAAACATAAGTTACAAAACAAAGGGGACGAACCCCTCAGATTCGAGCATGTCACTTATTTCATACAAAACCCTTCCAAACCTCATTCCCGTGTAGATTTAAAAAAAAATGTAACGGAGATCCTTGGCCTTGGGTACTGAAATTTCTGGACATGCAACTAGTACGGGGTAAATATTTCAGGTCAAAGAGCTCGCGAATCGCCCATTCGAATCAGACTGAGAGACAGGATTTTTTTTTGATTCGTATATTTAAGATTTCGGTTGAATCTAAACTAAAAATTTTTAAAGTTCTAAAGTAAAAATTTGGAATGAAAATCGATTCTGATTGGTATACCAAATCGGTTTGTTTGTTGGAATAGATATTTTAGTTTACATGGAAACCATTGCTCATTAAAAATATAAATAAAATTAAATTTTTATAAATGATTTGTAGATATACCATTTCATAATTATAATCCAGTTTATGCCAATTTGCTTGCATATCCGATTAAATCTTAAAACATGCAAACTATCGTAAAAAATTATTTTACAATAAATTTTTTGATTAAAATCGAAATTATATTGAGTCCAGCGCGATACAAAATTCTATTCGTCATTTATAAAAAGGCACATTATTTTGTACCCGCAAATATGGGTCTTGTAAAATATTTCATATCCATGTTGGTAATTACATTGAGTTTATACATGATACTGGAGGTAGACGCAAATGTACCGGTTCCAGCATCGAGAATAAAACCACTCGTCAAAATGAGCGACAGAATAATAAAACGAATGTTTGCAACAAGAACGTCATGTATAACGATTTCGCGAGATTCGAGCACGTTCAAGCAGAAATTACTCCAATCTGACATAATAAACGGTATTCTACGTGAAACTAAAAGTAATATCGCTTATCAATTCAGGCACGGGGACAAAACCAGCCTAGTACCAATCATCAAGCACAAGTATAATGTTATTTTTATTGAAGATTATCCAAGTTTACTGTAAGTATAATTTAGTTTATATATATACGAAATAAGCAGATGACTGTTACAAATTATATTATCTTAACAGTAGAATTTTGTCACCGGAGAACATTAAACATTACGATTTGGCCGGATACTACCTATTGATAATCACAACGATCGTTGACGAGACACCAACGCATTTGCTTCAAAAAATATTTCAGTTTGCTTGGAACGAACGCATTATCAATATTAACATATTGGTAACCAGAATTCTACATTCCGATATATCAGCATTCATGTACACCTACTATCCATTTAATACTAGCATGGATTGCGCTGACACAACTCCGACATTAATACTAGCCATGAATCGAACATTGTCCATTTCTAAATATTCTAATTTGCATCGAAATAAACTAAAAAATTTCAATAGTTGTGCTATTTATGTTGCCGCCTATGATCTACCACCATTCTTTAAAGTAAACCAGTATAAAAATGGTACAGTTGGTATAAAAGGTTTAGAGACTGATCTACTCTACACCTTAGCAAATCGATTAAATTTTAGTATAGTTGTAAAAATTCCGAATGGTCGTAACAATGGGACAGAATATTTTTGGAATGGAACAAATACCGGTGCTAGTAAACTAATTGTAGAAAATAAAGCAAACCTGACAATTGGATCATGGGTATTAACCCAAAAAAGGCTGGCTGTGATGGATGCAACCATAAGTCACTACCAATCCGAAATAGTTTTCGTAATACCTCCAGGTGAACCATACACATCTTTCCAAAAATTATTTTTACCTTTTGACCCGATCGTTTGGCTGATGATCGTGCTCCAATTTATAATCGGTGTTTTAGTAATTTCTGTGTCAAAATTTTTATCGAAATCAGTACGAAATTTTATAATCGGACGTAAAAATGATTCCCCACTACTAAATTTATTAAACATTGCTCTCGATGGAACGATGTCTTACGCACCGAGAAGAAATTTTGCTCGTACATTGGCCATGTTGTGGATGATGAATTGCTTAGTGATGCGCAGCTTATACCAAGCATCTTTGTTTAACTATTTACAAGGTCATGCAAATTTTAGTTCTGCTGATACAATCGATGAAATGATTGAGCGTGGCTTTAAATTTTATATACCAAAAAAAGATAGGGCATATATCAAATCAATACCCAATATACAAGATCGAATTGTTTTGCTTGATGAACATGAGCAAAATTATTATATTTCGGCTATTAAGAATTCTGGGTTTAAAGGTGTGTTGTTGGGCTTGCGTGATTATATAGTATTTGTAAACAATAAAAATAGATTTGGGAAACAATATTACTTTAGTAAGGAGACCATTATGACCATTCCGTATACTATGTATATGCAAAAGGGGTCATATCTTAAAATACCATTGGATAAAGAGCTGATACATTATTTTTCTGCAGGATTAATTTCCTGTTGGAGGTATGCGAATATTGATATCCGTCCTTTAAAGTCCGAACCTATATCGCAGGATCCAATAAGAATGACATTTGATCATATAGCAGGAGGGTATTTTATGTGTATGGCGCTATTAGGCTTAAGTCTAATCATGTTTGCAATGGAAATGATTTCTAAACGAGTAAGGTGGATTAAGCTTGGCTTTTTGTTCTATAATAATTAAAAAGAAATGTAGAGAATACATCTTTGTCATCTGTTTACACTTTTCGAGTGATTTTTGTAATGAGTTCGAGTGAATTATAATAAATGTACTTTAAATAAATAGCAATTAGGGAAAATACATGACTATATAGTTTAAGATTTAAAAATTTGTGTTTTAATAAATATTAATAAAAAATGTATTATCAACCAATTAATTATTAAACTCTTATTCATTAAGTAACATTGTGTCAATAAAATCTAACCAAATACCTCCCATGAATACACAAAGATGAAAACATACAAAAATTCAAG
The DNA here is from genome assembly GCA_932526605.1 of Nephrotoma flavescens. Classification (NCBI taxonomy): domain Eukaryota; kingdom Metazoa; phylum Arthropoda; class Insecta; order Diptera; family Tipulidae; genus Nephrotoma; species Nephrotoma flavescens. The sequence continues at coordinate 37,297,168 of OW052222.1, read as the reverse complement.
ACAATGCCGACTCTGCGTTGATATCCTATAAAATTTTCATTGAACAATGGATGAGAATTAAAAATGCGTGGCATTGCATTACGTTGATAGGCAATAAAATCAAGACTAGAGATTACACATTGGAGAAAATCAATGTTTTGGTCAAAACATATTGTAATCGAGCACTGATGGACGTGTTCATTCGTGGATTAAAGGTAGACCTTCCCAAAATGCTGACATATAGAAATTAAAATCCTTAATTTCAACAACATGACCATTGAAAGGAAAAATAATAACAGTATTGTCCCAAAAATATGTAATAACGCGTTAATACTTCAACGGAAAATCATGGTGTACAACATTCAGCATCAGAACTATACAGCATCCCCTGACAACATAGGCTATACCATTGATTTATTTTATTCTACTAGGATTGAAATTGTTTGATTGCACCAAATTTGGGGCAAATATTGATCGAAAATACAATGAATTGATCATGACACCCAACATACAAATTCCAATATCAAGAAAAACCTGAGACATCTCACCCAATCATCTCGAAATTCCAAATACTCTTTGGACCTGTTAATAACTTCGAAAACATCGATAGCGTGGTAAGCGCTGTAATCACAATCACTAGAGGAGAATGGGGATGGGGCTGCCATTGGAAATTCCTAATATTTTAGCACCATTGATCTGATTTTAGGATTTCATCAGATTAAAATGAAAGAGGCTAATATTCCGAATACAATATTTTCCACCATGCATGGAAAATGTTAATTTCCCTCCCGTTTGGGTTAGAAAATGTACGCGCAATCTTTCAACGGACGAAAGATTACGTTTTGAAGGAATTCATTGGCGAGCTCTGATATGTTTATTGAGAGGACATTATTGCCAACGTCAAGAGAGCATTTGTGAAACTACAGTACGCCAACTTAGTCCTTAAAAACAGAAACGAAATGTCTGGGTTATCTCTCACAAAGAAGGGCAGACAAGAAAAACGTACCTTTTACGCCATTTGCCGTATAGGCACTTGGCGAAACACACTAATACTTAATAAACACATTTTACTAAACATTTGTTTTTTATTTCGCAAAATTAGATTTTTTGAATATTTTAATTAAAAAAAAAACTTTTTGAACAAATTTTTTAATTAAAATATTCAAAAAATCTAATTTTGCGAAATAAAAAACAAGTGTTTAGTAAAATGTGTTTATTAAGTGCAAGAAAAAAATTTTGCAAAGAAAACTGAAAATTTGAGAGACCACAAATCCTTCCTTTGGCTAAACCAAAATAAACTTAGGGAGAAGAGTACATTGGAAAATCAAAACATCGCAATCCTAGATAATCAAGATTGACCTGCACCAGAAAATCCAGCAAATTTTGGAACACAAACATTTTTGAGGAATGGCCAGACTGATCAAAAAATACACTCACACCTGCGATACCTGAAACACAAACAAATACGTTCAGATACCGCAACGTGTTGCTCTCCAAAAAACACAAATTCCAACATACCCAGCTGAAATTCTTCATTTGGACATAATAGAAATCAAAAAAACCAAAATATAGTCTTTGTGAATAAATTTTCATCGTTCATAAAGTTCTTTAGCATTAAGAATAAATCACTTTTGTATGTACTTAATAAAATCATAAACTCGTGAAGGATAATAAGAGAAATTTATGTCACACCTTCCCAACGAAGTGAGCTAAATGGAGCTATAACGAGAGACTTTATTGGAAATAGTTCGATGCATTCAGAACGAGAACAAAAAACTCTCTACAAAATTCATCGACAAAGCTGTGGACAGCTTAAATGACTCTTACACTTGGTTACTTGGTTATGCAACGCAAATCTAATCAACATGATTTTTGAAAGAACACAGAGCATCAATTATCAAAATTGGTTCAAATACCTAGAAAAAAGTTTACGAGGATCTGGTCGAGAGAATTCCCAAAAATCAAGAATCCACCATTACAAGAGAAAATAGCAGGAGAGTCGGTTTAAAGACCTTAAAAGCTGGCAAGACCATTTATACGCCATTCAAACAAATCGAACGAAAATATAAACCGAAATTCCGACAAAACATAGTGACAGAAGACTACTTGTGGAGAACGCATCCATAAAACGCAAAACCAAAAACCTACCACACTCTTTTCCAATTCCTGCCCTGAGAAAAAATTTTGTTTTGTAAAATTAAAAAACGAAGTTTAGTATTTTAATAGCATATTTTGTAAAATAATTTATAAAATACTTTTTAAATTTAAAAAGTTTATTTATTTATTTCAAAAGAAGAGTTCTAGAATTTTAAAAAAATTTTTTTCATAGTAATGACGACTTATGAAAATGTTTATATTTATTGTTTTGCCAGAAATCCCGTTGTTTTATTTTTCTATTCGTCTATATTTTATATAATTCGCTAAATCTATATGTTCTTGTGTTATACTTAAGGTATGAAGGCTTGAATTTTTCCAGTTTGGTTTTGGTCGTCGCGACCTGATGAGTGAGATGACTAGACCAACTTTTTATCAGTACGTAAACAAACTGTCACAAAAGAACTTGAGGAGGAGGTTCTCATTATATTTTTTTAAGGGTTGTGTGTATTTTTACACAATGGCACTGGGGGCTAAAAATTGGGAAGGAGGAGTTAATTTTAAACTTTGATTTAATAAAATTGTGTGACATTTGTTAAAAAATATTTATTTAAAAATTAAAATAAATCTTTTAAAGCTAGCCAATAGTTTTTTAATCTTAAGAAACAAAAACAGTCTCCATAAGTTTAAGAAAATTATTTGACATAAGTAAGGAAAGTATTTTAGAAAATAAAAACAACTTTTTTATTTTTATAAACAAATTTTGCGAAAAAATTTATTTTAAAATGAAAAAGATTATCCTTTTGATTTTTAAAATGAGGTTTTTCGCTTAAGTACCCGCGCACATTGTTGGTGAGAATTTTAAATAAAACATATCCACAAATTTGGTTCACAACATTTATTAGACTAACCCTTGAGATATACTCGACGTGACTCAAAAGTAAAAATATATGATTTCATTCTACAGCAATTATATTCGACGCGATTAACGAGTCTTCAGTATACTATGGAGAATAACGTTTTTGTCATTTGGAAACGTCGCAGTCACGTCGAGTATATCTCAGGGGTAAGAATCAAAACACTTTTTATTTAGTTAATTGACATTTGAAGTTCAGTATATTCCGTACTGCAATCAAAGTTTTCTTCCGAGTTTTGCAATCAAATAAATGCATTTTATATTTAAATTAAAACTAGAAAACATATATGACTGTAACAAAGGATGGATTCACTTCCTGCATGTAATAATTGTAATCTAGTTTTATTAGTGTAAATATTATTATTATTGCTTGAGTGAAATTTAAATATAAATATATTCCTCGTATTGAACTCGTATTGAAAATTTAACCCATAATAATAAAGTTTTATTGCAGGAAATGTACCATTATATATATGGGTACTTAATTAAATATTAAATGTTTTCAGGATGCTGATTGCTGAACTTTTATATTAAAAAACCAAAAATAATTGTGCTGTCTTGTGCCAAACTATTTACTAACTATTGACTACTAGGTGTCTGTAACCGGGTCAAGTCTGTCATATCTAACAACCTTACCTCTCCCTCCCTCTTGTTATATGTAAAAGGGGTGTACGGTAGGCCCGGCGAATCCAGGATCCCTGCTTAGTCTTGGCCGTACATTCTAGTCAATTAATTAATCAATCAATCAAAGTTAATTGACATTTCCAATTTGCATAAGAAATGTCTCACCACAACACTCGCGTTCACCTGAAACGAAATTAAATCATAAATTAATGAAACAAAATGTTACTTACCATAAGCCACTGCGATTTATTAAGCCCTTAAGGCGCATAGTTTTAAATACCTGAAAAACAATAATATTATTGAAATTTGTTACGCAGTAACACATGAATTTACAACTATTAATTTGTATTCTTTCCTTCTTAAACACTATTTACACAAATTAATCTAATGTTATGTAATTTCTATGTAAAACAAAAGGTAATAGAGGTTTGCGGTTCAAATCGGTTCATTGTGCGCAAACGTAATATAATTTTAAAATTCATATAATACCGGGAAATTTAAGTTTCCCAAAAGTTTAAAGAAAGCTTTTTACTATAAATCTATTTTGTTTCTACATTTTTTGGTTTACATATATTAAAATGACAATTTAGTTTTTAAAAAAAAAAAGATCATTCCAATTTAATCTGTATATAGGTTTTGCACTTCAAATTCACGATTTTGCAAATCATATTCAATTTTTTTTATTTCAATCACAAGTTTTTACAAGTCGACCTCAATTTTTACAATTCATCCTTATTTTTTTACAATTCAACCTCAATTTTTTATACTTTATTGTTAATTTTTTACAAAGCAAATTCGTGTTTTTTCAAACCAACTTCAATTTAATGCATAGCAAATTCAAGTTTTAATATTTCAAGTTCGTAAAGTTTTTGCAACTCTTCCCAAAACAAATTCAGTGCTCCCAATTCTTAACCCATTATGATGGCATTGGGTATGCTGGATCGAAATAGGATTCTTAAAAAAATTTTGGAAGAAATTCTGGAATATGGCCACCTGGGACGGAACTAGGTCAATTCATAACGGATTATGATGGGATTAAGTATGTTGGATGGAAATGGGATTCCTAAATGATTTTTGGAAGAAATTCTGGAATATGGCCACCTGGGACGGAACTAGGTCAATTCTTAACAGATTATGATGGGATCGGGTATGCTGGATGGAAATACGACTTTTAATGATTTTTGGAAGAAATTCTGGAATATGGCCACCTGGGACGAAACTAGGTGAATTCTTAATGGATTATGATGGGATTGGGTATGTTGGATGGAAATACGATTTTTAATGATTTTTGGAAGAAATTCTGGAATATGGCCACCTGGGACGAAACTCGATTAATTCTTAACGGATTATGATGGGATTGGGGATGTTCTATGGAAATGGGATTCTTAATGGTTTTTGGAAGAAATTCTGGAATATGGCCACTTAGGATGGAACTCAATTAATTCTTAACGGATTATGATGGGATTGGGTATGCTGGATAGAAATGGGATTCTCAATTGATTTTTGGAAGAATTTCTGGAATTAGACCACCTGGAACGGAACTCGATTAATTCCTAACGGATTATGATGAGATTGGATATGCTGGATGGAAATGAATTCTTAAATGGTTTTTTAAAAAAATTCCGTCCCGAGTGGCCATATTCCAGAATTTTTTCCAAAAATCATTTAACAATCCCATTCCCATCCAACATATTCAATCCCATCATAATCCAGTAAGAATTGATGGAGTTCCATCCCAGTTGGCCATATTCCAGAATTTCTTCCAAAAATCATTTAAGAATCCCATTTTTATAAAACATACCCAATCCCAACATAATCCGTTAAGAATTGACCTAGTTTTGTCCCAGATAGCCATATTACAGAATTTCTTCCAAAAATCATTTAAGAATCCCATTTTCATAAAACATACCCAACCCCATCATCATTCGTTAAGAATTGACCTAGTTCCGTCCCAGGTGGCCATATTCCAGAATTTCTTCCAAAAATCATTTAAGAATCCCATTTTCATCCAGCACATCTAATACCATCATAATCGGTTGAGAATTGATGGAGTTCCGTCCAAGCTGGCCATATTCCAGAATTTTTTCCAAAAATCATTCAACAATCACATTTTCATCCAACAAACCAAATCCCATCATAATCTTTTAAGAATTGACCTAGTTCCGTCCCAGGTGGCCATATTCCAGAATTTCTTCCAAAATTCTTTAAAAATCCTATTTCGATACAGCATACCCAATGCCATCATAATCGGTTAAGAATTGGAAGCACTGAATTTGTTTTGCGAAGAGTTGCAAAAAATTTACGAACTTGAAATATTAAAACTTGAATTTGCTATGCATTTAATTGAAGTTGATTTGAAAAAACACGAATTTGCTTTGCAAAAAATTAAAAATGAAGTATAAAAAATCGAGGTTGAATTGTAAAAAATTGAGGATGAATTGTAAAAAATTGAGGTCGACTTGTAAAAACTTGTGATTGAAATAAAAAAAATTGAATATAATTTGCAAAGTTGTGAATTTGAAGTGCAAAACCGATACGAATTTTGTATCAAATGTGTGAAACGAAATAAGTGCAACCGGAAAGATATAGTAGTAACATTTGTGTTTGTGTTAGTTTCGTGCGTATGATTGTTTTACTGCATATGCAAGCAACGTGTCATTCTTTTTTTGTTTTTTTATATTAACCCTTTGAGTGCCAACGTGATTTCAGCCAGTGTATTGAGGAGCACGATCGCGATTTTTGCCACTCAAAGAGTTAATCATTGTAAACGCCATACTTTTGTGTTGTTTATGAATTTTCAATTTTTTTTTATAGTTACCATTTTATTTTTAAAATTTATGAAATTTAAAATAAATTTATGATAAAAAAAATTAAATATAAAATAAATTAGCATGTTGAATAATCACACTCCACAGCTCGGGAGCAGACGCAATGTGCTGAGAGAAGCAAATAAGCACTATACAAATTAAACTGATTTGCCGGGATCGCTATATTTTCATACTGTTCATCATACAAATGACACAAATACGAACAAAAGAAAAATACAAATACGAAGACATAACTGTGTACGTATTCGATTTTTTTTGCTTCATTCATTTTAAATGAGTAACTCACGAGGTGAGCAAACAAGAATTTATACGAATAAAAATACAGTGTGTTAAATTAAATAAAGTACTTTTTAAAAATAATTTGGTTCTAAGTATTTTTCATTCAGTGTGTGCAATTTACCTCAATAGTGCGATTTATATTCTCCATCATTAAAATTCAACGTTAGTCATCATCAACTACAATAGTTCTGCAGCTATTCATCAACTGGCTTTTCATCCATTTTTATTAATTTTTCGGATTTTTCATCACGACCACTTTTTCCACATACACACATGAAGATCGATAAAATGAATCGGTAGCACCTGGAAATGGATAGTAGGACCACCAGATGCCACTAACTGGAACCAGATAATAACTAGCAAAGACGAGATATTCTCAACAACAATTAACAGTACGCAGGATTAACATAGCTTTAACCCTAATGTGAGTGACGTGGGTACCCGTGTACCTTTTGCATTTTTAGACCTCTATTTTTGTATGTTTTAATCCCAAAAAAACTTTAAATTTTATAAGAACTTCTACTTCAATTGGTATATATTATGGTCACACTTAAAAATAAGAAATATTCCAACTTGGACGAATGTATAAAAAATAATTTAATTACTCAAATTAAGATATTTTTTCTTCACTCACATGAAGGGTTAACAAATACCACTCAACAAATACTTGAGGAATACTACAAAATTATTGACCACTTACACGACGAATAGGGAGAAAAACTCCAAAAAGTACTGTTTAAGTTGTTCACTGTCCTCAAAGTCGAAATATACGCAATAGTCCGAGCTGCTCTTTTAGCCAGAGGAAACATCGTCAACACTAATTTGTAGAATGATGGTGAAATTAGTCGATTAATAATAGAAATTGAAACACTGCGTCTTTTCAATGCCGAAAACTAGCAGGCAATCAAGATGAGAAATTTGAAATTGTCGAGTATTTGTGACCCAAGTAGAGCACAACATATACCAATGAACCATTGGACTCGAAAAGTATCAACTGATACTTATAACGAGAATTTCCACGGAAAAACTGTGAAAAATGTGATAATTTTCACTTTCAAACATATAACGCTCAATTCCGTATAGCAGACATAAACAATTAAAAAAAAAGTATTTTTCTGAGCAAGGTCGTCAATTTAAAAGTGTGCGGCAACGGGTTAAAAAATGCCTTTTAGTACATTACGCCGATGAAAGAGATCTCCACACATTAACGCACCAACTGAGTACCAACTAAATACATCATGCCTCAAAGTTCAGAACGTGAATTTCAGTAACATGGCCATTGACAATATCAATATCCATAATATTTTAACGGATCCGATAAATCAAATTTCGTATACCCACACGATTCCTTTTCACCCAAAACTAATGGCGCGTTATCAATTCAACGGAGAAACATATCAAGCACTGCAGAATTCCTTATGATAATCGGAATTTATGAAAAGTCTATCCACGAAGGTCGAACTATCATACGAATCGAATGCGACAAGTATATCATACAAAAGTCCCACTCTTCAGAATAATCCATTAGCAGAAAAGAAACATTCTCATCTCCACGAGCCAAGGAAGCAACAACAAACAAACCACTTGGAAAAGCACCTGGAGGAGGACTATTATAGCCAATTGAAAGAAGACAATTACGAAGTAAATTTTATGATTTAAATCTCTCTAGCGTACCATACCTAGAGTACTACTAAAATTTCACATCAACACCGGAGCCGAACAACAACATCGATTTTTTCATTCATAATAGCTATGCATCAAGCTGGACAAAAAATGCAATGTCTATTCAAAACCTCAAGAAACCTGAAATTTCGGGAGGCCACAAATCCCTCGTGAGGCTCGCATTGTAGTATAGTCGCTTTATCTGAGACTTTGTACTCATAGCTAAACCGGTAAACAATTTAACGAGAGGAGAAAACGCGCAAATTAAAACATCACTTCTTGAACGGAAACATTGAGTTTTAAAAAATTTAACAAACCTTTTATGCCAACTACTGATGCTACCTCGTCCTCCATTGATGCTATGTTATCTCAAGGAGATATCGGAAAAGACCGGGTAAGTACCTACTTCTCCAGATAATTGAATAAGACCGAAGGAAATTATGCAACAATTGAAAGAAGAACAATGCCAAATGGAAACGCCGGAAAGCTCGCTTGGAGGAATTTGGTTAAGAACTTATTAACAAGCCTGGCAGTACCAGCTTGAAGCTAAGACATTGTCAACCACTTACCAACTTAATGCTGTGATGCACCCACCAATGTCTTCAGGAACCAAATTCTATTTGAGAAAGGTCAGTACATTTGTGCCTATGTCTGTGGTAAGAGAGATAGGGCTTTCTCTTACCACAGACACTGTATTAGTTTGCCGGACTCTTAAAAGAATAATTGCATCCAACCATCATCTATGGAATGAAAATCCCGATAATGGGATAAGATTTGCGGGTTGGAAATGTGATTATAAAATTATTTCTGGAAAAGTTCTGAAAATGGCCGCCTATGATGGAACTCAGCCATTTCGTAACCAATTATATTGTAACGGATTTCGATATGGACTCGTACTCGATTCTGCAAATAAAACAAACCAGCGATTTAAGTTGCAAATTTTATTTTGCGATCCCTACAATTTCTGCTGCAATTCACTAATTTCACTCGTCCACAGCTCACTATGCTTTTACTACTTATAACTTGCAGTGTACACTGGTTAAATTGCAAATGCATCCCAAATTGCTCGCGTTTATGTATTTGTCCAAATCATAATGCTCGTTGTTAATTCCAATATTTTCGATGATGATTAGCGCCACGGTTTATAATTGGTTTCGTTATCTTCACATTCCTCTCCACATACAGAATGTTATTCAAAAATCAAAATCCCAATCAGTACTGGAGCAATACTTGGTCTGACAACATCAATGATGTTAAGAATAGTAATCGCTTCAATAAAACTATGGACTCTGACAAGATCCGAGCTCGCGACTTTTGGATTGGGTCCAATTTCGTTGTACATCTTGTGATATGCTTTTCCGTTTCCCGGAATTTAGCAACACTAAGTCATCTTGCGCTGTTGTTCGACAAATTTTGCTATTGGCCCATCAAGCACCGTGATCCTTTCTCTGCCTCGTCATATTCCAGCACGCCTCATTTTCAACACAAATGCGTGCAATCTTTGCACGAGTCTTCGTCGCGCTCTTCTGGATAACTCTCTCTTAATCAATCAATACCACTACCGTACGCACCCTCAACAATCCTACTGGAAACTTACGCTGGGTCTCTCTCTCCTGAGGAGCTCCAATTGATAAGCTAAAGAATCTGTGGTCACAACCAATAACTGCTTAAGTCGACTTTAGTCAATTTATTTGTTTGAGCTAAAATTCTTCAAAGATTTTAGATATTTGCTTGAATTTTGTATGGCTATTCTTAAATTGTCCTAAAACGCGACTGTATTTCTGCTTCAAACAATTCCTGCACATTATTTTATTACTTGACAGTGGCTTATTGACAAAAATGTTTTGGAAAATAAACTCGACTTAAGCAGTTGTTTGTTGTTAACACAGATTTGTACCGCTATTCTTTGGTGGAGCTAGGATCACGTGTTTGCCTCAAGTCCAGAGGATTCTTGAACCTTTTGTAGTTTTCTTTATTCCCGATGGCTGTTCCCCTCGCCAGTTTTCATGTCGCTTATCTCGGGAATCACGCTGACGCGCAAAATGATCAGTTCATCGTTGCATACACTCTCGTATGTAGTGACCTAACTTTCCTTGGATTTTGATGTCACCTTGCTAACAAGTGGTTAGCGGTTCCTTAACCTTAAAAGGTTTCCTTCACCTTTTTCTTATTTTAGTTTTTTTTCTCCGCAATATCGTCAAAACCCAGTTGGAACAACTTTACTGTGTCAGTGGCTAAACTTGTTCTAGCAAGTGAAGCTTCCATTACGTTCAGTGAAAATTCCATCGCTTTGTGGTAGACGTCATTTAAAATGAATGGTACCATCGACTTCGCTATTTCTAAAATGATTCAGTAGCTGGAAAAAAAAGGTGTAGGTATTTTTCGTATGAGGTTAGAGTGTTTTTAATCTGGTTTAAGTTTTAATTTAAAATGAAAACAATGAAGCAAGTTTCGGTTTCCCAGTCTGTAGTTTGTAAATAACAATACAACATCGGTCAATGCAAATATGGTCACTTAATTAAATCAAGGCTGTGGGGCAAAATCGAGTGTTGCATCGACGCATTATGTCACGAATATGCCCGATAGACCGATTTCGCTCAATTATACTACTCATCCGCTGGCGAATGGAGTATCAGCGGTGGTTTATATTATCCATTCCTCATTTTCAAGCGACACTAGATCAACAATTTGTGCCGAATGATGTGTCAGTTGGGGTTGGCACACCATATTACCTACCATAATTAACATATCAATCGATGCCATCGTTGGAAAATTGAGAGTTTAAAGAATGCATATTGGTGACGACCCAGCAATATATTGGATTGACGGCGAACAAGAACTCTTTGGTACGTGGCTTACAATTTAAAAATAAATTTCTTCAGAATTCAGAAACGTTCATATTGGAATAATGGAAAAAACGTAAATTTCATGAAACACTCGAGGAGTATTATTATAACAGGAAGTCTCTGGAAAGAAAAAATAAACTTTCGGACGATTGCGTTATTAAACATACAATTAATGAGATTAACAACGACGATTTGAAAAAGTAGAAAACAAAAGCATTCTCAATAACGAGTTACTCACAGCCACTAGAACGTCCGTTAACTATAATCCCCGAAAGCAAAATCATTTACTCCGCTATTAAAACCTCAATCGTCGAGTACATCCGTGTCGCCAAATTATGCAAAACCGCCGATATAAAAAAATGCAAATTACAATTCCGAGATCTGCTACACTTGCTTCAATTTATGACATTTGTCAATAAAATGCACACAGCCACAGAAGAGAGAACGTTGCATGAATTGCCTTTGAATCACTGCGAAAAAAAGCAGCGAATCGAAAACGTTTGGCAAGCCGAATGTCTTTAAATTTGAGAAAAAATCATTACCAACCGCTAACGTCGAAGATTTCATTTTTAAAGAAACCAAAACCAATGATAAATAGGTTTCTGCATTTGTGGACAGTGGTAGCAATCGAACGGTGATCGGTAAGACATTCGCCGAAAATGGATCCGAAATTTAATTGTTTCGAATTGAACCGAGTAAGAATATTGTGGAAGAATTGTTACAGAACGGCATTATTCGACCAACTCATTTTCTGTACGCCTTGCCCATATAGTCTTAGTCAATATTCGATAAGAAGAATCGCGAAAAACGAATTTGTATCGATTACCGGCAAATAAACAAAGTCGCTGCAAAGCAGCCATATCCGATTCCTATTATCTATGATTTGTTGGTATTTCTGTCCGGAAATAAATATTTCTGTACATTGGATATGAAAATGGGTAGAAGTTCAGATCGAGGTCGACGATGAATCGAATAAGTACACCACGATAGAAGGTAATTACGAGAAGGTAAAGTTTGTGTCTAAAATTCAATGTGTGGTATAGAACCTAAAATAAAATTTCAAAAACGTAGAATGGGATCGGCAATATTTTAAAAACTATGTACAAATTTATTCCATTTTGCTTTATTTTATTGGATTATAAAAAGCTTCGGTTTCTTTGATGAAATAGATATTTCATTTTATATGAGAACCGGTCACGTTGACCAGTCATTATAAAGATAAAAATAATATAAATTTACCAGAATAAACCAAATTTATCTATGAAATTTTTTTTGCGATCTACATAATTGGCTGATACCAATCATATATAGTCGTTCACAATTTGTAAAATTACAGTTTCGTGACTGTGTTCCCACTGTGATATTTTTTTAAAATATGCAAACTGTCGTAAACTTGAATTTGCTATAAGGTTTAAGTACTCGTAGTTTTGTTATTAAAAAATCAAAATTTCCGTAAAACTTTTCACATCACTTTGTACACAATCATGGGCCAGTTATTACTCTTCGTTATCCTTCTGCGAAATTATAATAATTTTATGTATGTCACGGGAAACAAACGCATATGTACCGCTTCCAGAACTAAATTTAGAACCGCTTTTCAAAACTGCAACCACAATAATTAATTTTTTTTTGCAAATAATTTGTCTCACTGCATATATCGATTTCAAGGGGTTTGCGCTCTCAAACACGTGGCACTAAAAAATTAAGTTGTCACGAACTAAATTAAGCCTGAAACATTTATTTTTGGCAATTTTTGTGATGAAAAACCATATAACGGCCAACGCATATAGCCTAACTAGCAATATTGTATGCAATTTCAGAGATGCTGAATTTTAGTAAAAAAAAATAAATTTTTTATCACAGCTCCTCATTTCCGCTAAAATTAAAAAATGCTGTAAACTAATTTTGTTTGAAATTGTATTTACAATCTTTTTGTTTTAATTCGTTTTTTCACAAATGCTATATGCTTTTCAAATTATTTGTAAGAAACGAAAAATCTCCTATGGAAGCTGGGCCCGAGCTGGAACTCTTTATTTATGGATATAGCTTGTTACGACCCCTTTCGGGGTCATAACGTTAGCGAACGTTTTTTTTGTATTTATTTCTAGAAAATTTCGTTACCATCGGAATAATTAATGAATTTTACTGATGGCATTGCCATCTACCCCCGGACATTGACACTAAGTTTTTTTTGTGAGTGTGAATTGGTTTTGTATGCTCTGGTTCATGTTTTTTACACTCCTACAGAATCGCGTAAACGTCGAATAATTTTGAAAGCGAGACAATTCTGGCGCGTGGACAGATTTGCGGTGTGAAAGGGCAAAATATTCTTGTCGAGTGCAGTTTTTGGCTTGGCCTTAAAGAAAATTATAAATTTGTTTTCGGTTGGCCTTTTGATTACAAATAAATTAAATGTTTAAAAAGTATATTTGAGATTGAGTTTTTTTTTTAATCATTTAAAAGGTCAAAAGTGAAACTTGAGTTTATTAACAAGTGGAAATTAGTTGGTTAGATTAGAAAAACAGAAAATTCCCCGTGTGATTTACCTGGGAATTTAAGTTGGAAAAAACGGTTTAAATTTAAGGTTAAACTCTTAAGCTGTACTTTTACTGAGTGTTATTATTTAACACGGCAGTTTGTAATTTGGTGGTTGTGGTTTGGTTTAATTTGAGCCGATCGTGAACCAAAATTGTTAACAGTAAATTGGACGTGGTCACCCGTTTTTAAACAAAATGTGTTCTGTCGTCAAGGAGAAGGCGCAGCTACGTTTTAAGTGCGGTCAAAACGCGGTATAACGGATACACCCATTTATCATAAGCGCGTTAATTATTTTCGACAGATGCCGTATTTCCACGGGTACCACATAATCAACTAATGGCCAGTTGAGGCCATTCGAATTTATTTTCGGAGTCTAACAGTGGTAGTTTATCAGCGGGACAACACCCAACTTTCAACGGTATTTTATTATTGTCAAAGGAAAGGATCGACGACGACTTTTACGGTTTTCACGATTTTTACGGTTTTGGCGAGACAACAACCAACATTATTTGTATTACTAAAGCGGGAAAATGCCCATGAAGTTATTAATTCCGGTTAAAGACTGGAAGACGCCTAACGAAACACACAGGTGGCCACCCGACACTTAATAAACTCCTGTTGGTATCGGTGAAGGGCACTGCAACCCTCAAGGCTTCCATGAGGCGACCATATTTTAGTTCGATTTTCTGTTTTTTGTCTCTCGACCATTTTCAGCATGATTTTTATTTTACTTTCGCTTCGAAAATTGCCACGTTTACCCCTTTTCGTTGGATTTATTTTTCCCAGTGGATACAAATTTATTTTATTGGAATAAGAAGCAGCACTGCATATGATCCTTTGCGGGTGAAGAGAAGATTTGTCTGTTGAAGAACAGCTCTACCCTATTATGCTATTTCGTTGTGGCAAGGCATCAGCTTCTAGGGCTCGATTGGTAATTCGGGGGATCTGTTCCGGAGACATTGTACTTGTCATTCGGGGAGATCCGGTCATTTTTAAATGGGCACACCCGTTTATTATTATATTTATTCACGATCCTCACATTTCGGTCGACGGATTCTGGTAGCAATTCAATTGAGTCTCCGTTTTTTTAGTTTTCTTCAATTTTTGTTCTGTTCTGTTACAGAGCGTATGCCAGGAGCATGCAAGTCTCAACTTCCTCACGACTCAAAACCCTGAGATCTAGTCGGCAAAGTCACCATGATAGAGGCCTCTGCTTGTTTAGAAAAACCTGCGGAACGGTTCTTAAACCGTTCCGTAACAAGCTTAAGTATGAAGGTTCTCCCCCATTAAATAATTTTAAATTTGTGAAACCTGTGTCAGTATTCTGAATTTCCTTGGTAATAGGGGAGTTTTTAAATATTTTCATAACAATTATCTCAAAGTTATATTTTTCTAACCTACTGAAGGAATTAGTTTAGTTTAAGTAATTACGAAACAAAGGTGATTGGGATGCTTTTGTTCCACAAAATTTTAACTTCGTTTCGAAAATATTTTTTACCAAACGTTTAACATCAGTAGGACAAAAAACGACACTTTGCTAAAAATGTTATGAAAATATTTTTTCTAATTCTTTACTCCCAGAGAGAACCAGCAAAGTTCCGGAGTATGGAACAACATTGTTGGAAATTTTATTTTTGGCTGAAAATTGTTTTTCTTGTAAATAATATGCCTTCAAAGATATTTGGAAAAACGATTAAGTTAACGTCCTATGGAAGCCGGTTTTTTGTAATACGATTTCAGCAAATAAGTACTGTTGTCTTTAAATTTAAGAGAAAAAATAAGAATGGAGTCAATATACTCTAGGCTGTCAAGAAAACCCAAACATTCAATTTGCACAGCATCACACATAGACATGCAGTTTCGAAACATGAAAAGCCTGTCTAAAATCCAATTTGAAATCAGAATTGGAAAAATACTTGAGCTGATTGCATCGATGTCTATAATGTTAAGAATTATGTTCGACCAATAAAATTACTGTCTTGGGTTGGACTCGAACCAACAGCTTTAGGGATAATATACAGGGGTGTACAACTTTACTACTCAACCATACCTGAAGTATTTTTTTAATAATTCGTGGAGTCTCGTGATAATTTTGAGCTTGTGGTTATGCCAAAATGGATGGCTTATTGTATTTGTAGCTATAATATCCATGCCTTTATGGTATAAATTTGTCCTGTCTGCTTTTATTTTCAGCAAGGTTGAGAATTCCCGTTTCCACGAATAAATGATATTATGGGGGAGATTCGAAAGACTCCGATCACTATCCTAACCTCGTCCTCAATAAACAGAAATTTTTCGGATGTAACTTTGTAAAACTGACAACTCTTGCATAGTTTATTTAAAAACAAACTTTTAAAAACGTGTAGAAATATTTCTCTAATACTCCTATGACGAATTTGATTTTGACATTTAAGAGCGTGAATTGACTTCATACAATATTTTTAAATAATTCAACACTCGTTTTTTTACAAGTACACAGCTTTTCAGTTGCTTAAGATAAATGAAAATAATTGCACACATAAAATCAGATTTCAGTTATTACTAGCAGGAAGTAGATATTTCATTTGTCATAGTAAATATAAATTGAAGTTCAAAATGGATTTAATTGATATTTTAATTTAAATAAATACACGGTATACTTTAAAATGTTGCGCATTAATCTTAATATTTATTTTGCGTTTTAAACAAACAAATTATTACAAGCTCGAAGTGAATATTAATTTTCGTGTAGTACAATTTTGTGAAATATACAGTATACTTTAAAATTCTAAAGAAGAATGAACCTAAAATAGTTTCATTTATTTATTTAATTAAAATATTTACACAAATAAAAAAGTTACCATTTTACATGCAGGAAGTAAACCTTTCCGAAATAAAAGTAATATAATATGTATTACAAATTAATTTAAAATACAAGTTTCATTGATTAGATATTTGAATCTAGATGGATTAATAGTATACATAATTTTACTTTGCATTGCATGTAATCTCAATAATTATTTCGGGTATTAAATCAAAAAATATTTACAAGTACGAAGTGATTATTTGCATATATTCTTTCTCGCAAAATTTTATAAAATAATCACATTAATCGAGAATAAATGTAATAAAGTCGTATTTTACCATTTATTACAATATTTACCCGCATAAAATGTGATTTCAATTATTACAAGCAGAAAATAAATATTTCATTATATAAATGCATTTAAGTATAAATTGAAGTTCAAAATGGATTTATTTGATATCTTAATTTAATTAAATAAACGGTATACTTCAAAATGGTGTGCATTGGTTTTAATCTTAATATTATTTTGTTTTGCGTATTAACCCGAATCATCCTGAGGTTGCCATATGGCAAAAAACGACATGCATGCGAGTTCGCCCTCCCTGTTTCGGAACTGAACACATATAGGGTACATTTCCTCATTTTTTTTTTTGTAATACATCTCGTTCTCATATTTAACAGTTAATTTTACAAATTTCGTTTGACTTTCTTAGTGAAAGGATTGTGAAATCAGTTCAAAAAAAAAAAATATTATAAACCTCATAATGGCGTACCAAAGAAAGTAAGTAGAACAATATAATTATTTATGTACGTTAATTCAAAGTAGTGTGTTGTAATTGTATGAGTAATTTGATTATATAAAAAAATTAATTAAGTGATTTTGTGGAAAATTTAATTTTTATTGTGTTTTTTTCATATTTTTCCGCGGCGTGTCCTTATGGCTACGCCAGGAACAATAGGTTACAGAATTTATAGAAGTGTTTTATTGTGTAAAATATTATAATTTTTTTGAAGAATCTATCGTTGTTAATTTTCTTATTCCGCTCAATACGTTCTCTTAGAAAACTGACGCTTCAAGAAGCTCTTGATTACTTGGATGAGCTTAGTTTTGACGATGAAACTGATCTCTCAGGCAAACTTCACGCCTTTTATGTTCAACCACCTGAGAATGACGGTGATTTAAGCGGTGAGGACGATGCTGATGAGGAAAAAGGCGGCATTCCAGACAATGTGTGTTCGGCACAGTTAAGATCAGGCTGTGAAATAGCGTTTGAAAATGGCGAACGTCTTGAGAATCTAGAAGTGGGTAAAGTGAATTTGGATCACATTCTGAAGATAGTGTTTTTGCGAATGTGCTCAACAATACTTCTTTAAATTTTTCTGGCAGTTCACTAAGTACTTCTGAACCCACGGAAATAACAGCTCACAAGTCATTATCACCACATTAAGTTTAAGTCATGTGTGGGGTCGATCGATTTAACCAAAACGTTGCAGCTTACCGTATCGCTTATCGCGGCAAAAAGTGGTGGAGCTGCATCTTTACATAGATTATCGATGCTTGCGTGCAAAATGCATGGCGGCTTCACCGGCGTGTGAATCCGGATATGCCACAAAAGCAATTCAAACGCGAAATTTCAATTTATTATTGCAAGCATTTTGGAGATCCGTGAAAGTCGCATAGCAGCGTTTCAAGTCTAAAGCGCCGATCGAAGTTTACCACATTAGCTACCACTCTTCGCTATGACCAGACGAATCACCTTGTTATACCTCTAGAGAAGAAGAGACACGCTGTGCGGGCGACCTATGCATTTCGATTGTTCGAACTGTTTGCACTAAGTGCGACAAAAGGCTTTGCTTCCATTTTTTTAAGCCTACCATACCAATGAATAAATAGATAATTACCTGTCAGTAGTATCTGAATAAAATAGAAGCTGACTTACTACATAATCTTGCTGTTTTATTGAAGTGAATTCATAAAACAACCGATTTACTATGTAGCACCGTCCTGTAGCCTTTCAATCCTTGCGTTGCCACGTGGCAACAGGACCCCTTGAGGACACTGAGACCTTTGAAAAAAAATCTGATGATGCATTTCTTCTCGTTTTGATCTACATGATAAACGTCTAAAATATTTTTGAAAAATTCGACAAATTAACGTTCAGGATGATTCAAGTTAAACTAAAACATTATTACAAGCACGAAGTGAATATTAATTTTCTGGCTAAAGTTTACTTTACGTATACATCGAGAGAAAATCAGGTAAGAAGTATAAATTTTTAGAATTTTTAAATGCAAGATTGTTTATCAATAGTTTTTAGGAGGGAAAACCTAAATTTTCCCGGAAAATTACCCGATTTTCCGGGAAAATTTTCATTAAAAAAAAAATTGCGTATTTTTTATTCGAAATACGTTCAAATGTGTAATTTTTATAAAAATTTTGATATTAGGATTGTATCTTAACAGTTTTTCGACAGTACAAGTAATTTTTCCAGGAAAATTTTGCAGATTTTCCAGGAAAGTTTTGAAATTTTTTCAATTTTTTTACTTAGTTTGGCACTTGAAGAATTGTATAAATTGTGGAAAAGCGGGGTTTTGGGGCGGCAACCCCATCCTCTAAGGTATTCAACGAATTAAAATTACATAAGAAAAAAAAAGAAATATTTACGAAAGTTGATTCTTTTATCATTTGTGGCACTATCAGAAGAACCGTTAAGAGCGATAGAAACTCTTTGATCTGTGTCTGCAAGGTTTACGAAGCAATTATTATTAATAAAATTTAAAAAAAAATATCGCTTCCCCTTTTTAAAAACTGATGGTAATCAATCCTGCATTTAAAAGTTTCCAAAATTTATATTCCATACCTGATTTTCTCGATGTATACGTAAAGTAAAATTACGCCAATTTTCTTATAGCAAAGTGTTGTGAAACGTACGGTATACTTTAAAATTCTAAAGAAGAATATTGACCTAAAATAGTTTTATTTATTAGTTTAATTTAAATGTTTACACAGACAAAAAAGTTTACAATTTTACATACAGGAAGTCGATCTTTCCCAAATAAATGTAATATAAAAACTAAAATTTAATTTAAAATACAAAGTTCATTGATTAGATATTTAAACCTAGATGAATTAATAGTACACATAATTATGCTGTGCATTGAATCTCAATAATTATTTCGGGTATTAAATCAACAAATATTTACAAGCACGGAGTGATTATTTGCATATGTTCTTTCTCGCAAAATTTTGTAAAATAATTACACTCAAAAAAAGTAAATGTAATTATGTCTTAGTTTGTTATTGTTCAAATTATTACACAAATAAAATCAGATTACGATTATTACAAGCAAGACGTAGATATTTTATTTGATATAGGCATCATGTTTAAATTAAAGCATAAAATCTATTTATTTGATATCTAAATTTACATGAATGTAATCTAAATCTAAATATTTGTTTTGCCTATTAGACAAAGAAATCATTACAAGCACGAAGCGAATAATAAATTTCATATGCAATTTTTTAATGAAATAACCAGATTCATAACGAATGTAACGAAACCAATTTTATTAATACATTTATTTAAAAATTAACACAAATGAAAATGGATTTCAATTATTACATGCCGGTAGTAAACCTATCGAATTTAACTGTAATATAAGCATGTTTTATAATTTAATTTAAAATACAAAATTTATTGGTTAGATATATAAATGTTAAATCTATATGCATCAATAATTAATTTTTTCATCTCGATTTCATCTCAATCTCGTTAAATCAACAGATTATTACAAGCACGAAGTGAATATAAAAAATTTTTCACACAAAAATTTGTAAAACAATCACATTCGAGAAGAGTAAAACTAATAAAGGCTTATTTTATTAATTATTGCAATATTTACAGAAATTAAATCCATTTAAAATTATTACATGCAGGAAGTAAATATTTTATTTGTCTCAGACAAATGTGTATTACAGAATTAATCAAGCTACAACATGCATTTATAGGTAATCATAATTTAAATAAGTGGGACGCTTCTGAAATCTTAATATTTGTTTTGCGTTAATATGCAAACAAATTATTACAAGCACGAAGTGAATATTAAATTTTAGATGAAATGCAATAATCACATTCAAAAATAATATAACTAAAATATTATATTTATTTATTTAATTAAAATATTTACAAAAACAAAAATAGATTACAATTATTACATACAGGAAGTAAATCTTTTCAAAATAACGGTAATATATGTATTACAATTTATTTTAAAATACAAAATTAATTTATATGATATTTTAATCTATATGAATCAATAATATACTTTAATATACTGAACATTGCATGTTATCTCAACACTTATTTTACGTATTAAATTAATAAACTATTATAAGCAAGAAGTAACATAAATAAATGTTCCATTGTGTAAAATTTTGTAAAATAGTCACATTAAAGATGAATAAAAATGTAATAAAGTATTGCTTTATTATTTATTACAATATTTACACAAAATAAAATCGGTTTCTAATTATTACATGCAGGAAGCACATTTTTGTAAAATAATCGCATTCAAAAAGAATGTATCTTCAATTTATTAAATCAATTATTATAAATATTAACACCAATAAAATTAGAATACAACTATTACGTGCAGGAAGTAAATCCTATCAAAAAAAAAACTGTAATACATGTGTTGCAATTTAATTTAAAATATAAAATTTTTTGATTTGATATTTAAATATCATATATGAATCAATAGAATGCTTTAATATCCTGTGCATTGCATGTAACCTCAATATTTATTGTGCTAATTTTATTAACAAATTATTACAAGCAAAAAGTGAATACTTGTGATCCTTTTCGCAAAATTTTGTAAAACAATCACATTTAAGAAGGATAAATGTAATTAAGTCTTACTTTTTTAGTTATTAGAATATTTACACAAATAAAAGCTGATTACAATTATTACATGCAGGAAGTAAATTGTGCACTTGTCACGACAATTTAAATTTCAGTTAAATATGCATGTATGTATTAATACTAAATTTATTAATACTAAATTTAAATAAATTAACGTTTTACTTGAAAATGCTGCAAATTAGCATTAACCTTAATATTGACTTTGCGTTTTAAACAAACAAATTACTACAAGCACGAAGTGAATATTAATGTCCCTATTACAAGATTTATGAAATATTATTTCTTATTTAGTTAAAATATTTACACAAAAAAACATATAAAACAATTTTACATGCAGGAAGTAAACCCTTCCAAATATTTATTTTAGTGTGTTTATCTGTGAAAGCTGGCACATCGACCCAGTGGGCAATTTAACGTCGCTCGTTTTGATTTAACGGGTGTCTTCAGAAAAGTTTATATTGACGGAACCAACTTCGTCACTAGCAGGGGAATTCTTACTGATGCATGTGTAAGCTTATACTAAATAATAAAAATAATTCTATAAATCCAGAGTTTTTAAATCACAACGGAACAGATTGGCATTCAATCTACCGACAACTACTTATTTCGGTTGATAATGGGAATGCACCATTACACGTGTAGAAACCCTTCTACAGAAATCAACAACAGTGTAAATTTGACCTTAAAAAAAATGATAAAGCTCTTATGACAAATATAAAACTTCCTAAATTCATGTCCACGCTGCACGACATCAGTAATTGATGATTATACGAAGTACCTACACCTGCTTATTTTATTATTGGAACCTGTTTCGGAGCTGTTTGATCACAAACATTTTTGAAGAAATATTAGATATACACACCAGTACAAAAATATTAGCTTGTTCCAGTTATGCAAATACGTCTAGGATTCGATAAGCTGGTAAGAATAGTGAAAGTTAATACTAAGAGTTCCTCCCTTCAACCGTTCAGCAGTTAAACTATGCAAACTTTCTATGCGGGTTACCGATAAACACGGGACGGAGTATGTTAATAATGTTACCTAAAATACAACAAAACACATACAATGTAACTTGAAATTAATAGGCAAAATGGAGGTACTTATCTGAAGTCACCAAACAACTGGTTTAAAACATTAACAACACTGGAAATATCCAAATGGACAAAATCCATTTAGCGTTGTATTTCCTTGATTATTGGTAATTATTGCTATACTATTCACGTTAAAATAATAAAACAATTTAAATGTTTTTATGTGCTATTTTATCAATTAAGCATTGTGTAGTAATTAAAGAGAAGTTATACTAAAAAAGAAAAATATTCCTTAATATAACATACAGTTACCCCAATAATTATTAATTAATTGTTATAAATAACCAATAATCAGAAAATTTTGGACACACCTGCGACTATTAAAGTTAACATCCTCGCCATACAATAAAATAATTACCCCATTGACATCAGTTATAAAAATAAATAAAAAGAATTGCTCCATATTGGTACATAAGCACTACAAAAAATGATTTATCGTTATTTAAACAGAAAAATCTGGAACAGGACTTTAAGTTGACTCGTTAGATGAAAATTTACCGTATTCATATTCACCGCATACATACGAGTATATAGAAACTAATCGAACTATAAAATACGAAAATAAAAATTGATTGATAAATAATCGTATTACTTCCTTTTTGCAGCAAAAATACAAAATAGGATTTAAATTGGATGTTTATAATACACTTGAGCTTCTAAAAAAGTTCATCCATTTCAATTATTTCTTGTCAAAGATCCTATACACAAGGATATTTATTATGGGAGGGAAAAATTTATTTTCTGTAAACAGTTTTTTTTCCACTTCTTTACTATTTTTAGGTTTTTGCGGTTTATTTGATTAACAACACAGATTCTGTTTCAATACCAGCTATGTACCGCATATGGTATTCCTTTCAACAAAAATAAATAAATACTTTTTTATTTTGTTCAAAGAAATATTTCGAATAAATTAATAGATTGATCATTATGGATTAGTCTCCAGTGGTTTTTTTTTTTTGGTTTACCAGTAATTTATGGTCGATGTTTCACTTGGTTTCACTAATGATATGATTTTATATAACATGGATAGAATATCTACAACCCGACATCAAATTACAACTAAATGCGACATATTTTTGAATGAATGATGCGGGCCGGGATCCTGCTTGCGTCTTTGACAGATAAGGTTGAAATATGAGAAGATGTTATTCACAAAAGTGTTTGTTAGAATATTAAATTGGACTAGTTTTTATTTCCTTATATTATATTTCCTTATATAATACTACCATTTGATGCCATTCGTTTTTCTCGTATTATTTCGAGTTCATTAAAATTAAAATTGGGATCGTTGCAAGGGTGGTCAAACGAGTGTTACCCCGTACGTTACTGCGGCGATTTATTACTCGGTCCCCCAATTCTTTGTTACCAATATTCTGCAATCATTATTAATTGCAATGTCAACTATAGTAAAAAATGCAAACTAGTTGATATGATTAGTGGAGAATTTTGCCTCAATATTGTTGGTGTTACTGTTGGTGAAATGTTTGGCTTTTTTAATACTTTCATCTCATACCTGACATGTGCAAGTAGAAACTTGGCTCTCCAGCTACTTGCATTAAAATAAACTAGAACTCATTCAAATCGCCCGTTATTTTGTATAGTTGAAGCTTAGTCATTGCTGTTTTATGACATAAGTTTCAGTCATTTACAATCCGTCGTCCGTGAGCATCATTAAATCCTGCTTCCAAATAAAAAAAAATCCTCGAGCTATGAAATTGAATAATTTGACTAAAATAAGAAAATTCTGTGGGCCATCTAACAGTAAAAAAGAGGTTTGCAAGCTTCCGTGATAGCAATTTTTGTCTTGAGGATAGTCCACGTCCCAGTGCAGTAAAACAATTTGAAGATGATTTAAGTTGTAAGTCCTGAAAATCTGAGGCAAGCTCAAACAAAAATTGCAGAACAGTAAGGAATTACTAACAAAGCGGTATCGCTTCGATTGCAGGCAGTAAGAAATGAAATGGATTGCTCATAAACTGACCGATGAAAACAGAAACCGAAGAGTTGATATCTACATGAATTTGCTTTCTCGGTATAAAAGAAAGTATTAATTATTCAGAATGATGCAGAAAACCATGGATTGATCCAGACTAACCACCAATGTCAATTGCATTAATGAATATTTATGCGAAAAAAATGTAACTGTGTGTTGGAAACTGTCACAGCTAAACATAACCCGGCCCAATTGATCAAAATAAATGATGCTCTAGAGGAAAAAAACCATTTACGAGCCAAGGAAGGCGAAACGTGGTATTGCTGCATGACAACGCTCCTCCAGATACAGCAAAATTCGCCCAAGAACTCGTCTTCTCCTTAGGCTGGGAAGTTCAACAGCAGTTGGCGGGTTCTCAAGATTTGGCTCCCTCTGATTACCACTTATTCAGAATGGCTTGATGAATATTTTGCTTCAAAACAACTAAGTTTCCATCGCGAAGGCATGTATCATCTACATGATAAATGGCTAAATACCATAGCAATTATATTTTTAATAAAGCTGAATTTGACTAAAAAAGCAGAGTTTCTTCACCGCATGTTCCAGAAAATGATCTCTCAGCTAGAAACTTCATTGATTTTTATTTAAATTTACGTTCTGCTCGATAAAAATAAAATGACGTCGCCCAAACTAAGAAGGTCTCGGATCACGGCTACATGATTCTGAGATGTAAACTTTAAAACCTAATTTTAAGCTAAATTAAAGAAAATAATTTGTGGAATGTTTTATCAAAGCCAACTTAACTACTACTAGCCTGTAACAGCATTAATTTTTTTGTTAATGACGTAACTTTATGTTGACGAATTCTCTTTTACTATTTTTTTAATACAACAACAAAAATAGTTCACCCATTTTATTCGTTGAAAATTGAGCACATTAAAACAGAAGAGAAACGTAAAATTCACTTCTACGAAAGCAGATGACAATGAAAATGAACATATTCCTATTTCGATCGATTAAGATTAAGAGAGACTGACATCCGTCGACATAGCGGTACTTCATTGTTAAGGCTAATAGGTCAGTAGCAAAGCTTGAAATTGCATTGGCTTTTATTTAAATTTTCGTTTCACCCCATAAAAGTAAAATGATTTAACGTAACTTAATATGTTTTGGATCAAGACTACTGACTTTGAGTTTAAAATAAAAAATAGAAAATTTAAATAAAAATCATTTTTAGTAACTTGCCACGAAATTATTTTTTCCAACAATAAAAAGCTTATAATTTTTTAATACTTTAGTTATTTTTCTATTAGTTTTATTTAGTCAGCCATCAGAATTTAATAATTTTTTCATTTTTCGTTGTTTCATTATGTTTCTAAGCTGGGGTAACTTCACACAAGAGCAAAATGGTTATTGATATGTCAGTGTTGCATGATCAGAAAAAAATCATTTTCTTTGATACATAGAATGCTGATTGATTGATTGGTTGATTAGAATGTACGGCCAAGACTAAGCAGAGATCTCGGATACACCGGGCTTACCGTACACCCTTTTACATACAAAAGGATGGACAACTAAGATGGAGGGAGAGGAATAGTTGTCAGATATGATGGACTTGACCCGGTTAAAGATACCTAAGTAGTCAATAGTAAATTCTTTGGCACAACACAGTACAATTATTTTTTGTTTTATGGTATAAAAGTTCAGCAATCAGCATCTTGAAAAAAATTTAATAATTAATTAAGTACCCGTATATAATGTTACATTTCCTGCAATAAAACTTTATTATTATGAATGATGATTTAAAATTAAAGCTGGTTCACTAAAAACATATTAAATCATGTAAAACTAATTAAATCCAGAAATCACCTATAGGCATTAAAGAATAAAAGAGCAAACCATCTTTCATTCTTTATTTATTTCATTTATTTGTAGAAAATAATTTGAATAATAATGGTTTAAATTAAAATAATGTAAAAGACAAAGTGACTACCATCCCTGCCATTTATGTATTTTTCTAGTTTTAATTCAATAGAAAGTTCATTTATTTGATAAATAAATAAATAAATCAATAGTTCACAGAATATACTGCACAAATGTACATAAACTGCAAATTAGAAAAACACATTATTACATGCACGAAGTTAATATTAATATTCATTTAGTAAGTTTTATTAAAATAACCACATGTAATAAGAATACATATATATTTAAATTTCACTAAAGCAATAATAATAATATTTACACAAATAAAATTAGAATACAGTTATTACAAGCAGGAAGTAAATCCATCCATTGTCAGAGTCATATATGTTTTCTAGTTTTAAATTAAATATAAAATGCATTCATTTGATAGCTAAAGTCAAGTAGATCAATAGTTCACGGTAAATACTGCACATTTATTCATACACTGCAAATTAGAAAAACAGATTATTACATGCACGAAGTGAAAATTAATGTTCATTTAGTAAATTTTATTAAAATAACCACATGTAATCAGAATATATATATACTTAAATTTCACTCAAGCAATAATAATAATACTTACACAAATAAAATTAGATTACAATTATTACATGCAGGAAGTGAATCCATCCCGTGTTACAGTCATATATGTTTTCTAGTTTTAATTTAAATACAAAATGCATTTATTTGATAGATAAACTCAAATTTTTTGAAGAAGGCCGCTGCGTAGATAAGTCGTACGTTGCTGAGTGCTACAAATTAAAATAAATTAAATAAATATGGCTGTATTACAAATAAGTATTCTCTGTCGATGTGATAAAGTAAACAAAAATGTATTTAAATAATAATAGTTTGTGTAACACTATAATGAAATGACTTAGTGCATCTTAAATTTATAAATATTTTTGAAAAGTAATGTGCTTTTAAATTTTGTCATTGTGAGTCATAAACTGTACTGTGTACTGTAAAGGCCATCAAACTGATTACCGTATTTGATAGGCAAATATTATTGTATTGTGTTTTTTAAAACCATAAACTGAATTTATACACATAATTGTTTGTTTATAAACTATATATGTAATTCATAATTAGCTTTATGTTAATTGCAAGTGTACTAATATTCATGTGAAGAAACCTGGACTATATACTTGTGTAAAAACCGTGTGAATCAACCAAAAAGTTCATTTGAGTGTATTACCTAGAAAAATAATAATTTTATTGTAAAGTGTCAATATGGCTGCTCCTTCGAATATATCCACTAGAAGTAAACTCAAAAATTTCACAAATGAATCGCGAACATTACTGGCTTTGCAATCAATTGAAAGTCCAACACTCAAGGATGTCATGCAGGCCATTTGCACATCAAATAACGATCTGAATCGACAAATTAGATACTTTGAATCAAGATCTTCAATCGAAAATCGATAACATAAACGTAAAAATGAAAGATCTCAAATGTGACGTAAACCAAAATAAAGATGATATCTCATCTTTAAACTACAAATTTAGTAAATGTGAGGACAAAATTAATAATTTAGAATACCAAAATGAGTACATGCTCCAGCAGTCATTCAGAAATGACATAATAATTATAGGTATACCTGCAGAAATTAAAAATTTCGAGAAATTTACAATAGATTTGGGTACGTGACTTGGCTTTAACCTGAATGACGTAGACAACTACTTTCATAGAGCTGCATTAAAAGAGAATAAGGGAAATGCTCATATTCCAAGCTATCAGTTAATTATATCGTTTAAACTCAACGGTAAGAAACAAACAGTGATGCAAAATTTAATTAAAAATGGACCTATTTTCCTGCACCAACTTCATCCTGATATAGTCAATCAAATAAGAAATTGATAATAAATCAGCGGATGCGGAAGCATTTCGCAACCCTGTTAGCTGCTTCGAAAAGACTTCAACGTGCTGGTGTATTTCACAAATGCTACTTTAACGGACAAGTATACGTTCAAGAAACTCAAGTGGATAATCCCAAAATTATATTTTGTACATCGCAACTGTCAAAGGTCATGCCACAACCAATGACGTCCCAGCCAGCTGATAAATGACGCACTCTTCAATGGCTTCGTTTAAGTATTTTGAAAATTACAATATATAAGGTTATCTTCCTAGCATATACAAAGTATTTATCATTTTTATAATTTAAATAATACACATACATATATTTTTCTTATTTTTTCCATATTATTACTTAATTTTTCTTTTATTTTTGAATTTATTAAACTTAATTTTGTTTTTCTTTTATAGCATAACTTAGTTTAAATTGACTGCCTATATTAAAATTTTGACTTGCAATCGAAAGCATGGAATCCTTTCATATTATTCAGGAAACTTATATTTATAACAATCTACATCTAAAGCATTATTTAAACTCAGAACCAAATTATACTAAAAGTTGCTTACGGTACGTTCTAATAAATGCTAGGTCACTTCGAGCAAGCTTTGAAAATATTAAATATTTTTTAAAGACATTAAATACTCCCCCCCCCCACATTTTAGTTGTCTCCGAAATATGGATTTACAGCAATGAGGTCTCATTCTATTCGATACCTGGATACGAGTCTTTCTTCTGTACAAGAGACGACAATAGAGGTGGTGGGATTGCCGTTTATGTTATCAACTCCATTTTAACTATAGAAAAACAATTATTAAATCTTCTTGACACCAGTTTTGTGATTGATCTACCCCAATATCGTAGTAAAATAATTGGTATATATCGCACAGAAAAATGTCCTGATGACGTTTTTTTTGCTGCTCCTAGGTGATATTAACATTAATCTGTTTAATATATCTGAGAATAAAACAAATATGTTGCAGTCGATAGTCTCTTCCTGTGGCTTTGTGGCTCTTAATAACCTCAACTCTGAATTTTATACCCGATTTTCCACAACGCCATCATCAATAGATCATATTTACACAGATTTAATTGATTCAGAATTAAGCATCACGCTGCTTGATTCACCTGACTTTGATCATAGAATCATCCTAGTAGATAAATCGGACAAGATTGTCAATAATAATTGCAGTAAATCGCCTATTAGTATGATTGATTATTCCCAAATCATCATCCACTTATTGAGATCAAATAATCATTCAATCAAGTCTTTTAACGAACTAATTGTGCTGTCGAATCTTATTGCAAAGAACATCAAATTAATACCAAGGAAACAATCTAACACATGGATCACTAAAGAATTCCTACTGATTGTCAAGACGAGAAATACATTTTATTCCCTGCAAATGAAATATCCTAATAATACATATTACAAGGAAAGGTTTAAGTATTTTCGAAATCAAGCCGTGTATTGTAAACGAAAATTTTTATCAAATTTTAATATTTACAACCTACAAAAATCAATAGGTAATCCCAAAGCTACTTGGACTATTTTAAAGAAAATAATATTTAATAAAGATGATATTGGTGCCACCAAATAATTGCTCTATAATTAATGAAAATTCAGAAATTATACATGATTCCCTTCAAATAGCTAACACTTTTAATAGTCATTTTGTGAACTTCACAAATGTTATAAAAGAATCTGCGCAAAATGATCCGGCACCAGAATTTTCTAGTTATTTGAAATATGACGCGCTGCCTATTCTTGATTTTTCAATTATTAATTATAACGAGGTAGATGCTATAATCAAAAAACTTATAGGCTGTGACAGGGTATGATGCAATTTCTGTAAAATGTATTCAGTTATGTAAACATTTCCTGATTCCTAACATTGTCCAATTAATCAATGAATGCATAGATAATGGACATTTCCCAGACTGTCTCAAAATTGCGAAAGTTCACCCAATCTTTAAATCTGGAAATAAAATGATACCTGTATTAATTACCGTCCAATTTCTATATTGAACGTATTCTCGAAAATTTTTGAAAAAATTATGGTAGAACGATTACATACATATTTTCTGAAGAACAAGATCATAAGCCCATACCAATTTGGTTTTGTTGAAAAATCGAGTACCCAATCAGCTGCAATGTCTGTTCTCAATGAAATATTATTAGGAATGGAAAACAAGGACTATGTTGCTATGCTCTCAGTAGATCTTAAAAAAGCCTTCTATACTGTCCCGCATGACATTCTACTTTTAAAGCTGAAAAGGTTAAATCCATCAAACTCAACTTTCTCACTACTCTCTTCTTATTTTGTTATTCGTGTCCAATATACTGTTATAAATGGTCTTAAAAGTAGACCATTACAAATCTTAACGGGTGTGCCACAAGGGTCAGTCTTTGGGCCAATAGCATTTAATTTTTTTATTAATGATATGTTTAATTTAGAAGTGTCAGGCAAATTGTTTATGTATGCAGATGACTCGACTTTAATTTATAAATCCAAAAATCCTCTAACGGTTATCTAACAAATCACAAACGATATACTTAAAATTGAAAATTGGCTATGTGCGAACAAAATGAATATAAATCTGTTGAAAATTAATTACATATTTTTCCAAAATAAAGATTTCCCAACATATTTTCCATCTCATCTGTTTATAAATAACAACAAAATCGATCAAGTTCAAAATACGACTTATTTGGGGTTAGTGATTGATGAGAATCTTAACTGGAAAGAACATACAATAAAACTTAAAAAAACTATTTGGCCTTACATGTTTGCAATAAAAAGAATACGGAGCTACATTGATGAAAAACCCGCTTGGATGATCTACAATGCTTATATTAATTCTAGGCTTAACTATATGAGCTCACTCTGGACAACTGCGTCTCAAAATACAAAGAAAAGTCTGAAAGTTTTATAAAATCGAGTAATTAAAACCGTTAAACGTTTACCCTTATTAACGGCAAGTAAATCCATCTTTACATCCAAAATATTGCCTATTGACGTCTTAGGCCAATTTCAATTATTGGCGTTCATTAGAAAAGCTAAGTTAGGTCTCACTAAATCCAACATTAACCTCACTACTGTAGGTGAGATACATTCGTACAACACCCGAAGGAGTAACAATACCAACTTTTATATACCTACTGTAAGCACAATACGCGGACAAAATAACCCATTCTATAAATGTCTCTTTTTATTTAATGAATTACCAGAATCTTTAAAAAATGAGCAAAATATATACAGATACCAGATGTCACTAAAATCATATTTAATTACAAAGTGGCTCCAGACCTAATCGGATAAACCTTTAGAAGCGATTTTTCGGTTTCTGGATTGTGTCGATTGCGAACAAAATGTTTACCTACGGAGAGGGTAGGGGAAGAGGAAGTAAAGTATTCGTTAAATTAAAAAAAAAAAAATAAATAAATAAAAAAAAAAAAATAAATAAAAAAAAAAATTAAAAGGATAGATAGTCAATTAAGTTTATTAGATAATAATTAATTAAGGAAAATAAAAAAAAAACTTATAATAGTGGAGAGGAAAAAAATAATAATAACATAAATATATTGTTGAGTAAAATATATTATTTTTTAGAACTTAATCATAATATTATTCTTGTTGCTCATAAATTTTGTAACTCTTTTATCTGATAAAAATAGTCTTTTTTTTTTGTTGTTAACGTTATTTATTGTATGTATATGCTAGTACACATTTATATTAACTTAAATTGTTTGTCGTAGTCTTTAAGATTCTTTAAACAATTAAACAAATAAATAAAAAAAAATAAAAAAATGGATCAATAGTCACGATATATACTGAACATTCAAGCATAGCTACACTGCAAATTAGAAAAACAGATTATTATATGCACGAAGTGAAAATTAATATTCATTTTGTAAATTTTATTGAAATAACCAAATGTAATCAAAATATATATGCTTAAATTTCGCTCAAGCAATAATAATAATATTTACACAAATAAAATTACATCACAATTATTACATGCAGGAAGTGATTCCATCCCTTGTTACAGTTATATATGTTTTCTAGTTTTAATTTAAATACAAAATGGATTTGATAGCTCAACTCAAATGGATCATACAGATACATAGAATGCTGGGATAACCAAATGCTTTTTTTTAAGATTGATTGAGCTGAACTGCGACTGGTGCTCAAATTAAGCTTGTCATTCTTAACATAAAAATATAAATCAAAAGAGCGTTTAAGGTTAGTACAATTTAACTATCGGTTTACACTTAAAATTATTCCATTTAAGGAACGGTTCATCTGATGGTACACATAATTCACCCAACTTATATTTACATTCATATTGGTTTTATGAATCGTGTGAAATCGTAAACAAATATTTTATGATAGCCATAAATTTAAATTACAATTTAATTTTGACACATAATTCAAGTTCAAACAGCGGTATATCGATTATGAATTTCGGTAAAGCCTTTGGTAATACTATATAAATTACAATTGTATAAAGAAATTATGTAGCAGATGCAATTAATTGGAAAAGGCACAAGCAACTTAACTCTTAAGCACCTCTCTAAACTTTAGTTTTCTGACTGGTTCTCGTCTGGAGATCGCAATAGCGATAGATAAAGAAGTTTTCTTGTCTATCTAT
The DNA here is from genome assembly GCA_932526605.1 of Nephrotoma flavescens. Lineage (NCBI taxonomy): Eukaryota > Metazoa > Arthropoda > Insecta > Diptera > Tipulidae > Nephrotoma > Nephrotoma flavescens. The sequence continues at coordinate 37,264,194 of OW052222.1, read as the reverse complement.
ATTCCACCCAATGATTCACCTGATGTGGCATCCCATTTGTTGCGATGACTACTTACAATAAAAAGAGAAAGATAGCTTTGTATATCCTTAGTAAATTAAAATAAAAGCAACGATATCCAATTGAATATTTTAAATGTTTGATTGAAATGCAGTTGGCATTTGACAAAATAGGTTAAGTTTCCATTTATTCATTCGAATATAAAACTTAAAGACTAACATATTTATTGAGATAAAAAAGAACTGATGAGGCATCTTACTTTTGATATCATGCCAAAGCCCTTGAACTACCGAGTTTAATGTTTATTTAATAACTGCATGGTGGTTAGATGTCTTACTCGACCATGATATTGACGGCGGCCATGTGTGTTTGGGTCTCATTTAATATTGGCAGTACGAATAACTTAATTATAGATCGCACTAGTTATCGTTATTACGGTTTGAGTGTGACAACTATTATTAAGTCATCGTGGTATCCTTCCGGAATTGTCGGATCGATGTCTGTTCCATTGATAGGCCATAAAGGCCTCGCTATTTTTTCGATTTCTGCAACAGGATAACTATTTTTTCATAGGTTAATATTGTTCTGCTAACCACAGGACTTTTATTTTGATGGTATTGCGCTTGGCGTAGTGTGGTCTGACATTTTTGATAATGTTGCTATAGCATTCACGTTTTAGATGTATTTAACATTCTTCGGGGATTTTGTAGCGGCGAGTCATTTGAGTAAAGCAGCGATTTATTGTCGCTATTCTGATGTTCAGCGTTATCTATGACGATGATGTCTTTTACGATTAGAGACTGTGTCCGAATTGTGTAATAATTTCTAGTACTAATGCTATACAAATGCCAAAAGCACCCGAATTATCACAGGATTTAGGTAAAATAATTTTTAGAAAGATAAGTGATAATTAGGTCGGATCGAAGTTATGGTATAATGGTTAAAATCAATATTTTGAAATTTAAAAATAATTTGTTTCGCCAGTTCTTATTGGTAAAATTAAAATAAAATCAATTTAAAAAGGTCTTCGGTAAATCAGTAAATTTGATCGCCTTTTTTGGATTTTCAATTCTTACGTGGAGCGTTACGGAAACCGCTAGTCAAATATATGTTAATTTTTTTTTATTATCACTGCAACCTGTTCTGGGCCAAGGTTCTTCCAACTCTCTCGTAGTTGGCTTTTTCGGTCCATACTTCTACGCCGTTTCCAGCCAATTTGAGGACGTACTGCTATAGGTTCGAATTTTATCACCATTTGCACATTGCATATAGCACCATGCCAGTCTATACTGGCATGGAAGATGGGCCGACCCGTATTCGGGATTCGAACCCGGTACCTCCCGAGTCTCGATCCAAACGCCAAAGCTTTAACCACTTTGCCATTTGGTCAGTATGTGTTCATTTTGTTCATATACATGAAGTATGATAATTATTTTTGAGCTTGCTTGCTTACTAACGTTTGATGAAAAAAGTGTTTATTGAAAAAAAATTTCAAATATTTTTTTTAAACTCTAGTGTAACCATACAAAAATTTAAAAAATTAAAATCGTAACTTTCAAAAATTCAGATTGACACAAATATCATTCATGTGCTTTCGAAAATAACAAGAAGTTCTTAATTAAAAAATTTAACGAAAATTCTTTAAATATCAATTGTCACTTAACAAAAATAATTGTAGCGACATTTTGCATGCAAACTTAAAAAAAATTAAGGATCATGATTTCTAAAAATAAACAATAAGAAGGTGTCTAATGGAATACCAAAAATTGTTTGATTTGATTCGAACAAATTCAACAAATTTAACTGTGAGGCCCTTTGGCCTTTATAGATTGAAACTATCTTAAACTAATTGATTGAGGTTTGCAATATGTCAAGACGTCAGACGTTTCAAAATATTAATTTAAACTTTAGTATTCAAAACAGACAAATTTGATACCATTACAGTAAAATTGCGATCAACAGCAATATTCACTACAGACGTGCATCGTATTGCGAATTTATTTTGAAATTTTGAATTGCAAATCGGTATTGTTTCCAGTTTGAAACCAAAAATCGCTACTTGGGCGGCATAAATTACGAATACTCTTCAGAATTTGACTAATTTCCACTAGGAGCACGCAGTTCAAACCAAAAATCGCTACTTGGGCGGCATAAATTACGAATACTCTTCAGAATTTGACTAATTTCCACTAGGAGCACGCAGTTCAACGACCTATTAATTTTATTTCTAAACGTAATCAGCCGGAAATAACAAAATTCCTTTAAATAAATAAAATAAAATAAAAAAAAACCTGTTTATAAACCTCAAAATTATTTACACAAGAGGATTATGTTTATGCTAATTAAATTAAGCACGCGATATTGTCGCGCATCATAATATTTACGATATAAAACCCCAAAAATAATTTGAATATGTCACGAAAGGCGTTAAAATCAAACATAAAATATGTATGAGTACACATATACCAACCATAACATGTTAAGGATCAATCCCCTAAAAATCAATTCCATTCTAATACCTATCTATAATGTATAGTATATGCAACTACAACAACAAATTCCGATTATATATAGGATATATGTACAGAACATATCGAAGTTGTAAATAATTAACCGCACCGCACACACATGTTTTGTGTATATAACATAAATTCTAAATTTCTAAAATTGGTTTGGGGTTGCATATTATGTTCTATGTCGGTATGCGGTTAGACAATTTGTCTAAATGAGTTCAAGAGCTAAACGACTTAATGAGTTTTCATTATATGTTGATTAGTCGACTGTACACACCAGTATATAAAAATATTCTCAGCATTGTTGTTGTTGTTGTCAATCGGTTATTGAGTGTGAAATGAGTTGAAATTAATTTTCGTCTGAAATTTAAATTAATTTGGTGTATGGTAGTAACGGAGGGTTAAACAGCTGATTAAATGAATATACACAAATCAGTTGTAAACAACAACAAATCAAATTGCGGATGTTTGTACAACAGCTAGATAATAAATTATCCAAGTTGTTAAAAAATTATTACCATTTAATTCAATTAAGGGATGATTCCTATATCCCTTACGGCTATTATCACATCTACACTTACAATGGTATACAAATAATTTATAACATTTGTTGTGAGCTTTATATTTATTTTATTTAAAAAAATTATTAATTTCCCACTTTTCCTTTTTTTTCGTTTGGATTTTTTGTTGGGTGTGTGGTCTAATCCCAAAGTGAAACAAGCAAAAAATTTACGGAGACAGGAAGCAAATTTTATCGTACAGTTGGTCACCTATACTCGGAGCATATATTATGTAATTTGTGTGTTACGTGTTTATGGTTTAGATGTTATGATTTTTATGTAGGGATGTTATGTAAATATTTATTTTATCATTCTACTTAGAAGTTACAATATGTAATCAAATTAATTTTAATCCTTTTGAACATTACCTTAATTTTTATGTTGATCATATTACGCAAGATTTGATTTATGTGCGACCCGTATTTTTTGTGAGACTGTTCATTCCTTCCGTTTATGATTTTAAGTGAAGCCCCCCCCCATTTGAAGTGTTGAGAAATCAACAATCACAATGATGTTTTATGCATTTCGAATTTATTCTACAAACCCTGTCTCATCGCACCTGACATTAATATAAGAATAATTGTATTTATGATTTTATATACACTCAAAAAATTTTAAATTCCGACACCTCCCAAAAAAATAAAATGAACGCAGAATCTCATTGTTTGTGTATTCGACAAAAAACCGTCGAGCAGCGGCATCAGCCAGTCGTGCATCAAACTTGGTTCCCCAGAGACGGCATATGAAGGTGATGGCAGTAAAAAAAAATTAACAATGCATTGCGCATTCTGACCGGTTTGGCTCAAGCATGATAAAGTCAAGCTAAAAAGCATTCTTGTGGCCCATTTAATCCTATCTGGCAATTTTGTAGAGCAAATAATTTTCACGCTAAACTTTTAATTGATAAGAAATTCACAGACTGCTGCAGAACAGATATAAGCTCATGCTGCCTTAGGCGGAGGATGTGGGCGGTAACGAACATATTTATCCAGAGTGCCCTGCAAAGCTACTGGCAGATGTGAATCATCCCCAGCACATCCCCGCACTTTCATAATCAAATTAGACCGTATACCAGTGTTGTTTCGTTCGGCAAATTTTCAATTTGCCAGAACGAGGCTCTTACATATTCATAATACACGTGTAAACGTACCATCGAACATCAAATTCGGAACCATCTGACAATCTGGCGCCAATGAATAATTATATGTGATTCTAAAGAACTCACTTGTCACATGGATAATTTGGATCAAAACGACAACTTGGCCTCCGTTGGTTTGGTTATTATCTCATCAAGCTTCGAAGAGTCGCCAAATAAAATGCAATAGTTGCAAAAATTAGCACTCGACTCCATTATTGATGATAAGAGTTTCATTAACTTTGAAAGCTATGTCCTCCTGCATGAAGGACAGCCATTGCTCAAAACAAATTCTAAAATGCATTCATCATTTAAATTTAGCCCTTTCTAAATATCAATGGTTGTTCATCGTGCAAATTTAAAGGATCCGATTTTGCGAGTGTCACTATCATTTAAAACGACCAGCCGCGGAACTATGTAAAATCAGATTTCCAATTTTATCGATTGCAATTATGCAAGCGCTCCTGAAGTAGTCTGGCGTTTAAGAGAATCAAAGATGCACGATCACTCGTATGCTGTCATGAAGCTCCTATAGTTCAGCTAACAAATCAAGAGCAAGAGACATTGCTCGCAGTCCAAATAAAGAAAAATTAATTGTAGTCTTGCTTTGAATTGAACACAACTAATAGCACAAAGACTTCTTCAATCAGACGGCGAGTGGGAGCATTGTTTAAAATGATGGTGGTGTCTGCTTCTCAATACGATTATATCATCCAATCTGTCGAAAAATTACCGCGAATTGGCCATCTAACAATTCCATTATGCTTTGCCTCAGTGTGTTTTCCGATTTTTAAAATGAATAAAAATATTGATCAAAGAATTTGTCTCAAATTTTGTATTGCAAATAGAATTTTGTGTTCTGAATCGCTGAAAATGTTACAGAATCCGTATGGTAAACTGACTTTATCAAAAACATATGCACTTGAATCGTACAGTGCATTCAAAACTGGTCGAGATGTGGTGGAAAATTCGCCTCGCTCTGGTCGGCCTCAACTGTGATTAACATCAATAAAGTGAAAGAATGTACACGGAAAATCGATATTTCGAATCAATTCGTACCATTGTACTCCATTGTTTGGGCATGAAAAACGTTGCCGCTCGACTAGTTCCGAGAGACCTGAATTTTCTTCAAAAACTAAATTCGAGTAAGAGATGCTTAGAACGAGTCAATTCTGATCCCACATTCACAAAACACATTATAACATGCAAACCAGTCAAGTCGATCGAAAGTCAAGGTTATGACACGTGTTTATCAAAATGACAAAGATGACCGGTCCTGTCATACATACACCTTTTTTACATTTAACAAGATGAAAGGATAAGATAAGCATGTTAAATATGATCGAGTCGACCCGGTTATAGATACCTAAGTAGTCAATAGTTAGTAAATTGTTAGACCGCAACATTATTTTTCATCTTTTTTTATATAAATATTCAGCAATCAAAACGTTATTATTACTAAACAACATAATTTAGTAATAGTTGAATAAAATTGATGTAATGATTAATATTGACTAAATTAATTTGGTTCTCCTAAAACAATTAAAATAAAAATAAAATAAATCGAAACCAAATATTGTAGTTTCAGTGCAGAAAAGAAGCGCAGGAAAGGAACCAGCGATACTTATTTATCCAACCTAGAAAAACCTAAACAAAACGTCATATAAAAACATTTACGAATAAAATATTTGAAAAAGTTTTATCTAATAATTTAAATAAAATATTAACACAAATACAAATTGACTATAATAATTACATGCAAAAAAATCCGTCCAAAATAACAGTACTATATTTATTAAAATTTATATTTAAATCTATAGAATACTTTAATGTATTGTACATTGCATGTTACCTCAATATTTATTTTGCGTATTAAACCAACAAATTATTACAAGCACGAAGTAAATATAGATTTCCCGTTTTGCAAAATTTATTAATATATTCACATTTAAGAAGAATAATTGATAGCAAGCCTTACTTTATAATTTATTACAATGTTTACAAAAATAAAATCAGATTACAATTATTACATGCAGGAAGTAAATCTTTCATTTGTCACAATCAGTGTGTATTACAGTATAAATAAAAATATGAATTTTTTTATTTAGTTGATATATAAATTTTAATGTATCAACGGTATACTATAAATTGCTGAACAGTAGTCGTGTTCTTAATATTTATTTTGCGTATTAAACAAACAAATTTTTACATGCACGAAGTGAATATTAATTTTAATACAGCAAAATTTAGTGAAATAATCACATTCAAGAAGAATAAATCTAGAATAGTTTTGTTTATTCATTGAACAATTTCAGTTACACAAAAAACTCATTACAACTATTACAAGCAGGAATAAAATCCTTAAAAATACTGTAATAGATATACGAATAAGTATTATAGCTTAATGTAACATACAAAATAGATTGATTTGATATTTAAATCTATGTGATTCAATGATACATGTTATTTACTGCAAATTGTGTGCGGATCAATGTAAATTCTAGGCCAACTGTCTAGAATTATTTCAATTAAAATTAAAACACTGTACTCTTGCTGTGGTGTAAAGCGACTACAAAAACTTTATTTGTCAACAAGGTTTTTATACATAAAAAAAAAGAAAACAAAGACAAAAATAAAAGTGGAATATTTTTCCAACCAAACCAAAACACTATGAAGAATGAAAGCGGATATATCATTTTTACAAAGACATTTTGCACTGTCTATGCAAATAAACATCCGCTCACACTCTGTACAATTGTTTTTCTTGGTCGGAGAAAACCTGTTGAGAAAGTTGTATTACGCTATACCGTTCATTGATTGAGGTTGCAGTGGAGCTAATGGGCGATTCTCGCCCACCGCAGTATTAAAAATAAAATTTAAAATAAGTTAATTTTACGTTTAAAGTTAAAAGAGTAAACAGTATACTTTAAAATGCTGCAAGAAGTGAATATTAATTTTCATATAGCAAAATTTGAATAAATCAATAATAATTTCATTTATTTATTTAATTAAAATATTTACAAACACAAAAATTGATTACAATTATTACATGCAGGAAGTAAACCATTCCAAAATGACTGTTAATAAAGTTGTATAACTTAATTTAAAATATTTAATAAACAAAACTCATTGATAGTTGAAATACTCATTGATTGAAGTTATCTCAATATTTATTTTGAGTATGTAATCGGCAAAGTATTACAAGCAAGAAGTGAAAATTAATATTCTTTTTCGAAAATGCTTGTAAAATAAACACATCCAAGAAGAGTAAATGTAATGAAACCTTACTTTATAATTTACACAAATCGAAATTGATTCTTATTATTGCATGCAGGAAGTAGATTTTTTATTTTTGGCACGGTCAATATATCCTACAGTATTAATTTAAGCACAACATGGATTTATTTGATATCTTAATTTAAATAAATTATCGGTATGCTTTTAAATACTGAATATTAGTTGTATCAAACAAAAAAATTATTACAAGCACGAAGTGCACATTAATTTTTATTTATATAATAAAATTTGTGAAATAACATTATTATTTATTTATTTAATTAATATACTTACACAAATAATAATTAATAATAATTACATGCAGGAAGTACATTCCAAAATAACTTTAATTTGCATTCTAATTTAATATAAAAAACTCATTGATCCACTTTTAACTCTATATGAATCAATAGTATGTTATCTCATTATTTACAACTGTTAACACAAAAATGTAATCGGAGTGAAGTTTATTTCAAAATAACAAAACATACGCTGTGTCCTATAAGTACTAAGAATTGAAAAAACACTCAAATATTGAAGTTTCATAATAAAAAAAAGAATCAAATATCTTTTTTTTAAACACAAATAGTTTTACGCTATAAGTAGCAAACATTTATGTTTTTTGAAAAGTTTTGAATAAATTTTACAAAATGAAATTTTTTACAACAAAACGCACTACGAATCGCACAGAGATGATCGAAGTGGTTCCGAACTATATTTGATGTAAGAATCAAATCTTATTTATCCACATGCTCGGAAATCTCTTAAAAATTTTTGATAATTGAGAGAGAACATTATTGAGTGTTTACGAAAATTCTTAAACATTTTAAATTATTTAAATCAGCCCCACCAGAGCACAGAAGGGATGAAATTGGTTCTGAACTAGTTTGATGTCAGAAATCAATCTTATTTATCCATATCGGAAATCTCTGAGGTTTTTGGTATTTGAGAGAAAACATCATTGAGTATTACGTAAATTCTTAAACATTTTAAATTATTTTAATCGACCCCTACATCGCACACTTGATGGAAAAACCAATCTTGTTAGCTGAAGATTAAATGACCCGAAGTTTGGTCAAAAACGCATGGAACCCAAAATTTGTTTAATGGAGCATTTTTTTAGCACATACCGAGCCTAACTTTATTTGATTGTCAATAGATCTTGTTTTGAGTTCTAATGTCGGGTTAGGTCCGATTTTCGATTTGGGTTCTGCTAGATTTAGATTAAATGACCGGAAGTTAGGCCAAAAACGGATGGAGCCCAACATTTTTAATGAGGAATTTGATTAGCCCATACCGAACCTAAAATTATTCGATTGTCAATAGATTTTGTTTTGAGTTCTAATTTCGGTTTTGGTCCGATTTTCGATTTGGGTTCTGCTAGATATTAAAACCATAATATTAAAATGTCAGCTTTCCACTCACTCATAGATAGACTAATAAACATCTCTCTGTCAAATTCAAATTATAACACTGAGCTTAACATAATTCTTCAAATAGCAACGAATAACGGATATGCAAATAGGACTATATTAAAGTTATTAAATAAAAAGCTAAAGCTTAAAACTCTAACGGGTATTTATCCACCGGATAGTCCAACGCGGGAAAATTGGCGTCGCTTAAAGTATATAGGAAAAACGAGCCAACGGATTAGCAACATCGTGTCCAATTATACCAATATTAGTTTTGCTTTTTATAATAATAACACAATAAAGAAAATGATTTTTAACAATAAACCTAGAGTTGATCGCCTTTCCAAATCTGGTGTCTATAGGATCAATTGCAATGATTGTAGTTTCTCCTATATTGGTCAGACTGGGCGCAATTTTGGAGTTAGAGCTAAAGAACATTTATCTGGTTGCAATCAATCAACTTTCCATAACCATTTAACTTCAGAAAATCATACAGCTAGCTTGAACAATTTAGACATATTACATGTACAACCCAAAGGCAGACGTTTAGATACCTTAGAATCTCACGAAATTCGAAAATCAATATTTCTTAACCAAAATATCCTTAACGAGCAGACAGAAACCCGGTTCTCACCAATTACAGACCCCGCCCTTTTCTATTCTCACGTACGCAATAATATACCTTGAATTTTGTTACTCAACCTATGACTCATCGCCTACCTGCGCGATCCGTAGACTAATTTTTATTGCTTATTTTTTTCCCTCCTTTTATTTTTATTTATATTTTGCTTTTTTCTACTATATAACAAAATTTTTACTAATACAAATCAGTAGATACTCCTGATGATGACCTAACAAGTCGAAATCGATCGAGTGATTTTTTAAACTTTTTGAAAAATATTCAAAATATTCTGCGAAACAACAAACAAGTGATTAATAAAAATGTGTTTATTAAGTTCAACAATACTGTTGAATGCTTCTAGTTCATCTTCCAGCTGCATATCCGTTCTTATTTATTCAGCGACATTGACTATTAACTATTGCTTGCGAATGCTCCCCAAATTCTGGCGTGAATTCGGCTCTTCATTTTTTCTTGATTTTTTCTTTTGCTTATATCAAATCAGTTTTTCTTGCTAGATTATTTTTATTGGTATGGGACTCAGCGTTAGGATAGGCAATTGTGTTGTTTTCGTTCTTAGTTGTGTTTCGGACTGTGTTAAGTAAGTCAGTGAAAATACCATCATTTGCAAGGTTCTCGGTGTTCGATTATCCCACAGTTTCTCGTGCGCCAGAGCCTTGTTGGTTTATTAGCAGCAGGGGCCACCACGTCTAGGTGAGAGGTTGGTCTTAAATTTATGTAAATTAATTTATTTAAATATTTTACATTATATGCTAATGGTAAGTGGGTTTCATTATAATTAATTTAAAATCGATTATTACATCTTTTTTATAATTTTAAGTTCAAGTTCAAAGCTTAGTTAACAAATTGTCATTAAACTTAATTGCTTATAATAATAATAATTTTTTGTTTTTAATTATAGGGGAATGAAGCCAGAGGATCATGAACAATAACGTCACAATTATTAAGTACAAACATCTCTCTTTTATATAGTCGACTTTAAGGCACATGAAACATTTTATGATTCCAATAAACTTAAATCGATAATATCATAAAAGCTTACACCCGGAGTCGTATAGATAAGTATCTTGATTTTTTTTTATGATTTTATTAATAATAATTTTTGTGTATATAAAATAAATAAATCACAATAACAATGATTATTATCCTTGTAGATCCTTTATTTTACACAGCCAGCAAATTTAAGAATTTCGTCTTTGGATGTACGAGTAACATACAGAAATAAAATGAATTTTTCGGTCTTCTATCCGCATATTATATAGTTTATATCCATCCAGCTTCCGGCATTTTATCCGCGAAAATTTTCTATATTCCGCATATAACAACTACATATATATAAAGAAATAAAAATAATATCGAGTCAATATACTATAAAGAGCGCATAAAATATCTGGGTGAAAATTTTATGTTGGGGCGAGGGTGGCTCAGTATTATGTCTATGTATACATAAAGTAGTTGTTGCGGATTTAATAAAGAACCCACATAACATAAAATCGACATGTTATAGTCTTATACTGTAAAATACGAGTATGTTACATATATAGCCATCGATATATAAGTTTAATTTATTGCATTTTGGTGCGCGCATGAAACGACAAATCTGGGGCGGAAAGAACACAACGTGCACGATAATTATAATGCATCGCATATAAGTAAATATATCCAAAAATATTTTATACACAAAAAATCTTTTATTTAAAATTTTAATATTCTTATCATCTATAAATTATTACATGTATAATACAAAATAATAATATCTGTATGTGATTACATAACGTCGTATAATTCTTAAAAACATAAAACAACAACAACATCAAAAAATACTAATTATGTTTTGCTTGTACACAGAACGTACATATATTTGTTCTTGTTGGTTCGTTAGTTATGGCAACATTAATATCATCATCGCTGTAATTTATTATTTGCAAACAGGGTTGAATGGTAGTGCCTGGAATAAAAAAAAAATATGTAACAAAAAAATTTATTAGATTACATAAATTATATACAATTCTTGTTAATTACATATATGTTTGTATGAATTTAGATCATGTCTGCAGGAGTACAATTAGATATTATTATCTAACACTCAAATTAATTAAAATCAGGATGTAAATGGAAAGTATTTCGCTAATACACTTGAAGCTATTCTTTGTTAGCTGAATAAATAACTGCTGTTTTATATTAGTAACTCAATTTGCTTTACTGCCTAACAAATAAAAGTGAAGAAGAAAATGGTTGCTATACAACATGATACCTAAACATTTTTTCCAAAGCTCTTCCGCTCTCCCGACCAACTTGAGGACTGTTATAGAACCGATTTAAGACCATCTGCACATTTCAAGGTCCATGCCAGCCTGTACTGGCATGGACGATGGATCGGCCCATGGGTTTGGCAAACCGACAGGGGGTCATATATGTGATACATTTCACCACAGATCATAAACTATTAATACAAATTTCACTTTGCATCCTGCCATTATTGGGATTCGAACCCGGTATCTCCCGATCCAAACGCCAAAGCTCCAACCAAGTTGCCATTTGCTTAACCAACCTATACGTAAACTGTTACTAAATTTACAAACTCTATCTATTCAAGAATATTCTTCTTCAGATATTCTGTGCCCTAGAATCGATTGAACTAAGTTGCTTGAGAAATTTTGCATTTATGCTCCTGAGAGAGTTCTTAGATCGCAACCTGGTATTTTGAGTATTCATTTCATTACGAATAAAGTAGAATCATAAAAGGTGTGCATAAAAATTCATTTTAATTAATGTTTCCTGGAAACTACGACTTTATGACAGACATCTCTTCTGATTTGAACACGACATCAATTAATATTTTATTAAAAATGGGTCAAACCAAGTTGCTAGCTAATTTAATGTCGTGTTGAAATCATAAGAGGTTAGTTACGACACTCATGGTTCCTGGGAACCATTAATTTAAATCCGGATAGTGTTCTTAAAAATTAGATGACATTATATGCAATCGTGATCAAGTGAGATCGGTTACGACACCTAAGATTCCAGGGAACCGTTTATGACCGATTATGACTTGTAAGGTATTTTAAGAGATGAGTGAAGAAGATGCAGATTAAATGCATAAACCAGGGGTGGGATGTTGCAATATCAAAACTTACATCTCTTTCGTCACAAATTAATTGATCGTTTTTCCATTTTTCAAATACGTTGCTTCTATTGCAATATCTACTTATTTAAATAAAACGTTATGTCGATCTACTCTTATTGTTACACCTAGTTATTTTAAGAGTGATATTAATTTAATCGAAAAACCAAAAAGAGAAAAATTCAATCAACAATTCATTCTGGTAGGGAGCGAATTCAACAGTTCATCCTGGTAGTGAGCGATCGCAATATAGAAAGAAAAATTGAAAAATGAAAAAACAAGCAATTTTATTTTAGGAAAAAGACATACAATATTCAATAAATATCAAAAAAAAAATTACAGCATCCCACCCTAGGGAGGACATGTTGTAACAATACTGTTAAAGTTAGCCGAAAGTTTCCAGCCGAAAGATAATGCAGATAGTGTCTTGAATACAGCAAAAATCAGTCATGAACTCGAATTTAGGAGAATTTAGGATCGGGATACATCATTCGGGTGAAGGAGAAATTATTTCAGTTTATAGGAATTTAAAAATCGATAGGAGCGAGAGTATAAAGAGAGTTTAAAAATAGTCAAGAAACTATCTGCATTATCTTTCGGCTGGAATGTTTCGGCTAACTTTAACAAAGTGTTGTAACATCACATTTTTGACAATTTATCTTAGTTTGTGTCTCGTTTCTCTAGACAAGGCACCTTTATTCAGATTTTTCCTAGTAGGTTGTGATAGTATTACGAATGAAATAATTCATAAACGAAACAGTTGCCCATTTCAAGCCTGTTAAATTTAGCCGAAAGTTTCCAGCCAAAAGTGAAAAAATCGATAATGCAGATAGTGTGGTAGTCGAGACACTATCTGCATTATCGATTTTTTCAGCCGAAAGTTTATAAAAATATGTATTATAATGAAAATCCCGGCCGAAAGTAATAACCTTCCAAATCAGCCGAAAACAAATGTTTCATAATAAAAAACAAATAAAATCCAAATACCGGTATTGAGCTTTCGGCTGGGAATTAATATCGATATGAAATTGATATGAAATTAATATCGGTATTTGAATTTTATTGGTTTTTCTTATGATCCATTTGTTTCCGGCTGATTTTGAATGCTACTTTCGGCTGGTATATTTCATTGTAATACATATTTTTTATTAATTTTCGGCTGGAGCAGTCGAGACACTATCTCCATAATCGACTTTTCACTTTCGGCTTTAAACTTTCGGCTAACTATAACAGGCTCCAATTCCAGTTTAGGAAAAGAGACATATGCTGTGGTCAAAAATTCAGCAGCTGGGCAGTTTGCGCTGCATGTCGGCCAAAAATTAAATTTTGCAGCCATAGCTATGCATTCTATCGGATTAAAATACATAACATAAATTCAGGCAGCGCATTTTTTGCAAAAAAAAATTTATAGTTTGCACAAGCTGCAGTACTGTCAATTTTTTTATAACCTCACTTTAAAATCTACATTTAACATGGAGGAGCCCGAATAGTAAGTTGATTACTTCAAAAAATATTTTATTTATTAAATATTTCTTTTTATTTTGTCAATAGCGTAGATTTAGAATTCTCATACGATTCTGAAGTGAAAGAAAAATTACCACTCAATGAACCCGCCTCACTACAAAAGTAAGAATGAATTTATATTTTATTTTTTGTTCATAATTACTAATTAATTTGAATAGGGATAAAGACTATTGGAGTCCAGAATCAAAAAGATTGTTGATTGTTACACGATTGGGGGCAAAAAAATATAAATTATCGCTGTTGAACAAAGAACAAATATCGCTATAGCTCGGCGCGAAAAAAATTTAGTAACTTATTAGTTACTTCCAATCGTCTAAAAAGAGAAAAAAGGTCGAGCCCCCTGTATTTTGGAAATACTACGAGGAGTTCAATAGCGTATATGGTGTACGTCACAACATTAATCCATCGAAAGCGTTAATATTTGATACAAGCGTAAATTGCCCCGCAAGTATTAACGAAACAACAGAGGTCACGAAATTGAAATTAGACGAAAAAGGAACAGAAGAAATGGCAACATGTCAGAGTTGCTGGATTATTTGAAGGAGGATGATGAAAAAGAACGGCTGCAACATGAGGAGTTGATGCAAAATGAAAAGGGGAAAAAGTACCCGGAGAAACAGAAAATTGATTGTTTAAAGGATATGGTGACCTTCTCCTAAAGTGTGGGAGGGGGGGGGGGGGTCACAGGTGGTAGGTAGTGGACGGCCTATCGATACGTATGTTAGCGGTGAATTAAATAGGGCGCCCTTAACCGCAACTGTGCTGGAAGGAGAGTCTCAGGGAACTGGGGAATGGCTAAACACAGATTACTAAATTATGAGTGCCTACGATACCCAGCATGGAAGTGCGAACTAATGGCGAAATAAAACCATGTCACGTCCTCCTTTGTTCCCGGGTCTCCACCAAGGAGTGTGTTGGGAACCCCTATAAACAGGTCATCCATTGAATTCAGTGTGACCCATTTGTTTGGGATATCCACATGAAAGGCTGAATGGGTGGGTGAATGGTATAGTAGGACAGGGGCGCGAGAGGCCGGAGTGCTCCTGGTTTAAGGTGTTATGCGACCCGTACTGATGATCGACTAGGCTGGGGGCCCTTTTAACGAAGCCCAGTCGTGAACGGAGCCCTCTGGAACCTGATGACCTCCAGTTGTGTCTAGCCTTCCACGTGAATACGGATCTCTGCACGGGGTGACCATGATTTTCTCCGATATTCGTGGGAACACAATATGAATTTAAAAAATAAAAAAACAAAAGAAGTGGCCAGCACTTCTCAATTGCTGGTGGGGATGGGTGGTCTGCGACTCCAGCCGTCAGTGGGACTAACACTGGTTCCGAAGCTTGCAAGCCACGAACTAGTGGCAACGGTAAGAAGAAGAAGGTCACTGGTCCTTCGGTTCGATGGTATAGGACTAGGCTTTCGGCCTTCCGTAACTTGAATAGACTAGCCACAGTCCCGGAGGAGCAGTGAACCGAGGAACAGAGACAAAAGGTTGAGTGACAGAGATCTGGGGAGGAGGAGTTGGATTCCGAAAAAACGGGCCAAGGTTCAGGTAGGGCAACAGTGACAAAAGGGGCTTAAGCGATTCAGGGACGTGGTGAAGGAGGGTGAGGTGGTGCTAGCCATCGTGGACGAGAGCCATGAAGATGGGAGCATCACGGGGAAAAATGGAGGTCGATGTTCAATGCGCTGAATCTCCTTTTTCCCGAAGGCCCTTGGACAACATTCGGGACCACCACCAATATGCAGGGACGCGGGTTGTTATCAGTGACGGCTGAAGCTGACCGAGGCGAGGTATGGTCGGGAGGCAAAAGCTCAAGGCAATTCCCAAAGAGGAAATACCCAGCAGACCGAGGGCAATGGTCTGGCATCCCACGGAGCCGGCTAATCTGGATGAATCCTTGAGGATTATCCAGGTTTGCAATCCAGATCTCCTGGCAAGGAACTGGAAAATTGTCAAGCAGGAGGAGCCTAAGTGCAATTTCAGATCATCAATTATAGTGATCAATAAGGACTACCTGGCTCCCCTGTCAAAAATCAAAGGGGTTATCAACTTCAGCTTCAGCTCCGTTACTCTGAAGGTGTTCAGAAAGGACGAGGTTGGAGCGAAACGAACTGCACAGCATGAAAAGAGGAAGGAAGAAATTCAGCCTGCTTCAAGAACCTTGGATCAAGAAAAACAAGATCTATGGTCTACGAGCGAAGGATTACACCTTCTATTTTGTATATTGGTGGGAAATAACATAAATATTTTATTACTTCCACAGTATAGCAAAGGGGACATTACTGCGGTCTATCTAGAGACGGAGAGGGAAGATTCTGGATAGCAGCTGCATACATGGACCGGGAGATGCCAGAGCCGCTAGATGTAATGGTTTCTAATGCAGAAAGAAGGAAGGTGGGAGTTATCTAGGGGTGCGACGCCAACGCGCACCATTCCAGCTGGGGTAGCTCGGATATAAATGACAGGTGTGAATTACTTTTTGAATTTCTCTCAAGAACTAACCTCACTATTAGAAATATAGGCCAGAAATCCACCTTTATTATTAGTAATAGACAGGAGGTTTCGGATATCACTCTGGTCTCCGAATTTACCACACCGATGATCATGGAATGAAGAGTGGCGAAGGAGCATTCCTTCTCCGACCATCGTTACATAACGTTTAAACTTAATCTCAATATTACAAAACAGTACGTGTTCAGAAATCCCAGGAGGACAGTGTTGTATGTATATCGGGAGGTATTGGAGGGCATTATTCCATCTAGAGTTCCAGGACTCCCCGACACGGGTAGTGAACTGGATTCAATGGTGGACACTCTGACTATTGCTTGCAATGCCTCTATGAGGGTAGCCTGTCCTATAACAAAGCTGAGAAGGAAGCGAAATCCTGCTTGGTAAAACCCGGCACTTGCAGACCGCAGGAAAGACTATGGGTCTGCTTTCATAAGAGCAAAGAGATTAAGAGACAGTCAGCTTCTATAAGGAATACCTCAGAGTATACAAAAGGGAGGTAAGGAAAGCGCAGAGAACTTCGTGGATGCGCTTCTGTGATAGAATGGAAGGGGTCTCGAAAACCTCGCAATTAAGGACAATTCTCTGTACTAATCCAGCTGGTCTATGCTATCTGTTAAAAATGGATGAAGAATGGACGGTTCCTAGTGAAGAGACTCTTGACCTCTTGATGGAAACTCACTTCCCGGGTAGTGAGGACGAGTCGACTGCGGAGCCTTTGGATGGTTGTGGGTCTAGGGATGACTGCGGGGTCCAACTGTTGTGTTCAGAGGATATTCTGAACACCCTGAGAATAAAATGGGCTATTAAAGGGTTCAAGCCCTTTAAGTCAGTTGCTCAGGATGGGATTATACCAGCAGAAATTCGGAAGAACCTGGAGGTCTTGCTTCCTGGTTAATTCCAAAGGATGTCTGAAACTAGGGTACATCCCCGAGAAATGGAAGGAGGCTAGAGTGATCTTCATCCCGAAGGCCGGTAAAAGCTTGCACAACAACCCTAAAGATTTTAGGCCAATATCATTGTCATATTTTCTGCTGAAAACCATGAAAAGGATTCTGAATGTCTATATTCGCTCAAAAATTGCACCCAAGAAACTGTCCATGGAATTGAGTAGTCACTAGATTTTCAGGAATTCTGGTTGGTGGCGTTTCTCGACATCGAGGGCGCGTTCAATAACCAGAAGGTGGAAGCAATTATGGAAGGATTGCTACCTTTTGAGATCGAAGACCCAGTGATCAAGCTAATTATTCATTTGCTAGGTGGCAGAAAGATCATAGCGGAGATGGGCGAAGCTTCCGTCAGTTGTTTGGGGAACTCCCCAGTCTCGGGTAAGCACCTGGGTAATCAGGGATATAATGCAAAATGCGTTATCAATAATTGCGGGGTGGACCAGCAGATGTGGATTGGAGATTAACCCATTTAAAACAGAACTGGTCCTTTTCACTAGGAGGTATATAAAATTCCGGAAATTGTTTTACCAAGCCTGAATGGTACTATACTGGTCCTTACTGATAAGGCGAGATTCCTAGGGTTCTGCTGGACAATAAGCTCAGTTGGAAACCAAACACTATAAAAAGAGTAAAGAAGGCCACTGTGGCGCTCTACTCTGTAAAAAATGCCATTGGAATGAAAAAGAGCTTGAAACCGGAGCTTGTGCCCAGTTGTAAGGCGTATACTGCTGTATGGTGTGAGTGTATAGTGACCTGCTCTGGAGAAAGTATCATATAAGAACATGATGGCGAAGGTGCAGATTGCAGCGTGTTTGCGCATTAGTGGGGCGCTGAAAACTACCTCAACTAATGCCCTAGAGGTTTTGCTATACCTTCTCTCGTTGGACATTATCGGCAAGCAAATGGCGGTTAACACGGCCGCTCGGCCTTCAGCGACGTCGGGTTGGAAATGCCTGCAAAAAGAGAACTCAACTATAGTTAATTCAGTTCGGATGCTTGTCCGGTACTACGCGGATGATTAAAAAAATCTTGGGATGAGATACAGTAAGTATTGCCTGATGAACATTTTTTATTTTCAGGAAATGAAACAGTGGTATCAGAAAAAGTAATGATATTTGGTCTACTAACGATGTTTATACAGAACAGAATATAAACATTCCCGCCGGCTAAACAGAGAAAAAAAGTTTTAAATTTGGAGCTTTATGAACTTTGAGATTCATCGTAGTTGACGTATTCACTGCCATAAATTTTTCCCAATTTTTCTGAGTACTAAAGCCATCAAAGTCTGGAATTATTTGGCGGTTTATTGCAAGCAATGTTATATCAAACATTGAATACACCAAACATTAAGATTTAGGCATGGCATGACTCCACAAAAATTTTAGCATGGTTTCAAAGGCTATTAGCTCAAGAGGATAAAGGAAGTTTTTACTGGAAGAAGGTCTCTTTAAGTGTTAAGGATTTCTAAAAAGTTATATTTAAAATTAGAAAAATATTTGCGTAATATAAAAATTTGCAAATTGTTTCAAAGATGATAAATAAAAACCTTTCTTTGCCAAATCACGTCTACCTGGAGACTCAAATCAAACGCTTGTCTGCAAGAAAACAATTTTGATGCAAGGCAAACGCGGAATGAAAAAACATAACCAATACTTGTAATACTTTCAAATTAACTCAATTAATGGGCAGTGTGTCAACACTAACATTATCAAGGACATTCACCAACACTGAAATAGATTATAACAGGCTTCTACAGTTTCAAATATCTGTTACGACTGTGTTGTCTTTAACAAGCCCAAATGTTCATTTTATGGATTACATCCCCATTTTTAGTAAATTTTTGTGTTTTTATTCTCCTCGGTTGTTTTGCGTCCGGGTTGTTTTGCGTCCGGGTTGTTTTGCGTCCGGGTTGATTTGATGTCTATACGCGGTAAATGGTGGATGGATTCCTGTGGGTTTTTTTTGTTTTGTTGGTAACTGAACGAAAATGGGGGAGAGCGAGGACAATGCGCATCGAGTGTGTGTGTAAAGCAAAACATTCCATAACAATGTTTTTCTTATATGCCTCTCGTTTACATCAATGCGAATTGATGTAAACGAAAAACATAGAAGAAAGACAATTCTTCTGGAATGTTTTGCGCGTTATTCGGCGTAAGTGTTTTTTTTGGTTAGTTCAGTCTGGTTTTGTTTTTGAATCGAAAAGAAGAGATATGTAGTTTTTTTGGAATTCAAGTTGAGAATACATTATTTTTTTTCAAAGTTTTGGTTTTAAATTTTATTGTAAAAAGAACGCAAATAAATTGATTGTGAAAAATTAAAAAAAAAAAGATTTTTTTTTGAAGTTAATAAAGATAAACCGTGTCAAATTCAACTAAATAAATAGGGGCTGTTTAATATGAGTTGTGAAGAAAAATAAAAATTCCACATCGCAATGTTCGATGAAAAGTAATATTTTTTTTTTGTGAATGCGTCTAAACATCTAGAGGCGCACAAATTGTGATGATAGTTTTAAACTTAAACAAAAATTTCAATAGCGAATTCTTTTATTTAAGCGAAGGTTTGTTTTGTTAAAGTAACTGTATACAATCACTTTTGATTCGCATTGCGGATTCGAAATATTGCAAGGAGGCCGATTTTTGGTTGAACGTAAGGTCACGGCAGCACGTGCAAATACGCAAAAGATATTTTGGGGCTAGGCGCCACATTATTTTGGCAGCCAGCCGAGGCCACTTTGGCATCGGGGAGACGCCCGCAACGGTCCGGGTGTGGCACATCACCGGTAGCATGACGGCACCAAGGCCGCAAGAGGATTTTTTTTAAAAATAATTAAGGTATTTTTTTTTTTTTGGTTTATTTTATTTAAATTTTTTGCTTACTTTTATATATATTTTAATTTTTTTTTCTGATTAAATTTTAAATTTTGGATTTTTAATCGAGCGCCGAATAACGGTCGTAGGTCGCGCGCTCGGTGCACATTGCTCTTTCTCTCTTTCTCGCTTCTCTCTCTATCGTTCTTTCCCTTTCTCTTTTATTTCCGCATCCGGATTCGAAACCGGTGTTTACCACCGTGCGAGTTCGGGCGGATGCGCGCACCAGGGCACCTCTCTACCGTTATGATTTTTTTTTGATTTTTATTTAAAGTTTTCTGCTGTTCGTTCCTCAGGTTCCGGCCGACGAATTTCGGCGGAACTCCGGGTATTATTATTATTTGCGTTTCTGTATCATCACGGTTCTGTATCGTTACTTTCTGTATCATCACGGTGTAAGCCAGGAGCCATGCATGCCTCAAACCTCACGACCCTTCGCACTTCTCACTGAGAACGTAGCCGGCAAAATATCACCGTGGAGGCCTTAGTGACATCTGCAGGTTGGCAGTAGCCAGCCTGTAACAAATCTAGCGGCAGAAAAGAATCCTAAAGTAAGGAAGGCGAACTGTTAAAAAGTTGGAAGTGCTTCAAGAAAGTTCACGCTGTATTTGAATGACAACTGTGAAGTTCTCTCGCTCCTAACGCTATCCCTTGTAACAGCAAGTGCCTCTAGGCGAATAATGATAACTGAGGTTCCTATTACAATTTAATCAGTTTTGTCTATGAAAATTGATCTAATTTAAGCACAATTCAAAAGTACAATTCACCACTAATCAATATACAAACTCTGCAAGCATATCAAACTTTGGTTTAAAATTTAGAATAAATCATAATAAAGGACATCCAGAGTCCAGACACACAATTAGATAATATAAATCACTCGTAGAGAAATAACACCTTCTAGAAAATATGGTTTCAAATAAATTTAACAAAACAAAAACAGACAAGAATAGTTGTATACAAAATTAGTATTAGGTCCAACAATCTGCAACTTTCACTAACACTGAATTCACTCTTAATAATTATTTAACAAAACATATTGTATTGATTCACAACAACATACCTGTCAATAGCACCGCACTCAAATGCGCAATATAACTTTTAGCCAATCGTAATGTTTCAATTTTGGAAAGTTTTCTATTTTTCGGCTCGGTCGGTATCAACGATCGTAATGTTGTAAACGCTGAATTAACACTACAAAGAGAAGTTTCAATTTTTCTTGGGTGAATTACAAAAAATCTTCAAAAAACACTTCACAAAAATATTATCGAATCCCCCCACCAACTATTTTAAAACAATAATACCTGTGTGTTCGATAACGCTCCCGCGCATTTGCCTGACATCGAGGATTTAAATTTATATTCGGTGTATAGAATGATTTATTAATTGGATCACACGTAGTACTCATCTTACATATACACTTTACAATATAAATTTAACTAAATATTTTTATATCACACGTCTCACTTAAAGGCAATAATACATTTTAAACTGTACTGTGTCTAACGTTGGTATGCAAATGCGCAAGTTTCAAACCGAGTCAAATTTAAAAATATTTTTTTCATTATTTTTTGATCGATCTTACATCATCGTCGTCATCCCCGTTTATCACATCATATAATATTTTGACTAAATAATAAGATTTAATTTTATGTCGTCTCCTTTCCATCGAAAAAAAAAACTCAAAAACGATTATTGTGGTTTGGTAAATGAATTAACTCATTAACTAAAATAAATGGTTTGAAAAAATTAGAGAGATTTTTTAATAGTTGTTATTGTAAAATGTACGAGAGATTTAAAAACCAATGTTTTAATTGAAATTTATTTCAGTTTATTAGTTTTTGTGTATAAGCGAGCACAAGACAAATCATTGTGTTCAAAACAAACAATTTTTTTTTTTTTTTTTATTAAAATACAGATTTTATTTTATGGAGTTGATCGTCAAACTATTAAAAATATTAATCATTGCTCTTGATATATTTATGGCACGATGACGTGATTGCGGTATAGGCAGCTGCACACAAAAATTAATTAAATATACGATTATATACAAAAATTGATAAGGGAGAAAATATTTTTGTTTTAGTGTGTGACGAGATCCAAAAATTTTCGAATCGGACGTACCCATTTCGAAAGTATTTCCAAAATAAAAATTAAAAAACTGACCGCTAAGATCATTAAACATATTTGGCATCCGCCTTCAATGTGTTCATAATTCATTTTAATCGGTTCGCGCACTTTAGGTTTAGGTTTCAAGAACCGCGCATCGATGACAGATTGTTTCCAAAATCGTACTAAACCCGCCGCCATATACCTCGACAACTCGTTATTTATTTGCCCCGTTAAATACGATCCTTTGCGAGCGAACATCGCAACCGGAAATAACATAATTTTTTCTTTGCCAATGTGATATTGATCAGCCTGCCGATTTTTATAATTCTCGTACGCAACATGCTCAAGTGTACTGAGTATCGCACCTTTAAAATCAGAATTTCGCACTCTCGCCCAGTAATACGGACGATCGCGTACATTATAGATACTCGACCGTTCGCGTACATTTGGTATCGAATCAAAATAATTTTTACCGGATGCTCCAACATAAAATTTAAAATCACGTTCAATCATTTTTTCTATGGTATCGGCAGTGGAGAAATTTTTCTGAATTTGCAGAAAACTAAATAGTGACCCTTGGTACGAACTCCGAATCACTAAACAGCTCAACATCCAAATCATTGCTAGAGTGCGGGCAAAATTTCGACTCGGTACGTAGCACATCGGCCCACCAAGAAACACACTAATTATGCTTAGCAGAGGCAAACTATTTTTTTGACCAATCACAAAATTTTGAACCGATTTTGAGACAAATTTTAACGCGATAACCACTAAAACACTGAACACGAATTGCAGTGTGATCATCATCCAAACGAGCGGGTCAAATGGTAAAATTAATTTTTCGAATGCTGAGTACGGTTCACCGGGTGGTATTACAAAAACTAGATCCGATTGGAAATGACTGATGGTTGCATCCATTACATTTAGTCTTGTTTGCGTTATACCACACGAGCCAATTGTTAGGTTTGCTTCATTGTTGACGATCATTTTGACGGCACCGGTCATTGTGCCATTTGGATATATTTCACCCCATTTATCATTTAGAATTGTTATTTCAAGGTGAAAATTTAATCGTTTCGCCAACGTTTTAAGGACATCGCTTTCGAATCCGCTTATCCGATACTCACCAGATTTTATCTGATCGATTTGAATATATGGTGGCGTGTTGTATGTAGCAACATGGATCGCACATTTATGAAGGTTTCGAATTTTATCAGGAAAAAATTTGTCTCCATTTATAAATTTTGTACCTACAAACGTATTCGATAACACCGGCGTTGTATCACCACATTTTCGATTGGTATACGGGAAATATGTGTACAGAAGGGCTAAGTCAGCCGAATCGGGGCTCGATAGCAAAACGTTTATATTAATAATGTATGATTCCCAGGCACTTTTAAAAATTTTCCCGATCGTATCGACTGGTTCCTCCTGGCAGCGTGTAACGACAAGTAGATAGTAGCCGGTTACGCCATAGTTCTTAATGGTTTTTGGTGTAAAAAGCTTTCTATAAAATAAAAAATATTGCAAAACGACAGGTAGAGTAGAAAAAATGAAAATACTTACCTAAAACTGTTATAATTATCGATAAAAATTATATTAAATTTTCTTTTATTTTTTAACCGAATTTGATTAGTCACATTCACAGCCTCCAATCGAAAACTAATTTTACCATCAGTTGACTGAAGAATTTCGTTTAGAATATCTGACTGCTCTAATTCACGTGCGTACGTACTTGTACCCCGGGTTACCGAAATAACCGTAGTTTTACTGACAAAAAAATTTGAAATCACTTCTCCGACCGCTTTTGTGAGTGGTGTTGAAAATGCCGTAATCGGCATATTAATACTAGATCCACATTTTACTTGTAAAAAGTAATTTGATATGAAAACGCCAATGAGTATTGAATAGAAGAATAAACTCATATTTGCGTGCAAAATGAAATGATTGTAGCGTGCGTTGTGCTTTATATACCTGGATATGGTGTGAATCGGTTTGTTTACAAAACAATTATCGCCCATTTGGCTGGAACCTATATTTTAGTTATAAATATGTATTAAATAGTGTCGTGACATATGTTATTGCATAGTACACGAGTGAATTAGGGAATCGTATTGCTAATGGATAAAAAATTGTCGGTTTATATGTTTTTATAATTATGAATGGAATTATTTTTAAATATATGAAAAATATAAATCATTGACGTAAGGTTACTGCTAAAATAAGAAAGTATACACCACACCTCATAACTAATAATGAGTATGAACAATTTCTAATATCGCCATATTTAGTGAAAAAACAAAAAATTTGAGTGAAATTTTACATTTATCATATCAAATTACTTAAATCCCAGAAACTTCACAACATATAGCACAACATATAGTCACTGAAGGCAAATTCAGTGTTGCGTTCCTTCGTTCCTTCCTTCCTTCTGAACTTATTTTAAAATCAATCTAAGTTGCTGAAAATATTTACAAGAAGAGAAACGTCATTTTTAACTAATGAAATTGGTTTAAAAAAAATTCAGAAGGATTCCTTCATTGGTTACAGGAATCACCCTTGCCAATGATACAAAAAGCTTTTATGATACTGACTTAATTTTTAGTACCAAATTGTAATTTCAGAAACACTTAATATGCATCTGGTTGGACACTGTTATGGCAAAATTGTATATAGTTCCACTACTATTTTTTTTTTTTTTTTTTTAATAAAATTTTTATTTATTTATTTATATTACGACTGAGTCTTGCACCCATTTAGTAATTTACATTGCATATAATAAAGTATTTTGATAGTCGGCGTAATCAAGTGATTATCTCTAGTTTCATGTAACTCCTACTCAGATTTTTCGCCACCGTAAGTCTACTGACCTCCTGGTCGCGATAAGTCCAGTGGTTTGGTTCTTTGCAGTCTTCTTGTTGATGTGGTAGTCAGCATACAGCGTATGTCCAGATTTTCGTGCTGGTGCAGACGTTGTAGGTGATCTTGATGGAGGTTGTCGTTTAAATCTTGATGGAGGTTGTCGTTTCGAATGTACCACGGTGCATTAACAATACATCGCAGGATTTTATTTTGAACAGTTTGTACGATTTTGATATTTGTCTTCTTGGCACAACCCCAGAGTTGGCTACCATATGTCCATACAGGTTTCAGGATTTGTTTGTATAGCAGCAGTTTGTTATGGATCGCTAGTTCAGATTGTCTCCCTAAGAGCCAATGCATTTTTCTGAATTTTATGTTTAGTTCTTCTTTCTTCTTTTTTATGTGTTCCTTCCATCTAAGTTTAGCATCTAAAGTCATGTCGAGATATTTAGCAGTGTTTGCATGCGGTACTATTATTGAGTTTATCATTATTGGTATATGATTAACTTTTAGATTTATGTAGTTGACTTGGATTGATTTTTTTTCTTTTAATTTAATTCGCCATTTCTTTGTCCAATTACATATTTGGTTAATAGCTTTCTGTAATTTACTAGTGGAGTCATTGATGTTTTTTGCTGTTGCAAGTATTGGGGTGTCATCGCCAAAAGACTCCATTGTTGCTTCTGTAGTTGGTATATCTCTAGTATATAGGAGATAGAAGATTGACCCAAGAAAACTCCCTTGTGCGATATGTATGGTTTTAAAATTTGAAAAAATTGCTCCGGCAAATCTCGATGAAGTTTGAATTCTAACCCCTGCCCTTAGTGCCATACTTTGTCGAATGCCTGCGCTACATCAAGGAATATAGCTGAGCATATTTGTTTGCTTTCTAGTGATTTCTCGAGTACATCAGTAATTCGATGTACTTGTTCCATCGTAGAATGTTTTTCCCTAAATCCAAACTGATGTGAGGGGACAAGATTCCTTTTTTTGATAATTTCTTTGTCTTTTAAGAAGGACCTTTTCAAATAGTTTCGATAATGTTGGAAGCAGAGAAATTGGCCTATATGAAGCTTTATCATTCGGAGGTTTGTTCGGCTTAAGTATCATAATTACTTCTGCAACTTTCAATTGTTTTGGTAGATATCTTAGTCGAAATGCTCCACTACTATAATCTACAACAAAATTATCTTTGTCATCATTTCTTGCTTCTGTCATTATTAAAGAAGGTTTATTTGGTCCTGGTTTTCCGCGTTATTTTTTCATTTCTATAATACAATATTGTAGTCTGAAAAATTTCCGACCTCAACATAAAGATGGCAGCATTCGCCAACAAAAAAAGAAGACTATGTTTGCGCATGTGTTAAATATTCATTTTTGAAGGGCAATACGCCAGCTGAAATCAAAAGCGAGTTGTACACTGTGTAAAGGTAATTTTCACGCGACATAACATTTGGTACGCGACAGTACCAGCATGGGGGACGATAGACGTTCTGGACGTCCACAAACATGAACCACTGACGATAATCCGCTCAAGTTCACCATATGGTGCTAGACAACCGTCGAATCAAAGTTTGAGCGATAGAAAAGGCTATGAATATGTTCAATATGTTCAAAGAAAGTCATTGGCACATATTGAATAAAATCTCACATAAATTCTCATATCTCAGCGGTTGCCATGGTGAAAATCCCCAAATTACGGTTTGGACAATTTCACCTGCTTTCTTAACCTTACTCACCAGATCTAACCACTAGCAAATTTTTTGTGACTTTAGCCAAAAGTTGTGTTGGGAGGGTAGAGGCTTACGTCGAATGAGTATCCTATAACCTTCGAACACAACTATTTTGAAAAAAAAAGACGCCGAGTACTATTTGGACGGATTGAAAAGATGGGAGCATCGCTGAGAGACGTGTATAGACTTATAAGGAGACTACTTAGAGAAATACAAATTATTTTGAAAACATGTCTTTTAGCCAGCCATCGTATTTGTCGAATTTCATCGTCTAAAAATCTAAAGATCCATCGTGCCACCCTTTTCTCTTGAAAGAAACCATCCATTTTGAACTGATATACACAGCGGTTCACTTGATTAGACGAACTTGCAATTTTACTTTTAAAAGTAAATTTTACTGTAATTTCTCGCGGAACCGATAAATTCCTAATCGATTCTGAGAAAGCAAATTAACTAAGCTTTCAATTTTTTTAAGAAAAGTTCAAATTTAATGTTATTAGCAATTTAGATATATATTGAAAACCGTAATGTGTACTACCCCCATTCTTTAAAATAACTTCAAAGGTCCTGTCCTTATATATGCTATTATCCAAACTCCCGTTGTGTCTGTATTCTGGCTTGCTTCGCAGCCAAACCGCAATCACCCGAGTATCCCAGACTTCAACCAGCTCCCAAAAATAATTTTTGACTCCGTTTTGTCCGAATTATTTTTGTCCCCCATTTTTTTTTACATATTTCACCGGTTAAAATATGTGCCGCAATAACCGAAATTCATTCATTAACCGAATTTGATTATTTGTTTTATGTGTTGCTGTTAAAGTTTTGTTTTCTCTTTACTACTTTGAGTTTATTTGTTTGCTTTTTGTGGGTTGTATATTTAATTTAAGACGAATTAATATTGTTTTTTTTTATTTTCAAAGTGGCATTCGTACACAGAGTAATATGTCTTTGGTTTATTTGGCAACGTTATATTAGCATTATTCAATTTGACCGTAACTCTGAATTAGTTTCTGCACTCAAATGTTTAAACAAAATCATAAAAGCAAACACATGGATTAGATTGGACGAAATTTTATTTGCAAATTAGAATTTATTTTTATTTATTTCTTTATTAGCAATACAAATTATATGCAAAACTTTATTTGGTTTTTTCAATTCAACATAAAATACACAACATATTTTAGTATTGATTGAGAACAAATACACAACATATTTTAGTATTGATACCGCTAATTATACTTGGCACGGACTACCAATATATTTTCACTTTTTGCACAAACAAATTCTTTCTTAAATTAAATATGGTTTCTTGATTGAGGCACACAAAGAGCCTTTGAACTTTTCTATCAGCATACAAAAAACTAATATTTCACTGACTGAACAAATTTTTTTTTTGAGAACAATGTCTTAAGTAACAAACTAGTGTCCACTTTTAAAACCAAATATTTACTGCCTTTCACGTTCCCACCAACATTATGATTTTTTTTTTTTTTTGTATTTTATCAAACGGTATTCATATCAAACTAGCGTTTACTAACCATGAAAACTAATTCGCTCCAAAAATCTTGTTTTGCTTTGACATATATAATTATTGAAACGTCAACCCTAAATTGCGATGGTGGGAAAAACCATTTGACTGTCGTTGCAAATCGCGGGGACGACTCACACCCAAGAAAAAGTCTCACAGCCGGGCCATAGATGTTAGAGCAAGGAAGAAAACGGATAAAAAGCATCAATTATATTAAATTTAAATGACCTTCCCGTGATATGTTTCCTAAGGGTTTGCCATTTAAATCTTTAATCTTACATGACAAATTACCAAGTTTGGCGTCTATAAGGGTAGGAACAAACATTGGAGCTTGCTTTTGACAAATACGGCTTAGTGGCCCACGCGCGTATTTTTGGTATGCTATCTTTAAATAATGCAAAACCTTATCTGGAACAATATTCAGGCGATCCCGTTTATATTCGATGTATAGGAACTTTGCATCTACTTCTATTAGCAGTCGTCGGCCTTAGTAATCTGTGCCATGGAGAAAAGGTTGTGGTGTAATGATTTACGTTTCGCAGAGTAGCACCGATTTTTGTCAAATGTAGGGTCCCATTCGGTGTGACTGTCAGATAAATGTGATCGAACGTGTAAATAAACATCTACATAAATCTACGTTTTATGTAGCAGATCCTGGAATAGCTTAGATGTTAATTGTTTTCCGTTGTCCATAAAAACTATGAGGTTTCATGGAATAATTGGCAGCTTTATTCATTTTACAATCTTTGCAATTCTTTATAAACAATTTTAAATCTTGCGCCATTCGTTTCCATCAACATTGTCTCTGAATCCTTTCTAACGTTTTCGATGCACCTATGTGAGC
The DNA here is from genome assembly GCA_932526605.1 of Nephrotoma flavescens. Classification (NCBI taxonomy): domain Eukaryota; kingdom Metazoa; phylum Arthropoda; class Insecta; order Diptera; family Tipulidae; genus Nephrotoma; species Nephrotoma flavescens. The sequence goes on along the minus strand of OW052222.1, from coordinate 37,234,604 downwards.
AGACGAAGGTGGTAAATGACCCTGTTGGATAAGTGAAGGAGTTAATCAGTATCATAGTTGGGAATGATGAAAATGTTTGCCTCTTGTACTCTGAAATTACTGTGAGCGTCTGGCATCGTTTTAACTTTATGTCCTAAATTCAGTTTGCAAAAATGCTGGATCTGACAGATCTTTATGTAAGGGTTCAAATTGAATTAAAGCGAGAGATCTCCAACCAATTTTAGAACTAACAGGCGATGTCAACAGAGTGTCAGCGTTTGTTTTATAAGATGATCACCGAAATTAATCCCTAAATATAAAACACGTGATAGGGTATCCGAAACAACGTTCTGCGATTCCATCCGATAGGCCAAAATTGAAATCTTGAAGCTTTCAGCTCCAACGAACTACCATCTTAATAGATTTTTCTGGGTCATTAACCATTGCAAGCTACCATGTTCCATATAAAAAGTAATTATATACCATTCAATATATGGCATACATTTTTTAATACCGCGGCGTTTAGTGTTTGGGGCGATGATTGAGCGCATTATCCTGTTTATATCCTTATATGAATTTCCAGACATTTTATTGGAAGCAGAATTAAATTTAATAGCGCTCCAATATGGAGTTGTACCACATATAATTACTCCTATTCTTTTGTATGGTTGCTGTAGACAGAAATTGTTCTTCTTTGCGAATGCTATCTGGTACATCCAAGTAATTTTTTTTTATCCGAAAAAAATAGTTTTTCCCAATTATTATTCATTGTTTGCGGATGCACATCCCAAGCCGTGTGCTGCTTGGCAAATTCCAACCTTTGTTGCTTGCGGTAGTGTTTTTTTTTACTCTACGAACTCTAGAATTACTTTACGAACTGTTGATTTGTTGACATTAAGCCCAGCTGCCGTTATAATTTTGTTAGTGAAAAGCTGCTTTTGCTGAACTAGACGCTAGACTATGAATTTTTGTTGTATCTAGCAACTGTCGCCAACCTTCCTTGGTAATTCTTTCCATGTGATACACTGTCTGTTAAATAATTTCGTACAGACATCGATTTTTGCCCTTTCTGACGTATTAAACATATTTTTTCTACCCATTTTATTTTTTGATTAGCTACTGAATATTTTCCAGAACGATGTTCTTTTATTGTTCAGGTGACACATATTTCTCTTATATATCCTCTTTTCATATTTCATTAAATGTGATCTTACTATCAAAGAGTTTGAAATGTTGTAAAGAGTAACGAAACAGTGGAAAAATTTTCATCAAAAATTCCGTGGATGGTGCAATTTAAATTAGTTACACTTACAAAACATTTTTTTTTATATCGAATATTGTTGTTGTATATACCTTGCCTGGCAAAATAGGCGTCTACGTTTGCGATAACTTACTGCGGTAGCTAAAGGGCAAATCTGGTGAAAGCGCCTTCAAATTAAACTGTATTTTACGAATTTTTTCCATTGCGACTGCTGAGTGTTTTTTTGATATGAAAAATCTATTTCTACGCTTCCAAGAACGTTTTTTAGAAAATGACTAATCCAAATAAATTGCTGTATTTGTGATTGCACGGAAAATTAAATTTAATTCTCACAAAAACACAATTCTATCCATATTAGCAGAAATTCAGACAACTATACATAAGTCGCTTGTTAGGACCGAATTACGTTCCTCAGGAAAGGAACGAGGCGGACATGTTAACAACAACGGCAAGATTTGTCCCATATAATTTACAATTATTGGGATTTCGACATGCGTTCCAATACTTGTTCGATGTGGTTGAACATTTTAAACTACATCTAAAAATAATTTTTCTAAATGATTTTTTTAAATTTTGTATCCGATACACATGGCCGCTGATCCCCTTACAAATTTTATATGAATCGTTTCAACTGGTTATTCCTCAAAAGATCTTCCTTTTTGCTATGTATAAACACCTCGATGAAAATTACTATATCTCCTCCCCACGCGTGGCTTTCTTTTGCGTCTCGATCGTTATGCATTCTTCGTCGTTGCGGTTATCAATGTTAAATTTATTTCCCCTAACTATGTGAGTAACCCATCGCTTCCTCGTTACTGCCTTATCCTATTCTCAATCAATTTTACGGTCGGACTCTTCTTCAACAATCGAACTGGTTTCTTTGGCTGAGTCTCCCCAAGTGTTAATTAACTTCCACACTCGTCATGCAGCGCCGAAATTCTGTTTGCCCTTTAAAAATTGTGTGCCAGTTTTCTTATCGCTCACTCCATCCTTGAACCATTGTGTTTCAACTCAAGTAGAGTTGTACCTTTAACCCTTATTGAAGTTTTATTATCAGAAGCTTAACCTTCATAAACCTATTTTGAGCTCGAAGCAATAACTTCCATGGTAATCTATATAGAACTTGCTCATCAAAGTGCATAAAAAGTGCCTCTTCGGTTCAAAAATTTAATTTCAGTGCCCAACGTGTGCTGAATTTTTAATTTGGCCTGGTGAACTTAGTTGTCTAATCGACTTGCAACTCCTTTTACATTACAACTGCCAAGACAGACTTGCTTCAGTTTTTTGTTCTGCTAAGCACCAAGTAAATTCAATTTCTCGGTCTGTGGATTCCGTTGGTTAACGACCTCGGTAATTTGTCTACCTAGAACATCCAATTTGACACCAAGCTTACTGAATCTGACTACTTGTTTGGATCGTACATCTACCAATACCTCACTTTGCCGAGTTCATTATTAGGGTTGTTCAATTGAGAGTAGTTAGAGCTTGTTTGGATTTTGTGAATTGGAGTGAATTATTTTTTCTTCAGCTAATTCAATCGGTTTGGACGATAAAAGGGTCCACAAATCGTAACTGATTTTAAACTAAAATTTTACTTTTATAGCTGGAACGATCAAATGACTTCAATGCACGAAATTAAGGCATCGTTAAAACTTAAGTTACTGATTATGTTTAATTCAGGGAGATAAATAACACACGATGTTGCTGTTTCTTACAAGGGTATATCAACGCCAAAGTAGAAGCACGCATTTTTATCTGCCATACTATTAAGGCGACTGTCATCTGTAAATGTAGCTCAGACGTTCATGAAGATATTTCATTATTACTCATTTTCAATTTAATTTAATCTCATTTATTAGTCAGAAAGTTTTAGAATTTTTTTATGTTTTAGTTGTGAGTAATATTGTCGAAATTTGTCGCATATGAAATTAATTTTATACTGAAGTAATAAAAAAAAATTGCAGATATTTACAGAAGTTTCATATGATTGGTAGTGGTAATGGATTTTATATTAAAGTAAAACATTTTCCAGAAATTTTTAAAAAATTTTATGTTTGGGAGCAATATCGATTCGGCAATTCTGAAGAGTGCAGTTTAAAAATTTTCATTTGATTTGTTAGTGAGCCATGTTTGCGCTAGTTTGGAATGAATTTTAAATTGAAGTAAAACAGTAGAGTTTCGTAGTTTTCTACGAAATTCGAATAGGGCTTAAACTGATTCTGAAAAAAATAAAACATAACAGAATTTACATGAGTTCACGTCATTATTTTTTTTTCGAAATCATGGAATTCTAAATGTGGTTGCTTGCATTGTGACGTGGTTTTTGCGACAGCTTTTTTATATTACCATTAAATTAATATCCGAATAAAGATTTAAATTCCATACCACATAATATTAAATAAGCACGAGTATATAAGCAATATGCAACACGAAGCTTACGTACAATCCCATAACAAAGCAAATATAATAAATATTAAATCACATAACCCAATTTCCCGGATCGAACCCAAACGGCATGTCTTATCATTATTATTATTATTCAAATATGTGATAAGAATATGAAATAAAACATTATAATAAAATTAATATGATTCTATTCTCCTTCTCTACATCTAGATAATATTATATAAGATATCCACATAAGATTTATTGTGTATATATGGAAGACAGCAAAAAAAAAACGAAATATTTTCTAGAAAATTCAAACGAAAAACTTTTATGTGATTATTTTATTAAAATCAAAAATTATCTTAATTTTCCTTATTATTACATTATCTTATTATTTTTATAACTCCTTAGATTCATCTCATCATCAACACAATTAAAATCTCAAGCGTATTTAGAGATAAGGAAAATGTTAGATTTTCTAGTATATTAAACAACAAACTTAACGACATAAAATACAAGATAAAGTTTTATAATTTTTTCGAATAGTTTTCGATGCTAGCTTTTTATACTGTGTGTGGTGTGTGTAAAATCAATAAACCGGCAGCCTTGTTCGAAGTTATGCAAATTAAAAAAAAACTTTGATTTTCTTCTATTTGAACCAATTTTCTAACACAACACTAACATATCCCAAATCAATTTTTATGTCTGGGATCGAATGTGAGTGAATTTCGTTTTTGCTGTTATTTGTCTATGAAATGTTTTGCAATTTTTTCAAACCCCTATTGTGTATTTCTTTTAAATTAAATGTGCTTGTATTATAAACCCCTAAGGATAAATGGGTTTACCGTATACCCAATATTAAATAAAATAGTTTTCCACTATTCCAAAAACGTTAGGATTTATCACAAGATTCGTAGTCGTAACAATTTAATAGATATGAGAACAATTTTCTCGTTAGCTTTTTATTGTGAAGCTTTTAAATCACTTCTTCTGGAAAAAAGACTATCGGTAAGAATTTAACTTTCCTAGTAATTACGTATAAAATGACTTAAATAGTTCTACTTGATTTTCCACTTTGTCGTCTCTTTTCGGAATCGGTGATGTATGGAGACACCTTTTTATGGCAAAATAAAAAATTATTTTAGAAATGACTCGATGAAAATTGCCTCCGTCTCTTCCGACGTCTCAAGAGACATATAATAAATACGAGCAGATAATATTATAACATATTATTGTCAGTTAAATTACTTTTACTTCCTTTTTATACATAACTTTGAGTTTTTTTTTCCTCTTTGCTCCTCTTAATAATCTTGATGATGTGTGTTTTGCCGGAAGGTAACTATCAGCGATTACATTTATAAAGTGTATATGAGATATTTATGTATGAACGTATATATTATGTGAAAGAGGTCACATGAAGAGTAGATATAAACTGATAAATAGGATAAAAGCTGTAGCAAGGGAAAAATATTATCTCAAGGCGAATTTTTTTTTTACGACAAAACTTTGATGATATTTTCGTTTATTCGTGAATATTTGTAATAAAATCAATAAGACTGAATATTATAATGTTAGATAAACCGTTGTTATAGGGATTCTATATAACTGTAAACATAATGGGGTACGCGGGCGGTGATATTTTATTCATATCGATAAGGTTTTTTTATATTACTCACAAAATCAAACCATATTAAAGTCTACGAGGCGTTTATAAGACAGATAATGAACCACATACATATTTTATGCGAATTGCGCAACCTTAGGGATAGACTTCCAGGGAATATCACGACATTGTAAGATTATCTTAAGGTTAAAACTATTACTCTTTCTTCACAATAGTAAATAGTCAAAATTAAAATTTCTTTTTAACATTTACATCGTCAATGATTGTCTTCCATTAATTCTCTTATAACCTCTCCTAAATGTTATTTGTGTTGGCAGGTAATTAAAATGTAAATTCATCATTTAAGACATCAAATAATTATTTTGAATATAGTCAACTATGACGACTCCATCCATTTTTGTTAATTTTCCCAATAGTTTGAATTACATAATTAACTTTAGAACCGACGTTAAACTATGTATTTAAGACGTATGAGATGAGCGTATGCTGGACTCTGGTGCTAGTAGTCTCATTTTCGATAAAAACAATGATGTAATTGTTAATTCTCTTTCACTAAAATTTTTTCAAGCTTAACAGTTGTAATGCGGTTGGATTAGTCTCTGATCATGAGGTGCTAAATATCCTTTCTTCTTTAGATAATGCCTATGGTGAACTATTTTTCAATGCACCATTACACTATTTGAATTTAGAACACAAAAAGAAAATTTGTAGTCTTAAATTCAAATACGGCTGAAACAATAAATGTATTCACTTCCTGCATGTAATAATTTAATTTCAATTTTATTCATGTTAATATTGTAATGAATGCTTGATTGAAATTTAATTATAAATACTCCAAAATAACCAGTTTTACAAAATTTTGTTAAATGTGTTTTTTTATTCACTTCGTGCATGTAATTATGTCATTATGTATGAAGCAAACAACTAATTAAAAATCTCGAAATGAGCAACATTTCACAATGTACAATTAATCCATTTAAATATATAAACGAAAATATGATTTTTTTAATTTCAATAAAACTCAAATTAATAAATGGGTATCGCAAATTAAGTATTTACTTCCTGCATGTAATTATTTAATTCTAATATTGTTTATGTAAATATTGTAATAAATGCTTTATTGAAACTTTATTTGATATACACATTTTAAATGTGGTAATTTTTCTAAATTTTTAAGTGATTATGTTACTTTGACTACATGCATGTAATTATTTTCTTATTTGAGAAGTAAACAAAAATAATTTTATAAATAAATCTAGAAATGTGGCATATTTTACAACAAAAACCATTAATCCGTTTGAAATTAGAACCTAAAAGATGAATTTGGGATTTTTATTAAAACGCGCATTCATATACAGCTATTGCAAATTAAGTATTCACTTCCTGCATGTAATAATTTAATTCTAAATTTATTTATGTAAATATTGTAATGAATGCTTGATTGGAATTTTATTTGATGTACCTTTTTTAAATGTGGTTATTTTTCCAAATTTAATTTAAATTTTTATTACTTTCACTTCGTGCATGTAATCATTTCTTTATTTTTTAAGCAAACTAATATTTAGAATTCAGGCAATTTGAAATATTTTACTATGGCACCATTTATCTACTTGAATTTAAAACAAACAAAAAAAAATTTTATTTTGATCTTAAATTCAAATACGGCAGTAACAATAAAAGTATTCACTTCCTGCATGTAATAAATTAATTATAATTTTATTTATTTAAATATTGTAATAATTGCTTATTTGAAACTTTATTTGATATACCCTTTGTAAATGTGGTTATTTTTCTAAAAATATTAAATGTTTAAATGATTATTACTTCCACTTCGTGCATGTAATGATTTTCTTATTTATAAAGCAAACAAATGATTAGAATTTAGGCAATTTGAAATATTTTACTATGGCACCAGTAGTCTATTGGAATTTAGAATAAAAACAATCATTTGTTTTTTGATCTTAAATTCAAATACGGTGGTAACAATAAAAGTGTTCACTTCCTGCATGTAAAAATTTACTTCTTATTTTATTTATGTAAATGTTGTAATGAATGCTTGATTGAAATTTTATTTGAGATACCCTTTTAAATATAGTTATTTTTCTAAATTTAATTTAAATGATTATTACTTTCACTTCGTGCATGTAATTATTTCCTTATTTATAAAGCAAACAAATGATTTGAATTCAGGCAATTTGAAATATTTTACTATGGCACCATTTATCTACTTGAATTTAGAACACAAACTATTATTTGTATTTTGATCTTAAATTCAAATACGGCGGTAACATTAAAATTATTCAGTTCGTGCATGTAATAAATTAATTCTAATTTTATGTATGTAAATATTGTAATAAATGCTTGATTAAAACTTTATTTGATGTACCCTTTTTAAATGTGTTTTTTTTCTAAATTTAATTTAAATTTTTATTACTTTCATTTCATGCATGTAATTATTTCTTTATTTTTTAAGCAAGCTAATATTTAAAATTAAGGCAATTTGAAATATTTTACTAAGGCACCATTAATCTACTTGAATTTAGTACACAAACAATCATTTGTATTTTGATCTTAAATTCAAGTACGGCGGTAACAATAAAATTATTCAGTTCGTGCATGTAATAAATTAATTCAAATTTTATTACTGTAAATAATGTAATAAATGCTTGATTGATATTTAAATGATATACCCTTTTAAATGTAGTTATTTTACTAAAAAAAAATTTTTTAATATTTTTATTGCCTTTACTTCGTGCATGTAATTATTTCCTTAATCCGAAAACAAATATTATTAAATCGCGAAATGTGGAATATTTTACAACACAGCATTAATCCATTTGAAATTTGAACCAAAAAGATGATTTTTGTTATTTTCAATAAAACTAAAATTCATAAACGGCTATAGCAAATTAAGTATTCACTTCCTGCATGTAATAATTTAATTTTTTCTCAAACGGAAACTTAATTTGATATACCCTTTTAAATATATTACTAAATTTTTAAAATTTTTAAATGACTTTTACTTTTACTTCGTGCATGTAATTATTTCCATATTTCACAAACAAATATTTATAAATCTTGAAATGTTGTATATTTAACAACACCATTAATCCATTTGAAAATATAAACCAAAATATGAATTTTGTATTTCGATTTAAACTTGAATTCAAATACGATGGTAACAATAAAAGTATTTAGTTCCTGCATATAATAAATTAAGTCTAATTTTATATATGGTATGGTTATTTTTCTAAAAAAAATTTGAATTATTGTAACTGTTCCCTTATTTATTAAGCAAAAAAATATTATTTTATAAATCTCAAAATGTGGAATATTTTACAACACACCATTAATCCATTTAAAATTAGAACCCAAACTATGAAATTTGTATTTCCCATAAAACTCAAATTCGTATACGGCTATTGCAAATTAAGTATTCACTTCCTGCATGTAATAATTTAATTCTAATTTTATTTAAATAAAAATTGTAATAAATGCTCGAATAAAGCTTTACTTTGTATACCTTTCTTAGATGTGGATATTTTTCGAAATTCAATTAAAATTATTATTACTTTCACTTCCTGCATGCAATTACATATTTCTTTATTTATTTAACAAACCAGTATTAAGAATTCAGGCAATTTAAAATATTTTACTATGGCACTATTAATCCATTTGAATTTAAAACACAAAAAACAATTTTTGTATTGATCTTAAATTCAAACACGGCGTTAACAATAATAGTTTTCACTTCCTGTTTGTAATTATTTAATTCTATTTTTATTTATGTAAATATTGTAATAAATGCTTGATTGTGATATTTATAAATATGATATACCCTTTTAATGGTTATTTTTCTAAAAAAAAAAGAATTTTTCAATTATAATTGCTTTTACTTCGTGCATGTAATTATTTCCCAATTCCGATAACAAATATTTATAAATCTCGAATTGTGGAATTTGGTATTTTCATTAAAACACGAATTCATGTACGGCTATGGCAAATTAAGAATTCACTTCCTGCATGTAATAATTTAATTCTAATTTTATGTAAGTGAATATTGTAATAAATGCTCGATTAAAACTTTATTTGATATACCCGTTTGGAATGTGGTTACTTTTCTAATTTTTTTTTAAAATTTTAAATGTTTATTACTTTCACTTCGTGAATGTTATTATTCCTTTATTTATTTAGGAAACACAATACACTTTATAGATAAATATTCTTTAACGTTTGACTGAAATCTATGATTTTCACAAAATCATTTACCATTTTGTTCATTATACGCTTCTATCAAGAGCCTGGTTGCATACTTTGACCACATTTTATCGAGAATTTATTTCTGAAAATAATTTTTTAATCCGCAAAATGAATAATACAAGAAAATTATTACAAGCGAATACGAAAAAAGGAAACTTTAATATGCTGAATAACTATTTGGATATTTCTAAAAAATAATAGTCTGTTTTTTTTGTAATAAATGAGTGCGTTTTATGACAAAACCTGGAAGCCAAAAAATCATTTTATCTTGCTAAACTGGCATTATCAAATAATACAGTGTTGACACATCATAACTTTCTTAAACCATTTGTGATTCAATGCGATTCTGACGGTGACAATAGTAAAGAACATCCCATCGAATATATCTGTGGTCACAAGGCATCAGTTGACTAATGACATAATTGAGTTAACCAATTTTTTCTTATAGGCATTTCACCATGAGATATACCATGATCGTTGACGTAAGTACCCAAATATTCGTAAAAGACCGAGATTATTGACAAATTGGCAATGAAAATTGAGAATGCTTCTAGCAGCTGCGATGCCCCATTTAATGTTAAATCAAAACCAAAGCAGGAAAACCTAAATTGAAACAATGGAAAGCCTTATGAAACGAAAAAGGGAAAATTAGTACGGAAAAGAACATGTGTACCAGTCGAGAACTGCCAGAAGAAGGCAAAATTTCATTTGTCAAACAGAAACAGTTATTTGATCGGAATTGCCTGTTGAATCATACGAACACCAAATCTTGTAAATGGCATCTTGCATCGATAATCAAGATAAAAAACCTTATAACCTTCAAAAGTTTTTGAGCCCCAAAAACATGTTTCCAATGGAATCGTCGGTAAGTATAGATGGTTTTAAAACTATCGGGTGTCAAAAATGTATTCGAGAAAGCTTTCGCTAAACAAAGATTTTTTGAAAATGGTCATTAAATAGGGAATTGCATGCACCGATGTACACTTTTAGAGAATCATCGATGAAAAGAAAATTTACACCTCACACCATTGAGGAAATAAAAAAGCATATAAGTAACTTTCACCTTATGAGAGCCATTATTCGCTCAGAAATTCAAGCATTAAATACTTACATTCCGATTTTACTATTACAAAAGTACATGCCTATACTGCGAAATGCGAACATCAGTGAGTGTAACCAAATAATCAGACAAAAATGAGTTTAATCATTTGGTTTGTTGTTTGATAAAAACAATAGGGTTAAAATTTAAATCGTCAAATGACATCTTAAAAACGAAAATCGGTATTGCCGGAATGAAAATTTTTCAAAAATAACTAATATCGGAACAAAAAGTTTACGATTTGGAAGCAGATGTAGCATACAAATCCAAGTACAATGATGATCAAGCAACGAATAATTCAACAATTAAAACAAATGCTTTCAACTAAGAGCAATGCCTGCTTACGCCATACGTGCAGACCTCGCTTAGTTTTTAAAACAGACAGCTCTTGACTTACAATCAGGAAATTCATGATTGTGCTACAAACGATGGATCAAATGATCCTCATTGTTCCAAGGCATACGCATATGTAAAAAGAAAAAAAACAGACCATTACCTCAGTTGACACTAAGCGGGATTTTAAATTACTAGAAATTAACTTAGCTGATTTAAATGATTTTCCGAGCTTGTTTAAAATTAGTTTACGCGGCGGAACACCAATGAAAATAGGGGAAAACGTGTCTGGAAAAATGTAGAGTGTTTTGTAAAGTTTAAACAGTGAGGAAGTTTTTTCAACATGTAAGTATACAAAAACGAGGGACCCAAACGATAGACCTTGCTAATTTGCAATGAAAGGAAAGGAAAGCTTATCGATTTATTGCCGTTTATAGTTCCATGCTTCCATAATTTTTACAAAAATCTTAAAGCGGTTGAAATGATTATCACCCATCCAAATTTAGAAGAGAGTAGTTGAGGTGAATAATGAATGATAAATTAAATAATCAAAGCGGTTCAATATTCAATTCAATTCGGTTTAATAGTTTTTTATTAAGAAAAATCATTTTGCATCAATTTTAAACGAAGCAAATCTGTCACATGGGATTACCGCTTAAGTCAGTTATCGTAAATTTTCGTCTATGTATGTTTCTGACGGAAATAACTTAAGCGATTATGACTTGTGACAACAGATATGTTTCAGAGGCTGAACACAGTCCCACATTATCGTAAGAAAACATTTGGTCCGAAAGTATGATATGTGTTTTCACCAATGTTACTGACCACACAGATGTCGAGAGTCACAATTTGATCACAACAAATAGGCGCATACACTATAAATTTTAGTTATGAATTATTATTATTCCTATATCTAAAAACGAGCTTAAAATGATTGAAATGAGCTTTGTAGGTGATAGCTAAGAAACCTTTTATTTACCCATAAGGACACGACCTATTTATGTATAATTATTAACCTTCATATCTAGCCTACATTATTGTTTTAATACATTAAAGTATTTTAAATATCCGTTGCAGTTGTGGATTATTCTTATGGCAGTAAATAAAGCTCCACTCCTTTCTTGGGCATGGTTGTTATAAAAGCAGCGAAATCAACCTCATAAATATTCAAACATAACATAAATTTATGTACATAATATATGAATATATGTACAATAAACATTTTTTTATATACAATAATTAAATTTGTCTTTTGTTTAAAATTATTTTACATTTTTTTTTCAAATAAAGCACAAAAAGTTTCCTTCGGCTTTTAAAACTTTTTTTTTCATACTACATAGTTCTATACAGTTCGTTTATTTTGTAGTCTTAATTGATTTTTTAAATGAGATAAATTATTTTATTATTTGAAAAAAGTTTAATTATTTAGGTTTGAATTAATTTATTTTTTGGTTTCATTGTTTATGAAATTTATTTTAAAAATGTATAAAAAGTTCAAATAAACTGTTTAATTAAATTTGTTTTGTGACAAACTATATGTTGTCAATTTAAATATTTTAATATATAAATTTCTGTATGTCCCATTTTCATTATTAATATTTAATCAAAATAAAGATTTTGGAACGCTCGAGCAAATTTGAAATAAATCTTGTTTATTAAATAGCAATAAATTATAATTTACCAACCTTGAAATAAATCCAGGTGAACATTTTATAAACAGCGCTGTTGAATAGAAATTGAATTTAAGTTGTAATAAATATTTTGAATGTCATTTGCGAGAGCTTTGTACTCTTGTGCTAAAATAAATAATAAAATGGTGAAAAGCATGCAACAAATCGAACGGGAAGCACAATATTTTTTGGTGTATAAAATATTCATCGAATTTTTTTAATATTTCATATTTGTACGATGTGCGGGTTCTTCCCGTACTCTCAACCAAAAAAAAAAAAAAGAAAATATAAAAGTTCCATTTGTTCAAGAACGTGTGGATGGTAGATATATCGAGCTTTCTTTATAAACTTGTTATAAGGTTGTCTTCGGTGTTCGCCACATACACACATATGCTATATGAAATAATATAAAAGATTTTATTTTTTGCTTGTATATTTTCAATTTATTCCGAATTTCATATTCAAAACATATTCTCACGTAAACTAGAAAATCTTAATAATTTTTTTTTTTTTGTTACCAAAATATAATATAATATTGTCTTGATAGAAAAATTGTAATAATACACAAAAAAAAATTGTTTTTGCTAAATAACGAAATGAAAATTATAAGTCTGGAAAATTAGCCTAAAATATACATCCGGTTGATGAATGTATTTTGAATAATAAATTTAAGGAAATAAACAAAAGAAAAATATTTTTCTTGTACAGGAAGTTAATTATCTTGGAGTAAGGTATTTTGTATAGGCCATTGATTGGGCGAAATTTTTCAAATCAGGTTCTTATTTAATTTTAAAAACTTGGACACCAAAACAAAATTATCTAATTATTAATTTCAAGTACCGAATTAAATTATCGTTGATAATGTGAACAACGAGAATAAATGTTAATTTATGTTTACAATGAATTTTCTATAGCAGGTGCATACTCTTTTGCGCATCAGCCAAGGGTATCCAGAGGGCTTTAGCTGTCTCTGTGTACATGCAACAGATAAAACTCAGCTTTCGCTGTAGGCCAACTTAATTCATTTAATTTGTCCTTACAATTTTAATTGTCCTTACAATTAAATGAACCGTTTGGCTAGAATTAGCTTAAGACGGTAGAGGAGAATAATCGTTGGTATATTGGTAAATTTAAAACGCCACCGGCTCCGCTTCCGCCACAGCCTCTGCTTCCGTGTTTTTTTGTGAAATAAAAATTTTGCTCGAGTGTTATATAAATTAAAAACTTTGTTGGACTAAAAAGGTGATTGTTCCAAATTGTCCTGAAGTTCAATAAACGTGGGTAAACTGGAAAGTCTGGGAAACAAAGAGTGGACAGGCGAGGAAATTTAAGTTGAGGGGTTGGGAGTGTGCAGTGCACATTAGTAAAACAATAAAAAGCGCACGCTGGTGCCGGTTCAACGGGAAATCGATGGAAGCTGCATAGTGGTACACAAGTTCACAAGGTGAGTCATCCTTCCTTGTTACATTTCCCAACGCAATGTTTTCTTGGCTTTTGCATGGGTGCATTGACAATTGAAATTGATCAATTAAAATTTTTTAAGCACAGGCGCTGGTTGAAAAATATCCAGTAGTTGTCAGCCACCACTTAAATAAGATGGATATAACTATGGATTCAATAATCAATTTCTTTCCAATTGAAATCGAGAATAACCTCACTGACATATGATTGTATTGATTGAAGATCATTGTAAATTTGATAGTCCTAAATTGTTCGTGTTTCATCTATAAACACAAAGTTGAATAGCATGTCACCTGACAACATGCAGCAGACCGTCTGCAACTACATCTTTCACTTAAAAAACTATATTCTAGAATTATTATTTACGAGCACGTGTACCAACCGCACAGACAAATAATTAAATCCACATATTTCAGATTTCGTACAATTTATAACAAAAATTCTGTATAATCGCTAATTGAGAGTATTAGAACTAAAAGCAAATAATTAAATCATACACAAACATAATTATGGAAAATTAAATTTTCCAGATTGAAATTTATCCAGATATGTTTTCATTTTATTATTTAGTTATAATCTAGACTCTACTCGTACACATTAAATCATATAATCATATTCTAGTCATGCTTTTATTACATCTAGCGTTTTATAATCAACACACAGTGTATACTCGTATATATCGACTCGTACACTTGCATCTAGTATATAGTGTAGATACCTACATATCTAAACGTAGTATATATTTAGAGCTGAACAGATTTTCACATTCCCTCTCGACACCATGGGTGCTTTACGTTTTATACGGTTTATCACGTATTGTGATTAAACCATAAAAAATCATAACGAAAATTAACCTCAAAAATCATATTAAATTATGATATCGTATAGCAATGTTGTTGTTTTTGTAAATATGTTTTAAATTACATAATCAAATGTACACCATATCGTAATCATATATACTATTCGAATGATATAATGTGCTATACCATAATATAAATTTGAGCATGTATGCGTAGATGGGGCTATTTATGTTCCATTTACATAAGATTTGATGATTATTTTGAATTTTCATGATGTTGTGGTGAAATCGTGACATTTTTGTGTTTGTGTTATTACTTGTGCTATATATAGATTATTTGGGGTATAGCTATAATGCATAATTGGGGTTAAAATTTAGGGGGTAAAATGGTGCTTGGTAACGATTCAAGAAATTAATTTGGTAGCACATTAAAAGATTTAAGAGGTGTGCTCTTGAAAAATTTTGAAATTTGAATTTTTTTTTTGTTTCACCTTGTAAATAATATTCACGTTTCAATATTACGATGAAAACTATTCCGCACACGAGTATAGTTTTTTCAAAATAATCCTTAAATCAACACCTGAAGTTCATTTTGCTAATTTTCACAAGAAAAATGGATGTTGTGGTCAACTATATATTATTACCACGGAAAAACTTAAAAACTTCTGTGAAAGCTGCATATTCCGGCGGACCGATTTAGGTCAAAATTCATTGAGACCTCCCAATTTGTGGAAAAATCATATCTATAAACTTTGATCCGAATCGTAATTTCCTTTTAAATTTTAGAAAATTGATCTACACTCGTGAGCAACTTAATCGAATCAAACCTCCGCGCGTTCAAAAAGACGCTTTTATCTTCACAAGAGCAACTTTATCATTAAAATCCAATGAAAACAATTAGCGTGGTGCAATCTCCTGTATAATACTACGTTGACAGATATTAACGAGAGCAAATCTCTACCAGTTTCATTCGTTGTTCTCTCAAAACCATTAATGCCACTCCAGCAAAAGCCACACAAGTTGTTGCTTTATTGCAAAAAGAACACAATTAACTAGAAGTCACTCGCTTGAGATGTCGCTAAACATGAGTCAATCTGGTGTCTTAAGGGTACCCAGAAAAATTCAGGAAACTGGTACCTTTTATTAAAGACCACATACCAGCATGCATCGGTGTACATCTGAGAGGGACGATCTATTTATCGTACTAACTTCACTGCGAAAACGCTATCTCACAGACGTCGATGTGCAGCAGGAGCTAAGAAAAGTTCGAGATGGAGCTGTTTGTCATTGGACAGTAAGAATACGCTTAAGGGAAGCCAACCTCACTGGAATTTGCTCGCGAACACATCAATTAGATCATCGAGCAATTGAGGTTTTTCTATTCACGATTTTCACAGTGCTGTTTTGCTGAAACAGTCTCGTACATCAGCGGCTCGTCTATGTTGTGATTGGTATATCAATCGAGGAAAAAACAGATCTTGTTTTCGTGCCTAATGGAGGTCCTGAAGTCTGATTGTTGAAAGATATATCGAGCACATTCACTTGGATCACGTAGTGCCCTACGCAAGATGTATATGGAAATATTTCATATTGTTGAAGTGGCAGTTGATAGATATGGTGGATTCAAGACGTTTCAGTCGCCCGCCCTCAGTCAAGACATAAATCAAATTGAGCATTGATGGGACGAACTAAAACGGATGGACAATACTAAGTATTAACAAATAAAATTGTTTTTGTTTTGTTTGAATTATTTATAGTAATTTAAAATTAAATATCCCTCACGCGTTTTCATACTAAATTCACTATTAAAAAAAGTACTGAACCAATTATCATAAAAATAGTGTCATTTTAAAGTAAAAATATAAGGTTTTTAAAAAAATGATGTCTGGTGAAAATCAGTTTAACCGTTTTTTTTAAAATATTGCATTTCTGTGAGCGCTGAAGGTCGCGAAATTAATTTTGAATCTTTAGCATTTTAGTCGTTTTCTCGTAACATTTCAAAATTGAACCAAAAAAAGAAAATCTCTTATTATAGAAACACTTTCATGAATCAGATACGGTCGAACTTCCCTGGGATTTTCCGATTTGAGGAAAAAAAGCTTAAGTATGGCGTTTATTCCCAACCTTTCGATACGTGTGAGCTGCACAGAGGCCAAACTTTTGTTGAAAAAATATTTTATTCCAAACTCGTCATTTCTGCTTAAATTTTTAGAAAGCCTGGTCTAGACCAGTATTGTTGCATAATAAATTTAGAATCGTTTAATTCATAGCCGTTTTTCTTGTAAATGTAACAATTTTCAAAATATTTGCAAACACGAATAATCTTTCATGGAAGCTGCCACTTTACTTGAAGCGGTTTCGACCAAAAACTATTGGGATCTCTAAATTTGTGGAAAAAATTAAGTATCAAGTGTTGTATCGATCAATCCAATTAAAAACATTTTATTAAACAATTGTTTCAAAAAAATTATTATTTCCACTTAAATTTTTTTGAACCTCGTTTAAAACCTCGGTTTTCTCGGAAATGATATTTTTTTAAAATTATGTACCAATAACACGATTAATTCGATTCGACACGATTAATTCATTCCGTGTCCTTTGAAATCGTGTTGTTTAAGACTACAAAAAATAAAATAATAAACTGTTACGTTGTAATTTGTTTTTTTGTTATGGCAAATAAAAAACAAAATAAAAGGAGGTAAAATTATCCGTATTCTTAAAAACCGTGTTCTTCGAGTACCGTGTTTTTGGAGGATTACCTGTGTTTGCAAAAAGCAGAAAATCATATATGGAAGCTGTCATACTTCCGGTATATCGAGATTTCGGTGTAGTTTCACCACGTTCAGAGAAACCGTCTGGGCTGTAGAAGAAATTTAGTCTTGAGCCTAGACGCTAGGAATTCTAGTGATTATATAAAATTTTTGAATTTTCATAGCAATATTATTCTGTTATTAATGAAGATCGAGGAAAATTTCTAGTAAACAAGATCTAACTTGTTGTTGATTTTAAATCTATACTAAATACTAAAAAAACTTAGTATAAAGGGTTGCTAAAATCTAAACCACAAAGGCCGCCTAAAATTATGTGAAAAATCATTAGAAGCAATCTTCAATCTGGATTATTCTCACGTAATGTAAAGTGTCATTCAATGAGAGTACAGATTTTTTTTTTACCTAAAACACCACACAATTTGTTAAAACATTTCTTTTTCACCTCATTATCTTATTTAATATAAAGCATTTATGTGTGATTGTATGATAAATCCGCTTAACTCATTCCAGGACTCTACTGGTAACACAGGATGCGCTTATCGATATTTTCCATGCATTTTTGATATAGTTCGGCCAGAATATCATTTAAACCTGTATGTTGATTTTGTCCCAAAATGTGTGAAACGAAATGAGTGTAACAGGAAAGATATAGTAGTAGTATTTGTGTTATTAGTGACACTCATGTCACGTGTCATTGTGTCTGTTTTTCTATTATCCATTGTAAACGCCATATTTTTGTGTTGTTTACAAGACAGTGTTGCTTTATAAATAATTTATGTCGATTTATTTAATGTTGATTTTTTTATATTTAGACTGTGTGCCTGAGAGCGATTTTTTCAACTAAATTGCCGACTAAGCTAAATTATTGACTGATTCATATCATTCATATTCAAAGGCTGCTGTATATTTTAAATATGATGTGCTTCTTATTTTAAACTAAATTGTTAACTGAACTAAATTATGACTTTTCATATGGCATATTGTTTTTCAACAACACCGGTTTGTTATTATTTAAAATCAAGGATTTAGAAAAAATAAAACAAATATGAATATGGAAATGCCAATATTCATGAATTTGCGACTATAAATTACAAAAGTTTTAAGAATGAGAGTTAAATGATTACAAAAAACCAGAATCAGGTAACATATTGAAACAACATAACCTAAAAAGTAATAGAAAATTTTTTTCATTGATTTTTATCTATTCTTAAATTTTACCCAGAACGAAATTTTCACAGACGATTCGTCTATTTATCAAAGAATAATATTAAATGATGACAAAATTATCAAAGAACATATTCGAGTGGTGGCTAATAGCATAACTACAACTAAACTAACTAAATTTCTACACGTAAGGCACACAGTCTTAGTAAATTAATATTTTATTTTAAAAATTTAAGAAATTTAATATAAATTTACTTATAAAATTGTATTAATACGTCATACAAAATTTATTTACGATAAAAAAAAGTTAAATATAAAATATATTAGCATGTCACTCCACCTCGAGAGCAGACATAATGAGGTCGATTTTGTTCAAAATTCGACAGACGAAACATTACGTATGTATAATTTTTCTGTGGTTATGTTTGTTTGTTTTGTGCGAAAGTAAGCATCAAATATTTATGAATCGGTACAAATCGGTTCAGTTTTTTGGTACCTATGTGCTTTCGTTGTCTCACTTTTTTGCTACTCCACCAAGTATTTGAGTGGCGAGCTAATACGTTCACGCAAATGACTGCTATAGCAGTCATACAACTTTTCGTTTTTTACAATACATTTGTTTCCGCGACGAAATATCATTGCAATTATAAAAGTTATCAAATGTTATTATAAAAGTTATCAAGTGCTACCCAGGAATAGCACACACGTAGAAAGTATGCGTCAATGTGTTAAGAAAAAAAAATTAACTATACATATTTAAAAAAAAATTTCAATGCTATGTCGAATGAATGTTTTGTTTTCGCAGAAATACAGAACTAGAAAATATTTTAAAACTAAAATTAAATAATTAAATAAATTTAATGTTGTTTAAAGCATAATTGCATTACATTTACAAAAAAGTTTTAAATTATATATGGAAATGATATCTAGAAATGTCATATCGAAAACAAATTAAATGGCGCACATTCGCACTAACACAAACACACATATCATTACTATATACTTGCGGTTATTTCATCAACTTCTCCAATTTTGAACAAAATCGACCCCAATGTGTTGAGAAAAGGCAATAAGCACTATAACAATTAATCCGATTCGCCCAAATCGCGTTATTTTGGAACTGTTCATCATAAAAATGACACAAATACGAGCAAAAGCAAAAAAGAAACAAATTCAAAGACATAATTGTGTATTATATACACTGTGTACGTATTCGATTAATTTTTCGTCACTCATTGAGTAACTTACGGTATAAAATCGATACTGGTTAAATTCGCCTTTCTTTTCTACAATTCGCCTCGCGTTTTGTGCCATATAACATAATTTTCACGTTGTTCTAGAAAAAAAGTCAATTGCAATCAAATCACAAGATATCGGCGGCCATTTGACCTTGTTGTTGCGAGAAATAACGTATTCAAGGGATTTAGTTAGCAACTGGGCTATTATATCTTGTATCTGGCAGAAACCGCCTTAATACGTAGTAGTTCAGGTTTTCAGTAAATTACCATTTACCGGGAGCGCCTCAAAATATCGCATTACAAAATCTCACATTACAAAATCTCGCATTTTAAAAAAATCTAGCATTACAAAATCTCGCATTACAAAATCTCGCATTATAAAATCTCGCATGACAAAATCTCGCACGACAAAATCTCGTAATGCGAAATCTTACAAATCCCAAAAATATTGAATTAAAAAATAACAGAAAATTATTAAATTATTTTATTATAATCAATTATCTTTAAAAATTCAAAAATAACATTTAACAATGAGAGAAAATTAAAAAAATCAATTAATTATTATATGCAATATTATTTAAAAATTCTGCTGGAGCGAGTCTTGCCTTTTTCTTTATTATTCTTTGTATTTTTTTATTTTTGATAATTTCTTTTCGTTTTTTGGGAATTAAATTTGTTGAACATTTTAGTGCAATACAAAATCATCTCGCATATACTTTCCCGTAAATTTATGAAATCCCGCATTACAAAATCATGTCGCATAAACTTTTCCCCGTAAATTTACGGGGAAAAGTTTATGCGACATGATTTTGTAATGCGGGATATTGTAATGCGAGGTTTTGTAAAAAAGATTTTGTAAAAAAAATTTTGTAAAATAGATTTTGTATTGCGAGATAATGTGGCTAACCCCTATTTACCTACCACCTCAACAGCGATACGAGCATTATTTTCGTAGAGGTTTGAATTGTGCTGAGGCCTCTAAAGTTCGAGTCTACACAATTTTATGCGTTTGCCTTCATAAAATTTCTATACCACAAAATATGGGGATGGGTTAAATATGTTGAGTATAATTTTCAATAAACGTTCGAAAGCCGTAACACAACAGCTTCTATAGCACTTTTGTTATGGGGAACAAAGAAACTTACCAACTGAATATCAATTTAAATTTTGATCTCGGATCTTTCGCATGGAAAGTTCTAATCTTTTTTTTTTGCTTGATTTTTTATTTCGTAATTGATTGTACTTGTACCGATAGTTGTCATGATCACTAAAACTCGTCTCCAGTTTTACTTCCGCCAAAAATCAGACCCTAAATACTACTAGGATTGCATGGTGAGATTGGCAAAAAATTCGATTTTTGTAATTGTATTTTTTGTAAAAGTACCATCCTATTATTTTTCAAGTACGCCAACGAACGCCCTTCTATCAAGTACACTGTTAAACAATTTGAGAGGTTTTGGTACGAAAAATATTAAATAGAACACATCAATTTTTGTGATATGTGAGCGATCTCCTTATACGGTTGTCACTCGATGCGAAGTTTCCTTTCTGGAATGTTATGCAATTCTGGCACAAAGTCTTGCAAACGTTCGACGCACCATACCCAAAACAAAAGTTATTTAGGAATGATTTAGAGCAGTATTTTTAATCATGGCCTATGACGTGGTAATTCCAGCAGATGTTGTCACTGTTTTTTTCTTGAAAGTATCTGTTCTAGTACGTTTTCATGTTGTGCATTCATATTGTAACAGGCTTGATAGTTATATTTTCAACGCCGTCTAATTTAAACAACAACGACTTGGATCATATCCGAAATGTTAACGTTTTATCTCGGTATCGCGGCATTGAATGCCTAGCTCATCCATTATTTGACTCCGGATACATGATGTTACATCATAGGTGTTAAATGAGTTATCACCCTACCCAAGAAATATAATTGGTCATAATAGTTGGCATTTTAATATATACGACTACATGGTAATCTGGCAGGAGGATTTGTTTAAGATAATTGAGGTGGGTTTATGTTTAGTCTCCAATGACGTACTGGATATCAAAAAAACCAGTTTTTCAGAAAATGAGCTTTTTGCGGCGCCAATGTTATGTGATCAAATAACGAAGCTGAACGAAGTTAGACAGTTCTTTAATAGTACGCCATTTTTGATAAACTTTCGAAGAAGCTTAAGTTTCAATAAGCAACCGATAGCCGTTGCAAAATGAACTTTATTGCAAAAGACTATTAATTTTCTAAATTACTTCGCCTTTCCAATTTAACTTGGACTACCGAATTCAACTTCGTCAAACTGATGAATATACGACTATTTTTTCTTCCTTATATAAGTAGCCAATGAGAAATTTCTTGACTACTCAACTACACACAAAATTGTGTGGGCAGGCAGGAAAAGGAATATCACATAACTCGGATGGTTCCCAATTCTATATGAATAATTTTTTTCTGGTATAAAAACTAGAGGTAATTTTTTTGGAAACAAAATATAATTGGGAATAATTTTCGCTGCCAGTTTCGCTATGGAAATATTATTCCCAATTTAGAAAAGTTTTCACCAATTGCTTTCTTCAGTAGTCCAGAAAAAACAGGTTTATAGATAAAAGCTATGTAAATTGTTTCCCCAATTCCCTATTCCCAGGAAACTATCAGAAAAGCCTCTGACCTGACTCAAATACAATCCAATACGCCTGGATAAGATTGACCCACCCATCGCAGCGGTTTGGAGTAATAAATCAACGAATGTGGTAAAATCGACTTTAAAATTACATATTTGAAGCATTTGATTTTGGAAACAAACTTCGTTTAAACTGACACAAAATTAATTTACTACACATCTGAATAAGGTTAAGTTGCTCTTCACAAGGTCCATGTAGTAACATTTGACCGAATATCTTGAGGCCGCCTAGTGTAATAAATTAGTAAATGGGGTAAAATCGTTAAAGGTCGATTACATTTTCGAAGCTTTTTTTATAGTGTGCAGACAATTCCCGCTAACGTGACTCAAAAATAATTTATTGCACACCTAGATAAGGTTTAGTAAGGTTAAGCAACAATTTATTACACCAAACTGCCACTAGTTATTGTGATAAATGTTACTCCATGAACTTTGTGGAGGGCAGCACCAGGTTCGTGGAGTAACATTTATCATAATAGTTGGTGGCAGTTTGGTGTAATAAATTGTTAAATGTGGTAAAATCGAAATTACTTATTTGGAGCCTTTACACTCTAAAGCCAATTCCGTATAACCTCACAGAAAATTAATGTATAACTCATTTAAATAAAGTTGACTCATTCCTCGAAAACGGTAACTGCAAAAAAATGGCGATTTGTTGTAACAAATTGTAATAAATGTGTAAGAAAGTATGGTGTGGATTTCATCGAGGCGGGCTATTTTGGTCGGTACAGATTTAAAGTCCTGCAATCATAAATTTAATTAAATCTTTTAATTATCTTAGTTTTTTTTGTAAATGTGAAGCTTTTCAACATCATTTCAAAAATTGAAAAGCTCTCATTAAAGCTGCAACTTCTGCGGCATACACATTTCTATCAAATTTCGTAACATAATATTAACGGAATTAACGGAAAAATTTTAGGTATAAAGTTTTCCCTAATAGTAGTGAAAATTTCTTATTCTTCTTTATTGAATACGAAATACTTTTCAAAATTTTTGCAGAAATTTTAAAAGATTCTATGAACTCTGCCACTTCCGCTGAACCGATTTAGGCGAAAATCCGGGATCTCCCAATTTGTGGATAAATCATAAGTATGAAGTTTGATCCCTATTAATCTATATCTTTGCTGAACAGAGGCCGATTTTTGATAAAAACCCATTTTTTGTCAAAAATGTACGTCTTACGACGAAGTACTTTTCAAAATATTTTGAAATAAAAAATCTTTTATGAAAGGTGTCACGTCCGGTGAACCGATTTCGGCCGAACTTCACTGGTTTTTTTAATTCGTCATTTCCGCTTACTAGACCAGCATTGTTGGAAAATAAATTTAGAATCATCCTATTGAAGCTGACACATCAAGTAGGGTGTTTCTAACCAAACATTATTGGAATCTATGTGGAAAAGCCTAAATATAAAATTGTATACGGATCAATCAATTAATTTAGGCTGTATAGGGGCTGATTTTTGGCCGGTTTAGTTCACATTGTCGTATTTCTCATGAATGCTATAATTTTCATAATATTTGGAAGAAACGAAAAAGCTAATAGTTCTTTTCGAATGATTGCGAGCTAATTGGCCCATTTATTTTTAGTTTTTGCATATCCAAAGTTTTTCCGTGTGGTCGCCGTCTAATTGAGCCGCAATGACTTGCATCATATCCTGAATGTTCCTATGGTTTCTCGTAATCGTGCCATAGTATGAATAGTTCCTTCCTTTTTGAAGCTGGATATACATCTTCTGACATAATCGGTAAATAATCTGTTACTCAGAAAGTCCTGACGGTAAAGGAGCATTCGTATTTTCGATACTAAGAGCAAAACCAGAAAAAAATATTATTATCCTTACCGTGTCTTTACAATTTCTACAATTTCTATTCCGTAGTTTCCGTAGTTTGATTGAAGACTTTTTTTCGTAGTTTGATTGAAGGGATCCTGGATACGCCAGGCCTACCGTACACCCCTTTTACATATAACAAGATGAAGGGAGAGAAAAGGATTTTAGATAAGATAGACTTGACCGATTACAGACACCTAATTAGTCAATAGTTAGTAAATTGTTTGGTACAAGACAGCACAATTATTTTTGGTTTTTTGGTGTAAAAGTTCAGCAATCAGCATCCTGAAAAAAATTTAATAATTAAATAAGCACCCGTACATAATGGTACATTTCCTGCAATAAAACTGTATTATTATGAGTTAAACTTTCAATAAACTGAATAGTTCAATTGTCAATAAACAAAATTAAAACTGGTTTCCTAAAAACATATACAAAATAATGCCAAAATAATTAAATCCAGAAATCACCTATAGGCATTAAAAAAAGAGCAAACCACCTTTCAGTCTTTATTTATTTCATTTATTTGTACAAAATAATTTGAATAAAAATGGTTAAAACTAAAATAATGTAAAAGACAAAGTCAATGCCATCCCTGCCATAAATATTTTTTTCTAGTTTTAATTTAATATGAAATGCATTTATTTGATACCTTAACTAAATAAATCAATAGTTCACGGAATATACTGCACACGTACACATAAACTGCAAACAAGAAAAACAGATTATTACATGCACGAAGTGAGTATTAATATTCATTTAGTAAGTTTTATTAAAATAACCAAATGTAATCAGAATATATTTATAATTACATTTTTTTAAGCAATAATAATAATATTTACACAAATAAAACTAGATAACAATTATTACATGCAGGAAGTGAATCCATTCCTTGTTTCAGTCATATATGTTTTCTAGTTTTAATTTAAATACAAAATGCATTTATTTTATAGCTCAACTCAAATAGATGGTTCACGATATACATTGCACGTTTACTCACATACTTCAAATTAGAAAAACAGATTATTACATGCACGAAGTGAATAATAATATTCACTTAGTATTTTTTTTTAAATACCCACATGTAATCAGCATATATTTATATTTAAATTACACTCAAGCAATAATTATAATATTTACTCAAAAAAACCAGATTACAATTATTACATGCAGGAAGTGAATTCATCCATTGTTACAGTCATATATGTTTTCTAGTTTAAATTTAAATACAAAATACATTTATTTGATTGCTTAACTCAAATGGATCAAAATTTCTCGATATATATTGCACATTTACTCACACACTGCAAATTAGAAAAACAGACTATTACATGCACGAAGTGAATATAAATTAAATTTAGTAAATTTTATTAAGATAAACACATATAATCAGAATATATTTATATTTAAATTTCACTCAAGCAATAATTATAATTTTTACACAAATAAAACTAGATTACAATTTTTACAAGCAGGAAGTGAATCCATCCATTGTTATAGTCATTTATGTTTTCTAGTTTAAATTTAAATACAAAATGCATTTATTTGATAGCTAAACTCAAATTCGTCAATAGTTCACGGAATATACTGCACATTCACTGATACACGGTAAATAAGAAAAACACATTATTACATGCACGAAGTGAATATTAATCTTCATTTAGTAAATTTTATTAAAGTAGCCACATGTAATCAGAATATATATTTACTTAAATTTCACTCAAGCAATAATAATAATATTTACACAAATAAAATTATATTTCAATTATTACAAGCAGGAAGTGAATCCATCCCTTGTTACAGTCATATATGTTTTCTAGTTTTAATTTAAATTCAAAATGCATTTATTTGATAGCTCAACTGAAAGAGATCAATAGTTCACGGAATATACTCTTATTTTCTTTTCCGTAGTTTGAATAGTTAAAATAGGAAACAACCGGATTATTCATGCTAGCTCGAGTTGTGCCTGGAAAATCCGTCTGGTACACAAATAGTACCAATTCTCTGTTTTTTTTTTTTGTTAAATATTGATATCAAACTTTGGTTAAGTATTCGCTTGGAAAACCGTCATTTGCATTTGCTCCACCAAAAATTGTGTGGCTCTTGGATGTCTTTTGGCGTGATTGAAATATAGGTTTACTATGGAGTGGCATTTCTTTTGGTTGAATTTTGAGAAAGTATGAGTGGTTGTATGAATGAAATCTGTCAGTGGTTTGTTTACAGCCTTTATGTTGCCTGGTCGCTGAGATGATTTATTTAAGATAACGTTAGATTTTGTTTAGTCTGCAATGGCGAACTGGAAATGAAATTGTTCAGCTTTTCAGAATAGCTACAAAACGAGATTGTTCCCGCACCAAATTTTAATTACTTTCGAAAACGCTAACGTTTCAATAACCAATTCGCCTTTCCAATTTAACTTGGAATACCGAAATCAACTTCGTCAAACTGATCAATATACGACTTTATTGTTTTTTCCCCTTAAATAAGTGACCGATGAGGAATTTCTTGAATATCTTCCTTCACCCCCCCCCCCCCTCTCAAAACAGCCATTGCCACCCAAGGGCGGCCTATTAAATGGTGTTTATTTAGGTTTTACTTTGTGTCGGTATATTGTGCAGATTCAGATACTAAACAAGCTTTCAAACCCAACCCGAATTTAAATCATCAATAATTGGCAAATTTCTGTTTCTTTTAGGTGCGATGCTGAAATTATAGAGAACAATATTTTTTACATCTAATTCTCCATGTTATAATGTAAATGAACACTGATCTATGTGCTTTATATATCTCAAGTATATAGCAAATAAATCCCATTGGTTTTAATTAGATAAGACGCATGTTATAAATTAAATTGTTACCTATAAGCCATAAATCGCGATTTCTCGCGCATTGATTACAATTGTGGGTATAATACAAATAAATTTATAGCCTACATAACCTACAAATAAATTTATTGCTCTACTAATCACCTTAATAGATAGAATAGATTTCGGAACAAAAAAAAAATCGAAAAATTAATTTCAAACAGCCCCTGCGAGTATAGTTCTCGTGAAATACCAACCGAAGAAGTAATAAATTCTCATAAATATTCGAATAGCTCTCTCGTTCGAAGGTGTATATAAATACGAATAGTCGTATAAAGGAGGTAAAGAGCTTTTAATTGATTATATTTGTGTAGTTGTTGTGTTTATCGTGTGTCTTACGAAATTGAAACCAAGATATACGTATCCATATATCTTATGTGCAAACAGAGAGGTATAAAAAAATTGTTATAGATTTACGACTTTTACATCATTAATCTTAATTTAATTTATGTTATATTTGTGTATAAGATACCGATATTGCGCGCTTTGAATAATTTGTACTGATTGCGCCAGAAATTGTTTAGAATAAATCAAAATATTACCATAATTCTGTAATGTATAGAATGGTCTAGACATATTCCCTAACAGATTATGGTGCGGTTAAACCGAATACACACACACACACACATCATAATCTAGAATTATGAGTTTACGAATTGTTCGGTTTTTATTATAAATGAGGACGACAAAAATAGAATATAATCCTGCAAATAAACATAAAATATAGTGAAGTGGTACCGTCTGTTAGTTACAGCATATCGAAAATCTAAGTAAACGAAACGAAATTGTATATAAATTTGAAGTAGATAAACGATTGCGGTTGTCAACTCTTCACCAAAAAAAAATTCACTTAAATTTACTGCAAATATGCTTGTAAAAATTAACTAAAGTAAATAATAAAATACAGTTCATATACAAAAGACGGTTAAGTTTTTTGCTAATGGTTTATATTGTGCTCGAAATGATTTGACTTCTTCTGTAAAAGTGAGTATTATGAAAATGATTTTTGAAAGTGTAATCCTATTCGGGTCGGTCTCGAATTAGGTCTATATCTTCTACTGATATTTTTAAGCTCTGGGTACCTAAACTTGTTTTGGTTCGGTATTTATGTTTTGTGTATGAAAAACAAACGGTTTGGCACTCACGCAATAAAAAACTTATACAAAAATCGGAGCTTCTGCTAAAACTAACCCAGCTTGGTAGATTATGCCATTATTCTCCAGTACCCCATGCGGTTTAGATTCCCGCACATTTTTAACCATAAAAACTGAACTCGAACACTCAAAATCCCAGATTAATTTAAAATTTAATTAATCATGGATGCTGCTTTGATTAATTAGTTATGCTGAACGTTGAGTAAGGAACAGACAACGTTGACATTTATGTTACCGCTAATTGACCCGATCTCTCTGCTTAGCAATCGTGTAAACTGGTGGTACCGTACCGCTCTTCTATTCTTCAATACAATGCTACCCAATTTCTCAAAACAAAATTTGGTTGCGGCACCACAACTAGCCCAGCGTGATTATAAAATCACAATCGCCATTGATGATTCGAAATCGACGGATCACAACCAATCCAAATATTTCACAATAGAATCAATACCGTTGGTATCGCAGGTGATAAGTCTGCTCGAGAGCGGAAATCTAAATATGATTTCGTTTGGTGAGACACTGCAAATTATTCTTAACTATCATGAACAATTTAATGGTTTGAAATTAGTTGAATTTTGCACAGAATCTGCTAGCTAAATTGACAATCGAGAGAATAAACATTCGATACTTGATATTCGAGGACCAAAAAAATTTGGTACGGATAAGAAAATAATAACGATGAGTTCGTATTTGGATTCAATGTTATTGTAAGGGATTTGAATCAACTTCCTATGGTACTAAGCGGCATAAATAAAAATATTTTTGATAATTTTATTTCAATTAAATTCGTTTTTAATGGAAACGAAAATCATTTCCAGAATTTTCGAAATTCTTTCTTTTGGAGGTAAGACAGTTTATTGCCTGAAATACTAAGGTTACATTAGATCCCTTTTCCTGGCTAGAAGAGGGATATAACAAAACTAACTTGAATTTTTTGGTTTTAAATACAGCAACAAACAATCTATCAGGATTGCCTCAGAGAAAGAATATCGAAAGCTCTAGTTGTTACGGTATAAAATTAATTCTGCGAGCCAACCGGAAGGCCTAACAATTAGGCACATGTTATATCTATATGTACTGGAGGATTCGGAAATTCATTGAAACGCTAATCAGTTAATGGGTATTTTTCCTCCTCGGATAGTAAGTCAATTCACAAATCCATTCAACGGGTTCCGCATCTTTTTTCTGTATATAAAAAAATATAAATTTGGTTTCGTTTATTTACAATGTGACAACCAAACCAAAAATCGTAAACTTTTTAACAGTATTTAAAATCGAATATTTTTCGAAGTTCGAAAAAAACGACAAAAATGACACGGTGGCAAAAATCTAATTATGAAAAATGCGACAGGATAAGAGCAAAAAGAACACGTCCGTCTTATAAATAAACTACTTAATACATACAGTGCTGGAAAAAAAAATCAGCAAACATATTTTAATGCAAATTGGAGTCTTTTTTTGTTAAAATTACAAAACTTTTGATAGCAATTGGCTTATTGTTTCATTTTAAATACATGTATGACGTAATTTTTTGAAAAAAAAAATTACCTGCAGTTTAGGGGCAAAACTCCAAAAAATAGCAAAATATTCAAAATACATTGATTGGAGTTAAAGTAATGGAATAAATTAAACACCTATTTTTTATTTTTTTTTTTTTTGTTTTTTATTGAAAAATAGAAGTTCTATTTTTAATATTAATATTTTGTTGGACCGCCATTTGCTTTTATTACAGCGATACACCTCCAATTCATTGCATTTGATAAATTTTTCAAAGTCTTAGGAGGTATGGATTCCTAAATCGTCGCCAACAAACTTTTTAAAGCTTGAATCGATTCTACAACACATCGATATTTGTTTCTTCGAAGAACTTTTTTACCTTTAAATGAAGAGACAAGAAAAAAAAACAAATTTTTAACAAATTATGTATGTTTATATGAAAGCTAATTTTTCTATCTACAGTTCAAAATTAATAATTCACAACTTTGGCGGTATGGCACAGAGCGTTTTCCTGTTGAAAAATAATTTTGCAACTCTCGCCTAAAAGCTTTAACACAGAAGCTGCTGTAATGCTGGAACTAAGGAAGCACAATCAACCGTTTTTTTCCAGAAAAGCATCCTCAGACCATCACTCTTTCATTTTTCGATGGAAGTCTTAAAAGACATTCGTTGCCAAGCCTCTTGCCCAGTTTTCTTCTTACGAGAATTCTTCCGTCTCCAACATACAGCTTGAATTTTGATTCATCGGACAAAAACACATCATTTCACATCTCTGGAGTCCAATAAACGCATGCTCCTGGGTCAATAGCAAACGTTTTTTACAAATACTAATGTGAACTCAGGTGTTTGGACTGGTTTAAGTGCTCTTTAACCAGCTTTAACAAGTTTTTTTCTCACTAAGCTGGCTGAAATTTGTTTTCACGTTGCTCGCTCAACATCCCGTCTTATGTCCGATGGAATTTTAAAACGGTTCCAACAACACTGTATTTCAGGCGACAGTACTTGACCTTGTTTTTGACCAATTTTATTGCACATCAGTTGCGGGGTTGTACCGGTGTAATAAAACCAAAAGACGGTCCAACAAAATATTAATTTTAAAGATAGAACTTCTATAAATCAATAAAAATATTAAAAAATAGGTGTATAATTTATTCCATTACTTTAACTCCAATCAACGTTTTATGAATATTTTGCCATTTTTCGGGGTTTTGCCCCTAAATTGCAGGTAAATTTTTGTGTTCAAAAAATTACGTACGCCATACATGTATTTAAAATAAAATAATAAGCCAATTGCTTTCTAAAGTTTTGTAATTTTAGAAAAAAAAGACTCCAATTTGCAATAAAATATGTTTGCCTAATTTTTTTACCAGCACTGTATATGCTTTAACGTTCTTGTTTTCGCATTACACGTTGGTTGAAGTTCCATAGTTGCTTGGTATTATTTTTAATTTGATGATTTCGAGTCCGTTGAATTGAAGCGTCTAAAGTCAGGCTGCAATTGTTATCTGGTTTGATACGGACGATCAGGAATGTTATTCTCCAGTTTCTGTTCCTATGATTATCGCCAAGTTTTTGCAGAACGTGTTCCGAGCTCTCGTTATACTTTAATGTTTTGACTTTGATTGCTTACACAAAGATCCGTGTGTCTATATTATTCCTTCCGGGTTTAAAGACAAGCAAATTTTAGTACTGCGGCATTCGCTGACAGTGATATTTAACGATATCGGCTTCTTGTAAAATGTAACGCACGAAACTGTCCCGAATTGTGCTGAGTGTTGAAAGTATATTTAGTGAGTTCTGCTGAAGTTTAAAAGTTTTCTATTACAATTAAAATATTTTAAATATTTTTAATCCAAAGCACTCAATTCCAATATAGTCGGAAGAAACGGCTTAGATTCGTCGTAGGTGGCAATATTCTAGAACTTCTTAGAAAATTCAGTTTATAGAGTCCTATTTCCAGAAAACATATAAAATGTCATCATAATCGGTTAAGAAATGTTTGAGTTCCATCCCAGGTGGTTATATCTCAGTATTTCCTATAAAAATAATTGATTAAAAGATTTAAATCCAACATACCCACCAATTATAATTTAATTAAAAATGGCCGGATTCTGTTCCAGGTGGACCAATTTTTTGGTTCTTTTGATTTGTTAAATTTATTGATATTTTTGCAATATGCCGAAACAAAAAGAGTTAGGTTTAGAACAACGTGTGCAGATACAGCTTCTGCATGAGCAAAAGAAATCACAAGTAGAGATTTCTAAAACTGTGAAATGTTCACGCCAAAATGTGCAATTATTGAGAACCATATACAAACGCATCACCACAAACCGTGACAACCTAAAGTTAGTGAGAGAAGTTTTAAAGAATAGAAAAAAAATTTCTTCATACCTCGCTGCTGAGTTGACAGTAGAAATTATGAAACCAATCTCCGCCCGCACCACTCGCAAAAGGCTTCAGGAAGCTGGTTTAAAAGGCTGTAAAGCCAGTCATATACTTTATAACTATCATTTATAACTATATCTATAACTTAAAACTAAAATGTCTTATATACTAAAATTTTGAGGAAATGAAAATGCATAAGCACTACGGAAAACAAATGTACATTTTCCGAGGTTGCAAGATTGCATTTTCATTTCTTGTACGCAAATGTGTTTATTTTGTTAAAATTGAACGACCTTACTATTTTATTAACAATGCGGAAAATAAATAAATGAATCGACTTTTCCGGTATAAAACACAAACACAACACCCTGGCTCTCCGTAAAAGCAAGAAATCTCGGTATACATGGGTCTTTAAATAAAAATTTAAAATAAAATTCATCGATACAAATATTTTAGTTTTCCGAAGTCTCCACAGTTTCTTTCTATCATATTTTTGGTACACCTATGGTATGCCTTTTGTGCGTCGCCGGGTAGACGAAGCATTTAGTCCAGATTGTGTGGTACGAACAGTAAAACATGGCAGGGGTAGCATAATGGTCTGGGACTGCATGACCAATTCCGGAGTTGGCGAAATTTTCGTGTATGAGGGCCACATGAACTCTTCAAAATACATAAACGTCCTAGAATCTGCGTTGCTGTCCACATTTTTAACACTTTTTGGTGATACAAACATGGGTAGCGGTAAATTCCAACAGGGGAACGCGCCATGTAATAAATCTGCCCGCACAATGGCATGGTTTCGACAAAATGGTATTGAGGTTCTGGAGTGGCCTGCCCATGTCCCCGGACCTGAACCCTATAGAACATTTATGGAGTTTATTTAAACGCAGAGTCAGGCGCCACACAATAAATAACAAAGAAGACCTAAAACGCTTTCTGCACCAAGGAGCGCCATACGTCCTGCAGAATATAAAAAAATTGTAAGCTCTCTACCCAAAAGAATTTCTGCCGTAATTAAGGCAAAGGGTGGACCGACAAAATATTAATTTTATATAAATAAATAGTAATAAGAACCTATAAAAATTGTTTCAATTTATTTCAAATTGATACTCTCAAAAAAATTGTAAGATATCATGGGTGCTCAATACTTTTGGCCAAGACTGTATCAGTTTAATACCATTTGTCACCTGCGTTCTGCCGAAGTTTACAAAGTCAGATCAATCCACGTCTTTACGGTATGATCGAAATTAACACAAATGTTGTCAACATCAGTTTAATAAAAAGCGGAATATATCAGCATATCTTATTTAATTAAATTTTACAACAAAAGACGCTGTAAACACATCAATACCTCTCGTACCAAATAATATGACTGCTTTACATATTTACCATCGTATATAATATTTGCTAGAAAAAAAAACTCTTTGAAATGCAAAAGAACATGTTTTCCAAATATATGCAATTTGTACATAAAACTGTGTCTGCATTTGATGCAAATCAAACCAGCAAAAAAAATGTATGGATGGAGAGGAGGGAAAAATAAAACAGAAATATTCACCGAAGGAAAAAATAGGAAGTAATTTTATGGATGTAGATTTATCATTTTCTCAACGAAATTAATTCCAATGTTCCATTGAATGGGTTTTGTTCGCTTCAGGCAAATTCTGGTAAATAGTAATTCTCCTCTAGCTATATAAATCGTGATTTTGACTCAAGCATATATACAATTTGTAAAGTGTTAAAACATGTGAATATTAAAAGTTAAAAAAAAATTGATTTGGTAGGTATCATGATTTCCATTAACTACTTAGTCTACAATTTTAGTTTATGGATAAAACAAGGCTTTTATGTACCGATAGCTTTTTATACGACATTACGAGTATTTCGTTTGAGATTTCAAAACCCTTGTCAAAAATGAATCTTTTAATTCTTTATGGTAATTTGTAGCAGCTAATTCTGGTAATACAATCAAATTTCTCAATGATCTCCCAATTAATAGAAAAAGCTTAAGTAATTTGTTTCCAAATAATTAATCCGGCTAGACTTAGAGATCAAATCAAATTTTGTGAAATATTTTGGATTTTAATCGTTCATTCGTAAATGTTGTATACTTTTCAAAATAATTGCGAAAAACAAGGAAGCTCATATGAAAGCTGCAATTTCCGATGGTGAACTAATTTCGGCCAATTAACCCCTTAAATCTCCCAATTTAAGAAAATAGCTTAAGAATGACGTTTCATCACGATTAATCAATCTATCGGGACTGTACAGAAGACAAATCTAAGTTGAAAAACATTTTTGTTTAAAAAATCGTCATTACCGCTTAAATTTTTGAAAATGGATTTGGACAGATGTTGTTTCAACATTTAGAATCTTTTAATTCATAACCGTTGTCTTAGTCTTAATACTAACTTTTATACTACGACAGAATTTGATGATATAGAGAAATATACTTGTTATCAAAGCATGGCTCATATACTATGCAAAAATAGACATCGTATATTAAGATTGCGGGACTTTTTCGAAATTTTTTAACTTGACTGATGGACGTTCAATATCAGCTGATGTGATTCATTTTCTTAGCAGAACACCTGAGTTGACTGTAAATATAATCGATATAGTCTGTTCTCGAATTTTACTTTGTAGTAATTTTTTAAGAATTCCGGTATAGTTTAAAGCAAACTGGTTATAAACTCGATGATCGAGGCCTAGGTTTAATGAAAGTTCAAAAATTCCTGGTGTACATCAAAATTATCATATCGAACAAAATTACATAAGGTCATTGAACAAATCACCCATCATGTTTTCCATCGGAGAACTGCGTACTTCTTCTAAAGATCGTGTAACACTTGCTATTGATTAACCAAAACTTTGCCCCGCCATCCTAATCAAATAAAGTTTAAAAAACATTTCAGCCTCCTGCCCGGATATGAAAACCTTTAACTAATGTCATCAACTCCATCAAGCAAGCCGTTTCTCTGATGTCTCTTTACAACATTTATGAGTTCAAAGGGGTGCAGTTGACATGGAATAGATCAAAACGCAATTATTTGTCCGTTTGAAAAACATATTTCAATAGTGATGATAATCTAGTGAGCACGCCTCCTCGTGTTAAGTGTGTGCTTTACAAACAGAGATCACAAAAACCGGCTTGTAAATAGCTTTCACAATGCTGCAACTTTTGGAAAACAAACCATGATAAATTTGACTTCTAAAACACCGCGTGGATCTTTCCATAGAGTTAACCAACTAAAACATCGTTAGGGTGGAGGGATACGGAATCCCAGTAAAGCAGTATAGAAGTACAGTTGGAACCAATACTCGTGAAAGTCGTTAAACAATTTTATGACACTGACTAGCCCCAGTGTATGTGCTTTTACGCATAATTTGGAATATTCGACTTGTTGGTGTCAAAAATAGTGTAGATAATTCATTTTGTATGTAGAATACCCGTAGATTATTGTTTTTGTTGTTTTTTCCATTTTTTCAGTACGAGGTTGCAAACACACAGTTATCCAGTTCAAATTGCGAATTCCAATATTGTGAAAGATATAATCCAATTTTTACAAATCAAATAAGCGAGATTTGGTCGGAATCGACCTGACAACAACTGCCCATTTTAAGAGAACCAAAAACCGATCAAATTTAGTTTGCCTGGCGTTATAATTTACGATTTTATTCATAATGATTGGTTCATTTTTGAGTTTATGGAAAAATAAACCAATTACAGTTAATTAAAATTTAAAAAAAAAGTTTAATTAAAAACTAAAAGGAGCATTTTATTTCAAATAATCTTACTAAAAAACTACAACATAATCATTCAGCGCAATTATTTCAAAACATAACTGAAAACGACTGGTTTTTTATTTAGATTCTTTAGAGAACATAACCTTGCCGAGTATGTTAAAATAAATCATAAAACGATTGACAATCCTGCGATATTACAGATTTTAAATCCTGGATGATGGTTGTATTTTTTGGCTCCCTGAATTAAAAAAAGTTGAAATTAAAAAGGTGGACTTAAAAATAGTGTTTTTATATGAAAAAATGGGACCTTTTTTAAGCCATAATTTTAACAAATTTTTTGACTTAACAAAGGTGTTTTAAAGAAACAAATTTAATTGCAAAATGACACAAGAAAGGTATATTTTATGTCATTTTACAAATATATTTTTTAATTCATTTTCAAAATGAATGCGTAATTTCACGTTTTTAAGAAAATGGTTTCTTATTTTTCTTGTCACAGTTTTTTGTTGTTTTGTAGAGAAAGCTAAAAATTGAAGAAATGCATTTTCATAAATTTTAATTGTGAATAATTATTTGTGTATTAATTCGGAATTAAAATATGCATTTTTTAATTCATTTTGAAATTTTCAATTGTTTTGCACATTTTCATTAATGTTAGCATTAGTTAAAAATTTGGAATGAATTTAATTTCAAATTACAGTTTCATCTAATTAACTGGGACACTCAGTTAACCGGAAATTTAATTTTTAGGTCTTTGTTTTCTCTTTCATATGCATTTTTTAATTCATATTGAAATTTTAAACTGTTTTCTGAATTTTTGAGTTTTTTGACATTTTCATTAATTTTCATTATTGACATTTTCACTGGTTGAAAATTTGGAATGGCTTTAATTTTCAAATTACAGTAAAAACCCGATTATCCGGCATCCATTTAACCGGAACACTGAGTTAACCGGAATTTTAATTTTTAGGAATATTTTTTGCTTTTTCCTCTTTCTTTGCCTGAGAATTGGGTTTTTACTGTACTATGAAAATTAAAGCCATTCCAAATTTTCAACTAGTGCTTTCATTAATGAAAATGTGCAAGAAATAGGAGAGAGGAAATGAAAGAGGAAAGAAACAGGAAAGGCAAAAAAATTCATTAAATTTAAAATTCAAGTTAACTCAGTGTTCCGGTTAATTAGATGCCGGATAATCGGGCTTTCAATGTAATAAGACAATTAAAGCCATTTAAATTTTCCAACTAATGCTTTCATTAATGAAATTGTGCAAAAAACAATTGCAAATTTCAAAATGAATTAAAAATGCATATGAAAGAGAAAAAACAAAAAAAATGCTAAAAATTAAAATTCGGTTAACTGACTGTTCCGGTTAATTGGGTATCGGATAATCGAGCTTTTACTGTAATATAAAAATTAAGGCCATTTAAAATTTTCAACTAATACTTTCATTAATTTATTATTTTTTTTTTTTATTTAAATTATTACAACTGAACACAATTCATCTAGTAATTTTTCTTTTTTAATTTAGTCACTTTTGAATGAGAAAACGCCCATTGGCCAGCTCCATTTATATGTTATTTACTGAAGTAGTCTTTGCTTTGGTGTCCTTAATCCATTAAATCAATTGGTTTTGTTCTCTGCAATCGTCTTACTGCATGTGAAGGGTCCAACATACCACGAAACTCTTCATTTACATGTTGATAAATACGTTGTCCATGTATTACTGCAGGTTTTTTTATTTCTTCTTGAACCGTCGGGATATGAAGGTCATCATTCCTAATGTACCACGGAGCGTTAACTATACCACGTAGCACTTTGTTTTGAAAAGTTTGAATTATTTTGATGTTGGTTTTCTTTGTACAGCCCCAGAGCTGTATTCCGTAAGTCCATACAGGCTTTAGCATCTGTTGATATAATAGCAATTTATTTTCGGTTGACAATTCGGTTGACAATACATTTTTCGATATTTGATATTAAGTTCTTCTTTTTTCTTTTTAGCGTGCTCTTTCCATCTGAGCCTGGTATCTAGGGTCATTCCTAGATATTTAGCCTTATTTGCATACGGAATCTGCTGACCGTTAATGATTACAGGTTTGTAACTGACTTTTAGATTAGTAAAATTCACGTGCGTGGATTTCGATTCATTGAGCCCGATACGATACTTTTTCGTCCATTTTATGATTTTGTCACATTCTTCTTGAAGCTTCCTTGATAGTGTCTCCTACTGAGAGAACTGCAGTATCATCTGCAAATATTGCAATGGTAACATCATTTAATTGAGGTAAATCTCTGGTGTAGAGTAGGTAAAGAATAGGTCCCAAAACACTACCCTGTGGAACTACTGCCGAAATCATTTTTACCTCGGAATATTCATCTTCATATTTCACCCGAAAGTGGCAATTCTCTATGTATGATTTTAAAATCATATAATATTGTTTTGGTAAATCTCTATGTAGTTTAAAGAGTAAACCTCTGTGCCATACCTTATCGAAGGCCTGTGCCACATCTAAGAAGATAACAGATCAAACCTTTTTCCTCTCTAACGTATTCTCAATGACATCCGTAAGCCTGTGAACCTGCTCAATAGTTGAGTGTTTCTCTCTGAAACTAAACTGATATTCTGGGATAAGGTTTCGTTGTTCTAGGGTTTTTTAATTTTTTGAGCAACAGCCTCTCAAACAATTTTGCTAGTGTTGATAGAAGTTAGATTGGCATATAAGATTGTCTATCATTCGGTGGCTTGCACGGTTTTGGAATCATTATTACGTCTGCTACTTTCCACTGCATTGGCACATGTTTTTCCTTAGGATCGCATTGATTATGTGCAGTAACTTACGGGTTCCTTTTTCAGGCAGCTCCTTTATTATTTGCCCTGTTATTAGATCGTAACCAGGAGCTTTCTTTTCTTTTATGTTCTTAATTTCAGCTTTTAGTTCTTTCATTGTTACAGGCCTGATATCTTCGAAATCAGATATTCTGGGCGTATTAGTATAGTGTTTTCGTAACTGGTCTGCTGACCTAGAGGTTGAAATGTTTCTTCAAGATGTTCAGCAAAGAGGTCAGCTTTATCTTTCGCACTTCTAGCCCAATTCCCATCGTTTGTTTTGATTGGGGGGATCTGCATTTTTGGTCGTTTTAACCCTTTTGTTGCTTTCCAGAGGGAATAGTCGGTATCTTTAGTTGGGGCTAGAGAACAAACATATTTTCCAATTGCTTTATTTTTCACTGCTTTTATTAGTATCTTAAGTTTGATGCACAAGTTGTTTAAAGTGGTTTTATCTTGCGGCGCACGTGTATTTTGCCATTTCTTTCTGGCTTTTCGTTTTTCCTGCACTAATTTTCTTACTTCTATTGGGTAAATAACGGAGTTTTCTTTCCTGGATGATAATTTGGGTTGCATTCCTAAGCCGACCATTGTATGACATCAATGAGCCGGTCTAGTTCCTCTTCTATTTCATTTTCACTTTTAATTGGCACTTAAAGTTCTACTTTTTCCTCTACTACCTGCTTAAACAATTCCCAGTTTGTTTTGTTGTTTGTTAGTTGTGGTGAATTTGTTTTTTCTATTACATTTTCACTAACCGTCATAATAACAGGAAAATGATCAGATATTAGGCTTTCATCATTTTCTAAGAAAATGTAGCGTTCCAATATGCCTTTAGTGATGTAGAAATCTATAAGGTCTGGGATTTTGTGAGGATCTGTTGGCCAGTACGTTGGTTTCCCTCCTGAGTAAAATTCACAGTTCGAGTATTGGCCAGCTGCAAATAATTCTTTGCCTTTTGGAGAGGTTATTCTTGAACCCCAGAAGGTATTTTTTGCAATAAAATCACCTCCGACAATGAAGTTACTTCCCAATTTCTGGAACAGATTAATGTAGTCTTCTTTTTTTAGGTTATACCGTGGGGGGCAATATATTGCAGATATATTACAGGTGTTGTGATGACCAAATTTAACCGTCACGGTGGTTACTTGCATGGATTCTTTTTCTATTTTTAATTCTTCGTGATGTTTAATATTATCCCTAATAAATATAGCTGACCCTCCTCTTGCTCGTTCTGCAGGATGTTTGGTATGGTAAGTATATCTCCGGATTGATACATAGGAGCTGCTGGTAAAATGTGTTTCTGATATTAAGCATATATCATGTTTCTCTGTATCTAGAAATAGTTCTAATTCTTCTAGGTGTTGTGTTAATCCGTTTGCATTCCATATGGCTATTCTTAATGAGTAGTTTTGATGTCTGGATTCTGCTCCGCAATTATGAGTTGAACTATGTATTGCAGACATTATTTATTTTTAACTATTTTGGAACTTGGTATTTCCAGCAGAATTAGCTTATTTAGTTTATTCTGTTCTTCAAGGCTATTTAGAATTGCTTGGACAGTCTTTTTGAAATTTTCGGTACCGTTCGCCTCATTTTCTTTCGAATTTGAAGCGTCCTGTGCATATGTATAATTCTCCCTACGCATATATGATTCATTTCTTGCTCGATTATTGTTTGGATGACTTAGAGGTGGTTTGCGTGCCTGATCTCTCATTTTTTGTAGCTGCTTGGCAACCTCACATCC
Source organism: Nephrotoma flavescens (assembly GCA_932526605.1). Classification (NCBI taxonomy): domain Eukaryota; kingdom Metazoa; phylum Arthropoda; class Insecta; order Diptera; family Tipulidae; genus Nephrotoma; species Nephrotoma flavescens. Next base: position 37,193,826 of record OW052222.1, on the reverse strand, counting down.
TCGGTAGCTGGCTGGATGCTGCCCATTAAAATTTATACATTTTGCTGGTTCTTCTTTTGATATTTTGCAAGTTTGTGTTGGGTGCTTTCCAGCATATTTCACACATCTTGGATCGCGCGCGCAATATCGTTGCGTATGGTTAAAGCCTTGGCATTTTTTACATTTTACTATTCTTGTACTGCCTCTTTTAACAGCTTCGATTGCAGAATTAGGTGTCGTCCCAAGTACTGCACGTGTTTCAACTGCTTTTTTGAGTTCTTCATTCTCTTTCTTTAGAATTGTAAATTCTTCTTTCAATTTAGTTGTAAATCCCTTTATTTCTCGTAGTTGTTCACGGAGTTTGGCATTTTCCTTCTCGTACTGAAATATATTTTCAGTTGAAGATTTTGGTGATCTAGGTAATTTGGATCTTCGTCCAAATGGGTTAAACAATGATTGGCCCACCCCATAATCTATTGGGCCTGTCTCCGAAGAGTGTGGATTTGTCAGCATATCTGCTGCTGTACCACCTGGGGTATTACTTTCCGTATTTGTTGTTTTCATTGTTTCTTTTAGCCAATTTATACCACTGGCATTTGGTTCCCAGTAACACTTTGCTACTGCCGAAGCAGTACCCGCTCCCCGCGACGTGGACGCGGCTACCTTGGTGTTACCTAGGTTACACAGAGACAGCCGAAGCCCTCTGAGTACCCTAGGCTGAGGAACCTTTCATTAATGAAAATATGTGCAAAAACAATTGAAAATTTCAAAATGAATTAAAAAAAAGCATATGAAAGAGAAAAGAAAGAGAAAAAAGCAAAAAAAAAATCCTAAAACTTAAAATTCCAGATAACTGACTGTTCCGGTTAATTGGATGCCAGATAATCGGGCTTTTACTGTAATATGTAACGACCGACTAATCGATCGTACACAAAAATCATCGGAAGGAGAGCCTGGTGCACAGTAATGCTCCGGCTAAGAGCTCAGGGTTAACGGGGGGGGTTTATCCCAGGAACCTATCCGACTTGATCGTACCGTGCTTACACCAAAAATATACTGACCTTAACCCATTCGACCCTAAACCTCACTCATATAACTTCCTTTAATTACTAGCCATGCTAAATAATCCTATTCATAAGTAAATAGTGTCCATACCAATTATAGAAATTAAAATATGTAGTAATGGCTGAGAATTTACAATATTAAACGACACCAAGATTATTAACATTAATTCTAATTTCAAGTTTCAAAAAGAAATTAATTAATTAAAGTATTAAATCTTTTGATACATTATTCAACAACAAAAAAAAATATGGAAAGAGAATACATTGTGTTATTTAATACCTTTATCGATAATGGTTGCCTCCTCCACTGCTCCCCACAGTACCGATCGATATACCTCTCTCTGTTGGGACGTACGATAGTAGCGGATTGTCTAATCTCCCGTTGGGCAAATTTGAATCACCGTATCGTGAGCTGCCGGATATCGATAACACCCGTGGATGGTTATCTGAAGTATAAGTATCCCGCACCAATATCCGAAAAGATCGTTGCACATCCAATACTCCAAAACCGATAATCAATTATAAATGGATGTCAGAAGCGTGATTTACAGCTGCTCAAATATCACCTTATTGTTGTTGCCGATGACAGGTTGATAACGTTAATTCTTGGCGTGCTAACGCATACAGCTCAATTAACAAGATTAGATAATTTCTAATACACACTGCATTCACCATTTATTGCATGAGATTTCTTTGTTATGCGGTAAAGTTAAAACACATCAATAATCGAAGATTTGGTTTTTTTTTTTAATTATATTTCGTTTTATAAAGTTATAAATTTTATCTTGTACACAGACTGATTATTATTATCGTTTGATAAGATTCAATATAATTTATATTAATTTCTAATTAAAAATGAAGTTAATATTCAGAGCCACTATCACACAATTATATGTTTTTGTTTTATAAATCCGTATGCAAGAACTGCGTATGCACACACTCAGTTTGTTATCTTCGACACAAGAACTATTTATTTTATTATTTAAATTATTTAGCATCTCCAATCATGACTTTTAAAAAAACTTTGTATATCACATCTAATTTATTACATTTATTATCAAAATAAAAAAAATGTAATCTGCATTGCGCGAAATCTCGAGACTTAATGCCACCGGCTATCACCAAAAACGGACACCACACCCAAAAAAATATTCTTGTGTTCTTTTGTTCCCGCGCAAATCAATTTTCCGCTATATTTCATACAAGTCATCAAAATATGAATCACTGTTACGTTTATTAAAAAAAATATTTTTTTTATGACTGGGAGATCAACCCAAATTTTATTGCTGGTGAAATCAATTCCATCGGATTGTTACAAATATGAAAATTAAAGCCATTCAAAATTTTCAACTAATGCAATTCGTTAATGAAAATGTGCCAAAAACAATCTTAAAATGAATTTAAAAATGCATATGAAAGAGAAAAGAAAGAGACAAAATAAAAAGAAAATCCTAAAAATTAAAATTCCGGTTAACTCAGTGCTGAAGTAAGTAATGCTTTGGAATTATCATTTGAATGCTCCTTTCGCGCGCTATTCTATCTTTCAACGTGTTTCTTCCACACTCTTCGATATGTTTATTTTCGTACTCAATACATATGTCGCACCGAACCTTCTTAGGAGTGAAAAGAGCAAGCTTCTGCGATTGTGATTCGACGATGTAATTCACTTCGAGTATAGCACTGCATTAAAAAAATTAGAATTTTCAATTCTAGCTGGTATCAAATTTATCAAGATATATTTTAACGTGGCCAAACGTAAACATATTCGAAACGAATATTGTATTGAGCTTCATTACCCAACTGCCATCCCTTTCTTAAGCAAAAGTGTGGAGTTTTATTGCCTGTTGGCTTTACAAGCTACATATAAATATATATAGAGCACAAAACTGATATTTACGGAATAAAATTTTTACAGTGAGACGTGCTTGTGCTTTGACATTTTATTACATGGCGATGATTTTGTTCATTGAATTTAACTGTGTATAAAGCTCTAATTTTTTATTTAATTTATTGGCTTTTTTCAAATATTTTAAAATTATACTAACCCAGGTCAGGTTTATGCAAGAACTGCGCCATTTTAAAATTTACGTTAGAATTTTTTAATGTGAAGTAGTAATGAAGCGAAAATTTTCAACATTGTCTAGCCTACATTGTCGACATCATTTTTTCAATTGTCTACATACATTCTCTACACGTGTAGAATATTAATTATTTACGCGGTGTAGACAATGTGGCACAACGCTGACTAGCCCAGAAACCATCTCACTAATCTCAAGCCGCCATTCTCAAATCAATGAAATGTGTTACCGCCTTTGTACAAATCCAGGATATCATTCAGAATGAACAGATGGATAGTTTAGATGAAAAAAACCACAACCAAAGGGAAGAGGATCAACGGTGTTGAAAAATTTATAGCATTTACAAAAAACGACAGAGAATTAAAAGATTAAATTTCCAACATAGAACGGTTGTCGTTGTTGGTTTTCTCAAATTTAAGCAGAAATAATGCTTTTTGATTATACAAAACAGTTTTAATAAAAGTCGAGTAAGTTCAACCTAGTTGAGGCGCTAGTTGGTTAGTTTAGATTCTATTGTATTTTAATTGCTTTGTACCATCCTTTCTTTATTTTGTTTACTAATACATATATAAATCAAAATTCAATACACAGCCGGGTGTGTTCGTGTTGACATAAACATTAATAAATTACAAAAGCTACTTACTTACTTTGATCCTCAACTGTCGTGTAACAGTTGTAGAAAAAATTGATGTTTTTGTCACAGATAAGATGGTTGTTGTTGTTGTCATATTGAAAAAAATTTTAATAGTGTCCAAATTGTTAAAAAACAATTAAAAATTGTTATTATTTAGTATAACATTAATGAATTTTTATTTGTTATTTTAAATAAATAAAAATATTTTTATATCAGTTTCTCTAATAAAATGCCACTATCTGAATTACTATTATTACAATTATTTTTCACCCAATAAATTTTATTACCATTTTTTTCCAATTTAATGTATTTTTATTTTAATTTATTTAATTATTATTTTTTATTGTTTTTCATATTTTAATTTTTTTTTTGCACCACGCTGAATCAATAAAAATAATTAATATTTTTTTAATTTATTTGGTTACAAAAATATGAATTGTTTGGTATGAGCATTTAATTAATTTATTGTTTTCGTTGAACTACAAAATATCCATATAATTTTTAATTAATTTTAAATTACAAAAAAATAATGAACAATTTGTTTGGTTGCTGATCATTTAATGCAAACCAGTGAATAAATGTGTATATGAAACGTTCGTAGAAGATTCGTTCTTTGAATAAGGTGTAATATTTACCTCTCTATATGCTTAATACGTAATACATTTATCTGTACAAATATGTTTTACAGTTCGTTAGATAGCTAAATTTGCACAAACAGGAAAACATTTTTTTTTTGCAATAAAATTGATTTGAGACTCGTTAGTGTTTACATATAGATAATAAATATATATGGATAACAATTTGGGATAATTGTATGCAACATTAGAGATTTGTTATAATGTTGCTTTATATAAATTTATGAATACTATACATATCTTGCAAAACCATTCAGAAGCTCGTAAATTTAACACTGTGACAACAAACGCAACCAATGCTGATAGAATAGTAATGTAATTTTTTTCCTTTTAAAGATACAGAAGTTATCGCGAATGTGACACGATGCACTGTGCATCAATGTTCGCTATCTGATTTTTCAGCCGGAACCCGGACCATAAGGAGTTTGCATAATGAACATAATGCACTTAGATATATGTAGTTGACATCCGGAATGACTACAATAGCAGCCAGAACCATACAAAGCCAACATATAAAGAGCCAGCTTATAATTTTTAATTATTATCGGTTCACTTATTCTGTAAAATAAACAATAAAAGCTTTTCATTATTAGATAATTATTTTACTTGAGTTTCTTCTTATGGTAAGGAGAGAATAAAATACTAAACGTCAATTACACCAAATAGAATAACATTTAACTTGTTTGAACATCAATAAATATTGTCAACAACATGCTTAGCAGAATAAACAATTTCTCCCTCAACCAAGATAATGAAAATTGTATATAAAACAATTGTTGAACGGATGCATACACATTTTGTAGAGTATTTAGGATGGGGTTCATATAATCAAAAAAAAACAAAGTATCGTATACTAATTCACTAAATTATAAACGGTTGTAGAAAGTTTAATGCGGATTATGAATCTTTGATATGGATCTAAAGCTATTATTTCAGCAACTTGAAACAATGAAAATTTAATATTTTATTTGCACCACTATTTGGAATGTGTTTTTCCTTCTAACAAGAGCTACCACACTACAGCAGCAGTAACAAAGAACTTTACGATTTTTAATTCCCTTGAAATAAATTTACATATATGATGAAAATCTGTGTGGAAAAGGAAAAGATGAAAATAATTTGTATTTGAATTTTTTCCATTGTGTAAATACGAATGTGTGTTAGATATAATTTCATATATGTATATGCATATATTCCGATTAAAATTGTATTACTTTCTTTTACGTAGCAAAATAAATTATTTATAGTAAATATTATAAATTTGGACCTCAATATTTTTGCAGATTTACCTTTCGCTCCCTTTCTCTACAGCACAGGCCGATTGACTGAGAGGGGTAAGGCTTCACACAAGATTTTCTCATAAATTTGGAGATCCGAAGTTATAAAGTTAACCGAAAGTGGCTGCTTTCATAAGCTTTTCGTTTTTTTGCAAATTTGGTAATTAGTACGGCATTTGCAAAAAAACAATTAGGAGCAAAAAATTTTAAATAAAATTTGCAACAAATTCCGTTTCAATTGTTTTTTTTAATGTAAGCGGAAAAGTCAACTTTAATAAACTTTTTTGTGACAAAATTCGGCTGGCTTGCATCAATTCTGATGCTGAAGTTCCATTACTACCACCTGATACAAAATATGTCGATAATGCAGCATTAATTTTTAATGCTACATGCCACATCTCAAACCCATAGCCCCCTAACACGACAAATTATAATTACGGGATCCAGCTAATTACAATTTGGTCTAACTTCACCCGGTTCATATTACCTTTAAATATTCGAATTATGTGATATTGATTTTTCAAAAAAAAATTCCGCAAAAATTTACTGCTTACTTCAATAACATGTAATTTTCAGCTAAATCAACAGAATTTTGTACTACTACCTGATACAAAATATGTCGATAAAGCAGGTATTTTTCTTCTGAAATTTTTGGCTAACTTCAGTAGCATTCCATTTTTACATGAAACTATCGTAATTGTATTTGTAGAAATCTGTTCATAAGTGTTATTTTTCATATGGTTGTTCTTAGTTTAGCAGTCGGTGTTCTCGACTTCCTGCGTCAAACAATGAGAAACTATTCCTAATTAAAACTTGATCAATGATCACATACAACCGATCTCTCTTAATATTTAGAAGCCACACAGCTTAAGATTATTTTATTATTAATACGAAAACAATTTAATTTGAAGCCCGGAAAACAGTGCGCAGCGCCAGAAAATGTCTATTCGAGGACCAATGCATTTATTTAGCTTATTTAATAGGGGTAAGACACTACTATTGTAAATCGTTATATTAGCATCTACTTAAAGAGCACTACAAATAATCCAACTTGTCAGTCCATTTAATTTACCATGATTTCCACATATTTTTGTTTAATTTTTTTTTTCTCCTTAATTGGTTTTTGATTTATATATGCAATTTTACTGAAGTGACGAAATAAAGTTTCCCACATCACTGTGTACACACCATCCAATTTGGATGGTTGGTTGGTTAGTTGAATGAAATTCAACGCGTCCTACTTAATTTTGTTGACAAACTTTTATACACGCCATCCAATTTTGCATCCGATCCAACCAAATTGAACCGCCCCATTGACCGAACCTATGCATGGCCTCATTTTAGTTGATTTAAGAAATTTGCCTGACATTATAGTTAAAAAAATTATTTACGTTACACAACAACTTGTAGTACTAGTTAGTAGTATTAGTTCGTTGGCGCAAAATTAATTTTTGGAAATGAGCTTAGTAAAAAATTCAAATTACTCGCCAAAAAATGATTTAAAAATAGTAAATCTTTACATAAACGTAGGCTGTCCCGATATTTATCTGTTCGCTTTGTTGAAGGCAAGTACACAAGCCAAGTACGCATCTGTTATCAAATTTAACTTCAGTTTGTCGATAATTTAACTTTTTTAAATTTCGCGCCTTAGTTTGCATGCAATTGGCCGAATATTAAATTTGTCAGTCACCCGATTTAATTGAAACTTTGTACACATGTGTATCTCACGTTACTGATCAAAATTTTTTACTTTAGAAATTTTATAGATTCGATAAAATTTTTTCGTTTGATTCTTTTTAGATTGCGCTTCGTAATCGCTGAAAAAGTAACTAATGAGAATCACGACTACTACGTCCACGTCCTTATTTTCGCGTTACGCTTAATGTATCGTATCAATATCGAGTAGAGGTTGAGTTTAGTGTCGATGGGCAGCTTTTCAAAAAATTTAGCATCTGTTATTTTGTTTTAACGATTACAGCGCCATTGAAAAATTGGGTATCAAAAAAGTTTCGAACAAAACGCACATTGTGACAAAGAATCCAAATTTGGAAATTAATTTGAGTTCTGTGAATCAGTCACTTGAATCATTAGAACGTAACTTTTAATTTCTCTCAGTGAAATAATATAATTTTATAATTTTAATTTTAAAATAAACCACGAGCCACCCTCAGGTTTAATGGGTCATTTTGTGTCACTATACAACTTTTTAAAAATATTTGGCAACTGCTTTTCGTTTTTTGAGCAGACGTTTATTTATCCAGTTTTTTAGGATTTCCATACTTTTCATAGGGTACACGACTTTACTTAACGCACATTACTGACTATTCTCTCCAACTATTACCTGATATATTTTCAAACTATTTCTTTCTAAAAATACTCCAATCGTCATGAAAATTTTCGTGGATGATCTCGGATATGAAAGTGTCATACACTGTAGATTACACACATAATTACTTCAATAATTCTTTGATAGTAATCAGGTGTGTCCGAAAACGGAATATCTTGCAATTATTAAATTTTGCATTACAAAAGCTTGCATAACAATTTCCCATAATTTATTGTAATGTGCGGGTTGTAACCTGTTTCATAAATAATAAACACAAAGTGATTAAAACTCCATCTGTATACATTCATATGCACTTATCACAAATGAAAAAATCACAGCGAATATATACGAAAATTAAAATCTAGAGCCAAAAATAGTGACCTACTGCCCCCATGTTTAATTGCAGAAGAAATTGTGTGTATATTTACCAAGCCAAGAATCACAAAAAAAATAAAATTCATCACGCGCGTGCTGGTAAGACGAATGAGCCCACCAGTTTAGAAGAAATTTATATTCCTGAACAGCTCCGATATCTCGAAGGAGAGTTATTTGTGTTGAACGAAGATATGTGCGAGTGAAAAAAAATATTATGCTAAGTACAAAATCCTCTTTAACAATTCTTTCAGAATACCGACCAAATGGCACAGTGGTTAAAGCTTTGGCATTTGGATCAAGAGGTACCGGGTTTAAATCCCGATAGGGGCAGGATGCAAAAGTGAAATTTCACAACCAATTATGACCCCCTGTCGGAGTGCAAAACTCATGGGCCGACACATCTTCCATGTCAGTATAGGCTGGCATGGAGCTTCCAATGTGCAGATGGTTTTAAATCGGTCCTATAGCCGTACGTCTTCGATTTGGCAGGTGATGCGTAAAGTAAGACTTACAAAATAAACCGCGAAAGAGCAGGGAGTGCTTCGGCCCCAAAACAGATGGCATGCACAAAAACAAAAAAAACAAAAAAAAAAAAAATTCTTTCAGAATGCAGTTGTTGGATTATGGATAGAACTTTCTATGTAGTTCCTTCCATAATGCGACAACTGTTTTCTATACATGGAAATATTGCATGTGAAAATGTTCCACTGTCTGCTTAATGAGCAAAATCCAAAAATTGTTATGACCAATTATTTTTCCCATTAAGAAAAATTTGTATTGAAAATGATATAAATGTTAATCCACAAAAATGTTTGTGTGGAAAACAACTGTTTCATCAGTTAAGGTTTTCTTCTCTTAGGATTCATTCCAGGGCTCCTTATTTCATTTTGGCCAAATAATTTGGCGTAAGGTTCAAAAAAGCAAATTAACACCCAAATATGGAAATTCGGAGGTTTTTTCCTTGCAAATGAGAAGTTGCAAATTATCACTCCAGCTTAAACGGTCGGTTTGCGGACGAAGATTTAAAAAACTTAGGAGTTGGTGCAAAAGAAATTATATCGGCGATTTAAATGAGCGCTCTAAATATCCACATAAATTTTGAACTGTTGGGAATGCGGATTCAGGCACAGAATGTTTTCAACGAACCCAGAATAATGTTGAAGCGTTGCAACGTTGTCTAAAAGTTGTTTTGGGAAAAACGTCATGCCGCGTTATACAAGCTAATAAAAACTTATCACATGAACTAATTGTAGCCAAACATCCCATTGAAAAAGTAAAAAATGGTGAACAGCTACCAAAAAAACACACAATCGCAAAAAACAAAAGAATAAAAAAAAATGTCACGATCCTTTTTGACAAAATCTGTCTTGACAAAATCCATTTGTGACATAATCATCTTTCGACAAAATCCATCTTTTTCAAAATCCATTTATGATATAATCCAATTTTGACAAAATCCGTTTCTGTCAAAATCCATTTTTGACAAAATCCGTTTTGTCAAAATCCATGAAAAAACCATCGAATACATCGTTTTTATATGCACATCGTTTGTATCCACAATAACGATGGATTCGATGGTTTTTTCATGGATTTTGACAAAAATAACAAAAACGGTATGTTTTTAGCTATAAATGGATTTGTATCATTCTTCTTGCTGCTTGTAGTCCCACACTGTCATAATTGTATAAAAAATAAATTTAAAGCAAAATAATTTGCGAATCTTTATGACTATAAAATATTTTTTTATACTTATACTTTTACAAAATAATATAAATTAATTAATGAAAACAAAATCTTTTTAAATACCGCGTTTTACCCATCGAAAATTAATTTAGTTAATAATTATTATTTAATCAGCAAGGTTCTTAAATTAAATTATAAAAAATAAAGACTTGAGATAACTACGCTTGACGACGATCATGAGCTTAGTGACATTATACTAAAGGGTTTTGACAACAGTGGATTGTGTCATAAATGGATTTAGTCAAAATTGGAAAATAATAAAAAAGGATTTCAACAATCATGGATTTCAACATCAATGGATTTTGGAAAAACTACCGAAAGAGAAAATCGCATAAATGTTTTTAAAAATTGTTTTATTTATTTTTTTTTATTTTTGCCCGTCCGTAAAACAGAAAATGCCCATCACCCTATTCCATGATCCAACCTAAACGGTGTGGTGATAACCGATGCTTTACGTCCGGGAACGACGCGCATAGACGTCATATATTAGTAACTTCCTAATTATTATTAAACATTTTAAAAATATTAGTATATTCCGAATTCACTATGATTGCTTGTGTTATTTACTCAACGAACTTAATGGTATATTCATACCAACAATGCCGACATTTTGTATTCTCCAATCGTAAAATTATGTGCCTCTCTATACGGTTTGGTATACCTAGGTCTATAAAACAAGAACGAGATCTATACTATAAACGGAAACGATATATGAGTTTAAGTGCAATGATAGTAGGATAACTTTACGTATATATTAAGTATGTTAGTAAAATAAAAAATTGAAATTATTAAAACACTCCTACGCAAGGAATATTGTAAACAAAATGTCGGTGGCTAGTATTAACCCGAGAGGCTTTTAACCCTAAGAGGTGCATTGAGGTCTGGTCAGACCTATTTGAATTTCAATGGCTAATATTTTTTGTTTCTGCAAAAATAAAAAATTGAAACCCTCTTACTTCTATAATCAGAGCCATCTATGATTTTAAAGAGCCGTATTATTAAAAAGAGAGCTTTAAATAGATGGGAAGCTTTTATTGAGTTACTGTAAGAACTTGTGGTAATTGGCAAATTTTTGAACATAAATTTATGAATAAAAAATTAAACAAATCATCTAAATTTTAATTTTATATTTTTAATAAAATATTCAACAAACACATATTTGAAAATCAGCCATCATAATGTAGTATTTAATTATTAAATTTTAACTAAAGCGGAGCATAAATTTAATAATTTTTCATAAAAAAGAGCTTTCCGTTTAGTTGTGTAGGTTAGTAAAGTAAGATAATACACTGTGCTGCCGCGGAGTCCTCTTACAACCAATTTAAAATTTAGTTTTATACAAATTTAACGTATTTAGTAAATTCTGGTCCCATGCACATTAGAATTTTCGAGATGAACGATGCACTTAATAGCAATCTAAACGATCACATTTATAACAAAATTAAAGAGCAAAACGTGAGCTGAAACGAGATTTTATGAATCACCATGTAGAACTAATAATTATTATTCATAAAATTAAAATTTTTTCATAAAAATTTATTTATTGGAAATGTAAACATTACAATATCGTTGACATTGTTGATTTTCTTAATTAAATATTATTGCAAAAAATCACAAAACGTAGAAAATTTCAATTTTATGCGATTGCAAAACCGAGCTTTCTGTAATTTCAAAATCCGTTGACAGATGTCTCTATAATAAATTTACTTGAAATTACAGAAAAGAACAAAATAATTAAACAAGTATTTACGAAACAAACGATTATTAAGTTAAGCGAAAAAATCTTTAATATAATAATTTAACATAATTAATAAAACTCAAAACAGTTATAACTTTATAAATAAAAATTGCGGTTGGCGTAAATATAACTTTTCGTCGTAAAATATTCACCATCATAGTCGCTGTGCGCTGTAAAACAATAATAGAAAAATGTCAGAATTTTTCCAAATTTTTTCTTTTTGTATTTCAATCCAATTCGCTCGTGTTGGGTTATTTTCAGTTCCAGAAGATCTCCATAATCTATTGAACCAGGCAGTATACATAATAAATTGTTACATTTGCTAAACAAATATTTGGGTTTTATTGCTTAGTTTTAATTTATACTTAGCGACATCTTTTGATTGGTTTAGTAGTTGCAAAAAGCTTTATCAAATTTCAATGTTTTTATTTTGTGAAGCTCTGTTTTGTTTATACTAACAGGATGAAACAATATGAGCTGCAAATTTGTTGCGATGAAGAATCAAATTTTTAACATGTAACGAAAAAACAGTTTTCGAAGTTTGTTCATCAATAATGTTGAAATAGAATCCAAAACACAAAAACTCCCATATTACATTGTTACTCCAAAAGCATTTTTTAACGAACGTTTGTTTTGGAAAAATAATGCTCAAATTTTTGATGCAACACTCTATACTAATTTCTTATTTTCTGTACATACACATATAAACAAATTATTGTTTCTACATTTGTGTTAGACTAATTTAAATGTTTTTGCGTTAACTCGACATAACATGACTCAATTTTAAAATATGCTTCTCCTGAACATTGAATTAATCATTCTCATTCAAACGAAGCATTGTTGTTTCTATATACAAAAAAGCTTCTAGAAAATATTAAAATTCACTGGTTGATATGAAAAAGTACAAAAAGCTGCCCCACTATTGAAAGCTCATGGAAAAAATGGTGGAATCTTAATCCCTACCTGTAGACTCCTTTAAGATATTTTTCGAGGATATCGGGTTGCTTTTGTGAAAGGATTTTGTGTTTTCAATGTGATTGTATGTTAAGCCCCCGTGAGGCCTGCCACACCTAGAAATAAATTTCACTTAGATTGAGCACCTGCATTTTTTGAAAAAAATAAAAACAAAGCAGCACTATAATAATACCGTTAGTTTGTCGAAACCGCATCGAGACGAAAAAATATCTCAGTTTAGGTGTATGTGTGTGAGAGTCCAATAGATACAAGTGTTCAGTATTGCAGTATTATTTGGTGGGAAAATATCTAATTGATAAAAAAATAAAATTGGTTCGTGAGGCAAGTATTTTTTTAGTTGTTTGCATATAACATAATTAATTACTGGTTGTGTTTATGGAAATAGTGGTAATAATAGCGGAAAGCATCTAGCACTATCTAATTTTTCAATTTGTTCACATTTATTTCATTTATCGCAATACCGCTAAACGAAGGTCTGTTCAGACCTTAAAGGTTTATTTAGCGCCGTACAAGTCACTGGCTATCCCAGGGTTAAAAATAAAAATGTGTATTAAATAATAATCATAATATATCAATTCAGCGATTCATCCTCTATCACTAAATAATCAGTTTTAGCATTGTAAAGATGTCTGAGGCAATCACTCGTCACTACTAGGGTATCCCAAAATTAGCAGAGCCTAACTTCTTTTCGTCAAATTCGAATTTCCGTTTTTTATTTAAATTTGCTGTAGAGCTAAATAATTTTTGAAGTAGTTATTATTTTCTTGCCTTTCAAAATGTTGTGTTGTCCATTACATTCATTCAAATATTTGTTTTTCTGTTTCACATTGTATAATGTGTTTTTACAATCTTCTTTACATTTAAAAAAAAATTATTTTGCATTTGTGAAATTGTTTGTGCCAATATCCATGATTCGTGTTCTTGTGCGTATTTTTGGTTTCTCGTCCGTCGAAATATCGGTCATCCAATTTTGCATCCAATCCAACCAAAGTGAACAGCCTTGACTGATCGAACCGCCCGACCAAATTAGTTCGTCGGTAGCGCTCTTTATTCTATAATTTTAGCAAACCTGCAACGTTGTGCTGGATCGTGGACCCCAAAAATTTCGGAAATGTCCTTGATTGGGATCAATTTTAATCAAAAAAATAAATCACTGCGATCAAAAAATGATAGAAAAATTTAAAAATCTCTTTACATAAACGTAGGATGTCCCGATATTTGCCCGTTCGCTTTGTTAGAGACAAGTACACATGCCAAGAACGCAGCTGTTAACAAATTTAACTTAAGTTTTTCGAAGAACAAATTTCCCATTTTTAAATTTCTCGTTCTAGTTTGTTTGTAATTAGCTGAGCATCAAATTTTTAAAACCACCCGATTTAATTGGAACTGAGATTACTGGCGGAAGATATTTTCTACTTTTAAAATTTTATAGACTCGAAAAAATTTTATAAAAGTTTTGTGTTTGAATGACAATTTAAATGTTATATTTGGCTGATCCTTGATTATTTTTAACGCCAAATTGGATTACACGCCTCAAATCCTACAACTTTTGATTCGTGAACGATTGCGTTGTAATCGCTGAAAATTTCACTAGTAAACATCATGATAACTACGTCCTTGTCGTTATTTCTGGGTTAGGCTTAAAGTATTGCATCAATAGGGGAGCAGAGGTTCAGTTTAGTGTCACTGTCCAGTTTGTTAAAAAATATTTAGCACCTGTTCATTCGTTTTTTCGATTACAGCGCCCTTTTAAAAATGGAGTATCGGAAAGGTTTCGAACAAAGTTTACGCATTTTGCAGCAAAAAATCCGGGTGTGGAAATTAATTTGAGTTCCGTGAAGCAGCTGCCAAGTTAATTGACATTGGCAACATTTATTATTGGGAATTCAAACCTACTAAGTTAGTTGCAAATGCAAAAATTGTTTTCTTTTAATATTTTCATGCACAACGCGAACTTATTCCCAGCAACTAAAAAATGGGAGTTCTTGTTTATAATTTTAAAGTTAACTCCACCCTCAGGTTTAGTGAGTCGAGTTTGGTGTCAATGGGGCGCGTTAAGCTAACTGCGTGCTCGGACCAGAGCTCGGTCGATCTCTATAAAAGGGCAGTGGCCGAGGTAGGCGAGGTGTGGCCGGGCGCGAGGCTTGAAGCAGTAAGCAGAGGGGAAATCCCGAGCAGGCCGAGGGCACGCGTCTGGTTACCAACCGAGCCGGATAAGCCAGAGGAGATCATTGAGATTATCCGGGCCAGTAATCCCGATCTTCCAACGGAAGGATGGAGGATTGTGAAGCAGGAGGAGGCCAGGGGGGCTTTAGATTGGCAATCATGCTGATCAATAAGGAATCCTTGGCTTCCATTGCTAGATCTAAGGGAGTGATCAACTTCGGTTTCGGGTCGATCGCTCTTAAAGTTTAAAAGAAAGACGAGGTCGATAAGGGCGCGGAAGACCAGCCTGGGTGAGGGCGAACGGACCCGGCAGGAAACGGTCAAGCGGGCTGAGGACGACCAGGGTAGCCGTTCCGATATTTCGGATAAAGAGAAGTTGGTGATGGGAGGCAGCCTCCTCTCTCTGAAGTCCGATGGGGGCAATCCGTCGAACACACGACGAGACGAGGTTGGCGATCAAACCAACGAGCCAGATGACACTATCCTGATGCAGGGAGTGCATGAAGTGGTGGGTAAGGTAGATTACAATGGTTGGCATTGTACAAATAAACCTACATCACACGAAGGCTGCCTCGGCAGCTCTCGTGCTCAGACTGACTAAGTCAGATGAGGACTTGGTGTTAATCCAAGAACCTTGGATTAACAATAACAGGATCTGTGGCCTCAGAATGAAAGGGTATAAATTATTATACTCAAGCAACTCTGAAAAGATCAGATCGTGTATCTTAGCGAAAAATAATTTGAATATTTTTCTTCTTCCACAATTTAGTAGCGGGGACGTTACAGCGGTGAGCGCTGAGGTAGGCTGTGGAAAACTATGGCTATCCTCAGCCTATATGGATCGTGAGAAGGAGGTTCCACCGGATAATCTGGGGGAACTGATCCGGGATGCAGGTCAGAAAAAGGTAGGTGTGATACTTGGATGTGATGCAAACGCGCATCACACAATCTGGGGAAGCACAGACATCAACGAAAGAGGTGAGTTATTTTTTGATTACTTATTAAATACTAACCTTGTAGTTTGCAATATTGGGTGTGAACCAACATTCATTGTTAGAAATCGACAGGAGGTTCTAGATGTAACCTGTGCGTCAGATACAATTTTTGATATGATCAGTGGGTGAAGAGTTGCGAAGGAGCACTCATTCTCTGACCACCGATATATTACATATAACCTCAACATAAAACCTGTTGCCCGGAAAGCCGTTAGAAATCCCAGAAGGACAAACTGGAACAAATATGGGGAGGTGTTGAAGGAACTATTGCCGCTGGAGGCTCCTGGACTTCCGGCGACAATAGAGGAATTAGATGGCATGGTGGATATTGTCACAAAAGCATGCAATCTGTCATTTAATGCTGCGTGTCCCCTGATAAAACCTAGGGGCAGGCAGAAACCGACATGGTGGACCACGGAGTTGGGAACCTATCGGAGAGCGTGTAGGACAGCCTTTAATAAGGCTAAGAACACCAGGGAAAATCGGGATTGGGATTCCTATAAGGAAGACCTGAGAGAATACAAAAAAAAAAGTTGGGGAAGGCACAAAGGGGGTCTTGGAGACTCTTCTGTTGTAGAATGGAGGAAGTCTCTGAGACTTCTCGCCTTAGGAAAATTCTATCTACTAACCCAACCAGTCCTAGTTACTTAATTAGGCCGGACGGGTTATGGACAGCTTCAAGTGCGGAATCATTGGAGCTTCTCATTGAGACCCATTTTCCGGGAAGCATTGATGACTCGATGGAGCCTGAAGCTCATCGAGGAACACCTTTAACAGATGTGGATGGCATCGTGGACAGGAAACGAATCCTGTGGGCGCTGAACGGTTTTAAGCCTTATAAATCGGCGGGCCCGGATCGGATTATACCAGCAGAGATCCAAAGGAACTCTGCAGTTATCCTCCCCTGGTTGAAGGTTATCTTCAGCGGATGTCTGCAATTGGTCTATATTCCCAGGAAATGGACGGAGGTCAGAGTGGTTTTTATCCCAAAATCGGGAAAAAGCTCACAGGCTTATCCAAAGGACCTGAGGCCTATAACTCTATCATCCTTTCTGTTGAAAACCTTGGAAAGATTGATAGACGTACTTATTCGAACAAAAGTTGAGCCAAGGAATTGGGCAATGTCGCAGCATGCGTACTGTAAGGGTTAGTCGGTGGACACAGCTCTGCACGATCTAGTACGCATGATTGAGAAGTCAATTTACTCGCAAGAGTATTGTATGGTAGCATTTCTCGACATTGAGGGTGCCTTTAATAATGTAAAAACGGAGGCGATCATGGAAGGATTGTCATTTCTGAAGGTGGATTATCCTATAAGTAGGTTGATAAATCAGATGCTGGTAAGCAGGATTATTATCTCGGAACTGGGAGAGTCCACCATTAGAAGGCGGGTGGTTAGAGGAACTCCGCAGGGAGGAGTAATGTCCCCCTTTCTTTGGAGTGCAGTGGTGAATGGATTGCTGTTGGAACTGGAGAAAGAGGGGATAGGGGTTGTAGCGTATACAGATGATGTAGCGATAGCTGTCTCAGGCAAATATCTGGATACGATTAGGGATGTTATGCAGAATGCACTCCTGATCGTTACGAAATGGGCCAGCAAATGTGGATTAGGGATCAACCCGTCCAAGACAGAGCTGGTACTATTTACTAAGAAATATAAAATTCCGGTAGTTAGCCCTCCTACCGTGAACGGCATTAGACTGGCTTTTGCTGACAGAGCGAGATTTTTGGGCATAATCTTGGACGGTAAGCTCAGCTGGAAGCCTAACATTGTAGAAAGGGTAAATAAGGCTAATGTAGCCATTTACTCGTGTAGAAACGCCATAGGGAAGAAATGGGGTTTGAAACCAGAGCTGGTACACTGGCTCTATACCGCAGTGGTAAGGCCTGTGCTGATGTACGGGGTGGGCGTGTGGTGGCCAGCTCTGGAAAAGGTAACCTACATAAGGATGTTGGAGAAGGTGCAAAGAACGGCCTGTATGCTTATAAGCGGGGCGCTTAGGACAACACCTACACGCGCTTTAGAGGTTATGTTCCATCTTATTCCAATCGAATTTTTTGGTAAGCAGATGGCAGCCAATGTGGCTACAAGGCTCTCGGCTGTCTCTCAGTGGAAGTGTCTTCAGGCGGGACACTCGACGATAGTTAGATCACTAGGGGAGCAACTGGTGAATCTAGATTATATTAAACCAACGTTGTGCTTCGATATAGGTTTCCGGATCATCTGTCCTTCTAGGGAATCCTGGAGGAATGGATCAATACTGGAAAACGAGGCACTGAAATTTTTCACGGACGGCTCTAAGCTAGATAGCAAAGTAGGAGCCGGAGTCTTCTGTGAGAAGCTCAATGTTAATATTTCTGTTCGTCTCCCTGACTACTGCAGCGTGTACCAGGCTGAAGTGGTGGCGATAGGGGAAGTCGTGACATGGTTGAAGCATAACGTGGTATCTGTTAGGGATAACGCGATTTATGTGGACAGTCAAGCGGCACTCAGGTCAGTAGAGGCGGTTTCTCTGAAGTCACGGGTGGCGCTGGATTGCCGATCATCTCTTAATGAGATGAGCGAGTATTTCAGTATCCAGATAATCTGCAGGGCGGACGAACTAGCTAGGCACGGTACGACTCTCCAGATGCAACTGGAAAGGGCAGGTCTGGGGAGGCCTATAGCAGCGATCAAATTGACGCTTAGTAAAAAGGCAATCGCCTTGACAGATGAGAGGTGGACCAACACTCTCACGTGCATGGTAGCAAAACAGGTTTGGCCAAAACTGGACCTGCGGCGCTCCAAGGCACTTGTACCTCTGGGAAAACGAGATTTAGGATTGGTCGTAGGGATACTGACAGGACACTGCCTTTTTGGGGAACATGCGAGAAGGCTGGGTCTAGAGACGAATGACTTTTGTAGAAGTTGTATGGACGAAGAGGAGGAAGAGACGTTAGTTCACTTCCTATGCTCGTGTCCAGCACTATCATACAAAAGACGTAAGTACTTGGGTGTGTACAACATGGACAGCCTTTCTGAACTCGCGGACTATGGGGTGCGAGATATTTTACGCTACATCAGTAGCTCTGGTTGGTTTCAGCGGGAGTAAGGGGAGATTGGATCCTGTGGTATCACAATGGGCCATTATTGGCCTAAGTGTGCGATAGCAGCCACTCTAACCTAACCTAACCTAACCTTGGTGTCAATGGACAACTTTTAACTTTTAATATTTTTAGGATTTCCATACTTTTCCTCAAGGAGGTGGGTCTATGGCTTTATTTAACCGGATATTACACTCCGTTATTTTCCTTCTGTTCTGCTTTTCTTTATATAATGTTTCATTTTTACATTTTTATTATGAAAGCTCTTCGAGATCCCTGAATTACGCCTAAGTTCCACTTAACACAACAATTTAAATAAGGTCAGTTTCATTTCTAAAATGGTTTGTTGAAAATTTCCAAATCAATAATTTTGTAATTAATTTATTCATTTCTCTGAGTGTTATTGTACCCAAATTTTGAGTTTGTGAACTAATTATGAATGGTGCACTAATTATAAATTAATTTATATTTTGAAAATAAAATATTCAGCACAGTTTTTCCATAATTGATTTATATTCCTTAAGACGTACTAAAATATTAGATAACACCAAATAATAGAAATCTAATTCTATTCAAAAAAGAACTACATCTCAATAGAATAGGATAGTTTAGTATGCGATTTAGCAGAATTCGTGCAGAAAATTTCTAAACGACTCGATTAAAGTTCCATTTTAAAATTACAATCTATATTTACACTTCATGCTATACTTCTTCTTATAGATTTTTATTTTTCACCGAAAAAATGTGTGCTTTTTGGTATGAGCTTTTATGTAGAACAACTATATACAAGAGTAAATACGAACATAGTAACATGCACAGATTTAATATTCTTTTTTAAAATAGATTTTTTTTTTATAAACATACTCGTATATTTTGTGTGTGTGTGCTATATTCAATGAACTTTTTTTTATGAGCTTTTTACTTATTTTCATTTTGTTCGGCACATACACAATATATATATACATAATATTCCAAATAATGAAAATGTGTACCGTGTTTTACAAAGCAAGTCAGAATTGAAATGAAATAACACGGCGATTGTGTAAAAGAAAATTCGTACAGATATTAAGATTAAAATTAGAGATTATGAACTCAAAGCGATTGTGTGTGGATATACAATTTCGAGTAAAATGACGATACCTTTTGTATCAAAAATATTATAATCTACGTATTTTAATCTAATTTAAATTTGCAGGCTGATTGAAAATAAATTATTGTAAAAGCTTTGTAGAACAGAAAAATCGATATGCTTAATAAAAAATAAAACCAATTGTTTAATTACCAGTGTCAAAATCCATTTATAGTTTATTATTTATGTCTATTTACGATTAAGACGATATAATTACTTGGTGTAGGTGTATATACCGGGGGGGACTGGGTGAAAAACTATTTGTATTCTTAAAATAATTAAAATAGTTTATTTTAATTTTCGTAATAAATTGTGAATGGCTTTTACTATCATTTTATATGATTTATGTTTCGAAATAGTAAATAATATTAGAAGTAATTAAGATTTAAAGTAGTTTTGAGTAATACATAGAATATTATAGATGAAGAGAAATTTCGCATAGTAGCTATATGTATAAGATATACATTTTCACTCATATTTTATTCACCTAAACAATATAATCAAGCAGCAATAAATCTATGTAAAACGAAATATTTAAATATAAATACTATAAAAGCTCACATCGTTCATGATAAAATGTATAAAATAAATAAAAAGCTTTTCATGTTGAATTTTATATTTATTGATAAAGATTTGGTATTTCTATTTTTTTACTATATACATCCAGGATAACAACTAAATTGAATTTCATATTCAATGTGTAAATACATTTAGAGGTGGGGTAAGCTTAAATTTAGTTAAAATCTTTATATAAACGATACTCAACCTGAAAATTTTGTATAAGTTCAGTTTTATACACAGTGTTCTCTTCAAAAGTTTTTCTAAAAAAATTATTTGTTCTATACTTCCTTGTGTTATGGGATGATTAGATTTGTACAGCTTTTAAATTTCAATAAATAAATAAAACAAATTGTATGATGTGTTGTTAATTTTGTATTGGGTACACTATCTATATGTATAGACGAATGTATATATGCACCACACCAGAATAAAATCAATTTTTCCACTTCATTTTCCTTATTTCAGAAAATACTTGTTTGTGCGGTGGAAAATGCATGAATATAAAATTATACCACTTTACATAATAATAATAATCACCACATACTTAATACATAAGGACCAGGATTCTTAAACCATGTTCCACGGATCCAACACGTAAAAGACATTGGGGTAGATACTCGATCGGCTAGCAAGCAAGCAATTTGCTAGCCGAAATCCTGGCTACTCAATCAATTTTACCAAGAAAATTTGAATTTCATATTACATTTTTTATAAAATTTTTGTTTTTTTCTTGCGACTGCACAGTAAAACAACACAAAAATTTGCTGTTCATTTTTTGAAGCAGCAAAATTTACTGTGTAATCGCAAAAAAAACAATTTTTTTTTTAAAAACATAATTTGAAATTTAAATTTCCGTGGTAAAATTGATTGAGTAGCCAGGATTTTGGCTAGCAAATTACTTGCTTGCTAGCCGATCGAGTATCTACCCCATTGGGGTAGATACTCAATCGGCTAGCAAGCAAGCAATTTGCTAGCCAAAATCCTGGCTACTCAATCAATTTTACCAAGGAAATTTAAATTTCAAATTATGTTATTCAAAAAAAAATTTGTTTTTTTTGCGATTGCACAGTAAAATTTGCTGCTTCAAAAAATGAACAGCAAATTTTTGTGTTGTTTTACTGTGCAGTCGCAAGAAAAAAACAAAAATTTTATAAAAAATGTAATATGAAATTCAAATTTTCTTGGTAAAATTGATTGAGTAGCCAGGATTTCGGCTAGCAAATTGCTTGCTTGCTAGCCGATCGAGTATCTACCCCATTGTCAATTATTTACCGTTAAATAAGAAGATTTTATAGATTAAACACAATTAAGCTTTTCTGAAAAGCACTTGATCGAATGAAATTTAAATGAGAGTACCGAAGTATTTCTCGAGGCATAATAGAAAAAGAAAAGAACAGTTAGACGACAGTACTGAAATTGGTTCTGAAATAGGTACCGAGTTCAAATTCCGATAGAGGCAGGATGCAAAAGCAATTTTTTGCCATCAAGTTAAGATCTGTGATGAATATCAACATAATTGCTCCAGTGGCACTATTCTGGTAATTCCCCGGGAATAAGGAATTGGGGAAAGAATTTATATGAAATTTCTGTGCAAATTTTTTTTCCGGCAAACTGAGGTAAAACGCGCTACATAGTGTTAAATTTTTTAAAAACAAAATTAAATTGGAAATAATTTTGCATGCCAATTTATTGCACGATTTACATGTTCCAATTGTTTTTCCAGTAAAAAATGAAGGGTTAAGTATATTACGATTTTCGTTTGCGAGAGGAGCACGAAACAAATTCCAGTAAAATAAAATTGGGTTTTTTTTCTTTTTAATTTGGGGAAATGTTGTTTACATATAGCTGTCTCTTTTTAACTAGTAATTTTTTGTTATTTGCGTGCAGCTCTATTTTTCTGCAAAAAAATTTGTTGGAAAAAAAATTGGAACATGTAAATCGTGCATTATATATGGAAAATTTTTACCCAATTAATAAATATTTTACATCAAACATCAAAACTCAGTAGGCCGGAAATAATATTTGAACACAATTTACACATAAATTCTTTCCCGAGTTCTCTATTACCGGGGAATTACCAGAATAGTGCCACAGTTCATGCATTTCTATTGAAACGAAACTTGAGAGTTTCAAGTACCTTGGAAATATTGTTGATTGTAATCTGAGTTGGAAGCAACATGTCGATAAAATAAAAAAGTCTGTCAGCAATGCATTACGAACGTTATATCTATTAAGACCAGTAGCTCCAAAATTGGTATTACTAAAATTCTACTCTGCCTGCATTAACTCTAGAATTGAATATGCGTTATCTGGTTGAGGTGGTTGCTATCATTCAACTTTAAAAATTCTCATTATTGTTCAGAAAGTTTTACACTTATTTTATTAGCGAAGTATCGATTATTAAGATCAATAATGTGCGATACAACATTAGGAATAATGATCAACTATTTCATGGTAACTGTCCCTTCTTTATTTAACCAACTCCCATTTAGCATTCGACAACAAATAAATTCGAACTCATTTCGTCGGTTACTTAGATTTGGCGTTTTTAAGCACCATAATATCGATTTCCCCTTATACTATGTATAGAAGTTATGAGTTTTTAACGATTCTCGTGGGGATGGCCAAACGAAATCAACTATAGTGACCAATCCTTAACGATGTTATAAAGAACCAAAAAATTGAATTAATTATATCTTTCGTCTTTCACTTAAGATGACAGTTCTTTGAAAAAAAAATATTTTTATCTAACTGTTATATTAAAATTGGATTTTTTATTAATTTTGTAAAATGAAGTTCCCAAATAAGCGACGAACCTGATTTTATTGAACTAAAGCAATTTGGATTTTGTTTTTTCGAAATAAAAACTGACACATTGAAAAGGGGCCAAACGCCAATATGTGGTGACCAATTCCCGCCCAACGATTTCTTAACTTGATAAAAACGGTATGACTTTCTTGCAATGAGGTACTACCAAACAAAAAAAACTAGTGACTAATCCTGACTACACGATGACCAAACGAATTCAATTACCACCTTTGTCAAAACCGGATATTTAATAGTATACGAACGTTTGTTTTTATACGATTTTCATTTTTTTTCAATAAGGTATATTTTTCTCCAATTTTAAAGGAAGCTGTGCACGTGTATACGATCATTCGTGTGATACCTTTAATATTAATCAGTTGTGCGTTTTATAGTGCGTATTTGTAACTAGTTATATATTTATCATTTTTAGTGTGTGTTAAAGTGTGTGTAAACAATAATAATCTTTGTGATTACAAAACTATTAAATTTAAGTAATAAAATTAAACATATAAGCCTTGAAAACAGTTTAAAAAGTCATAGCAGGTCTTGAAGCTCGTAGGCTTTCACCGCCATATTAAAGCAAGTAGGTATGTATTATTGAAGTTTTTTTTCTATTGCTTTTATTGGATGTGTATTTTAGAAGCATAATTTGCAAATTATTGCTTTTTGTATTTATTAAGTTTATTTTATTACCTTAGAGAGTGCCTCACGTAAGCGTGCAAATGTCAGAGGGAAAAATTGAGTAGGACGCTAGTTATAAGAACTGGAACATTTTGGAAGAACTGGCATTAATCTGTGTAGTGCTAAAAGTACAAGTGTTCTTAGTTAAATAATATTTCGAGAAATTGTAGATCGTTTCATAATACAAGTTCAGTACAAGTCAATTCTGATGAGTATAGCAACCAAAAATATGCTCTTAAAAATAAGTTTTAGGGGTATATCCGCTATCCGGTCGCAAATTATTTAATTGCGAGGTGAAATATGGTTACTAGATTTATTTTGCTTATTTTGCCACGCCACTTGACACATTTTTTTTAAATTTAAACTTCTTTTGCAATTGTAAAGTAGAAATACACAAAAAGACTGTTATGCATTTTCCGAAGTCATGGATAGAGGATATACCCTTAAAAACTATTTTTAAGAGCATATTTTTGGTTGCTCTACTGATGAGTTTTGAACAAAGAAATACTCCTGAAAATAAATCTCCTTTTAGAGTGTTCATGTATAAAACTAAACAAGGAGTAACTAGGATTGGATTTATATTATGGAACAAACCACAATTTCACAAATAAATGAAATATTATTCAGGCGATCGTTAGCAGTTTTTTGTGCAACAACAGCAACAAAATTAGTAAATCATAGAACATTTTGCCAACTTCTATTACGTTTCCTTAAAATTTATGCTTTTATGCCAAACATCTAGTATATTATTTAACCAGTACAGAATTTCTATTAGCTTTAGTACTTTTTTCTATTATCTAAAAGCTTTTTTAAACAATTGAAAAGCAATTTTTAAGAGAAATATCAGTATAATAGGGACGCAGATTCCAGTCCGAACTTTATTAATATTGATGGAAATATAATAACTTACATAACTGCTGAAGCAGTGGACAACGCCGAAACAGTTAATAATGAACTAAAAATTTTAATTTGCGAAAAATTTGGCTTGGCAGAGGAAGTTTTTGATCGGCTCAATGGTAAAATATTAGATCGGGGTTGGCGGCAACCCGACCAAACAATCACTTACGCATAAAATACACCGTATATGGCGCCTCCTCAAGGCTGGACAGTGAAGAACTATTTGTTTTCATTTACGTAATTAAAATACAACCTACATTTGTGTTTAAATTACAAAAATTTTATAGTTTTAAAATTTTTCTTTAAACTAATTTTACCGAAACTTTAAAGATTTCTGAGGTTTGTTTCACCAACATCCAAAAACAATAAGTAACTGTATGTGAGTTGTAATTGTAATTTAACTAGTTATAATTTTTATTTTGGCCTCATATTTCTTAAAGGCCAAAAAAAATATATCTCAGTGAAATATGTATATTATTAAATGTAATTTTTATGAGGATTATATTCTACATTTCATTATATAAATTAGCACTTCACGCAAGATTTCAAACAATATGCGCTGAATATACCAAATGTTTGTTGTTATATAGTCTTGAGCCTCCTTATGCGGCTGTATTTTATACGATTATACTTTGCCATTTTATGTTGAATTTTTATTATTTTTAATTAAGCTTGTGGTGTTGATATGGAAAACATTGTTGGATGACCTTTTTCCAGATAATCAAATAGGAATAAGAACAAAGTCTAGATTCCACCTCGATGTTTGGAGCCGAAGCGTAAAATATATTTTTTTATATTATTTTATTCTTCAGTGAAGTTCATACTATATTTAATTATTTATTAGGCTAACACATTATCAATTACTAGTACTACAAAAGAATGGATCAAGCGGCACTGTTCTTCTTTACGCCCATCCTCCGCCCGCACGATTTATCACCTACGACTACTTCGACGTCTGGTAATATTGTTGAATTAAATAATTCAGAATTGAAAGAGTTATTAGGAAAACCCGAAAGAGGAAAAGAAGTTATGAACTACTACCAAGCAAATAATTCATTAACTGATATTCATAGGAACACAATGTCCTCTATCGTTGTAGACAAATATTCATCGCAAAATGTTGCAATGGGAATGAATGATATTGTGCGTAACGCAAACATCAATGAAATCTTTCCTTTACAATGTAGCGTATTTTTGTTATATTTTGCGGATTTAGTTTATCGTTAGTTAGTTAACAGGATTATTACTTTAGAAAAAGGGGAGGTGGACTGAATCATGTAGGCAAATTATACGACAAAGCTGTCAATGCACGCGTCAAAATAAGGAAACTGCGGTGAAATCTTTGACACACGAAAAGAAACGTAATATAATAAAATTGTGGCCTGAACATATTGTTAATTAACTATTTTTTGTTAATTAATTTTTAAAGAAGGATTTAATGTATTAAAAAATTGGTCACTCTGCAAACATAGTCTTGGGCATATATAGGTAATTTTATAAGATTTACTGTGCAATTAATACAAATTTATAAAATCTTTTAACAGGTTGATATCGACTATAAACTTTTGTATCCCAAAAACCCATCGAGCCTATATTCACTACATGACCAATATTTAAGGAACGCATCATTTCATATTTGAGGAAGCATAAAAAGGATCAACCGCGGCATACTTAACCACTTGCAAAAGGAAATTGATAAAAGTAAGTTGAAGCCCAAAATTTTTAATGAGCTTTTAAAGTAGCTTCAATTAAAGTTTAAAATGCTTTAGTAAAATTATTACTGAAGCTTTTTTCAAGTATCCAGAACCTTGTACTAAAAATTCCCCACATTAACTTCAAAATACAAGTGCACCCCTGCTATTGCTACAAATGCACGAAATATCCCTAGTTTGAAAATTTACAACTTTGGTTGCAACTGACTTTTCCAATTAAAAATTTCGCAATGCTTTGATTAATTTTTACAATAATAATTTACTTCAGACCGTCATGACTGCATAGTTTTTATGCTGCTACATTCGATTTTGAAATCTCCAATATTATCAAAATCATCAATTAGCAAGGAAAACAAAAAGTGGAAGCCAAGCATATTAGACTGCCGAGAGTCAACAATACTGCACTGTATAAGTGTCAAGGAATATCAAGCATAAGGGGAGAAATTTAAACAAAATTTTATGACCGAGATATGACGTTCCAACCCATTATTATTGCTGTAGGACCGGAATTGACTTCATTGGAAACATTTTTTACCTATTACGATGGTATTTTATATAAATTTACAAATTTTTTAAAATGTTTAGATATACGTTTAATGTTTAGATACGAAATTTAAACTATTAAACGTGATGAATTTTATGTATCCAAGAGCAGGAAAAAAAAGTTTTATGCTTCATTGAATATTTTTATTGACAATGCAAAAAGCTGTAATATAATAAGTTTGACCAATTTTTTTGAGCAAAATAATTTTTAAAATTAATAGTTTCCTACTATTATTTAAAACAAATGGTTTAAAATTAAATTTTTTTATAATTGTTAAAAAATTTAAATTGTGCTGAAATCAATAATAATAACATTAAAATGTTCAAATGTTTTTTATATTTTTTGACATTTTGCACTTCAAAAAAGTTAATAGATCACTTGAAATCTTTTCATATTATTGAAAATAATGAACATATTCGCTGCAATTAAAGCAAATGCTCTCAAAAGTTTGCGAACGTTTATTCATTTAAAAGACATTTGGACAGAGTTCATGATAGTTTGACAAACGTATTTCATAAAGCTAAAACTCAGCAGTCTTATTGCAATCAAGTTGTTCCTAAACAATCATTCGGCAACCATGACAGTACAGGAACAGAAAGTAAAATTAGTCAAAACATTGAAATTGTTTCAAATAATGTTTTGCCTGCACATAACTTTACTCTTAATCTGCATAAAAACAACAATTTCAGCAGAAAAAAATGTATCCTATCTTGTAAATACGATAGAAGCAGAAATTACTAACCCGTTAGCAGATGTTATTTCATCAAAGATGTTGCCATTAATGGGAAATGCAGAAAATAGAAAAACGGCTCAAACTTTATTAGAATCGTTTATTGATCCGTTTAAAAACGTTAGTACAGAATATAAATTCATTAAGGAATTAGAACGCGCAGGCTTTTATAAAACACCGTTACAGTACGTAATTAATGAAGAAGTTTGTGAAATAATAGTAAATAGTTCGCCAACGTTAGCGTTTGGAAATCAAAAGTTAAATCCTATAATGGGAAATTAACAATACCCTATCTCCTATATTTAGACGATTTTGCTGTTGATAATCCTCTAGGTTTGCATGCTAAAGAACAATCTGTTTGTGGCGTTTATAACTCTTTCTCAACTTTACCAAAACACCATCTATCGAAACTGAACAATATGTTTGTCGCGGGATTTTTCAAAACCAAAGACAGATCAGCATTTGGGATTGCATATAGCTTAAGACCATTTATTGACCAAATAACAAACTTAAAAACCAGGGGATTGATGTCAATAATAAGACATTACATGTTCATTTTATTTTAGCCTTTGTTATAGGTAACAATTTAGGCCTTAACACTTATTTAGGTTTTTCAAAAAGCTTTAATTCTAATTTCTATTGTCGGTGTTGCAAGAGAAAAAAGTCTGAGATGCAACAAGATATTATCGAACATCCAATTGCAATCCGCGATGTCTTCAATTACGCAACTGATACATTCGTAAACGTTGAATCAATCACAGGAATTAGGGAGAAATGTGTTTTTAATAAAATCCCATCCTTTCATGTTATGGATAAGAACTTTTGCTTTGATATTATGCATGACGTTTTCGAAGGTATTTGTCTTTCAAAACAAACATTTTATGAGGAAGATTTAAATATTAATCAAAATGATATTATAATTTCCGACCTTAGCGAGACATAAAAATATTGATAAGAACCTGATAGAACTTAATGCTGCACATTGCTTAACAAAATTAATCTTTAGGGGAAAAATCTATAAAAAATTGTTTTTTGTCAAAATCGCATTCAAGCAATGTTTTACTTTTTGAAATAGATGAAATGGTTTTAAATAACGATACCATATATTTCATTTACAGCCAATGGAATGTATGTTATTTTAGTGAACATTTTCAATCATATATTGTATAGACAATAAAAACACGGAAACTATCTATTTAAAATAAATTAATGAGTTTGACGGCCCTCCTATACATTTACATTTACTTAGAACTGGGAAAAAAGCATTTCGTAATAAAATAATTTGATTAACTCGTGTTTTTTTTATTTAAAGCCAATTTTGTAAACAAAAATTTTAATTTTAATAAAGTTCTATTTCAAGTCTAAAAGAATTTACAAAATTTGTCTTTGGATTTAAACAAACCCGGTATTAAGAACTGTACATATTTTAAAGGTGTAAGTAAAATGAATAACATTAAATAAACTAAATTGATTGTTAAAGTAATAGTCTGCCATATTGAATTAATAAACTTGTCATCTAAAATTAATAGTATCTCTTCACATTAAATTAACTGGAAAAGTAGTAATTTCAATAGTATGTTCTGTTGGTAACCTTCTAAAATAATGAGAATATGTTATTAATTTTCAATGACTTGAACTATTACTTTAATATTGCGAAAGAGTAAAAATAATATTTACATAATTAAATTAATAAATAGGTCACATTTATTTAATGGTATTAGTCACACTAAAATAATAGGATAAATAATAGTATCAACAGTATGTTCTGGTACTTTTTAAAAAATAATAGGATCTCTCATCACTTTTAAATGGTATTAACTATCGCTTTAATAATGGGAAGTTTTGTTTAGCCGTATTAAATTAATAAGAAGGATCGTTATTTCAACAGTATGTTCTGGTACATTTTGATAATAATGTGATATCTCATTAATTTTTAATGGTATGAACTATTGAAAGACCCAATATAAATTCAATAGTTTTCCAACTATCGAAATGAAAGGAAAAATCGCATTGACTAATTTTAATACTAAAAACTCGTTCACTTAATTAGAATTCATGTTGTTTTTAAATGTTTTTTTGAGTGCATATAAATATGAGAAAATAGTCCTACTTTAATTCATGTGTACATTTACTACACTTCAGTCCAAAATTCTAAGAATTAGAACTTTTAGAAAATACAAAGGTACAGTTATAGCATATACTGCCACTTGCAAGAGAGTTGCTTTCAATGCCAATTTTTGTGTTCATTATGGTAAAAGTTTACGAACGTGATGATCGGTTGGAGGTTCCTCATTTCGCTAGGAACTGGTGATTTTATCTCGTCATGATTTATGTTCGTCCTTCTCTGAATCAAACATAGATTGTTCCACAATTTGGTTTGCAATATATCATTTTCGATTGAAAATAAAACTCTGTCGGCAGCTAAAATCCTAGTCTAAAGTTTCACCGAATGCCGAATTTTTGGATTGGCCTTTCTTGCACGTTACATAGGTTTTTTGCACTTATTTCAATGGTTTATTTGCAATTCTTTCTGCTTTTCGATTTTCTTTTTCCGTTAAAATCTTTTGCATTTGGTGCCGTTTACTTTACTCGATTGTTTAATCCATATTGGTGTAGTTATAACAAACGGGTTTTTTATTTTGTTCGGTTTGCTTCACTTTCTCAAAGGTGTTTCCAGTAATTTAAATATTCATCGATTGATTTTTTTGTCTCTGATGGAACTATTATATACGGAATGGCGTTGGAGTTAATTCCTAGTTCAGGACAGTAACTGGTTGATGGAAAGGCGTCATTGGAAAACATGCCATTTATTGCTTCATTCTGCAGGCGTGTTGAATCATTTAAAATTAAAAAATCATTGATAGAAATAATATCTATAGCTGATTCTTCCGCGATCCTATATCCTTCTTCAGTTTGTGTTGCTTAGTGTTATGGTAAGTTTCTTTGCGGCTCTCTTCATATTTAAACTCTTTGTATAAGTCAAATAAACGGAGAAAATCTTCATTGTAGTTGTCAATTTTGTAACAAACAGGCCTCCATGTTGTTAGCCTGTTGTTCACAGAAAATATCGGTCCAATTGATTTCAAAACTAATCGCGGTCGCTTTGCCAGCTACTTAGCCTGGGGTGGGGTTTTAATACGAATTGAAAATTTAGATCGATCTCGAATGATCACTATTCAAAAGAAGTAAGAATTTCCAATGACAGACCCACCACGTGATCATAAATTAGTTTTGGTTCCCATTTGAAATTCCGCCCCAAACCTTAATTTTTTTCTACGTTAAAACACAAATATTTACAATAACCAAATTGTATTTTGGTTATTGTGCAAAAATGTGAATGCAACTAAAAAAAATGAATTTTAAAATGAATGACAGATAATAATCATGTAAATAATTTACAAACAAAAATGTTTTTTATTTTCACGTATGTTTTCAAACTTCCTAAAATTACAAAAATAACTAAATATTTATTTATTTGTTTTTTTTTCGATATATAATTTTTAAATAATGTTTAAATATTTTATTTTTATTTTTGATTAACATTAGTTTTACTTATAAATAAGTAATTCGATTTAATAGTTTTTGTATTTTTTTAGTTTCATATTTGAAATAAATTAAATAAAAATATTGCAAATTTAAATAATTGTTGTATAAGTAATTCAAATTAATCGTCAATAATATTTATAAATAAATTGAATACTTTTGAAAATAAATAAATAATCTATGATAAATAGAAACTGGTAAAAATTAAAAAAAATTCTAATAAATAAATAATTTTTTTAATAAATATTGATATTTGAGAAATAAATATGTAAATAAATTAATTTTTTTTTTATTTTTTAAATTTTTATAATTTTCAAAAATGGATAATGACGCTAATTACTGATAGCGCTTTTAACTGATAGCTAATTACTGATAGCGCTTTTGATTTTAACGAAATATTTGTATAATTTTTATGACACCGTATTTTTATCTAAGTTTGAGTTTACAATCACTTAGAATTTTATTATAAACATGCTTGTTGTTTTACAACACTTTTCTAGTACATTTATATTTAACTATACTTTAAAAATAAACCACCAATTAAATTTTTCAGATTTTTGTTTGATATTGATTTCATCATCTTAATTTTTATACTTTGGTTTTATACTAACAACGAACATGTTTGCGTTTTCATCATTAGCACGACATCACAATCCTAATCCATTTATTATATGGTGAAACGGGTGTACTACGGAATCTCGGTTTTTGAATTGCATAAAATAATTAATAAAGTCTTTTAATTGCAAGATTTGGTACTTGCAACATTTTGTAATTGCACCATTTTGTACTTGCAAGATTAATAAAAAAAGCTATTTTTTGTTAATGCATTTTAAAATGCAATAATTTAAGCCTCTTCAGCTGACGGCTTCGATAACTCTCACTGGCACCTAGCCTTTCATCCAAGTTCCATCCCTATTAGTCATTTTCTAGAACGTCCCATTTTCCCAAATGCCAAATTTTAAAAATTTAAACTGAGATTTTCTTAAGTCGGTTTTTTTTTATGCAAAACCGAGATTTTGAAAACAGGGATTTTGAAAACCAAATTTTGAAAACCGGGATTTTTATAATGATAAATAGTTCATTAACTATAGTACAAATTATAGTTTAAATTTAAAATTTATTGTACATATCGTAATTAACTAAAAATTTTATTGACCCATAATGCAAGCACTCACGATAAAATGTTTTTTTTTCTAACAGAACCTACACTTTTGGTTCACATTATTATTTGATTTGTATTTTTCATTTTGGTAAACTTTAATTTATAAATCTTTTTTAATTTATCAAGACAATGACTTGATTCAATTAACTAGATCTTATATATTTTTCTCTCCTGGCCGATCAAAAGTTCGTGCTTTTATAACCTGCTTTGAAACCAATACTACAACATCCACAAATAATCATTACTACCAATTCAAAATTCTAATTGTTGCCAGATGGCATCTCGATTACTCTGGATCATTGAAATTAAATTAGTGTAGAACACAGTAAGGTAAACTCATTAAGTACCGAGTATTTACATGGAGGCCTAACAATTTCAGTAACATCCTTTTCAAGTTTTTCAAATACCTCGACCATTTTTTCACCAATTTGCTTAAAATTTTGATGAATGTTTTCCACATTTTGATAATTTAATTGCAGTTTTATCAAATGGGTACAGAACACAGGATCTTAAGCTTATTTGCCATAAGCTGGCTCATTGGATTATTCCAATACTTGATTGTCCCAACTCGTTTTTAGTGGTTTGAGGGCAGCAACATAGGCTGGTAACAGTATTTTTGTAGCATTCGGGTAAACAGCCATTAAAATAATTTGAAACTTAACAAATAGAATAGTTCACTTACCACTGATGTTAAATGTGTTGCATGTCCGTCAACAAAATAGTTTATCGACCAGATTGTACCCAGCTGCACCAGATAAGGATGGAGAACTTTGAAGATATATTCATAAAATATTTCCTTTCTCATCCATCCATTATCACTAACACCAAAACCCCATTCTTCGGCGACGATTTGCAAATCTCATCAGATAAACTCTTGAACGGGTAAATTACCATAGATGCGGTGAAATTACTCCAGCAGCCGATAAATTAAATATTACTCTTGTTAAGTTAACTTTGGCTAGCTCTGTATCGACTTCATATACATTCCGAGATAAAAGAGTCTCAGTATAAACTAGAACATTTTTTGTTTTAGGACATAATAAAAAATGTGTCACGTCACCGACAAAAATCCGGTGGGGTCGTTTAATATATCAACATAGTTCTAACAAACTAATATCAGAATGTGCTACGGTAGCGCTCGCCGAGGAGACTGGGTCTGGTGCTCTAAACGATAGAATTGGGTTGATTTCATTAAAATTACTCTTTACACCACCAAGAACGTCTTCTTTACATTTAAGAAACCCTTTTTTTGGGAAACTTTGATATAATGAACTATTTATTCGTTCTTTTTCTACTTTTGTTAGTACTGTAGGCGGGTCTGGCGGTACTATAGAAAAATTACACCCCATTCGAAACTGTAGTGTAGATCTTGGAATATTGTAGATTTTAATCTGATATAAAAATTCCATTAAAATAATAATATAATTATTTGCATCCAACAAAGGTATAATAATTGGCATGTGCCAATAATTGTAGTTTCATATACATCAACTATTGTCACTCTAGTACCAATAATTGAAAAAGTGAAATATTTTACATTAGCTATTAGCACACTTTATATTATTATTTTATTTTAGAAAAACATAAAATTCCATTAATTTACTTTAAAGTAACACATTTCATTGACATATTTAAATAAAAAAGTAATATAATCGTATATATTTTAACGATATAAGTAATTACATTTGTGGCTTGCTTTTTAAAACACTCTTTTTTCGGAAATCGGAGAGTTGACGTGCGTGAAGTTCTCACATCAGAATTATGGATGCAACTAACAAACTAAACAAATTTTTTTCTTATTTCAGTGATGCCAAATGGACTGAAATTCTCACTGATACATAGTAAATAAAACATGTTATATATAATATACTGAAATCCAAAAATGTTATGATCACAAGTAGTGCCAATAATTACATCAAATTTGAACAGTGCCAATAACTGTAGCTATGTGCTAAATAAGCGTATTGAAAATAAACGATAAGCCTGCGTGCTTTAATAAATAAAAAAAATTAGAGTGCACCTGTCGCAGTGTAAAACTCTAGAGCCGACCCATCTTTTATGCCAGTACTATAGGCTGGCAATATGCAAATGAAGAAGGGAACCGCGAAAGAGTTGGGAGTGTCCTATGCTCCTAAACAAATTAAATATAAATAAAAAATAAAAAAAAACAACATTGAAATTAAAAAATTGTTGTGAACTATTGTGAAATAAAGTTTGTAACTTAAAACGCTGAATGGTTAGGATATTTAAAATATCCTGTACAAATCCTTATCAAACGTCTCAATTTCGTAGCAATTGTTTAAAATCTAAGCATGTATACTTTGGAGCGACATTGAAAAGGATACTGAAACAAGAGGGTGAAGTTCGAGATGATCACCACCAATTCAAACCTCAATAAGGATGCTACGTGTTACCCGTGCGATTAGCAGAAAATCCCGCTTTTCTTAGAAGATTTTAAAATAAGGAAAATGGAGCGATGAATGGAACAGGAAGAACCATATGCTGCTCCTGAACCACCTTGGACATAAGAGACATGATAAAGAATATTTTGCTTCGAATGAAAGAAATGGAAGCTAAATTCGGTGCGAAAATAGACCAAGGCGGTCACCAAAGCGCACAATAAGAAGAAGTGCAAAATAAGCAAGTTGCACAATTTCCTGAGCTACGTGATATACAAAACACGATGTTCTATCAGCATGATCTGAAACTCGATCAAAAGTATGCCCAATTTAGTATATATTTCAAAGAGAAAGAAAATATGATTAAGCAGGAGGAAACCGCCTCGAAACACATACTTCAAAAACTTTTGGAGAGGGTCAGCTAAATAAAACGTTTTCAATTGTAACGTTGCAGGAAACCTTAGATGAATTTAAATAATCTGATATTCGATGGCGCCAGATCAAGTTTAAGAATTTCAAGTGTAGTTTTGGGGCTGATTTCTCAATTATTGGGGAGCATGGAAGCAGCATAACGAACTCACAATGGCTGCAGTTAATGCATTTGCACATATGTTGATCGTACTTACAGTGGTATCAATGACGACCATCTAAAACTGCATTTGAGAGCAAATAGTAGAGGTTAAACCATGAATGCAATACTTCATTGCGTGAGCTTAAGAATATGTGTCAGCCAGAGCCTGTTTAGCTTCTGACTTAGTAAAGTAACGCAAACTGGATTAAAAAATATTTGCATGCAAATACATGAGAGTAATGAAAGAAGCGATAAGGAACGGCTAGCTTAACTCATGCATTACATAAACGACTGTAGGTAGCAAAGTTCACAGCGCTCAAGGGAACCTGACGTACGAGACGAGAAACGCAAAGTTTTGAGTCAGTGAGGCGTTAGTTAATTAAGACGGGGAAAGAAAACAATTTTTTACAGCTAGTGTAAGGGAGAAAGTGCATAAAGAAACTACTACATCTAAATGCGTAGATTTAGTAGTTTCTTTATGCACTTTCTCCCTTACACTAGCTGTAAAAAAATTGTTTTCTGAGATTGCAGATTGCAAAACTCCCGCTCGTATTTTCTTATTTACGCAGCGTGAATTCTTTTTTACAATTTAAACGTCCAGTGGCCTTATTCTGGGTTTTCCGTAATTGGGGAACTGGTACTTAGTGACGTTTTTCTAGCAGTTGAGAATTGTTATTCCCCGAAGTGTATTCTGGTATTAGGGATTTTTTTTTTTATTGGGAAAAAATAATTCTACTTTATAGCAGTTTTAACGTTAACTTTTCTCCGTTAGTGATTCGTACATTTTCAAATTTTTAAACATTATTTTTTTTAATAAATATGATATTTTAAAATAAATTAAACTTGTAACAAAGTCGCAATACGGGAACCCCTCCTACTCCCCCCCCCCCCCCCCTCTCCAGAATATCCATTTGGGAACGAGAGAAAAATATTTGGGAATTGGAGCAATTTATAGTTACAGCCACTGATAGGGCCTTATATGATAGGGCCACTGATATCATAGATCCAAAACATATTGATGCTACTGTTCGTTATAACATGCTGACAGCATCAGAAAAATCCGCGAGAGTCAAAGTAGAGTGTACCGTTGCAGTAACGTTGACGAAATGTGGTTCAAACTTTGGTTTATCGGAGCATGAACAACTGACGAATGTATCATCGGACTGGATGTTATGAAGAAATAC
This sequence comes from Nephrotoma flavescens, assembly GCA_932526605.1. Classification (NCBI taxonomy): domain Eukaryota; kingdom Metazoa; phylum Arthropoda; class Insecta; order Diptera; family Tipulidae; genus Nephrotoma; species Nephrotoma flavescens. Next base: position 37,156,836 of record OW052222.1, on the reverse strand, counting down.
TAGATGGTCATAGATCTAGATATAACTAGGTATTAAAACGGCGCAAGCTGGAGGTATCCTATCAAATAAACCAAAGTGAACAAAATGCATTGCGAGTTGTATTTGAAGACAGGGTCGAGATACCACTAATGTGCAAAAAAGTCATCTACGCCAAAATAGACTGTGATCTTTGAGATAACAAGATAAGAATTATGGGGCCTTCGAATATCAAACATGGTGGGTTGTTGTGTGCAACAATCAACTATATTGCAGACGTTTAGTTTAAATTTCTGTCGTTATTTAAGTATTCCCCTCCACATGGAACTCTAAAATTCTATTTTTGTTCAGTATTGAAGGAATATTTGATTCGGCAATATCGATGAATGTTACGAACTGAAAATCAATCAAATCAGAAAAGATATTAGCACTACCAGAAAAGTTGACATAATGAAGCAAATGAACAATTATCCTATTAAGGGAAGTCAGCTTGCCATCAGTCGCAAAACTTTCAGACTGTAGCACAACAAATTGATAAAAAAGCCAAACTGCACAGACAGTTTTTTCCAGATAATTTTTTCCAGATGTCACGAGAAACCGTTTTAATTAAAATACAAGTGAAAGACTTAATTCTTCTCCGAATTAATATTTAATAAGTACTCATTCGAAGCGATAAATCAAGCCTACAAAATAATTATTTCCATTAAAGTTGTACCATAATCTCTTAAAGTTTGCGAAAACCAGTATTATCAAGAAAATAAACAAAAGAACCACACAAAACTTTATAAATCGCACAAAATAAAATTGCAAAATTCATTCAATTTACATATTAATGCACTCGGCAATAAATAAAAAACAACCATACTCATTATTGATGATTTCTTATCTTATCTGGAAGAAAAATCACTTCATCACGACGATATACATAATAAAATTTAAATAAAATCAATAAAAAATTAAATTACAAATCAATTTTCACAAACTATGTACAACCAATATAAATGGTAAGCATAAACTACATAGACGTCGAAGATGGCACAAAAAAAACTTTAATAGATCAAATTAAAAACATTTTAAATTTTTATCATCATTATTCATTCAATAAAAAAAAGTTTTGTGTTCTTGCTTATGCTAAACACGAGAGTTTCCTTCTTTATAGAATGAGTGGAAAAAATGAAATTTATTTGTGTAAGATAAAATTATCCTTAAGAGACATAGCAGCAGCAGCAGCACATAAAACACAAAAAATATAAGCAATTTAAAATCATGTTGATGTAAAAAAAATAATTTTTGCAAGTGTCTTCCACTCTGTGCGATATGACATGACATCGTTTAAGTTTTTATAATTTATTTATTAATCTCCGGCGTCTAACTTGTTTGAAATTTTTAAAAGGATAAGAATTATAAGTTGGCGCGTTTTAGGCAGTATAAACATGTTTATTGCATTCGCACTTTCTACATAAAAGGAAACTAGCAGAGAGAGAGACGGAGCATAGCACCTTTAATTCGGTGACAAAAATGTACGTGGTACACAAAAAAAACTAGTAAAAATCAATATCCAGAATTATTCGAAGTCCAAAAAGCTCAACGACATAGAATTTGGCTGAAAATTACAGCAATTGGAAAATGTTCTTAACGTCTAATGCTTTGTTGTCCAGTTTGATAATGTGATTAATTTTATAACTATAAAATTTTCAGGCGTCAAATAAATGTTAAATGTCTATCATCATAATGATGGATTAAAGTTTAAACAAAATTTGTCATCAAAATAGATTGCTGTTAACAAGGACCAGAAGTCTATATATAATTTCAGTATTCAAAATAAATTAAATCAAAATGTTGGGATTGATATTAACTTTGATTTAAATCAGAATATAAATTTTGTTTTTGTCAATCATTGTTGTTGTTGTCAAAATAAACATGGGTGACAATACCACATAATATATTTAATAAGGATTAGAAGTCTATATATAATTTCAGTATTCGCTCTAAATTAATTCAAATTGTTGGAACTAATATTGACTTTGACTCTGATATAAGAGTATACATTTTGTTTTTGTCAATCATTGTTGTTGTTGTCAAAATAAATATGGCCGACAAAACACATAATACATTTAAAGAGGACTAGAAGTCTATATATAATTTCAAAATTAGCATTTAATCAATTCAAAATGATAGCATTGATGTTGACTTTAATTTAAATCAGAGTATAAATTTTGTTTTGTCAAACATTGTTGTTGTTGTCAAAATAAATATGGCTGACAATAACACATTATACACTTAATTAGGAGAAAAATTCTTAATGTTATTTCAGAATTCGCATTAAATTAGTTTAAAATGTTGAGATTGATATTGCAGAGTATAAATTTTGTTTTGGTCAATCATTGTTGTTGTTGTCAAAATAAACATGGCCAAATATAACATATAATATATTTAATGAGAACAACAAGTCTATATATAATTTCAGAATTCGCATTAAATTAATTCAAATTGTTGGAGTTAATATTGACTTTAATTTAAATTAAAGGATAGATTTTGTTTTTATCAAACATTGTTGTTGTTGTCAAAATAAACATGGCCGACAATAACAAACAAAATATTTAATGAGGACTAGAAGTCTATATATAATTTCAGAATTTGCATTAAATAAATTCAAAATGTCGGTATTGATATTGACTTTGATTTAAATCAGAGTATAAACTTGTTTTTGTCAATCATTGTTGTTGTTGTCAAAATAAACATGGCCGACAATAACACATAATATATTTAAAGAGGACTAGAAGTCTATATATTTTTTAGCAGAATTAGCGTATAATCAATTCATAATGATAGTATTGATATTGACTTTAATTAAAATCAGAGTATACATTTTGTTTTGATCAAACATTGTTGTTGTTGTCAAAATAAATATGGCTGACAAAAACATATTATACACTTAATTAGGAGAAGAATTCTATATGTTATTTCAGAGTTCGCATAAAATTAATTTAAAATGTTGAGATTGATATTGCAGAGTATAGATTTTGTTTTGTCAATCATTGTTGTTGTTGTCAAAATAAACATGGCCGACAATAACACACAATATATTTAATGAGGTCTAGAAGTCTATATAAAATTTCAGACCTCGCATTAAATTAATTCAAATTGTTGGAATTGATGTTGACTTTAATTTAAATCAGAGTATAAATTTTGTTTTGGTCAAACATTGTTGTTGTTGTCAATATAAACATGGCCGACAATAACACATAATATATTTAAAGAGGACTAGAAGTCTATATATAATTTCAGAATTAGCATTTAATCAATTCAAAATGATAGGATTGATGTTGACTTTAATTTAAATCAGAGTATACATTTTGTTTAGTCAAACATTGTTGTTGTTGTCAAAATAAATATGGCTGACAAAACAACATTATACACTTAATTAGGAGAAGAATTCTTAACGTTATTTCAGAATTCGCATTAAATTAGTTTAAAATGTTGAGATTGATATTGCAGAGTATAAATTTTGTTTTGGTCAATCATTGTTGTTGTTGTCAAAATAAACATGGCCAAATATAACATATAATATATTTAATGAGAACAACAAGTCTATATATAATTTCAGAATTCGCATTAAATTAATTCAAATTGTTGGAGTTAATATTGACTTTAATTTAAATTAAAGGATAGATTTTGTTTTTATCAAACATTGTTGTTGTTGTCAAAATAAACATGGCCGACAATAACAAACAAAATATTTAATGAGGACTAGAAGTCTATATATAACTTCAGAATTTGCATTAAATAAATTCAAAATGTCGGTATTGATATTGACTTTGATTTAAATCAGAGTATAAACTTGTTTTTGTCAATCATTGTTGTTGTTGTCAAAATAAACATGGCCGACAATAACACATAATATATTTAAAGAGGACTAGAAGTCTATATATTTTTTAGCAGAATTAGCTTATAATCAATTCAAAATGATAGTATTGATATTGACTTTAATTAAAATCAGAGTATACATTTTGTTTTGATCAAACATTGTTGTTGTTGTCAAAATAAATATGGCTGACAAAAACATATTATACACTTAATTAGGAGAAGAATTCTATATGTTATTTCAGAGTTCGCATAAAATTAATTTAAAATGTTGAGATTGATATTGCAGAGTATAGATTTTGTTTTATCAATCATTGTTGTTGTTGTCAAAATAAACATGGCCGACAATAACACACAATATATTTAATGAGGTCTAGAAGTCTATATAAAATTTCAGAACTCGCATTAAATTTATTAAAATTGTTTGAATTGATATTGACTTTAATTTAAATCAGAGTATAAATTTTGTTTTGGTCAAACATTGTTGTTGTTGTCAAAATAAACATGGCCGACAATAACACATAATATATTTAAAGAGGACTAGAAGTCTATATATAATTTCAGAATTAGCATTTAATCAATTCAAAATGATAGGATTGATGTTGATTTTAATTTAAATCAGAGTATACATTTTGTTTAGTCAAACATTGTTGTTGTTGTCAAAATAAATATGGCTGACAAAAAAACATTATACACTTAATTAGGAGAAGAATTCTTAACGTTATTTCAGAATTCGCATTAAATTAGTTTAAAATGTTGAGATTGATATTGCATAATATAAATTTTGTTTTGTCAATCTTTGTTGTTGTTGTCAAAATAAACATGGCCGACAATAACACATAATATACTTAATGAGGACTAGAAGTCTATATAAAATTTCAGACCTCGCATTAAATTAATTCAAATTGTTGGAATTGATGTTGAGTTTAATTTAAATCAGAGTATAAATTTTGTTTTGATCAAACATTGTTGTTGTTGTCAAAATAAACATGGCCGACAATAACACATAATATATTTAAATATGACTAGAAGTCTTTTAATTTTTTCAAAATTAGCATTTAATCAATTCAAAATGATAGGATTGATGTTGACTTTAATTTAAATCAGAGTATACATTTTGTTTTGCCAAACATTGTTGTTGTTGTCAAAATAAATATGGCTGACAATTACACATTATACACTTAATTAGGAGAAAAATTCTTAATGTTATTTCAGAATACGCATTAAATTAATTTAAAATGTTGAGATTGATATTGCAGAGTATAAATTTTGTTTTTGTCAATCATTGTTGTTGTTGTCAAAATAAACATGGCCAAATATAACATATAATATATTTAATGAGAACAACAAGTCTATATATAATTTCAGAATTCGCATTAAATTAATTCAAATTGTTGGAATTAATATTAACTTTAATTTAAATTATAGGATAGATTTTGTTTTTGTCAAACATTGTTGTTGTTGTCAAAATAAAGATGGCCGACAATAACACACAATATATTTAATGAGGACTAGAAGTCTATATATAATTTCAGAATTTGCATTGAATTAATTCAAAATGTTGGGATTGATATTGACTTTGATTTAAATCAGAATATAAATTTTGTTTTTGTCAATCATTGTTGTTGTTGTCAAAATAAACATGGCCGACAATAACACATAATATACTTAATGAGGACTAGAAGTTTATATAAAATTTCAGACCTCGCATTAAATTAATTCAAATTGTTGGAGTTAATATTGACTTTGATTTAAATCAGAGTATAAATTTTGTTTTTGTCAATCATTGTTGTTGTTGTCAAAATAAACATGGCCGACAATAACACATAATATACGTAATGAGGACTAGAAGTCTATATAAAATTTCAGACCTCGCATTAAATTAATTAAAATTGTTTGAATTGATGTTGACTTTAATTTAAATCATAGTATAAATTTTGTTTTGGTCAAACATTGTTGTTGTTGTCAAAATAAACATAGCCGACAATAACACATAATATATTTAAAGAGGACTAGAAGTCTATATATAATTTCAGAATTAGCATTTAATCAATTCAAAATGATAGGATTGATGTTGACTTTAATTTAAATCAGAGTATACATTTTGTTTTGCCAAACATTGTTGTTGTTGTCAAAATAAATATGGCTGACAATTACACATTATACACTTAATTAGGAGAAAAATTCTTAATGTTATTTCAGAATACGCATTAAATTAATTTAAAATGTTGAGATTGATATTGCAGAGTATAAATTTTGTTTTGTCAATCATTGTTGTTGTTGTCAAAATAAACATGGCCAAATATAGCATATAATATATTTCATGAGGACTAGAAGTCTATATATAATTTCAGAATTCGCATTAAATTAATTCAAATTGTTGGAATTAATATTAACTTTAATTTAAATTATAGGATAGATTTTGTTTTTGTCAAACATTGTTGTTGTTGTCAAAATAAAGATGGCCGACAATAACACACAATATATTTAATGAGGACTAGAAGTCTATATATAATTTCAGAATTTGCATTGAATTAATTCAAAATGATAGGATTGATATTGACTTTGATTTAAAACAGAGTATACATTTTGTTTTTGTCTATCATTGTTGTTGTTGTCAAAATAAACATGGCCAAATATAACATATAATATATTTAATGAGAACAACAAGTCTATATATAATTTCAGAATTCGCATTAAATTAATTCAAATTGTTGGAGTTAATATTGACTTTAATTTAAATTAGAGGATAGATTTTGTTTTTATCAAACATTGTCGTTGTTGTCAAAATAGACATGGCCGACAATAACACATAATATATTTAAATAGGACTAGAAGTCTATATATTTTTTCAAAATTAGCATTTAATCAATTCAAAATGATAGGATTGATGTTGACTTTAATTTAAATCAGAGTATACATTTTGTTTTGTCAAACATTGTTGTTGTTGTCAAAACAAATATGGCTAACAATAACACATTATACACTTAATTAGGAGAAGAATTCTTAATATTATTTCAGAATTCGCATTAAATTAGTTTAAAATGTTGAGATTGATATTGCAGAGTATAAATTTTGTTTTTGTCAATCATTGTTGTTGTTGTCAAAATAAACATGGCCAAATATAGCATATAATATATTTCATGAGGACTAGAGAAGTCTATATATAATTTCAGAATTCGCATTAAATTAATTCAAATTGAGGAATTAATATTAACTTTAATTTAAATTATAGGATAGATTTTGTTTTTGTCAATCTTTGTTGTTGTTGTCAAAATAAAGATGGCCGACAATAACACACAATATATTTAATGAGGACTAGAAGTCTATATATAATTTCAGAATTTGCATTGAATTAATTCAAAATGTTGGGATTGATATTAACTTTGATTTAAATCAGAATATAAATTTTGTTTTTGTCAATCATTGTTGTTGTTGTCAAAATAAACATGGCCAAATATAACATATAATATATTTAATGAGAACAACAAGTCTATATATAGTTTCAGAATTCGCATTAAATTAATTCAAATTGTTGAAGTTAATATTGACTTTAATTTAAATTATAGGATAGATTTTGTTTTTATCAAACATTGTTGTTGTTGTCAAAATAAACATGGCCGACAATAACACATTATATACTTAATGAGGACTAGAAGTCTATATAAAATTTCAGAACTCGCATTAAATTAATTAAAATTGTTTGAATTGATGTTGACTTTAATTTAAATCAGAGTGTAAATTTTGTTTTGGTCAAACATTGTTGTTGTTGTCAAAATAAACATGGCCGACAATAACACATAATATATTTAAAGAGGACTAGAAGTCTATATATAATTTCAGAATTAGCATTTAATCAATTCAAAATGATAGGATTGATGTTGACTTTAATTTAAATCAGAGTATACATTTTGTTTTGTCAAACATTGTTGTTGTTGTCAAAATAAATATGGCTGACAAAAACACATTATACACTTAATTAGGAGAAGAATTCTTAACGTTATTTCAGATTTCGCATTAAATTAGTTTAAAATGTTGAGATTGATATTGCAGAGTATAAATTTTGTTTTTGTCAATCATTGTTGTTGTTGTCAAAATAAACATGGCCGACAATAACACATAATATACTTAATGAGGACTAGAAGTCTATATAAAATTTCAGACCTCGCATTAAATTAATTCAAATTGTTGGAATTGACGTTGACTTTAATTTAAATCAGAGTATAAATTTTGTTCTGGTCAAACATTGTTGTTGTTGTTGTCTAAATAAACATGGCTGACAATAACACATAATATATTTAAAGAGGACTAGAAGTCTATAAATAATTTCAGAATTTGCATTGAATTAATTCAAAATGATAGGATTGATATTGACTTTGATTTAAATCAGAGTATAAATTGTCAATCATTGTTGTTGTTGTCAAAATAAACATGGCCGACAATAACACATAATATACTTAATGAGGACTAGAAGTCTATATAAAATTTCAGACCTCGCATTAAATTAATTCAAATTGTTGGAATTGACGTTGACTTTAATTTAAATCAGAGTATAAATTTTGTTCTGGTCAAACATTGTTGTTGTTGTTTTCAAAATAATTATGACTGGCAAAAATTTTATTAGGAGAAGAATTCTTAATGTTATTTCAGAATTCGCATTAAATTAATTTAAAATGTTGGGATTGATATTGCAGAGTACAAATTTTGTTTTTGTCAAACATTGTTGTTTTTGTAAAATAAACATGGCCCACAATAACATATAATAAATTTAAAGAAGAGTAAAAGTCTTTATAAAATTTCAGAATTCGCATTAAATTAAATCACAATGTTGAAATTAATATTGACTTTAATTTAAATTAGAGTATAAATTTTGTTTTTGTCAAACATTTTTGTTGTTGTCAAAATAAACATGGCCGAACATAGCACATAATATACTTTACAAGGACAAGAATTTTATACGTAATTTCAGAACTCGCATTAAATTAATACAAATTGGTGGGATTGATATTGACTTTAATTTAAAACAGAGTATTAATTTTGTTTTTGTCTAACATTGTTGTTGTTGCCAAAATAAATATGGCCGACAAAAACACATAATACACTCAATGAGGACTAGAATTCTATATGTTTTTTCAGAATTCGCATTAAATTAATTCAAATTGTTGGGATTGATATTGACTTTAATTTAAATCAGAGTATAAATTTTGTTTTTGTCAAACATTGTTGTTGTTGTCAAAATTAACATGATCAACTTTAACATATATTATACTTAATGAGATCTAGAATTCTATATGTAATTTCAGAACTCGGATTGGTGTCGTTAATATCCCTTTAATATACAACACCAAGTGATGTGAATCTACCGTTCAATATAAAATGTAGACAATTTCCGATAATTCCAGCAGTTGTAGCCTACAGTAAATTTCAAGAACAAACGTATCCATATTGTTTTATGCAAGTGTTTTCGCATTAAAGTCATAATTTCTCCCTGATTACAACAAGAAAAACTTCTTAGGAATAATTGATTTTTTACTAAAACCGTAGTTTACGAGTATTAAAATTTTTTTGGTATTGTTAAATGTAAATTAAAAAAAAAATTTTATTTGTATAAAATATAGGCGAGGGCTACACTAGTAATATTATTACATCTTAAAAGCACATAGGCATCGTGAATATTGTTTCCGTAGAGTCTATATTGAGAAATAAGGCGCTCACCTTAAACTTGAATGTCTTGCCCTCGTTCCACAACGGTATATGCTAGGAAGCTGATTTTACTCGAATTGTAGTCTGTGGTATTTTTCAATATTAAATTTAAAAAAAAAACTTTTTATGACCGTCTAATGTATGTAACAGTTTAAGTTGAATGGTATTTAAAAAATTTTCTTCACCATTTTATCAAAGTTATTCTGAAGATCAGTATCTTTAAAATGTTTATTAAACCCCAACCTCCGTTTCAGTGTTATTTTACTTAGGTGATTTAAACTGAGTCGTCAAACGTTAAAATACAGCAAATCGTACACTATCAACTCAAACAACGGACTATCAAAATCATTTATTATTTTTGTATGCGGTTTCAAAGTGCTTATTTAATTCATTTAATAATTTTATTTTTTAAATTTTAATTTCATACACATACATATCCGTTTATATTTATTCAAATAAATTAATATTTTTTGCAGCTCGCGGGCGTATTAAAGTGGAATAATTTCGTTTTTTGTTCAAATAAAAATGCTTAAAAATAAATAAAATATAAATTTGCACATTATTTATTTTATATAATTGGTTGGTGAAAAATTATACAAAAACAAAAAACTATTCAAGTGTATATTTAAAAATATAAATCATTTAATATGTTAAAATTAAAATTTTTTGAAGTATTTAACAAAAATAATAATTTAATAGCAGCCCGCTCTATCACAGAAACCGTATTATCATCATAACAAATTTACATAAAATATGCAACGACGGATCGTTGATCACATCCGTGTTTATTAACATCCTAATCAACATTAATATACTCTATTAGATAACAACTAATTATATATAGAGCCAAATATAAAATATAAAAATGCAGCTGAATCTATTTATATATAGAACGAAGAAAGCTTTAAAGCTTCGTTATACAATTTATTGTCAAGTCTGTTTTGTTTTATTCAATTTAATAATATAAAGTTGTTTTGTAACAAACGAAATTTCTGAAGCTTTTGTACTTTATTTGTTGCTCGCTGTTGTGCTTTAAAAATATTAACCGTGAAACATAATCAAATTGTCATCATTATTTTTGCGATTTTCGTGCAGATCCAATTTATGAAAGGAAAATTGCAAGTAAAAAACTGTCTGGAGATTTTTTTGCAATTCAATAAACAGAATAATTGGCGTTGTTCTTAGTTGTATATTTGTAGACATGGAAAATCGAATGGCATTCAATAACACAAGTTGATCGATAAGATTACAGCTTAAAGGCATTTTATTTCGTAAATTAATTTAAAGTCTGCCGAATCATATTTCAACCGGAATTTCCTAATTTTATAATACAATTATTATGATCGATCGAACACAATGATAATAATTATTTTCCGAAATTCATATTTCCAATTTGAGCTTTTCTAATTTTCCGATCCATTATATATATATATTATTTTGATTTTATTTTCCGTCCAATTATTCATCCTTTCTTTGATAATCATAGGCAATAACTTTTATTAATTTTTCATATCTAAGATATTTTTATTCGATTATAACATAGTAATATATATACAACAACAACAGCAACAATAATGAAAATATAAATTAATAACAATAATTATTATTTTTCCACACACAATGAAAAACCATAAAAAACATTTTCCACCATGGTTGATTTGTAAAATAGATAAGTTTCTGTGTTTTGTCTGTATGAATAAATAGTACAAAGACGGGGAGGAGAAGAAATAAAAGGAAATTAATTTTCATGTATACGAGAATAACAACATAACCATAGAACTATAGTATTTAGTTCAAATCACTAAGTTCGGGAGGGGATTTTAGTTAATGCTTGCTTATATACCGGGGAATCAATTTGATTCTTCCCAACCGAAATATTTTGAATATCATGTGAATTGAAGAATGTTTTGCATTCAAAATTTGATTGGTCTCGATAAAGCAACGACTTATGCAATGTTATCATATTTAAATTTAACATCTATCGGACCATAAAACGCACTCCAAATTTTATCAACGAGTTTTTATAAAAAATTATTTCTAGGCGATAAGGCGCAGTTGGAAAGTCGCACAAAATTTCAACTCAACAAGAATTTCGACTTTACGATAAATTTTAATTTTTTAAGACCACAACCTTTTGTTTTAAGCAAATGGAAATGCTGTTTAACTTCTGAGCTGTGGAAAAGTTTGTTGGTACCATTATCCAACAACTTTACTGAAGTATTGAAGTGCATCTATAAACGAGGAGTATGATAAGCCAAATACAATGAAATAGTTTGTTTTATTCCTTTTTAGAAGCATATGTCGCAGTTTTTTTTTAAAAAGTTGTATTCAATAACAAAGCACCACAAATACTTTTTCGGCATATAATTCCGTTTATTGATCACCGTCAGTATATTCCGTGAAATATTGATCCATTTGAGTTTAGCTATCAAATAAATTTTGGATTTAAATTAAAACTAGAAAACATATATAACTGTAACAAGGGATGGATTCACTTCCTGCATGTAATAATTGTAATCTAATTTTATTTGTGTAAATATTATTATTATTGCTTGTGTGAAATTTAAGTATGTATCTCTCATTTGCTGCAAGAGTGACAAATCCAAATTTTTTAATTTTACAGTAGGGCGATTTGAAAATATAACTCAAAATTGTGTGTAGAAACGGGGCTTTTCTAAAGTTAATAAAAATATATTCTAATTAGTAAAATATTTTTTTTCTTTTCCTATATCCTTAATAGGATCTTAATTTTTATAGTTCTTTAAAATTTTCCAAATTTTCTTAGAATAATTTCCAAAATATTAAATTGTTAATTTCTTTCCCTAATTGAGTGATTTTTTGTATAGGATTTTACCTAATTTGCTAGAAATAACGGAATATAAGAAAATGTTTTGATACAAAATAATAAAAATATGATGTATTAGGAACAGTTTGATTCGTATATCTTAGAAATGAGTGAACTCTGAGGTGTGCCACTGTTGCAGCAAATGAGCGATATATGTTCTGATTACATGTGGTTATTTTAATAAAATTTACTAAATGAATATTAATATTCACTTCGTGCATGTAATAATCTGTTTTTCTTAGTTTGCAGTGTATGAGCAGGCCCGGCTCGACACGATATGCAGATTATGTACCGCATAGGGGCGCTGATCTATAAGAGCGCCCTTCATTTTTCTATTTAAATAATTAATATTTTAAATATTTGTGGGCGAATTTTTTTTCAAAACAATTTTCTTATAAATTTTATATAAAAAAAAATATTTGAAAATTTGGATGTGTTACGTTACTTGCATACATACATATTTGTTTTAAAAAAATTTCTAATATGATATTGACAAATATTTTTGCATAAAAACTTAAATTTTAAATTTTCTTTACAATTTTTATGTATTTCTATTTTATTACATTTTCTGTTTTGTCTTTTCTTCTTCCTTGTAGCTTTTTGTAAAATAATTAAATTATGCAATTTTTATTTAATTATAAAACTTAAAATAATGCAATTTGAATGGAAATTATTATATAGAATTTACATATTCAATACAAGTTATTAGTTTGTAAATTCTTAATAAATGTTTCTAGGTGTCTTGAGTCGTATTTTTTGCTTACATTCTTACATCACTCTTCGTTCGATTTAATTTTAATTTCGGAATGAATTTGAAAGAGTAAAGTTCAATAAGAAAAATCACTTTTACCGTAATTACTACTGCAAAAGTTTTCTCTTTAATTTTAAGGGAATTTTCCTATTTATTTCGTGAAGTTTGACATACAATTATGATTTAAAATTTTCTTATTTCTAAAGTGCATTGTAAACTGTTCATCGCAGAAAAAATATATTTTTTATAATCGGTATTCCACATTTTAGTGAAAATACTGAAAATCAGTGAGTGAAATTAAATGTTATATCAAATGCACTAGTACTTTTTAAACTTATTAAATAAAATTTAATTCATCTTAGTAAGAGGTATGTCGGTAATTCATTTAAATTAAAGGTAGGTAATTAATTTAAATATTTTTGTATAGTAGTGTAGGTATAACAAAATGGAATCAAAAAAGAAGCCGGTAGCAGAAAATAGAAAAAGAAAACCAGCGAAAGAACTAGAAACACAGAAATTACGAGATCAGTTAAATAAACTTTTCAAAAAAGCAGAGGTAGCGCAACTTGATAAAGAAAATGAAGTAAGTACTTCTGATAAAGATAAGAGAGACAATCATGAGCAACATCTTTAAAATTCAATACTACCAGTTGATGATTCGGACCAAATTATCCAACCTCAGCCTTCAACGTCAGTTTCAGATTCGGACCTAAACATTCAACCTCAACCTCAGCCTTCAACGTCAATTTCAGATTCGGACCTAACCATTCAACCTCAACCGTAGCCTTTAACGTCAATTTCAGATTCGGACCAAAACATTCAACCTCAACCTCAGCCTTCAACGTCAACTTCTACAATTGATATAACAAATTTTAATTCAAATGTTCCTGTAACTTAGCCTAAGCTGATTAATAGTAAATTTCGTAAAATCATCGTTGAACAAGGGCCACAACAAATTAAACGAAATGATTTTGTTCGTGATAACAGTCGTCGTAGTTTTAGTAATCAGTATTATCAGCGAAAATTATCAAATGGTGATATTGTACCAAGATCATGGCTTGTCTATTCGATTCCTGGAAATTGTGTGTTTTGTTTTTGCTGCAAATTGTTTAAAAATGATAGACATCAGCAATCATCTACTGATGGGTATTCTAATTGACTAAATTTTCTAATTGACAAACTCTCCACAAGTAAGCACGTCGCATTTAAACTGTTTTGTACAATGGATGGAACTTGACAGCATATTTGAAAATATGTACGAAGTTGAAAAACGGCATTGGCGGGCAGTATTAGAAAGAATAATTGATATAATAAAATACCTTGCTGGCCAATGTTTAGCCTTGCGTGGCTCTTCACATGTCATTAATGAGAAGAATAACGGAAATTTTTTAAAACTTGTGGAACTATTTTCCAAATTCGATGTAGTTTTAATGAATCATGTAGCTAGCAATTACAAATAATGAAACAGATACGGTTCATTATTTAGGAAAAAACATTCAAAATGAAATAATATGTCTGATTTCAAACAAAATTGTCAACTACATTGTCCAAATGATAAAAAATTCGAAATATTATTCAATTTTTCTAGACTGTACTCCTGATGTGAGTTATACTGAACAGATGACAATAATCATTAGATTTGTACATAAGGATGAGAAAAATGTAGTTTCTGTAGAGGAACATTTTCTGGGATTTTTACCAGTAACTGATTCTACTGAAAAAGGTTTATCAACAAATATTGTGGATAAATTAAATGAACTTGATTTGAATACTAAAAATATACGAGGACAAGGATATGATAATGGCGCGAACATGAAAGGAAAAAATAATGGTGTACAAAAGCATATCTTATAAATAATACTTAATAAACACATTTTTATTAATCACTTGTTTTTGTTTCGCAGAATATTTTTCAAAAAGTTGTGTGTTGTTGTTTCAAAATGTGTTTATTAAGTATAAGTGTGTTTCGCCAAGTGCCTACGGCAAATAGCGTAAAAAGTATATCTTATAAATTTAAACTCTCGAGCGTTTTTCATTCCTTGTGCAGCACATACCTTAAATTTAACCATCGCTTAAATTTAACCATCAAAAGTTAATGCTCTTTATCCTCTTCGGTATGAACTTGAACACACTTTGGATGCTTAAATTGATATATATGAAAATTCTCAATTTGACAACACCACAAAACATGAGGCAAAAGCACTAGTTCAGAAAATTAAGGAATATGAGTTTGTATGTTCAATTATAGTTTGGTATAATATTTTAAGAAGAATAAATGTCGTCAGTAAAATATTCCAAAATCCAAATAAAAATCTAAATGGTTCAATGACCGACTTAAATAATTTAATATCATACATTAAAGAATTACGATCGGATGAACATTTTTATCTTGTATTGGAAACAGCAAAAGAATTAGCATCTAATTTGGAAATTGTTCCCCAATTTAAAGACAATGCATTACGAAGGCGTAAAAAAAGACAGTTCGATTACGAAAGCTGCGATGAAACTCCAATTGATCCGAATTTAAAATTTCTTTCTTCTTTCCTATTTTAGATGCAGTTATTAATTCATTAGACGGACGATTTGAAGTCATGAAAACTCATGTAGATTCATTCCAATTTTTAACAGATTTTAAAGGAATTTGGTATACGAATGACGAGATTTTGAAGAAATATTGTAATTCTTTAGATAATATGTTAAGTGATGTCGATGAAAAAGATATTTCTGCGATAGAGCTGTTCAACGAATTAAAAATTTTAAAAAATACAATTTCAAAACATGATAATACCGACCCATTATATGTATTAAAATATATATATTCCAATTCATTAGAAAATATATTCGTGAATATAATAACTGTTGCTTTACGAATAATTTTAAGTCTTCCAGTTTCAGTAGCAAGTGCTGAAAGATCATTTTCAAAATTAAAAATTATTAAAAATTATTTGAGATCGAATAGTTCTCAGGAGCGATTGGTAGGGTTATCTATGATATCAATTGAAAATGATATTTGCAATAAAATAGATACAAATGAAATAATTGAAGATTTTAAATAAATATGTAAAATTTTAAATATGTAAAATAAAAATGAATTATTAATTTTTTTTTACTTGTACATATATATACATATTATGTTAAACTTATTATTATGAAATTATTTTTTATGTATGAAAAACAAAAATTAGTGAAATATTATACAAATACAAAATAAACTGTTGCATCTTTAAATTTATTTACTTTTCTACCATCATTTTCGTTCAGTCTGAATTAATCATAGTTTTCATGTAAATTATATTTTTCAACCGGATAAAGAGGGCGCTAAAAAATTTTTGCATAGAGCGCACAGAGCACTAGAGCCGGCGCTGTGTATAAGTGAATGTTCAGTATAGTCCGTGAACTATTGATCCATTTGAGTTTAGCTATTAAATAAATGCATTTTGTATTTAAATTAAAACTAGAAAACATAGATGACTGTAACAATGGATGGATTCACTTCCTGCATGTAATAATTGTAATCTTATTTTATTTGTGTAAATATTATTATTATTGCTTGAGTGAAATTTAAGTATTTTATATATTCTGATTACATCTGGTTATTTTAATAAAATTTACTAAATGAAGATTAATATTCACTTCGTGCATGTAATAATCTGTTTTTCTAATTTGCAGTGTATTCCGAGAACTATTGATTTATTTAGTTTAGCTATCAAATAAATTCATTTTGTATTAAATTAAAACTAGAAAAAAATATTTATGGCAGGGATGGCAGTGACTTTGTCTCTTACATTATTTTAATTTAAACCATTATTATTCAAATTATTTTCTACAAATAAATGAAATAAATAAAGACTGAAAGATGGTTTGCTCTTTTATTTTTTAATGCCTATAAGTGATTCCTTGATTGGATTAATTTTACATGATTTAATATGTTTTTAGGAAACCAGGTTTAATATTGTTTATGGACAATTGAACTATTGAGTTTATTGAAAGTTTAACTTATAACAATAAAGTTTTATTGCAGGAAATGAATCATTATATATGGGTACATAATTAATTATTAAATTTTTTGCTTAAATTCGCTTTAATTTTCGCTTTTCATTTCCGCTTAAATTTTGGGAAACTGATCTGAACCGGTATTGTTGCAAAATAAATTTAGAATCTGCTAGTTTACAATCGGTTTGGGCGATGACGCTCCTATTAAAGCTGCTACTTCCGGTGAAAACCGAAACATGCAAAATCCTATGGGATCTTCTAATTAGTATAGAAAAGCTTAAGTATGAAGTTATAACCTGACCAATCAGACCATCTGGGCTGTAAAGTGGCCGAACTTTTGTCAAAAACGGTGTTCTTTCCACAATCGCCAATTCCGCTTAATTTTTGGAAAACTCTTTTAGAACGATTTTATTGTAAAATTTTCTTGTAAATATTAGCTACAAAAAAACGTTCCTATATGGAAGCTGCCACTTCCGGAGAACCGATCTCGGCCAAAATTTTTTGGGGCCAATCAATGGACTGTACGGGGCCGAATTTAAACAACAGTTTTTTTTTATCAAAAACATCAGTTTCGCTTCAATTTTATAAAACTGATCTGGACCGGTATTGTTACGAAGTTAATTTATAATCTTTTAGTTTATTATCAATTTTCTTGAAAATGATAAACTTTACAAAATATTTGGAAAAATTGTAAAAGTTCATAAAGAAGCTGCCACTGCCATTCGCGATGGATCCAGACACGCAAAAAAAATTTGGCTAAAATTACTTCGGAGATACAGTGATTGGTCGATATGCAAAAATCTTGAGGTCAAAATTTTTCATGATTATTATATTTTATTTTACTATATAAAAAAAGCAAAAACAGTTTTTTTTTATCAAAAATCGACCGCTTAAATTTTGGAAAATTGGTATGAATCGATATTTATTCAAATTTAATTTAGAATCTGTTAGTTTAGAGTAAATTTTTTCATAATTCATATACTTTTCAAAATATTTGCAAAAAATGTAATTCTAAGGAAGCTAGCACTTCTGATGGGCCGATCTCGGTCAAAAATTACTATGTCTACTAATTTATCAAAAAAGTTTAATTAAGAAGTTTCATCCCGATCAATCAATGAACTGTACAGGGGCCAAAATTTAACTGAAAAAAACGAAAAAGCTCCAATTTAAAATTTACTGGAATCTCCCAATTTACCCAAAAGGCTTAATTATGAAGTTTCATTCCTATCAGACACTCTGTCTTCGATGTATATAGGTCCAACTTTTGGTTGCAAAACAGGTTTTGTAAAATATTCAATGTTGGTCCTATTGCCTAAATATCAGCGTTACCGCTTAAATTTGCAAAAACTGATCTAGATCGACATTGTTGAAAATTTAATTTAGAATGTTTTAGTTCCTTATCGTTTTTCTCAAAATGAAATATTTTTTAAAATTTTTTGGAAAAAGTGAAAGTAGTGGAAGCTATACCACATCGGTGAACCGGTTCCATCCAAAAATCACTGGGATCTCCCTTTTCATTCAAAAAATTAAATATGAAGGGTAGCCCCGATCAATCAATCCGTTTGGGTTGCGGAAAACTAAAAAATGTTAGATCTAATTAAAATTTATGTAAAAAGCATGAAGTTCTACATGAATCAGTTAGCTCTTCTTAGCTGTAGAAAGGATACAAACAAAAGTATGCAAAAACACAAAAATAAATTAAAACTCGGTTCTTTTGATAATGGCAGTATCTGCAAAATCTCAATGTCAAAATTGCGCGGGATTTACAGGAATCATTTCCGATGAGCTATGAGAATAGCAAGCCAGCAAACCAGAAGATGTACCAATTTCTCACTTGCAGCCATACTTTATTATGCTTTAATAACCGACGGTATTATTATACAGACGTTTCAAATTTCTGTTTGCAGTATCATATAAAGAAGAAATATTTAATCGGCCGTATTCCAAAAAATTTTTCAGGCAGCGCTTTCAGTATTACGTAGATATAGGAAGATATAGGAATTCATGTTTCTTACGCGTAAGTTCTGTGAATAAATTGATAAGTGGTGCATTTTGTGACAGACATCAAGTCTTGAAATTTTTATTAATTTTAGGTTAGTGTTTTAAAATTAATATTGTGTTGATTATCGTTCCGAAAGAATAAAAATGAAGAAGCTGTTGTTGTGATACACTAAATTAGTAGTTTCACATGTAATTACCTAAAAACATTCAACAATGAAATATTTTTCGAAGAAACAAAACAACTTTAGCATTCAGCCCAGATTCCAGTAAACAGATTTCAAAATAATTTGGGTGGGACGTTTCCAATTGATTGCTCGGTATGTTGTACTATTGTCAGTTCAGTACGTGATTCCAGTGATTATGATCAGATAACAAAAATACGATTTTTATAATTAACGAACAATTAATTTTATAATTATATCAAAAAAATATTTTTGGTTTGTTGTTGAGATGCCAACAACAATACGGCATCAATCTGCATATTTTTATCTGATTTGAATGATTGAGTTGAATATTGTTTTTATTTATAACGAACGTTATTATAATTAGGATGACAGCTGGGTTGGAGTTTGAAATTAGTTAAAACCCAATAAATTGGGGTGAACATTTTCTGAATGGCTTGGGGTTTTTGGTATATAAGTTATTTTTTTTTTGCTTTGCTTTATACAATTTAGCTTTGATACTAAAAAGTTTTGAGAAACGCATAGTGATAAAAAACTACATTTAAATTTGACGTACTTCGTGGTTTATTGATTAAATTTTGAAATTGTCTTATTGATTAATTTTATCTTATCGCTGCATGATTTAGACAAGGAATCCGGTATAAAATTTTCCTTTCCCTTCCGATATTCTATAGAAAAGTTGAATTGATTGCAATTTCAGGTTCCAGCTTGCGAGATGTCTTGAAATATTCCTTTACCCTCTACGCTACTTCAAACTTGCGTGATCGCTGATAATGGTAAAAGGAAATTCTTACACTTACTGTCTAAAATTCATAACACTTAAGACAACTGCTAAACACTTTAATTCAGTAATCCTATAACTCCGATGACCTGCATTAATTTTTTGAGAAAGGTGGGCAAAATCATGTTTGTTTTAGCTAAATAAATGATTTATGAACAGCAGACCACAAAAACTTGGTATTTTTCATATTAAATTTGACAAGAATTCTGCTAAATCGGAATATCGTACTGTAAGTCGGTAATACCATCCGTTCACGCTTATACGTCTGCGACTCTGAAGGACATTTTTGGGTTGAGAAACACAAGTAATGGCCGAAACTTTTCTGGATTTACTTTTACTACTCCATCTCCTAGTATGTAACCCAAATTATCAATTCCTTTAAAAGATTTTTTTTTCTCATCATTAATTATAAATTCAGCTTTATTCCAATAATCAACAAAAAAGCGACCAAAAATACCAATGTTGGCCGGAAAGGTTTTGCCATTCGTAGTTTGAAATGAGGAAGGTTATTATATTATTCAACTATCGTTAGAAAGGAAAAGCCATCAATAGCTAATATTACCTATAGCGTTACTTGTGCGTTTAAGGAAGAAGATTGAAAAACGGCCCCAAACTCTAAAGAAAAACGTGCTGTTTTAGTAGGACAGTGCACTACGTCACTAGTCGTTCCCAGCGACTACTAAACGCAAACCTCAAAAAAATTTCTAGGACCATGGATTTTGCCGAAACAATCGCCTATTATGAGAAAAACGCATCGAAATGTTAGAGAAGCGTTGGGAATAATATATCACTCTTGAAAGAAAATATGTTGACGACTAAAAGCGAATTTGGCAAAAAATGGATTTTTTTTATGGTTAACCTATATACTGGGTGGTATACTTATTGACCGACGGCTTATTAGATTATTAATTTAATATTATAAGAAGCAAAATATCGATAATGCAGAATCAAACTAATCAAACGAAAATGATAGCCGAGTTTTTCGGTGACATCCCAGCCAAAAATGTCGATAATACAGATACAAATTTTATGCCGGAAATTAATTATATATTAGAGATTTTTATTTTGTTCTACCTAAAAACCTGCTACAAAATAAAATTTAAAATAAGAAATGTTCTTTGGAAACAATTAAAACTAATATAACAAACCAAATTTCTCTAAGTGCTGTATTAGATGTTTGGGGAGGTAAAACGTGAAATCCATCTATAGTTACATGTTTGGAGAATATTTTAAATGAAGTGCCATCTGAGAGGACGGGAAAGCTCGATTGAATATCGCACACACAAAATTTGAAAATTTCTAAAAATTGACCGTTTATAGTGTCATTAAATTTATATCTGCATTGTCGACATAATTCGCCTTGCATTTAATCCTCCTAATATTTAATCTGCATTATCAGCATTTTTTGCCGTCACTCCGTAAGGCTTTTCATTTGGACCTATTTTCCAGCCAGGATACTTTAAAAGGTCAATTTTTAGAAATTTTCAAACTTTATGTAGGGAGTTCGCAAAAGTTTGAGTGAGTAAAACATGTAAAATGGTTGAAAAAAAATTAAAGTCAGCCGAAAATGCCGATAATGCAGATTAAATATAAGAAAGATTAAAGGACGGCCAAATGGTGTCGATAATGCAGATAGAAATTTAATGTCGAAAAAAAATTTGTAGGTCTTGCGTTCGAATCTATTTCCAGCCATGATACTTTGCACATGCTACTAAAGTTGGCCTAAAATTTCAGCCGAAAAAACCTGCAATATCGACATATTTTGTATCAGGTGGCAGTAAAAAATTCTGTTGATATGAGCCGAAAATTACATGTAATTGAAGTTATAGCAGTAAATTTTCGCCGAAAAAATTCCAAAAACCAAATTTTAAAAGTTAGTATGAATTTGGTGAATTTAGACCAATTCGTAAATAGTATTTATAATTTGTCGTGTTAGTGGGCAATGAATTTGAGTTGTGGCACTAACAGTGAACACCTGTGTCAAAAATCTGGCCATATTTTATGTAGCATCATAGTGAAATAAATTAAAAGCTAGTCGCATGTTTAACCAAATGGCACAGTGGTTGAAGATTTGGCATTTAGATCGGGAGGTACCGGGTTCAAATCCCGATAGGAGCAGGATGCAAAAGTGAAATTTCATCACAGATTACGCTCTGTGATGAAGTGTAACACATCTATGACCCCCTGTCGGAGTGCAAAACATGGAGCATGGAGCTTGCAATGTGCAGATGGCCTTAAAATCGGTCTTATAGCCGTACATCCTCGGATTGGCTGACTGGCGTAAAAGTAAGGACGGAATAAGCAAAACCGCGAAAAGCAGAGAGAGTCTTGAATAGACCCCAGAACAGATTGAAGGGATAAAAACAAAAAAAAAAAAAACAGATGATCCTACCTAGAATTTTTGATAAATGGTCGGAATATTTAATGTTTTGTGGAAAATTGGTAGGATTAGCACTCCTGTAAGTGATTTGGCATTGTTATCTTCACTTATGTTTCAATATATAATATAAAATAAATCTTGATGCTACCGCTATCAAAATAAAAATTTTTTAATTGGAAAATACAAAACCAACCAATTCTCATGAAAAAAATTCTTATGGTGTTTTTTGACATAAGTTATGGGTTTTTTTTTCTCAGTCATATAACAGAAATCGCTTTTCTGGGTTTTTATACAAATTGCATATTTTCGACTAACAAAAACCATAATGGTAAATTTACCACCGAACCGAAATTTGGCCTCAGCTTTTAATTTATTTCACTATGATGCTACATAAAATATGGCCAGATTTTTGCCACAGGTGTTTACTGTTAGTGCCACAACTCAAATTCATTGCCCACTAACACGACAAATTATAAATACGGGATCCAGCTATTTACGAACTGGACAAACTTCAGCTACTCCAAATTTTCACTAAACATGCGACCAGCTTTTGATTTATATCACTATGATGCTACATAAAATATGGCCTGATTTTTGGCACAGGTGTTCACTGTTAGTGCCACAACTCAAATTCATAGCCTCCTACACGACAAATTATAAATATTTTATCCAACTATTTACGAATTGGTCTAAATTCACCCAATTCATACTAACTTTTAACATTCGAATTGTTAAACATTGATTTTTGAAATTTTTTCGGCGAAAATTTACTGCTATGACTTCAATTACATGTAATTTTCGGCTCATATAAACAGAATTTTTTACTGCCACCTGATGCAAAATATGTCAATATTGCAGGTTTGTTTTCGGCTGAAATTTTCGGCTAAGTCCAGTAGCATACTTTTCACGGCCAATTTTTAGAAAATTTCAAATTTTGTGCGTGCGATCGATTTATACAAATTTTCGGTCTCTTTACATGAAAATTTACCTGAAATTTTTGAAGTTTTGCTTGATATATGCTATTGAGTCTTCTCATTATTAAAATAGTTTTCTTACATTGTTTTAATACATTTAATAAAAAAATTTAATTTTGAATAATATACGTCGATGAACCGAAATAAACATTTTTGATTTAAAAAGAAATTACTGTTTAACACCAAAAATTTGTATCTGCTTTATCGACATTTCCCGTGGGCTATTTATACGAATCTGCTTTGCCGACGTTGACAAGCGAATAATATTAGTTGTTTTTTAATCTACATTATCGACATTGTTTACCTGGCGAATTTTAGTTATTGCACCCGAATCTGCCTTATCGACACGTCCCGGCTGATACATTTTAGTTGTTGCAGACGAATCTGCCCTATCGACATTTTTTTCATCTGGACCGAGACGGCTAACTTTCACAGTATTCGGGAAATATCGTTATTGGTTGGGGAACCAAAAAGTGGGGAAACGATTATCGTCTCGAATTTATTAGCGCTTCGATTTATTTATCACCGCTAGGGACTCCTCATACGTGATTTCCAGTTCTACTATGACTTGACGCGGTGGTTATTTACATAACTTGATCGTGGAATATCGTAGTTTTATTCGCTTCTGCAATCTAGTGTTTTTATCTTCTTGACTCTCACTGACTCGCATCACTTTTTTTCATTTCCAACCGTTGCGTTTCAGATTCTTTTATTTGTCCATTGTCCGTTTTTTTAGCAGGGGTCGTCATCGTTAATTCTGTTCATTTTTTATATTTTCTTACGTAATGCTAGTACCATTTATAAGGGCCACCAAAATTCTGTTCGCGATGATAGGTTTCTACTGCTTCTCGAATCCACTAATTCTGTTTTCGTCAGCAGTAAACGTAGTTTGAGAGGCTGGATCTATGTAAATGGAAATCATGGAGGTTATGACTACAGGCTGGCCTTTGTTGCAAGTCCCGATTTATTTTTGTTGGGTAAATAAATATTTCTGGTTTACTAGTTAATTACATGCCTAAACTATTTGGAGATCAGATATTATTGTTCATGCATGTTCGTTATTTCACGTTTGAATGTTTCATTGAACTTATCTGTACTGCACAGATAAGTTCAATGAAACATTCAAACGTGAAATAACGAACATGCATGAACAATAATATCTGATCTCCAAATAGTTTTAATGGGAGTTGAGCAGATTTAAATTTTTGATATAATATTTTAACTATCCTTTCGAGTCTCCTATTTCCAGTAGCCGTTGTGTAAGAGTTGTTAACCTTAGATGTTTTCGTTACGCGGCCAAATGTTCCGTAACCAAAAATTTCTTAACATTCCTGAGGGAGCCATGTATCATGTTAACACATATGTACACGCACACATTACACCTATGGACTAATTTTAAGGGTAACACCTTTAAAAAAAAGACGAAATAATCCAAATTCTTTGTATTCCTTACACAACGCACCTAACAATTTCAGAAAACTTCATCATAATCTAATAATGATGACTATTAGATTAAATTGTGTAAAAGAGACTGTCGGTTGGCATAAGAGTATATAGAAAGTCGGATACATGAAAATTGGTCATTGAGGAAATCAAAACAACATAATCCTAAGGGGATGATTATATAATTTCGGTATATACGTAGAATGGTTGGAATAAACGTAACGAGATTTTTTTGGTATACGTACGTGAAAAGGAACGACACGATCTCTCATATATATAGACGTTGGATTGTATTCAATTAGCTTAAATTGGGTTTCATGGTACGTGACAAGGAGTTTTTTTTTATGTGTGATTTGGGTTTTAGTATATCATATCGGTTACCACTTGTCCGTCAACATGCTGATATATAAAGTGTGTCATGCAAATATTAACACTTTCTGACTTTATATTTAATCATGCCTCTGGAATGCGGGATTTAGTATATCATATCGGTTACCACTTGTCCGTCAACATGCTGATATATAAAGTGTGTCATGCAAATATTAACACTTTCTGACTTTATATTTAATCATGCCTCTGGAATGCGGGATTCATATATGTATAAACCAAAAAGTTGAATTTACTTCAGTAAATAAAACTTTTATTTGTACAGAAAATTTAATTACAGTGAACATGTTTAAAGAGAAATATGGAAAAACGAGTTAGAGATAATTTTTTTTTAAACTGTATCATGGCAGCAAACATAACAGCATCCCTAGCCGGTGTATTCTGACATATTTATGTATGCTACATTAGAAAGGAAGGAAAATTAGTAATAACTTTTATTCATCAACCGGAAGCCAGGGTATAGTATTATATACTATATATATATACTATACGATAGTTTCGGTTCAATAGTAAAGCTTGTATGTTTTTAGCAGGATATCGAAGTATTGTATGTGTGTATATCTATTTTGTCTAAAGATAAAAAGAAAACTGAAATTCTATTTCCAATTTATCGATTAAATAATGCTGAAAATTTATTTAATTTTTATGGTGAAGAGCTGCAGATATATCTATATAGAAAAACGTAAAGTAAAAATCACTTCCGTTTGAACGGGAGAAAGCATTATATGTATATGTTGCAGAAAAACTGGTGGGCAATGCATGAATTGATTAAGTTCAATGGTTAATAACCTAATATTTATGCTATTTTAGATTCATTGTTTTAAATGCGGAAGTTTTGCCCGATAGAAATTGCCCCGAGTACGTGAATAGCACACGAAAATAGAAGGTTATATAGAGCTAGCCGCCTACTAGTAAAAGAAATCTGCTCAATCGAAGCTAGTCTTTGAATTTTACAGTGTACAATAAATTTTACGACTTTGACTATCGTACGCCAATATCTCCCGTACAAATAAAGCCGGAATTTTAGTAATTCGAAAAACGAGATATTTTTTAATGGAATTTAAAAACAGATTTAAAACTCGAGTTAGGAGCATGAATAAAATCAATTCATTTGAAACCACCAGGAACAACAACAGAGAAATGATTTTCGATCATTGTTTCAGTAATCAGCTGAACATAAAAGTAAAGAAAGCTCAGCAAAAATAGCTCTAATTCTAGAAGTTTATAAAGACTGTTACGACTCCCTGGTCATAAAACATTAATTTTTTACTGTTTCGTTTTCAAATTTTTAATTCCTCTTTGATTGTGTCGAAAAATGCATTTTACTGATGGCATTGCCATCTGTGTTATGTCATTGGTATTATATTCTTTTGTGAATTTGGCATTAATATTCTGTATTACGTTAACGTCGAATGATTTTGAGAGCGAGACCAATGTTGAGAGGTGCCAATGAATATTTCTTTTTTGTGTGTTTTCTTGTTTTGGTGTGTGCATTTGATACGCAGCGAGAAACAATGTGCACAGGAAAACACGAACAAACACCAAGAAAACAAAATTTTGTCTCCTACATTTTTTGTTTGGTGAGAGAATGTTTTTTAACTTTTGTCATATTTATGATGTGGATCAGCGATTTTAGGGGTCCATTTTTGACTTTTATAAAAGGCAGTTAAATTGGTATTTAGAAAATCCGTGTTAAATAGAAAAATAAAATTTAAAATAAATTGGTTGTGAATACGGTATAATATAAACTAAAATGATATAGTTTTTGTGTAGTCGAGTTTTAAAATTTTAAGATTGTACAATGTACAGACGAGCTTTCAATTTAAAAAAAAAATCGAGTTGTAATTTTTTTTGAAATAAAATGGCCGATGTGGTCTAGAAACATTATTGTAAATTATTGTAAAGTATTTTATTTTTCATTGTGTAAAAGAAAACGAAATAAATTTGTGCGCTTTCTACATTTGGGGAATTTTTCTGGATAACATAATCCCCAGTTCATGAGTTTTGTTTTGAAGAATCGTATAAATATTAAATTTCATTTTTCGTTTCCGAAATATTTCAAATGACATCCATTCCGAAGCAAATTTTGGTTTGGGGAACAAAAATAAGGTGATTTGACGTCATACGAACTTTCAGTGTGGTGTTTGTTGAAAAAAGTATTTCGATGAGGGTCACAATAGTAAAGGGTATTGAGATTTAGTGGACGTGTCTTCATTTCTCCAGCAGATATTGTACTTGTTACTTTGGGCGATCCGGTCGCCGCCGGATGGATATACCAGATCATTATTAATTTTATTACGTTCCTCAAGTTTTGTTCGACAAATTCTGGTCGACTTAATTTAATTTCAGTTTTTTTTATTATTTGCTTTTGATTTTAATTGTATCTCTGTCTCACGGTGTAGGCCCTCAACGACCCATGCTATTACCCTAAGATCTAGCCGGCAAAACATCACCGTTAGAGAAGCCTCTGCGTGCTTAGTTGAAAACTGCGCTGGCTGCGAGCCATTCGTAGCAAGACGTCGTATGCAGAGCTAACTAATTCTGAATACGTTGTTGATGGCATTGAAATATTTTAACTAATACACCAACAAACATTACAATATATTTAAATATTTATGTAATTATAATATCTTTGAAATATATATGTATGTTTATTTGTGTTATTTGAAGAATACTGAACGCTTCTTTGGTGACATAAACTCGTATCAATGGTGACATAAATTCGTTTTTTCTAAAAACCTTTTCAATTTGAGAGTGCACAATATTCATCTCTTATATTGCAGAATGACCAGTGACAGAATACTTCATTGTTACTTCTTTGACATCGGGATGGTCCCGCATGCATTTAAGAATTGCGGTATACACACAGAAAAATTGTTCACGTTATTTTAAGAAGAATGGTCACATAATTCAAAATACCGTGACTTCACGTTAATTTGTTGCAAGTAACGTGAAAGGTCGTTAATTCTCAATAAGAAAGTTACTTAGTTCAACGTGACAAATCACTTTAAAATTGATCCTCTAAAAAGAGAGCTGAATTACAATTTACTAAGCAAAAAATGAAAATTACTATAAACGATCGTAAATTTAACGTGATAATTAGTAACAGTATAGATTTAACTGTTTTATAAGAAAAAGACGACAATAGTTATGTGAATAGCGGAATCTTTTAATATCGATCGACCGATAACCACATTTTTAAGTATCAATTCGTATAGTGAGTGGTGTTTTTGTTCCTTAAATAAAAAAAAATTAATAATTAATCATAATAATTTATTTAATTAAAATGGAAATAGTGTTAGTGATACTGATGATACTGTGATAACAATTAATTTATCTGATGTCGATAAATACGCTTTAGTGAATAACAGTATAGTGGAAATAGTTGATGGACATTTTTGTGTGAATGGCTTTTGTGGCTTCTGTACAGTTTGAAACCAATGAAATTAATAAGGCGCAGGCCATTTTTAAATCGTGGGGACTAAAAGATATAACTTGTAATGTTTTAAAAAAATACGGGTTTAATTCGATTAGAACTATTAAATCAATGTCCAATGAAGATGTTGTTGAAATTTTCGGTAAATGGATCACAGTTTTTTGGGCAACGATCTATAATAAAAAGAAAATTGGAAGAATGGAAAAAAGAAATGGTAAGTAAAATATATTCTTAAATAGAATGGTTAACAAAAGTGATTTTATCTTCTAGAATGTTACAGATATAGGCCACGTAATATCTTTACCATTAAAGGAACCAACGAGTAATGATGTCCGGAATATTCTAAGAAGTAGCATAAACGGAGAAAACGTAATGGTTTAATATGAGCGCTACAAAAAGTTGGATCATAAAAATCAAAATATATTAACGAACTGTTTAGTAAACTTCTATCAAACAAATAATAAAAAGATGGGTACATCGGAAATGCAACAATGGGCTGTAGCAATAGAAAACAGTTTTCCAAATGAAAAATCGGTAAGGATTTTATTGTCTAACATTTTATGTGACGAAGCCGCTCACTATTTATTACTTGTTTAGTGTTAGTTGGCTGCATGATGAATTTTTTCGACTGTCCCTAATCGCTTGTGATTGTCAGAACTCTTACATCCAACGCACGATTCTTTAAGTAAATATTGATAGCTGCTTTTAATTACAATTGTAATCTAATGAACTTTTGTAATCAATCGCAATTGTAATCTAATGCATTTCAACACAACCGAAAATTCTTGAAATCGGTGGAAATTTGCTCACTTGGAATATAATATGTTTTAGGATTTTATAAATTAAATTAAATTTTTCGTCGGTTATTTTAAACATTTTTAAATTTTCTCGCCAAACTTTATAATATTCAAATAAATATCGACTGGCTAATTCCGATTATTCGCTTAGTCGTTTAGTAGGGACATAAATATTAAAAAAAAAACCATGCGCCCAGCGTGACATTGAACCCGCTTGGGTTTAAAAATATTTTTTTTACAAAATCATAAAGCGACTTACAATTTGATTGAGGAAATTTCAACAATAAGCGCTCAGGGGGCTACTTCTGAGTTTGATTCGAAAACGAGTGTTAAATATTTGTGTTTAATTTGATTGTGATTTGATCGATTCTTATTTAAAATCAAAATGAAACTAAAAAGATTAAATTAATCAACTTAATTTAATAAACTAATTAAGGATAAATAAAATAGATGAAATTAATTTGTATATTAAATTTATTAAATTATTAAAACTAATTAAATTATTTAAATTAATTAAATTTTTTAAATTAATTAAAGTTATTGAATTATTAATTAAATCAACTACAGTATTTAAATTGATCAAATTTATTAAGTAAATAAAATAAATTAATTAAACTGACCAAATAAACTAATTTAACCAAATGGATTAACTAAAATAGTTAAATTAAATTAATTAATATTAAATTAATACATACAGACGTAGTGAATTAAATAAATTTAAAAAAATCAAATTATATAAATTAAATTACAAATAAAAAAATTAATCAGATTAATTAATTTAAAAAATTAAATTAAATAAATCAAAACATACTTAAATAAATTAAATTCATTAAATTTACTAAATAAAATAAATTAATCAAATTGATTAAATTAACTAAATTGATAAAACTATTAAATATTTTATTTAACTAAATTAATAAAAATAAATGATTTATTAAAATTTTTCGAATGCAGGGTGAAACGGACTTTGAGTATTTATTTCCGAATAAATGCCATATGCTTTTGTCGAATTCAGCCCTTTTTTGTAAAAGAGGTAAAAAACAAAGCCTCCCTAAATTTGTTGAAGTTGATAACTGAGGAAACTGATCAGAGTAAGAAACTTATTGCAATAATATTTAATAAAATTTATGCAATGGATTAATGAATGTTAATTCAATATTTTTCAGATTCAAAAGACTGCATTACTTGTATGCCACTTCATGCAATTTTACAACCCAGAAGATTCTCGAAAAAACATAAACCAACAATATTAGAAGCACAAACGGATTTTGTATTATACGTGACTTCCATCTATAACCTGCAATTAAAACTTCACGATAAAAACAAAGAACTTAAAAATAAACTTCAGCCAAAATTGTAGTAATTGGGGGAAAGCATAGACAAATTGCAAATTGGTTCGTTTAGAAAATGCGTAGATGTTGTAATCAAAATGGTGTACGTATATGCCAATTAGAATATTCGAGTTTAAGCAAGCTAGGTTGGGCATTTTTGGAAAATTATTTTTTTAATTTGGAATCAGGAAAATTTTCTGAAGTGTTTAATTTGATAAACTTGTTGAGAAACTAAATTATAAACTATTAAATTGATATAAATCCAAAAATGACCCCACCTAGCTTAAGATGTTTCCTGTGCGAGTTTGAATTTACAACAGTGAACGAAATTAATTTTCATTTAAAAAAAAACACGGTACACTTCAAATATTTAAATTTAAATGTGAGCAAAAAGTTGTTAGCAAATTTTTTCAAATATTTATGCATTTCGAAAAAATTTGCAAACCCACTTGGTAAAATATACTAGCAGTAACGTAAATTTGGAATCGAATAGCATACATAAGCTTAAATGCAAATCTTAAACTATCAAAACAAATCGAATCTCTCGAAAAAAATTAAGTCGAGTTTAAAAGATAATTTAGAAAAATGTGATTTAATCACAAAACCGTTAGTAAAATTACTTTCCTTTTATGCAAATGATTGCTATAAAAATCAATCCAATTTTAAAGAAGTTTTAGATTATATAGCTCAACCGTTTATAGAAATTACTACATAACATAAATTTAAAAAAAAGAAACATGAAAATGAGTCACTTTACAAATCACCAAACTCCTGCTTAATTAGTAATAATTTATCTGAAGTTGTAGTGCAGGGTGTACCTATTATTACACATAATAAAGTAGAAGGATGCTTGTTAGATATGAAATTTCAAATAACAAAACATTTCGAAAATAATACCGTCCTTTTAGAAAATTTGCAATGTATTGAAATTTTATAACATTCTAAAAGTATAACCAAGTTTGTTAATGGCAATTATTGGAAAGGGCTAGCATTATCTAAATAATGCATTACAATACCTTTTTTTATCTATCTTGATGACTTTGGAATCGATGATCCTTTAGGATAAAAATCCGGGCGTAATTTGGTGTGTGGCATTTATTATTCTTTTCCGGTCATTCTGCAGCATCAGCAATCTTCCCTTAACAACATTTTTGTAGCAGCATTTATAAAGTCTAACGATTACAAGGAATTTGGGATTGATATGTCCGTCAAGCCATTGTAAGATATAATAAGCGAGTTGGAATCTTTAGATATAATTAAAAAAGCTTCAGAACAAGATTATAAATTAAGCTTAAATTAGGTCAAATAATAGGCGATAATTTAGCTTTAAATACTGTATTAGGTTATGGTCAATCGTTTTCGTCCGAATATTATTGTAAAATATGTAAGAGAAGCAAAACTGATGCACAAAAGGATGTAGTTGAACACTGTGAATTTTTACGTAACAAGACCAATTATTATCAAAATTTGCCAACCGGGAATCCAAAAAGAACTGGAATAAGAGAAAATTCAATATTTAACCAATTGCAAGATTTCCACGTTACATATTTTTTTCAAAGATCAAAGATGTTATGTTGCCGGCAAATCATGGAAAGTTTGAAGATTTTCAGAGCATTTTCAATCCTTCATTATAGAACAAAATATTCCAGAACATTTTTATATGTACGAAATAATTGAATTTGGTGGCCCTCCAATACATTTTTATAAATTAGTAAAAGGCCTTAAAGTTATTCGTTTACAAAAATATTTTAATAACTGAATTTTATTTATGAATTATATAACAATAGCAACAAATAAAATTTTTATTAATGAATTGATTTCATAATTAATTGATTTCGTAATAAACGTATTAAAAAACAAATAAACAATTATGTAAAATTTAAAAATATTATTTTTTTTTTTTTAATAATATTCCCTTTGAAATTAAGTGACATTTTATTGATTTCTCAGGTCATTTCAAACTGAAAAGATTTCTTATGTATTTCAACGTGGAAAACTAATAAATTAAAAGTAAAACGATTATTTTCTCCTTTTAAAATAATGTGAACCCACGTTAAACTATTTATTAGTTTTCACTTTAAATTTACTGGATAACGTTTTAAATAATTCTCTCCCAATAATTCTAATTAACGTGACTTTTCACATAATTTGAACTTGTGGTGCCTCTTGGAGAAAACCGTAGGGAGATTTAATTCAAATTTACGTGGCGATTTTTCTGTGTGCAGCTATGAATAACTTTTTGTTCTGCGGTACGCATGAATCACTCGAAGTGTTAAGCTTTGTGAATCCAGAACCATCATTAACTTTTTCTAATATTTTAATAAGCCCTGACGAAATATCGTATCGCTGTGAATTCAATCCACAAACAGCAATAAATTTTTTTTGGTAATTGAATAGTGTGCCCTTAGATTATGAGCCAACATTTTATTCGGGTAGTTTATAACATTCTTCAAATCGATGCAAAAAACTGGAACATGCTCCTTCATTTTCCGCAAAATGGTATTCTTTACATTTTCCACATAAATCGGATTTGCGTTTATGGAAGTCCAAATTAAATTCAGTGCAGAAAATTTTCCTGTAATAATTATTTTGATTTTGTTGCAGTTTATCCATTTGGCATATCATTCGTACATCATTTGAATATGTAGGCTTAACTCCAGATATTTTTTTGAAGTGATGGTCCGGCAAATGTGACTAACAATTACAGGAAAGTAATGCGCCATTTATTTTTTTCCGCTACCTGTGTGGATTTTTTCGGTTTCTAGCTATTTTTGGTTTATCTTCGATCCGCCCCTTAATGGACTTTAAGCTATGCACGTCGTACACAAT
Source organism: Nephrotoma flavescens (assembly GCA_932526605.1). Taxonomy (NCBI): domain Eukaryota; kingdom Metazoa; phylum Arthropoda; class Insecta; order Diptera; family Tipulidae; genus Nephrotoma; species Nephrotoma flavescens. Next base: position 37,123,163 of record OW052222.1, on the reverse strand, counting down.
TTGTTAAGATATATTTAAAGTTCCGAGAAAGTAATAATAACTCCTTTTATTTCCAGGTAAAAACAAATGGCTTTCTTTCGTAATGATTAAAAAATAATTGTCTCTCATTTTCATAAATGTTATTTTAGTAGATGTAAACTTACAGATTTCACATTTTTATTTTTATTTTTAATCAATTTTTTAGGGATAACCATCTGACCGAATTTAATCCATATTAGCAGCCTCAATGGCCATAACATTTTGAAATATGGGAATATTTAAAACATCCATCAGTACATTCTCTAAAACTTTTTCGTATCCCATCCCATCACTGCTACATTCCCTCAAAATAATATATTTTGACTACATTATTCGAAAATAATTAATCATTACAGTTTAATATCATCATCTCAGATAAATTAAGATAAAATATAATCTATAATTTTTGCTAACACAACCTTCTCTTAAAAAATGTATAACACAACTAATTCACAGAACCTTAAACATTACGGGAAACTACTAATTTAACAAATTTTTTCTGTAAAAAAGGCTTTAAACTGTTATTTCAAAAACTACTAGAAAAATTAAAATTTCCACAATGATTTTGAATTTTACGAGCACGAAAAAGTCAAAATCAATATTAACCTCAAATAGTATAAAATGAAATAACCTTTTCATTCTTACGTCGCGACAGTGACTTACTACTAATTAAAGAATGATTAATATTTATCTGTTCCAAAACCCTTCGTTAAAACTATGTACGTGAAACTAGCCCGAAAAGTATCGTGAAAAAATTGTGTCTTTGCGTAATATTTTCGGGCTGACCCGAAAAACTGCATTACCATTAATTCTTATCACGAACTTTTCTGTCCTCATCAGCGTAATACATGCAACAAGATTTTATTTTACAAGCCACCACTAAAAACTAAAATTAAATTTAATGAATAAACATGTAATAACAATAAGTATATGAAAAGCTTCCCGACAAAAGTTTAAATTTTTTGTAATTTTTTTTGTTAAAAATTGTGACATACTGATACTAGCACGAGGCTACATTATTTGATTCCGAATGCCCTACAATAGTTCTCGATGATAGCCGAAATCTCAGGCAATCCCTGTGACAACCGCCACATAATAAAATTTCTTAATAATTTTTTTGTTGAAAATCGTTATATACTGAAGCGAACAAGAATGAGGCTACATTATTTGTATTCCAGATGGCCCACACTAATTCTCGATGGTAGCCGAGGTCTCATGAAATCTCTTTGACAACCGCCACATAAGAAAATTTCTTAGTAAATTTTTTGGTGAAAATCGTCACATACTGAAACTGGAACGAACCTTCTTTCCGCACCTTGTAAATAAATAAGGCTACATTATTTGAATTTCAGATGGGCTACAATAATTCTCGATGGTACCCGAAGTCTCAGGCAATCCCTGTGGCAATTGCCACAAAAGAAAATTTCTTAATAAATTTCTTATTGAAAATTGTTAAATACTGAAACTGGCACGAACCTTCTTTCCCCACCTCGTACATAAATGAGGCTACATTATTTGGATTCCAGATGGCCCACACTAATTCTCGATGGTAGCCGAGGTCTCATGAAATCTCTTTGACAACCGCCACATAAGAAAATTTCTTAGTAAATTTTTTGGTGAAAATCGTCACATACTGAAACTGGAACGAACCTTCTTTCCACCTCGTACATAAATGAGGCTAGATTATTTTGATTTCAGAAGGCCTACAATAATTCTCGATGGTAGCCGTGATCTCAAGCAATCCTTTTGACAACCGCCACATAAGAAAATTTCTTAGTAAACTTTTTATTGAAAATCGTTACATACTAAGATTGGCACGAACCTCCTTTCCATCTCGTATTAAATTAAGGCTACATTAATTAGATTTCAGATGGCCTACAATAATTCTCGATGGTAGCCAAGATCTCAGGAAATCCCTTTGACAACCATCACATAAGAAAATTTCTTAGTAAATTTCTCGTTACATACTAAGACTGGCACGAACCTCCTTTCCACGTATACATAAATGAGGCTACATTATTTGAATTCTGGATGTCCTACAATAATTCTCGATGGTAGCCAAGATCTCAGGAAATCCTTTAAACAACCGCCACATAAGAAAATTTCTTAGTAAATTTGGATTCCACGTTATTTGAATTCCAGATGGCTAACACTAATTCTAAACAGTGACCGAAGTCTCAGGCATTCGCTGTGAAAACCGCGTCTTACAAAAATGTGTTTTTCCAGAATCTTGCGTAATATCTCTATACTCGTATATTGAATACAGACTGTTTTTTTGAAATTGTCAGAAAATGTTCTTATCATAAACATAAATATATGTTATTTATTAAATTTAATTCAATTTTTTCGTGTTGGCTTGTGACATAAAATCTTGTTGTAGTATGCTGGCGTAAAAAAACAATTCAAGTTTTTCTAAATTTTTCGGGCCAGCCCGAAAATATTAGAGATAAAGCAAAGACACAATTTTTTTTTCGAGCTACTTTTCGTGCCAGTTTCACATCGGTGTTAAAATTTACATTTACATAAATGACATTTACTACTAAATTTAGAAGTATTTATTCGGGATACGCGTCTTTAAATTTAATATTCACAAAAGAACTAATTCTTTTGTTTTGATAATTTTAATAGATAATACAGCTCCGCCCTTGTAGCACCCTCTCCAAAGTTTTTCATAAAAATTACGGTTTGGTGAATTCTTAGTAGCACCTCATTGCAAGAAAATCATACCTTTTTTATTAAATTTCGTTCGTCAAATCAACGTTGAATTATTTCACTAAAATCAGGTTCGTCGCTTATTTAGGAATTTCGCTTTAGAAAAAACTTTCCAAACCCCGACATTCCGAATTTGATAGAAATATAATTTGTTTTACCGAATTTTCACAATAAATCGTAACGTAGAGATGACTAAATGGAAACTGATTGTGATCAATCCTTATTGACGGATGACCAAACGATTCCGGTCTTTGAATTTGTGATAATAATAGGATTATCCAAAGTAAAATATTCGTCAATAGTACATTCCCGCAAATTTTTAACCACGTTTTGGATTTAATTTTTGTCGAATGAACACCGAAAAAATTTAACTAATTTTAACTTTATGTCTTCTATACTTAAGATACAATTCTTTTATAAAAGATATATTTTATCCAAATGTATTTTCCAGTTGGGTTTGTTGTTACTTTAGTAAAATGAAATACGTATATGAGCGACGAACCTGATTTTTATCGAAAAAACTACCAATTGATAATCAATCGCCAACATGTGTTGCCCAATCCTGGCTTAACAACTATACCTAAAGAAAAGTAATGAAAACGGTATGATTTTCTTGCAATGAGGTGTAACTCGGGATTTTTTTTTCATATTTTCATTATTTATTTACCGTGTAACTAGTGAGTGACCAATCCTGAATAAACGATAGCCAAACGATTCCAATCATTAATTTTCTCATAACATTTGGATGGGGTAATGTATTTGTTAAACTAAATTTTCACAACGTCTAATAACAAATTGTCTAATTGTCTTGGCGAAGGAGATTCGGTCTTGCTACTTTTCTCTAATATTGCATTCAAGGCTTATAATTTATTGCGAAGTTTCCACAAAACTCAGGATGATCAACATATTTTTCTAAGTCGTTTTGTTTTGGCTGAATCTAAGTTCAGAATATTTTGAAGTTTTATTTCTTTTGTTTTTGTCTTGACATAATGCATTAACATAATGATTTAAAGAAATGTTGCTTTGTCAGCTATCGGTGGCAATGAGGGACAAATGCAAAAATTCCACGAAGACTACCAAATTTACAAAGAATAAATTATCGTCAAAATTCTTACGAAAATATCTTTGCCTTTCCCACTTTGCTATTATTAAAATACTATAAGTGACATAACACTTACAAACTCGCAGCCAGTTTTACTCCACCACCTCAAAAATCTAGACAAAATATGTCAAAAAGTACTGCACAACCATATTTCCATTACCGCGATTAAATAATTACGTGCTACGGGAATCGATCGAAGCGCAAAAAAAAAACTTAGCAGACATTTAAGTACTCTCAAGTATTACAAAATAAAGGAAAATACATAATTTAATTTGACAAGAACAACAACAACACCAACAGCGGGAACAACAATAATATATATAAATAAATAAGAAAATTTATGTCAAATATGCCAATCATTTTCAATCCCTACGTTATATTTTCCTGTGTGCGCTTATTTATTTTATTATGTAAGGTTTATTGTGCTTAAAGCTTATACCAATTTAAAAAGGTGTCGCAAATTGTCATAAAATGAACACCAATTCAAACACCAAAAAAACAATGTTGATAAAGTATTTGAACGTTCCATCGTTCGTCTGTCGCAGGTTTGTTGTGTTTATGTTATGTGTCGTGTCGTGTTGTGCTTCATTTTTAACAAATTCACTTGAATTTTTTTTTTTTTTGGGGTTCGGTATATGTATTCAAAATTTTTTTGAGTGTGTGTGTGTGTGTGTGGGTGTGGAAAAGATTTTACGGGTGTATTAGGAAATGTACTGATATTTTATACCCTTAACACAAAAAGGATGTAGAATTTCTAACAATTGTATTTTGTGTTCATATTTCTTCATGATTTTACCTCAACACTTTTGAGAGATACAATAAGGCGTTAAGGGATAGGAAAATTACTCACACACAAAAAAATTGTGAAATTGTTAAGTGAATATTTTTCTTCTTGTTTGTATGGGGGATTGTAAATGGTAATTGAAGACAAAATATATGAACTTATATAATAAAGTACTTGAACACATGAATATAAAGATGCAAAAAATGTTGGCTCATACCCCGCATATAAATATGTATACGTGCACACACACACACGGTGAAATGATTGTAAATTTTTCATATCTTATAAAATATGTATCCATATAAAACTGTTATCAGAACGACGAATCTTTCAAGTGAACTGCTAAGAATGCACCTAATGTGTGAGCTCTGCGCGCACTATACATCAGGAGGAAGCAAAATATAAATGAAATCCAATTGCTGTTCGAGAAATTTATTATTTAAATTGTCTGGTAGCTATTGTTGTATAAGGTGGATTTGAAATTGATAAGAAAATCATTTATTTATTATTGGAATACTTTTTTTTTATTATAAATGTAATGTTCATATTTGGTTCGAACAAACAGCACATATGTTTATCATATTTTCAATTTGTAAAATATTTAATTTAATCGCTTGTTTACTGCTGCATTTATGATGTGTGTACATGAGAAGCGATGAATAATTGACATGGAAATAATATTTTGATATCAGATTTTTGTTTTAATAATTTTCAGTAGAACTTTGATTGACTTTAAATTTGCTAGATTTGTTTTTAAAATTTAAGCATTAAATTTACTTACAGTGTACGTATTGAATTTCCCTACATACAATTATACAATGACACAACATCTAATATCTAAGTTGCTGAGGTGTGTACCGAGAATTCTACTTCTTTAGATTAAAAATTTATTGGATTTCATCGATATTTCATAAGGTGGCGATTACTTTAATAATACCATCGTTTAACGATATTTATAAATATTTTACAGGAATACTTGATTAACGACAACATATATAAATAGAAGAATCGATAATATGAAATATTCCCAAATACCGCCATAAAAATTGAATAACAAAAAAAATTAAGTTTAAAAATTCCGCGCGATGAGTGTGAAGTTTCTAACAAATAACAAAAATAAATATGTATTAGTTAGTACACTGTTAAAATATTTCTTATAAGAATTTTTGAGTGAAATAAAAAATACTAAGGAAAATCGAAAGTAAAAACTAAAATGTAAGAATACATTAGTGTGAAGTTTCTAACAAAAAAATAATATCAATATGTATACATACTATTATTAAATCCAATTTTTATAAAAATATTTCATCGAGATGTAAATTATAAATATGATCAAACAGTAAAATTTTCCATCAACAGATTTATGTTTAATTAAAACTAATTTATTTAAAAAAAATAGGTGGGACATATTAAAGTTCCAACAACAGACCACCGGGAAGTTTATACCAAACGGATTGGTATCTTACGATTTTTGAGTATAAAATATTCGGATAGTGACATTCCAAAACGGATGGGCGTTGGAAAATTGTTGAGTAAAATTTGTTCAATCCACTCATGCTGTCTGAGTGGAATACGTTTAATGGCCAATAACAAGTCATCGCAGAGTTTGCACCAAAATGCCACTATTATCGGATGATTGCTACAGGCTTAACCTTTTAAATGGTTTGATGTCCAAACGGATCCGTCGCGATAGATTTTTTTGAGAAAAACTCGTTCATGGAATTCATTGAGTGGCACACGTTGAATGACCAATAACAGGACATCGTAGAGTTTGTACCAAAATTTCGTTATATACTGATGACACCTACGGGCTTACCCTTTCAAATGACATCAGTGACATTCCAAATCGGATGGACGTCAGAAATTTTTTGAGTAGGATTTGATCAGTGCACTCATGGAAGCAGAGTGGCATGCTTTTAACAGCCAATAACAAGACATCCATAGCCTAGATAGCAAGAACTTATACCAAATAACCATTTATTGCATAGAAATGTTGCAAATTGGTTTTTAAAGCAACTTGAAACCGTATTCGTCTGCGAGAAATTCAAAATGAGTAAGTTCAAATTCGTAAATTTTCAAGACACATTTAAAATCTACTTACTCTCATTTCTTTACAAATAAATAATTTATTTTTCTGATTGAAATTTTCTTCAAATCTATCATGTTTAAAACAAATTTCTATCAAAAAAAAACAAATTATTTAATTTCAAAGATGAGGGTATAGACGTTTTAACTGTGTCTTGAAAATTTACGATTTTGGGCTTAGTCATTCTGAATTTCTCGCCGATGCATTATTTCTTGGAAAAATCAACTTCAGCGATGTAGGTTATTTCTAGTTAAACGGTCCTTCGTAAATAAGCATAACTGTCGCATTTGGAATTATAAAAACCCACATGCTGTTCATAAAACACGTATAAATATATCCTAATAAATCGAAAAACCTTAAATTACTTTAATCCAAATTCTTAAACTATAGCCTTGTCTTGACACGATAATTAATTGGAGCATAATTTGAATTATCATTGTGAAATTACACAGTAAATATAAAGTACGGACATAATTTGATCATTTTTAGTACAATTTCATCGCAGCAATCTATATGTCAAAAAAGTGAATGTTTTTACGCGCACACGTACAAAATAAAAAGTGAAATCGGTTGTCTGGCAAATTTCGTACCATCATTTCCCAGGGGCCCAATTTTGGTCGAAAACCCGGAATAAAATTTATGAGTTTTATCTTTTTTTCACATACGTACTAGACGTAAATATTGAATTTTACTGCTGTTTGTATCAAACAATTATATGATTTAATGTTTTAGGTCATGTATAGGTAAGTGAAACAAATGTAACTCTCATGATTTCTATTCCCATTTTTTGACCAAAATTCAGCCCCAGTATCCATCTGGCTTTGAAGGTACCAACTCTGGCATCACCCAGATTTTATTCATGTTATGCCTGGATGACACCACCGCTCCAAACATTGATTTATCATGAGTTAAACCCTTTGATTTTGTCTTTGTTTATGTTTTGTGTCCCTTAAGCTCTTCATGTAAGAATTATAAATAAATAAATTGGGATTCCTATCCTAGAAAATTAAATTCGTACCCTATACCAAAGAACACGTTCCAATATTAAGTATATGTACATATATATATATTCAATAAAAACGCTTATCTGAAAGTTTTATTTTTATTATTTAATAAACAATTAATTAGATGTATGAAAATCTGGGCCAAATTTCCAAATCATTTGACATCGAACAAAAAACAAATTGGTTCGCGTATTCAACGAAAGGAGGGAGATCAGTAGTTTACATTCAACGTCAAGACGAAAAATCCAATTTATGATCATAAAATTAATTTTTAGAACTATAATTAGTTTTATCGTCAAGACAAGGCTTATATAAAAACTTCTAGTTCCTATATTAAGTATATTATGAGTTATAGTCAGCGATGTTTTTTTTTGACAACAACAAGAATATTTGACAACAAAAAAATTATACTATGATTTCAATAAAAGTCAATATCAATCCCAAAAATGTCAAGAAAATTAATACGAATTCTAAAGCTATCTATCTACGTCTAGTCTTTAACAATTTTATTTATTGCCGATCGTGTTTATTTTGACAACAACAACAAAGTTTGACAACAACAAAAAAATACTCTCATATAAAAGTCAAAATCAATCCCAACAATTTCAAAAAATTTAGTCTCCGTTCTAAAACTATATATCTACGTCGAGTTTTTGACAATTTTATTTATTGCCGTCATGTTGATTTTGACAACAACAACAATGTTTGACAACAACAACAAGTATACTTCGATTTAAATAGATCTCAATATCAATCCCAACAATTTCAAATAATTTAATCTTCGTTCTAAAACTATATATCGACGTCTAGTTTCTAATAATATTATTTATTGCAGGCCATGTTTATTTTGACAACAACAACAGTATTTGACATAAACAAAACATACTCTGGTTTAAGTAGAAGTCAATTATCAATCCCAACAATTTCAAATAATTTAATCCCCGTTCTAAAACTATATATCTACGTCTAGTCGTTGATAATTCTATTTATTGCCGTCATGTTGATTTTGACAACAACAACAACGTTTGACAACAACAACAAGTAGACTCCGATTTAAATAAATCTCAATATCAATCCCAACAATTTCAAATAATTTAATCCCCGTTCCAAAACTATATTTCGACGTCTTGTTTCTACTAATATTATTTATTGCCGGCCATGTTTATTTTAACAACAACTACAATATTTGACATAAACAAAACATACTCTAGTTTAAGTAGAAGTCAATATCAATCCCAACAATTTCAAATAATTTAATCCTCGTTCTAAAACTATATATCTACGTCGAGTCTTTGACAATTTTATTTATTGCCGTCATGTTGATTTTGACAACAACAATAATGTTTGACAACAACAACAAGTATACTCCGATTTAAATAAATCTCGATATCAATCCCAACAATTTCAAATAATTTAATCTTCGTTCTAAAACTATATATCGACGTCTAGTTTCTAATAATATTATTTATTGCAGGCCATGTTTATTTTGACAACAACAACAATATTTGACATAAACAAAACATACTCTGGTTTAAGTAGAAGTCAATTATCAATCCCAACAATTTCAAATAATTTAATCTCCGTTCTAAAACTATATATCTACGTCTAGTCTTTGATAATTTTATTTATTGCCGGCCATGTTTATTTTGACAACAACAACAATGTTTGACAACAACAAAAATATACTGCGCTTTGAGAAGAAATCAATAACAATCCCAACAATTTCAAATAATTTAATCCCCGTTCTAAAACAACATATCTACGTCGAGTCTTTGATAATTTTATTTATTGCCGGCCATGTTTATTTTGACAACAACAACAATGTTTTACAACAACAACAAGTATCAATCCCAACAATTTCAAATAATTTAATCTGAGTTCTAAAACCATATATCGACGTCTAGTTTCTAATAATTTTATTTATTGCAGGTCATGTTTATTTTGACAACAACAACAATATTTGACAAAAACCAAAATATACTCTGGTTTAATTAGAAGTTAATATCAATCCCAACAGTTATAAATAATTTTATCCGAGTTCTAAAACTATATATCGACGTCTAGTTTCTAATTATTTTATTTATGCCGGCCATGTTTATTTTGACAACAACAACAATATTTGACATAAACAAAACATACTCTGGTTTAAGTAGAAGTCAATTATCAATCCCAACAATTTCAAATAATTTAATCTCCGTTCTAAAACTACATATCTACGTCGAGTCTTTGACAATTTTATTTATTACCGGCCATGTTTATTTTGACAACAACAACAATGTTTGACAACAACAACAAGTATACTTCGATTTAAATAGATCTCAATATCAATGCCAACAATTTCAAATAATTTAATTTTCGTTCTAAAACTAGATATCGACATCTAGTTTCTAATAATGTTATTTATTGCAGGCCATGTTTATTTTGACAACATTGCAGGCCATGTTTATTTTGACAACAACAACAATATTTGACATAAACAAAACATACTCTGGTTTAAGTAGAAGTCAATTATCAATCCTAACAATTTCAAATAATTTAATCCCCGTTCTAAAACTATATATCTACGTCTAGTCTTTGATAATTTTATTTATTGCCGCCATGTTTATTTTGACAACAACAACAATGTTTGACAACAACAACAAGTATACTTCGATTTAAATAGATCTCAATATCAATCCCAACAATTTCAAATAATTTAATCTTCGTTCTAAAACTATATATCGACGTCTAGTTTCTAATAATATTATTTATTGCAGGCCATGTTTATTTTGACAACAACAACAATATTTGATATAAACAAAACATACTCTGGTTTAAGTAGAAGTCAATTATCAATCCCAACAATTTCAAATAATTTAATCCCCGTTCTAAAACTATATATCTACGTCTAGTCGTTGATAATTCTATTTATTGCCGGTCATGTTGATTTTGACAACAACAACAACGTTTGACAACAACAACAAGTAGACTCCGATTTAAATAAATCTCGATATCAATCCCAACAATTTCAAATAATTTAATCTTCGTTCTAAAACTATATATCGACGTCTAGTTTCTAATAATATTATTTATTGCCGGCCATGTTTATTTTGACAACAACAACAATATTTGACATAAACAAAACATACTCTGGTTTAAGTAGAAGTCAATTATCAATCCCAACAATTTCAAATAATTTAATCTCCGTTCTAAAACTATATATCTACGTCTAGTCTTTGATAATTTTATTTATTGCCGGCCATGTTTATTTTGACAACAACAACAATGTTTGAACACAACAAAAATATACTGCGCTTTGAGAAGAAATCAATAACAATCCCAACAATTTCAAATAATTTAATCCCCGTTCTAAAACAACATATCTACGTCGAGTCTTTGATAATTTTATTTATTGCCGGCCATGTTTATTTTGACAACAACAACAATGTTTTACAACAACAACAAGTATACTCCGATTTAAATAAATCTCAATATCAATCCCAAGAATTTCAAATAATTTAATCTTCGTTCTAAAACTATATATCGACGTATAGTTTCTAATAATTTTATTTATTGCAGGTCATGTTTGTTTTGACAACAACAACAATATTTGACATAAACCAAAATATACTCTGGTTTAATTAGAAGTTAATATCAACCCCAACAGTTATAAATAATTTAATCTTCGTTCTAAAACTATATATCGACGTCTAGTTTCTAATTATTTTATTTATGCCGGCCATGTTTATTTTGACAACAACAACAATGTTTTACAACAACACCAAGTATACTCCGATTTAAATAAATCTCAATATCAATCCCAACAATTTCAAATAATTTAATCCCCGTTCTAAAACTATATATCGACGTCTTGTTTCTAATAATATTATTTATTGCAGGCCATGTTTATTTTGACAACAACAACAATATTTGACATAAACAAAACATGATCTGGTTTAAGTAGAAGTCAATTATCAATCCCAACAATTTCAAATAATTTAATCCCCGTTCTAAAACTATATATCTACGTCGAGTCTTTGATAATTTTATTTATTACCGGCCATGTTTATTTTGACAACAACAACAATGTTTGACAACAACAACAAGTATACTCCGATTTAAATAAATTTCGATATCAATCCCAAGAATTTCAAATAATTTAATCTTCGTTCTAAAACTATATATCGACATCTAGTTTCTAATAATATTATTTACTGCAGGCCATGTTTATTTTGACAACATTGCAGGCCATGTTTATTTTGACAACAACAACAATATTTGACATAAACAAAACATACTCTGGTTTAAGTAGAAGTCAATTATCAATCCTAACAATTTCAAATAATTTAATCCCCGTTCTAAAACTATATATCTACGTCTAGTCTTTGATAATTTTATTTATTGCCGCCATGTTTATTTTGACAACAACAACAATGTTTGACAACAACAACGAGTATACTTCGATTTAAATAGATCTCAATATCAATCCCAACAATTTCAAATAATTTAATCTTCGTTCTAAAACTATATATCGACGTCTAGTTTCTAATAATATTATTTATTGCAGGCCATGTTTATTTTGACAACAACAACAATGTTTGACAACAACAAAAATATACTCTGATTTAAATGGAAGTCAATATAAATCCTAATAACTTAAAATAATTTAATCTGAGTTCTAAAACCATATATCGACGTCTATAGTCTTTAATAATTTTATTTATTTCCGGGCATGTTTATTTTGACAACAACAACAATGGTTGACAAAAACAAAATTATTTTCTGATATAAAATTCGATATCAATCCCAACAATTTCAAATAATTTAATCCCCGTTCTAAAACTATATATCGAGTCTTTCATAATATTATTGTGTGTTACTGGCGGCCATGTTTATTTTGACAACAACCATGTTTTACAAAAACATAGTTAATTTGTGGGGACTGTGATCGATTCTGTTGATAGTCAATTATTTTCCTGTATTGCATTAGATCCAGCCTATGGATTGAGATGCGAGATCGAAGGGTTGAAGAAGGGTGTTTTAAGCTGCACATTTCATTTTATAAATTTTAAAATGTTGGTTTTGTTTTGTATACACGGTGTTGGCTAGAATATTAGCCCAAAGCAAACCTCCTGCATAAGGACAACGCCCTTTAACCCACCCTTATTACCGGGTAGTTTCCTGTGGCGACCTGGCGAGAATCACCTTGGCTGTACTTCATGGTAGGTACGTAGAAATTTCTGGCTGAAACAGTTCATGACATTAGGTGTCTGTTACTAGGGCTAGTTTACTCAACAAGAATGCGTTAATTGATGCCTATGAATTTATAAACACGACCAAAATAAATTAATTAGAATGAACATGAGAAGCAACAATTGTGTGGGGGTGGGGCTGTTTAGTTAGGTTTCTACAATACTTTGATGATTTAATGTAATATAGTTTAAGAATTTCCTCAAACGTAAATGAAAGGATTTTTTTTATCACCGCCAAACACAAATTGCTTTAACATTGTATACCATATACAAATCATTTGAATAAAACATCCAATTACTCAACCAATAATCAATTTTCACTTACGGCGATAAGTGCCCCCCAACCAAATTTTTCACAGTTTCGGATAAACAATATTGGTTTAGCTTTTTTTACCAGTTTGGTTTCAGGGATGCTGATAAATATAAAACCCAAAAAATAAAAAATCTACGGTACCACATATATAAGGAGAATCTCTTGAGAATTTGTGTGCTTTATTTCGATTAAATACATAAAAAAAAATCTTGTCGCTTTGCTACATAACAGAAGAAATATATAAGAAATAAAAAAGAAATAAAATTGAAGAGCAATCAAATTTCGATGCTTTGTATATTTTTTTTTTGCTACTTTATCACAAACGTTGTCATTTTTATCTAAAATCTTTGCTTATACTTACACAATCCTTTAATGTGATTTTGTACTTTTGTTTTGCTTGGCTTTTATCTCTCCACCATATATATCGGTACCACAATATTCTGTCATGAAACCCAAAAGAATACAATTTTTTTTGTTTGTATCTTATATCGTCGATAATGTGGTATCGTAACGAAAAGTAAACTTTAAAAAGGCAATAAAATCGGCTGCCTCTCTATATATCTGAAGACTATTTTCATCATTGAAAGTAGCAAGAACGAAATAAAAAAAAACCGTTATCGCAATATAATGTATATGTGCGTGTGCAAACCTTATCTTATTGTTAAAACAAAATTCGGTAAATAAAACGGTTTGAAAGCCGATTCTCTTTCAATTATATCTTAGGATTATGAAATATTTAACACTAAAAACTTATACTCCAACCTAATATTTTTATCGTATCCAGTATATAGCTTTAGAAGCTCGTTACATATAAGTAGTACAAAAGCTCTTTATATATTAGCAAACAAATTAATTTTGATTGTGTATGACAGAAATTTATCTTAATTGAATATATATCGTATAATACATGCTCAAAAGGAAGAGTAATAAGAATGAAAAGAAAATTATTAAGATAAATAAAATACAGGAACAAATATTATTTTTCAAAACATGTTTTTCTAATGATAAATTAGATTATAAGGATCTAATATTAACTAACTACTAAATAAACAGAGAAATTAAAATAATTCATTCCTTTTTTTTGGAATCCTATATATTTTGAGTAAACAACAACAAATCAGTTTTGTCTGTGCATATCAGTTATATATGGGTTGATGATGTATGATTTGCTGACCGTGTTAAATTTAATTAAATGAAAATGAAGTTGTATTGTGTGCGGATGGATTAACTTTGAGATTAGATGTAGTAGTTTGATACAGTTTGATAATTCTTTAGGTTAGGTTAAAATGGGGTGGCTGTCTTGCATGACTGCCATAGAAACGATTTAATTGATAATCGTATGAAAAAGTTTCCGCTGGTTTATACTCTGTTAGGAATATTTTTTTCTGTTCTAATGTATCAGCTATATATCAGCAGCTAATGTATTACATATGTCCGGCCATTACCCAAACTATGATTCCGTAGTCTCGCAAAATTTAAGGACTCATAACAAGCCCAAAAAGCCATGTTAAAACATTTGCCATTATTGCTGAGATGAAACAGCCATCAGCCTTTTACATTTATAATGGATGAAAAGTATTACAGATTTTGGAAGCCTAGATCGTGTTGGTAAAGTTAGTGAATTTTAAATATAGCTGCTGTCTTCAATTAACAAATGCTTTTGAACTTCAAAATACAAAAACTCCTACAAAAGAACATCTCAAACGTAATTTTTTAAATATTTCTAAATCGCTACCCTATTCTTAGCACCTTAAACCATTTTCAGTAAATATTTCAGCCAAAAAAATATTTCCAACTATCTCGCAAAAACTTCCTAATCTTTATCATATTCATGCCGATTATACAACACGCCGGACAAATTGCGGAGGGAATTTTATTCGAATTTGACATTTGACGAATGACAGTAATGCAGTGTGAAAAGTTGGTACTATTCAATCCGCGTGTAAATCGCAAGCCATACAAAAATTGTCATTACAATTGCGCATCAAACTTACTGCGGGTGAAAAAAATTTTGTTTAGTATTTTTACCATAAGTTTGAGACTAATAATACTAGATTTTAAATGTTTTTGGTTTAATTAAACTGTCAATTTTAAAAAAAATAAATTTAAAAATAAACCTCTTTACAGAAAACGCACAACCAACCGAGTTCAGCTTGAAAAGATGGTTGAAGACGCGTCCGGATATAGCAAGGAACTATACAAAAGGAAACCTTGAGACCATTCAAAAGTTTTGGGAAAATTCACGATTAATTAACCGATGAAAGAACTTGGGGACTGAAAAAATGTTAGGAGATTTGCTCAAGTCAAATAAATGTTTTAATTTTTAATTTCAGGGTTGAAGTGGTTTCAAATGCTCCTAAAGGTAAAAAAAACACAATAAACATGAGATTCGAGATACTGGAGGTGAAATTGCAGTTTCATTGCGGATCGATAACGCCGTTTTCCACCGGATTCTATAATGCAAAAATTTTCAAATGCGTATCGAATGCGAATCAGATATTCTCCCGCCGCATCTTAAATCATGTTCAGTCAAATTTTCAACAACAAAATACACTTCAACAAAAAAAATGGAACAGAAAATTTCAGAAACGGATTTTTTTCTGTATCTTGGTGAAGGAAATTGTGTCTTCTTTTCTATGCTGGAATCCGTTTTATTTTATTTTGTTTATTTATAACTTTTTTGAGTAAAATAAAAATTGCCTAAAAGAAAAAAATATGCAGCTGTTAGTCTCAAACGAACTTGTTAGATATTTTATTCCCAAATTCAAATTAGCCATTTTTTTTTTTTTTTTTTGCGAAAATGCTTGATGATTTATAACGGACGAATTTTTTTCTCACGAATTTTCGAAATTCTGATCGTTTTTATGAAATTGAAGAATTCTGAAAGTAGCTGAGTTTAATTTGCTGTAATATTTGTCCGGTTGGCCAGCCACATACAGCTCGATTAAAAAATGATTTCAAATTTCAATATACAACACCTCCATTAATGGCAATTCCCAAACGCTATTTTCCATTTATTTCTAAGTCATAATCTTACTCTCAGTTCCTTAAACCATTTTCAACCAAAGTTCCAGCAACAAAATATTTCAATTTTTTTGCAAAAATGCCTGATGATTATTAGGCAGCTTTCTCGATTGTATAAAAAATTATATCAAAAATACAATGTTCGATACCTGAACATTGTATTTTTGATATAATTTTTTATTTTACATTTTTTTATTTTTATTTTTTAGTATTAGAAACAATGCTGGGGGATTCAATGAGGAAGACTGCTCAAAGCACGAAGCCAAAATAATATCGAACGAGTGCAGGAGAGCGTAAATGAGAACCCTGAAACATCGACTCGAAAACGTGCCACTCAGCTTCTAATGTCCAGAACTTCACTGCGTAGAATAATGAAAAAACCCTCTATGTTCCATACTACAAGGAAAAGGACGAATTTGCTGCGAACGGTTTTTGCTAACCGTATCATTTCACGATTAGCCGACTTAACACCACCATATTTCTTTTTGTGGCGATATTTGTAAGATCGTGTATAAGCAAATAAACCGCAATAACTGCAACAGCTAAATGACAACATAATAAATTAAATTTTTGCGGTACATCAACCAGTTTTGGCTTCAGTTATGGACAAGGTACAGCAAAGAGCAGCCGGTTGCGAAAAGGCTGATGGCAGGCATCTTACAGATATTACTTTTAAAATTATATTTTTTTAAAACTCTTCATGATTAAACTTATCTTTTGTAATTATAAAATTAGTCATTTTCAATCAAAAATAAAAAAAAAAATTATATCAAAAATAAAATATTAATTGACTTATGGCCTACCCAGTATAATTTTTTTGGTTGAATACGCATCTTTTGCCGGTTATAAATGTACTTTTTAATTAAAATGATTTTAAATGGTCGTGTTAAAAAAACATCTATCATATTAATATCATTTATTAGTTTCAACAAGATCAAAATTCTGAACTTCTTTCAAAATTGGTTTTAGATTTCCATTTCTGTATAAAAGTCAAATGTTCTAGTTCTATAAGCATTGCCAAATTAAACAATTTCAATTAAAATACATTTTAGAATCTCATAATCCGTTTCTAATTACCAAATTCGACAAAAACTGGTTGAGAATTGATCAAATTCCGTACAGAATGGTCGAATTCCAGAAATTTATTCCAAATTATCTAAGAACGATCATTAAATTAATAATTTGTTAAGAAATGGCCAAGTTACATTCAGCATCACCGAATGCCGGAACAGGTTGGGTACGCTTCCCCAAATCCAAAATTTCAGAAACAAAAGTTCCAATAAACTAAAATTTAAAAACCGAAATACAAAATTTTAAGATTCTTATACATAAAATTTCAAAATAAGTTTTATGCCCATGGAAATATGAAAGTCGCTTGAAACGCTTCGATATTCAAAAAACAAATCAACTGGTCTAAATTCCAAAACCACACTTAACAAAATATTGAAATTAAATTTACAAATAACCATAACATAAAAATCAAAATTGCAATGGTGAAAATATTTTTTTCTTATATTTAGGAAAAATGCTAATTTACAAAATTCCATTATTACGTCAGTTGAATATGGATTGAATATGATACGCTAGATTCAGAATTTCAAAATCAAAGTTCAAAAATTGTTTTTTTAACTACATATAGAAACCAAAATTCCATCTATAAGGGTTGAGTACGACTTACCAAATTCAAAATATCAAAAAAGCATCCAAAATCAAAATTTCGAAAAACAAAATTCCAGAAACCAAAATTCCAATAAAAAAATTCAAAAAATTAGAATTCCAAAAAACAGAATTCCTATACAAAATGCCAAATTTCAAAATTCCAAATATACCAAATTCAAGAAAAAAATTCATTTTATGCCTATGGAATTTATTTTGGAAATTTTATTATAATTTATGGGAACGGGTCGGTTATCCAAAAAAAAAGTTCCAACTGGTTTAAATTTCCAGAACCCTTATTAAC
The DNA here is from genome assembly GCA_932526605.1 of Nephrotoma flavescens. Lineage (NCBI taxonomy): Eukaryota > Metazoa > Arthropoda > Insecta > Diptera > Tipulidae > Nephrotoma > Nephrotoma flavescens. The sequence continues at coordinate 37,104,929 of OW052222.1, read as the reverse complement.
AAAAATATAAAATTCCATTTAACAAAAAACATAAAAACTCAAACATTAAAATCAAAAACCCAATTGACAAAATTCAAAAATGTATTTATTTTAGAAAAAAAAATCCAGCTACAAATTCCATTATTTCATTATTTTAATAATATTTCCAGCATTTCGCAAAAATTCTAATTGATTTATTTTAATTAATTTAATAATAATTTTTAGGGTTGGGTACGATTTGCCAAATTCCAAACTCCAAAAATAAAATTCCAGTAACAAAAATTCCAATAAAAAAAATTCAATTTCTAAAAATATAATTCCAAAAGAACAAAATTCCTATGCAAAATGACAAATTTAAAAATTCCATAAAAGTCCAAAAACTTTCCATTTTATGGGGAACGGGTCGGCTAACCAAAAAAAAATCATTTTCATCATCAATTAGTTTGTAAGTTTCGATTTAATGATCTAGTAACCAGGAAGATGAGTAGTCACGTCACTTGAAATGATGCGACTAGGGGAATATGGGTGTTAATCACTCATTATCCGAAATGAAAATCTGGCTCTGAAACCTCATTTGAGGCGGCCAAATCCCTTGATGGGACATAGTGCCAGAGAGAGTGAGAGAGCCATCCCAAAAATAGTAATACAAACAACAAAAATCCCAAAAGCCATATTGCTAAAAATATATTTACCAAAAAAAAAGATTGCTCGAAAACAAAATCTCAAAAAAAAAAATATCGAATTAAAAATCCCAAAATTTACATAAAATGGACCCAAACGAGTCGAAATCTGTGGGCACAGATTCCGAGTCATTTGATTCTATTTTCGGAAGACTCGAAAAAATTAAATCATTAGATAATTTTTCTTAAGATGTTTTTTTAAAATATAAAATATATATTGCTATTATGTAGACTTATATTTCATTTTCATATTTTCATTTAATAGACTGAAATAAATATAAAATTAAATGCAAATTTTGGATTTTTTTTGGATTAAGTTTTTCGTCCAAACAATCAAAAATTTACAAAAGGTGATTTGGGATATTTTTCAGAATATTTATTTTGGCAATTTGAAATTCGAGGAATAGCCTACTAGTAAGTTTTTGATCTAGTCAAAAACATCATTTTGGTAATAAAATATTCAGGAGTACGACGATATCCCATTTGTTAATTGTTATTTTATAAAAATCCAAAATTTGCATTTAATTTTATATTTATTTCAGTCAATTAAATGAAAATATGAAAATGAAGTATAAATCTACATAATAGCAATATATATTTTATATTTTAAAAAAATATCTTAAGAAAAATTATCTAATGATACACCCAAATTGAACCAAATGAGTCGGAATCTGCGCGCGCTGATTTCGACTTATTTGGTTTAATTTTCGGTAAATTTTGGGATTTTTAATTAGATATTTTTATTTTTTTGAGATTTTGTTTTCGAGCAAACTTTTTTTGGTAAATATATTTTTAGCATTGTTTGAGATTATTGTTGTTTGGATTACTATTGTCGGGATGGCATTTTGGGATAATTTTTCCGCCTTAAAATTGTTGGCCTTTCGATACCAACACGGAATTATGCCATTTGGAATTTTGAATTTTGATTTCAATATTATGGTATTTTGTATAATGGAATTTTATATTTTTGTTATTTGAAATTTTGGAAATTTAAGCCAGTTGGAGTTTTCTTTTATGGATAACCGACCCGTTCCCAATAAACTTGTGTATGGTATAGTCATTAATAAATAAATGTAAAAAACTGTTGCTTTTAGCAGATTACAAGATTTCTTTGAATAAGCCTTAATTAAAGATTCCTTAATTATAAATTATAATAAAATTTTCAAAAAAAATTCCAATTTATTTTTATGAAATTTTTTGGAATTTTGTATATTAGAATTTTGAAATTTGGCATTTCGTATAGGAATTTTGTTTTTCTTTTTGGAATTTTATTTTTTGGAAATTTTTTTATGGGAATTGTGGTTTTAAGAATTTTGTTTTTTTGAAATTTTGGGTTTGACTAATCGTACCCAACCCTGTTACTAGATTGCACGGTCTGTTATCCAACAAAAAAAATCCAACTGACCTAAATTTCTAAAATCACAATTAATAAAAATTTAAAATTCCATTTTACAAAATATCATAACATAAAAATGAAAATTCATAGAATTCCAAAATTTATTTATTTTAGAAAAAATCCATATACAAAATTCCATTATTTCATTATAGTTTAATAATATTTGCAGCATTATTCGTAAAAATTTTAATTGATTTATTTCAATTAATTTAATTATCATTATTTAATTATTTCAATTAATTAAATTTAATTTAATTGTTCTTAAAAATTATTACTCAAACACGATTCCCATTGTTTACCAGATTGATTAATGCTTGTTATAATTCTATAAAACAGGGTTGATTTTTTTTGAAATTACTGTAATAAATAAGTACTGTAACGGTTTTAGCAAATTGCTAGATACCGTTGAATAAATCTTAATTGAAGATTTCCTATAATTATAAATTAAATAAAAATTCCAGATTATGGCTACGGGAATAAAATTCGTACTTAAATCCAGGTTTAAATTTTTCTACATTTGGTCAGTTATAAAACGAATATTGAAGGTGCCATTTCCACACCTTTCTATTCTGGATATGTGTAAATAAGTTTTAAATATTTCTGGGTACTAATTTCCTTATCTTAAAGTCTTGAGAGCGTGAATTAAACCTCAAAAATCGGTACCCTAATTTGTATTTGGGGGCATCATGTATACATCCAGAACTTATTTACGGTACATTTGTGTGTCTTGAATGTCAAATAGAAATTAGAGATGTGCAGCAACAGTTTAGTTTATGACTTGGTTTAGTTTATAGCTTATTCGATACCATCGGTAGAAATTATTTTGCGCGCTGAAATTGTTGAAACTGTTCAAGGTGGATGATCGATATAATTTTATAGTACATCATAACAATGTCTGAAAATATTAACTTGTCACCAAAATTTCGTATACGAATTAGCCTGCTTGCTAATAAAACTGGAATTTGTTAAAAGTATTGACTACCTAGATGTGGTTCTTATATTCAAATCAAATTTGGCCAAAATTATCCTTGACCCTTCATGGATCGTTATAAGTTTACTAGTTTGTGCTATTAATTCCACCAGAAATTATTAATATTTTGAGGATCCATAAAGAAGGATTAAGTATCTTAAAAATGTTGGATTTATGTAAAATCCACAAATATTCAAACGGTGACGACTGATATATATATATATATATATATGTATACATACATATATGGTCAACTATTAATAATGACGCGAAAAAACGTAGGTCAACCCTCTAATGCTTCAATAGCCTAACAAATCAAATAAGTGAAAATAACTTTATTTAAATAATGGCAGCAATAAAAAAGTATCTCTGTGCGGTATAACTTTATCTTAAAATGAATAAACTTTATTTATGTAATTTAGGAACCTACACACACCAGGATTTGAAGTACTGAATTTTCATCTACACATATCATACCACACCTAATGAAATCCGAGTGGAACGACCTGGAATATGGTTAGCTACGAATAAATCACACCAAAGCTTTACAATATATGTAAAATTATTACTGGCCCATTTAAACACACACAAAACAAAATTCTGAGTTGCAAATTAATTGTATCTTCCTATCAGGTAGATCAATGTAGAAAGAAAAGCCACCACCAGAACTTTTTTCCAAAAGCACAAACTTGACTTAATCACAAAAATAAATAAAAAAGCTTACCTTAATCAGCTGAGACTGGTTGTTTTTTTAATTACGGTAAAATTTCACTACACTAAATATTTTATCACTATAAATTTCACTACACTCACAAAACAAACACTAAATGATAATTGCACACGTTTTACAATAAAACTCTCGATTACGCGCACTCTAATTACTTTTCACATTATTTTTAATAAATAAAATTAAATAAATTATATTTAAATACATATTCAAAAATTATTCGACGCACTTGTGTTGCACAGCTATTTAAAATATAAATGTGTGCTGTAAAATGTAAATTTATAACCCGTTATTTCGGCCAATGCAAACGAAACTACGCAGAAAATTAGTAGGTTTGCAATGTAGAAATGATATTGGACTGTTAGTGTATTGTATAAATAAATCAAATTTTAGAATACCTTATGTTCTGCATGGACAGAATTGAAAGCAAAATGGTCAAAACCTCTCAACGTTTCCGAAAATATAACAAAATTTCCTCGTCCCTGCAGCTCTGCAGAAGTGAGCTGCTGTCAGACCCAGCCTTCTCACATGATCCCCGAAAAGGCAGTGTCCGGTAAGTACTTTTACAAATATACATAATCATGCTTCCTTCCATCATATATAATCATGCTTCCTTAGTGTGATTAAGATCTTGCGCAGTGCTTCAAGTTTAGCTCGGACCATACTTGCTTCGCCCTGGTTCCAGTTGGAGAGTCGTACCGCACTTTGCTAATTCGTGAGCCTTGCAATTTCCTTCAACATCAGAATGGGCCGGAACCAACAGCAACTGAATAACGAAATGTCCACTCATATCATTAAGAGATGTATGACAATCCAACACCACCCTTGATGCCAGGGAAACTGAATCCTGTGAAAGAATGGCGGCCCAACTGTAAACCTAAATAGTGATATCGATCAACGATATTACACTACTTTCTAACCAGTTCATGCCACCTTCAAATGCTATAACTTCAGCCTGGTACACGTCGAGTACTCTTTTTGTAGGCACTTCCAACCCGAAACCGCTGATACCTGGGCGGCCGTATCGACCGCCATTTGCTTACCGATAATACCCAACGGGAGACGGTACAGCATGACGTCTAAGGCACTTAGAAGGATTTAGGATTTTGGAAGTTCTGATCCTTTTAATAAAATTAGGGAATTATGAAAGTAGTTGGGTTTAAATTGTTTAATATATTGTCTGGGTCGTCCACTTACGATTCAATTAGTAAAAGATTTCGAACTTTAAAACACAAAACCTCCAACAACGCCACTTATCAAATTGCCGTGACACGTACATTAAGTGCAAGTTAATAGACAATTCTAGGTTTTATTCAAAGTAACGAAAAATTGTTTTAGCGCATTATTTGAAAAAAAAAATCTGTCCAACTAGATGCGCAACCAAATTTACGGGTTTTTTTGAAAAAATGGAAAATTTCAATAGAAATAAAAGAAAATAAAATAAAAAATGATTTATTCAAAGTATTGTCTTTCGTCCTTCGTTATCTATAAATTGTATGCCATCTCTCTGACAATACATGAATACCATGACAATAAAAGCACGTATATTTGAACCAAAACCATTCATCAAACCAATTCTGCACTTCTTCGAAACTGGCCAAGTGTAGCCCTGCCAAGTCATGCGCCATCGACCGGAACAAGTGATAATCCGAGGAGGCCAGGTCTAGTGAAAAGGCGAGTGCGGTAGCAGAACCCATCTCAGCGTTTTGGTGGTATCCTGGGCGATGGGGATGCGATGGTATGGAGCAATGTTGTGCTGCAATATCACTGGTTCGTGTCTCATTTTCCATTCTGACATACTTTTTACGCTATTTGCCGTACCGTTTTTCGAGCAATGCAGTTCAGATTGATGATTTTTTGTCGAAAGCGTTGCCATTGACAGTTTCGCCCTGTATCAGCAGCATAGCAGCAAGCGCAGAGCACTGTCTTCTTCGCCAGGTAAAAGCCACGATTTTTTGTGTTTGAGGTTCTTAAAAAAAACTACTTCTCATCTCCCATAAAAATTCGATGCAGGATGCTCTTTCTTTCAAGCCGTGAAAGCGAAACTTCGCAAGTGGCTCTTCAATTTTCCATCTGTGTCTGAGTCAACTCAAGCGGTACCCATTTTCCCTCCTTTTGATTTTTCCCCATAGCATATAAATGCTTGGTAATAGCTTTGCAAGTCGTGTTTAATGGATACGCAAGTTTATTTTGAGTTTGCGTATCTTCTTCATCCAATTGCGCTTTTCAAAGTTGAAATCGCCACTTCTGAAGTGTTTAAACTATAGGTCCTCTACCAGTAAAAACCGTTACGGTTTATTTCAATTTTTTGGGATTACCTTTTACCGGTAAAATATTTTAAACCATACTGGTAATTTTGAAAAAATAAATTTACGAGCGTAGACTCCAATAAAATTTAAATGTCACTTATTATCGTTATTCTGTAGTTTAAATTCAAAACAGAAAAAAGAGTGAATAATGAGGGGAATGCGCCATCCCATTGCGCATCTACAATTTTAACAAAGTTTTTGCTTCGTATTGAATTATTGCCGATGCTGTCCGGCCGACAGTCGTAATTTAGAAAAGAAGCTTTAGAATATTTTAACTGTCTTCAGCTGTTAACCCTAATAGACGAAGAATATTTGATAGACATTCGAAATATTTTGGAGCCAGTTCGGATTGCCATAGAAGCTTTAGCAAGAAATGATGCAACACTTATCACCGCAGAAAGTGTAATTGAACTGTTCAACTTTGGAAAAAAATAATGATTTGCCAATTTCCCTTAATTCCTTAGTTTTTTTACGGCATGAAATTGCTAAAAAACGTAATATTCAACTATTGTTTCTTGTATACAGTAAATGCTTAATCCAAAAGATTAATGAACTGCAATTTCTCCTTTGAAAGGGAAAGCTCTTTGTTCAAAGAGCTCTACCCTCTATTGGCATTTGGGAAAAAATTAATTGAGAGATTATTCATATCATATGAGCAAGAAGGACCAGGTTCGGAAGAAAATGATGAGCCCGACTTATTAATTCCGATTTGAAATCTTAATTTCAAAAAGCTATCTCAACCGCTAATATCAATTTCCTTCAATTTCTAGTAAACCAGTATAGGATCGTCATCACCAATATAAAAGCAGTTTTTATTTTTCGAAGTGGTCTGCGAAAATAAAATACTCTCACATTGCTGTTCGAAGCTTTGTAAACCACAAAACCAACATCTACAGGCAATGAAATAACATTCTCTATATAGCAAGCTGCGTTTGCACTAAAATATGACCGATAGCGTGTTTTTTTATTGTATCCGAGATATCAGATGAATCAGAGAGATTATTTGTCAGACAAATCGGATAATATTTAATCTGAAAAGGCTTTTTACCAAGTTGTATACACTGTACTGAAAATATGTAATTTGGGTATATTTGGGTACGAAAGAATAATGAATTAGCGTATTATTAATTTTACAATTAATTTAATAAAAATAAGATAAAAATAATTGGAGATTAATTTATTAATTAAAATTTTCATAGCGTTCGCCAATATTTTCTGTCAAAATATTTCAGGTATGTTTTTTCTCTAAACTATCTGAAAAAAAAAATTCAGATGAAAAAATGATCTGAGAATGGTCTGAGAAAATAAAAAAACGAAAAAAAAATTATCGGATCGATCCGATAAAATAAAAAACGGAAAAAGCTTTCTTTTTATCTCTCTGATCTCCCCGATGTAATAAAAAAACAGGCCACGAGATTATAAGATGTAAACCTCCACGTAATTGTTTTTTTCAAATACTTCTTTTTGAAACAATAAAAAAAGCTTTTTTTCTTAAAACAAAGACCTAATATTGTTTTATTTTCCGTTAAAAAGTGTGTTACCCAAATTTATCGGTGTTTACCGGTAACAACATTGTTGATTTACCGTTTATCAGTATTACAAAACATCAGGTAATTAAGGAACCTATAGTTTAACCCTTTGAAACCTGAATTATGGATACAGTAGATACAAATTTTTAAAATTGATTTTTTTAATCCAAAGGAGGCAAAAAATGCAAAAATATTGAAAAACGCAAGAAATTATATCGTGGATAGGTTTTTCCGAATGTACATATATAGATGTACAAATCAATCACGTGGTTGTTATTTTTAACAAAGAAAAAATAAATTTATTTCAATATTTAACCGTAACTCTAATAATTAAAAAAAAGTGTTGTACAAATTCAATAAAGGAATTAATAAATCACGTAGTGGTATAATAAAGTAATCTTATTACTAATTTAGTATAACATAAATATAAATTCATTGGTTAGGTTATTTTACGATTAAGGTTCAATCACAATGGCACCGCACCGCTCCGTTTCGTTATTCAGTCAAAGTAGGAAATGTCACATTACATGTGATTTAAATGGTAAAATGGATATGCACAATGGTCGGCGCGAACGGTACGTGCGGAAGAGATAGGCCAACTTTCTACATTTTCGGATAACATAACCTAAACCATTTTTTCACAGGCATACAACAAACTTATTTTCAATATTACCGGTGACAAAAAATAATATTATTTTAAAAATGGAATTTCGAATTGTGAAATTCATTAAAAAATTAAAATTTAATATCGAAGGTAAATTTTATACAGAATTAACTGGATCAATTTTACGAAACGGCGCGGAAAAATTGTGTTTGACAATCCGTAAAAGCGGCTTGACACGGTGTGGTGCGGCGCGGTGCGGTTTCGTTGTGATTGAACCTTTAGTCTATCAATTTTCAATATGACATTCAATTTTTTTTATGAAACTTTAAAAACACGATCCTTCAATAAACAAAGGTGGACAGCACATTTGCCACAAAAAACATGAGTCCGAAATCCACATCCATCGTTTTTACATCTAGTTGCCTCCTTATTTCGGCTAAACTCTGGAAAATGATCAATGCAGTCATATCGAATATCGACTATCTGACGAACTTCACTTTTACTTTTTGAAAAATTTGATTGGCACTCAATATTTGGAATATCGGATGAAGGGCGACCTCGTTTCGGGTTGTGCAACCTCTATGTATTGTCTATTGGTTTTATCTCATCTTTTTATTGTTTTAATTTCACCCGTTCCCATAAAATTGGACGCAAGAAGTACCGGTTTACTACCAAGCCATTTGACAATAGCAATATTCCCATCACTACTCACACATTGCTCTGAGTATCCGCGGCTCTGTTTTTTAAACATATGGTCATTCGAAAATATGGGCTTGTAAAACCGATTGACTCGGGCAGTCCCAACAGCGTTTATACCTTTGTTTTTTAAAACTTCTAATAAATTATAGCTATAGTGAAATAATTATCGAAAAAAAGTTTATAACCATTTTCTTTAATTCGCTGAGTTAAATGTAGTACAACTGATGCTCCAAAACCAAACTTGCGGTGATAATCGGAGATTTCTGTAGTAGATCCTTGATCCATCACAAAATCATAAGGCTAGGCGACCAGATTTACCACAAAGTACGAACAATTTTAAACCACAAGGTGTTGGTTTGTTTTTCATATACCGCTTCGCAACGAATTTTCCTTTTAAAGGTATCATCTGCTCATCGATGCAGAGGTTTTCTTCTTACTGTATTTATTATAGGTCAAACCTTGTCAAATATATCTTTGTTCGACTTTGGGATATCTAAATTATTTACAACATGGAAATTTGTTCTCAGTTGCCAGAATCGTTCTCTCGTCATTGATCGCATTACTTGAACCAGGCCAACTAGCCGGCTCCAATACATGCGAATTTGGGGTAATTTTGTACACCCAATAAATATATGAACACCAATGAACCGTTTCATTTCGTTAGAGTCCGTTGGTTTAAATGTCTGGCCATTTTGTAGTGCATACATATTTGTGAATTCTGCCATTCTTTCAAATATTTGATCCTTAAAATATTGTGCCGGAGCTTCGTCTTCATATAGTAAAACGTTTGGTTGTGGCTGGTATTCTATTTCCGATCGTACAAAATCAGAACGCTTCCATTTTATAGATGAACGGTTAGTAATATTGGAAAATGTATTTTCTTCAGCTTGCATTTGATCGATGATTTCAGAATTTATTTTGTCTACTATAGTAACAGTTCCTTCGCTTGATACATCTGCGATAACGGTCGCACTATTAGACTCACTCGGTTCTTCTATCAAAGCTTGATTATATTCAGCAGCTTGTTCTACCTCGATTCTAGTTTGTTTTGTGTTATTCGTATTAGAGTCACTTTCTGGAATTGTATCAAATTCTCCCCGTAAAGATGTTTCCTCAGGATCATCTTCTTCTATCTCGTCTAAGTCGCTTAGTTCATTAAGAACAGCAAGCCATTGATCTTCAGTATACGTTCGAGTCATTTGGAGCTAAAATCAAAATATGCCTTAAAATAACACAATATTTATGAAATAATATTTATAAAATTTAACAGGCAAATAATAATAGAATTTTTCCTCTCTTCATTTTTGTATTTCTTTCACTCTATATGTACATACTGACTGTACATGGGGATGTACATCACCGTTAGATAAATTTGTACATATATACATGTACACATATTTGAACTTAAAATATCGTAATTAATTTATAAATATACATAATTTAAGATATGCATTACATTTATTTGCACTGTTAACAGTAAATTAAAAATATTTTTGGCTTACCCGGGTTGTTTGTTAAGCCAAAAACACACTTTGAAATGCACCAACTTTTAAAAATTACAATTTTGTTGTTACCGTTACCCGCTTTATAATTTTATGAATACTATCCTCATTTTTGTATTTCTTGTAATTTTTTTTACTATAGTGGGAGCAAAACATAAAATAAAAATAAAAAAGAAAAATCAGAGAATAAACATTGAAATTGAGATTACTACGGCTCTCTAAAATCGATATACATACTGATGTACAAGAGGATTAAAAGGGTTAAACCAATCTTCGCAGGTAGTTTTCGATGGTGCATGTTCGACGTAGTCCTCCTCAAGAAAATGACGTGCTTCAGCGACATTTTTTTTTAAGTTGAAGCAGAAAAGCAAAGCTTCCCGTGAATGCTGTTTGTTTGGCACAAAACTCGACATTTTTGGGAAAAACTATTCTTGCGTTGCGATATGTGCTGGTACTACAACTGGTTATCTTTGACAACTGCCCACGCTATAAACAAAACACACCTTCTTCTATGTGTGAAATCCCGAAACTTAGTTGTACACCTGATAAGTGGGAATATCTCGAAATATTCCGTATTCCAGTGTGTACGATTTTTTATCGTATAATTAGACGTTTAGTTTTAAGTTGTAGCGGCTAGTTTCTTCAACCATAAGAAACTCCGCACAATTAATTCTCAACGGACAATCCTCCGTTCACCTAATTCTTTATAAATCGACAATTATCCATCTAAAGAATTATTCTAAATTATATACAACAATCTTGTATATATAAATAATGTACATAACAACTTGTACATAGTAATCGTACAACAACACTTGTACATACGAATTTGTGTAAGCAAAATAGAATTGAAAAATTATATTTTGGTTACACAAAAATTTCGCATTGCAATAACCTCTACAATCACATCATTTAGAGATGCATAAAATTCGTATTGATTTTGCAAAACCCAAAGTCATGTAAAACGCATCAACACATACATCAAGCCATTGCATAAGAGATGGCATTGCAAACATTTATGTTTAATAAAACATAATTTATATAGGGTGCACCCAAATATTTTGGTGCATGTAAACTGGGAGTGAAAACCAGTTTTATTATTTTCGTTATAATTTGGTAAGAAGAATAAAAAAATATAATTCTTCTGTCTATTCAATTTTGGATTTTTGCTGGAGCAACAGCGGAGCTCATCACTCACCAGCAACAATATAAAAATATTTTTATTAAATAAAAATTAATTTTAAAAATTAAATTTAAAGTTTTTGTATTTTTTTTATAATTATATTTATCAAAGTGCTCCGCATCATACCCTATATCTGGTGACCCCGACGTCGGTTTTTACCGAAAAACAGGTTAGTGAACCAATTTTTTTAATTTAAAAAAGTGCAAGTGAATAAAATAAATTTTTGTTTTAAAAAAAAATGTGCATGGTGTTTTAATTTTATTAAATTCAAAATTACAAAAGACGAGTTTTGCGATATAGTGGTCCAAGCTACAAGCCCTATATTCGCAAATCGTCCATTTCCCTGGGTTGTTTTTTTTCTAGAAACGCACGTGTTCTTTGAAACACGTTTTTAGAAAAAAAATTCATTTAAAAAAAAAAAAAAAAAAAAAAAAAAAAATAAAAAAAACTTCTTCCACAACCGCGTGGCTCTAAAAATTTTTTTTAAAAGTGCAAACATATTTTATAGTGAGTGTGATATTTTTCTTTGTCATCGATAAATTAAGTGCATCACAGTTAGACAGGTGTCACTCACAACATGGCAAATACCGGCGAGAACAAAGACGAGGTGCCACCACAGCCAGAACTAGCCACGTCAAGACAATTGACGCGACTACCAGCATTCTGGGAAAATAATCCGAAAACTTGGTTCATATCAGCCGAGATAATGTTCGACGCGAACAAAATCACCAGCGACAGACAAAAGTTTGCGCATGTGGTGCTGTCCCTATCGGAAGCACAAGCGGAGAAGGTCGAGTACATTCTACACGACCCTCCAACTATTAACAAATACGACGCCCTCAAGAAAGTATTAATCGATCGCTACTCCATCTCCGAGGAGCGTAGATTAGAGACAATTTTGGGCAAAGTCGAATACGGTGATCAGAAACCTTCGGATATATTACACCGAATAAAATCGTTGGCCGGTACTAATTTCACGGTCAACGTCATCACAAAATTATGGATCAGGCAACTCCCTGATTTCATACAAACAGCATTGGTCCCTCAACAAGAAAAACCAGAAGAGGATCTTGCTGTTATCGCCGATAAACTCCACGACATAATTGGCACGCGGACTCAGAGCTTGAGTTCATTTAAACGCGACATGCGTCAACCAAGCTCAGAGACACACGTGCCAAGCTCTAGCAGTAGCCGCATCGAAACAATGCTAAAACAAATTAGCGACCGGCTAAGTAAACTAGAGAGCAATGCACACACTCAGCGGCCACCTTCGCGTTCTCAATCGCCATGGAGACGAACTCCTTCTCCGACAAGAAGACCCCGATTACAACCAAACCAGGGAAGTTCATTTCCACAAAACAAACAACAAACGCCAAGATACCAAGTTCCACACAACTGGTGTTGGTATCACTCAAAATTTGGCAACATAGCATCAAAATGCTCACAACCATGCACTTTTGCTACACAACAAAAGGAATCCGCAAATCGGTTCCCTAAACCAACAAGTCTTAAGGTCGTAGCGGCAGACCTAAGACAACCGCAGTACAGCCGCCTATTTCTACGGGATACGGTTAATAAAATCACATTTCTGATTGATACCGGCGCTGATCTAAGCGTAATCCCATACAACAAATACTATCGCCACGGAACAAATCGCGATCCCGATTTAGTTCTGTCAGCTGCAAACGGTACCACCATAAACACCTATGGTACCAAACTACTCGACGTTGACATCGGACTAAGGCGTTCATTCAAACACGCCTTCATTCTCGCCAATGTCAACCGCCCCATTATAGGCGCGGATTTCCTAAAGAAATTCGGTCTTTTAGTGGATTTGAAAAATCAGAAATTGATTGATCCATCCACTAAACTCTCAATCAACGCAACATCAGCACGCGTTGATACACCATCACCATTGCATTATACACTTAACAATGGCTATGGAGCACTGTTGAAGAAATTCCCTTCTTTAACAGCTCCACCAAACTACAATGCTCCTGTAATGCACAATGTAGTACACCACATCGTGACTACAGGGCATCTACCATTTTCAAGACCAAGACGGCTTGATCCAATTCGTCACAAAGCAGCTTTCCTAGAATTCCAACATATGGTAGAACTAGGAATCTGCCGACCGTCTTCATCAGCAATTTCTTGTCCATTACACATGGTAAAAAAGAAGGACAACGACTGGAGACCATGTGGGGACTATAGAAGGCTTAACGCAGTCACAATTCCTGACCGTTATCCTATCCCCCACATACAAAATTTCTCCATGCAACTACATGGTTGCACAATTTTCACCAAAATCGATCTCGTCAGAGCATATCACCTCATTCCGATTGCTCCTGACGACATTTATAAAACCGCCATTACCACTCCATTTGGCTTATTCGAATTCACCCGAATGCCATTTGGACTCCGAAATGCTGCACAAACATTCCAGCGTTTCATCAACGAAATCGTGAGAGATCTCGATTTCGTTTTTGTATATATTGACGATATTCTCGTAGCCTCAAAAGACGAGAAGCAACACCTACTTCATTTGGAAAAACTCTTCCAAAAATTATCAAAGTACGGTGTCAATATCAACACGGCAAAATGCGTGTTCGGGACAAATAATCTTGACTTTCTCAGTCACAAGATTACATCTAATGGCATTCTGCCGTCCGAAGGACGAATTAATGCAATTAGAGAATTCCCAGCACCTCAAAGCGTCAAGCAAATCCAACAATTCGTCGGCATGGTAAACTACTACCACCGATTTATACCAAAACTTGCAGAAGTACTTGCCCCAATACACGCGCATTTGGCAAGTCTCCTTAAAAAGCCCAAGACGCCTCAAAATTTTTCTTGGACTGAAGAATGTCAAAAAGCATTCCTTCAGCTCAAGAACAGCTTGGAAAATATTGCCCTTTTAGCGCATCCGCTAAATGCAACCAAATATAGCATCACCACTGATGCTTCCAACACTGCAATAGGCGCGGTCTTACAACAACTAAATAATAAGACCTGGGAACCTCTTGGATTTTTCTCCAAGAAATTATCAGATGCCGAAAGAAAATATTCCGCATTTGATCGCGAATTGCTTGCAATCTTCCAAGCAATCAAACACTTTCGCTACTTTGTCGAAGGTCGGGAATTCACTATATTCACCGACCACAAACCGCTTACTAGAGCAATAACCTCTAAAGCAGAGCGAAACCCAAGGCAAGCACGCCACTTGGACTATGTCTCTCAATTTACGACAGACATACAACATATTCAAGGCAAGGACAATGTGGTCGCCGATACACTATCTCGGACTTCCGACCATGAACTTGCCCCCATAGCAACACGCTACGACATCACAACGATCGCAAAGGCACAAGCTGGCGATCAAGAACTACAAGACTTACTTTCTAGTTCCACAAATCGGCGCACTTCCAAATGGAAATTAGAAAAATTTCCATTACGTCGAACTATCTTCGACACTCTGCATAATATTTCACACCCAAGTGTACGAGCAACTCGCAAACTCGTCACTTTAAGGTATTTTTGGCCCAGCATGAACAAAGATTTAACCCTTTGGGCGAAATCTTGTTTATCCTGCCAAAAATGCAAGATACAAAGACACACCAAATCACCTCACGGGAATTTTCAAATTCCACCAGGTAGATTTGAACATATCCATTTAGATATTGTGGGACCACTTCCACCATCTAATGGATTCACTTATTTGTTAACCTGCGTTGATCGTTTTACGCGTTGGCCAGAAGCCTACTGCATAAAAGACATCTCCGCACAAACCATTGCAAAAACGCTCGTCGAAAACTATATTGCTAGATTCGGCGTTCCGGTCAACATTACGACCGATCAAGGCACACAGTTTGAGTCCAAACTATTCGCTGAGCTTATGCAACTCTTAGGCTCACATCGAATACGGACCACTGCCTATCACCCACAGTCAAACGGTATGGTTGAGCGCTTCCACCGCCAACTTAAAACAGCTCTCAAAGCTCGTGCAAATACCGTCAACTGGAGCTCAGAGATTCCAATCATATTGTTGGGAATCCGAGCGACAGTCAAAGATGACCTAAAATGTTCACCAGCAGAACTGGTGTACGGTCAAACCATTAAATTACCTGGGGAATTCTTTGTGGAACATCCACTTACACCCCAAGTTACCACTGACACAGTGATAAATCAATTGCGCTCCACGATGAACAAACTCATCCCAACGGACACGCGCAAATCTAATCAAACCAACATATTCGTACCCAAGTCACTGCAAACCTGTGACTACGTTTTCGTACGAATAGACAAAGTACGAACAGGCCTCACACCACCGTATGAAGGCCCATACAAAGTTATACGACGACTTCGTAAGCACTTTGTATTACTTTAGGCAAGCAACAATCTGTCTCTATCGATAGACTCAAACCAGTCTATGGAATTTTGAGTTCACCCGATCAAATATCGGGAATGAAGAAAACTGTCCGCATTTTCGGATAACACATACTTCACCCAACTCAAATATTAACTTAAAACTCCAACCACAAACGCTGGTGAAGATATTATATTTCTTCCGACGATCATACATCGTCACAATGACAATGACACATCGTCACAATCTATCATCAATTCAATTTTCGCTGATAAAACCATTTACATTATCACCTCTACCATTACAATGATCATTCATCATTACAATGGTACTATAACCAAATTCATCCACTAACGCCAGCGGACAAAGAACCCACGGTGGGGGAACTCACTGCGCGGTGGGTGATGTAGCGGCTAGTTTCTTCAACCATAAGAAACTCCGCACAATTAATTCTCAACGGACAATCCTCCGTTCACCTAATTCTTTATAAATCGACAATTATCCATCTAAAGAATTATTCTAAATTATATACAACAATCTTGTATATATAAATAATGTACATAACAACTTGTACATAGTAATCGTACAACAACACTTGTACATACGAATTTGTGTAAGCAAAATAGAATTGAAAAATTATATTTTGGTTACACAAAAATTTCGCATTGCAATAACCTCTACAATCACATCATTTAGAGATGCATAAAATTCGTATTGATTTTGCAAAACCCAAAGTCATGTAAAACGCATCAACACATACATCAAGCCATTGCATAAGAGATGGCATTGCAAACATTTATGTTTAATAAAACATAATTTATATAGGGTGCACCCAAATATTTTGGTGCATGTAAACTGGGAGTGAAAACCAGTTTTATTATTTTCGTTATAATTTGGTAAGAAGAATAAAAAAATATAATTCTTCTGTCTATTCAATTTGGATTTTTGCTGGAGCAACAGCGGAGCTCATCACTCACCAGCAACAATATAAAAATATTTTTATTAAATAAAAATTAATTTTAAAAATTAAATTTAAAGTTTTTGTATTTTTTTTATAATTATATTTATCAAAGTGCTCCGCATCATACCCTATAAAGTCATTAAAATTTGGAACCTTCCCATCCAAGTTCCAAATATCCGCACAGAACGATTTCCTTCATCTAGTTCACTCTGTTGGAAATATTAGTCCTAAACCTCTTCTCAAATGATTATGAGTTAATTCCATTGTTGCGAAAGCAGGATCTTCATTGAATCGGTGAGCCTAATTATGATTGCAGTATTGCCCCATTCATAGACTAACGGTTCGCTAATGGTTTTACAAGAGTAAAGCTTAATAATTTTGTTACCTTCTATGCTACCAACTTACATGTTAGTCTACTTTGCTATAGACATAATGGATATGGAATCAATGGAATTCATTCATTCATATGATCAAGAAAATAAAACTCTCACGCTATTCTTTTATCTAAGAACTTCCCTAGATTCAATAATTGGGTGACTCCCCAGATTGTTTTATACTGTGATATAACCACAAGAGAACTGTTCTTGGAAGTTTCACCGGACACTGGATTCTTATCAAAAATATAAATATTTATTAGTTTAGCAAATGATATTAAATGCAGGTTAAAAATAAAACTTTGTTTAAAAGTCAAATCACATGTGTGGCCCAAAAACATTAAACCATATACTTCGTGGTGTATACCTGACTTTGATTAAATCACGAATTCAATAATAACTTTTTTGATTACATGTACCAGCCGCAAAAAGCACATATACGAGGAAAATGTAAGAAAATATTTTAGAATTCAACAACAACTCCTAGCGCGCGTACACAACACAAAAAGTCGAATAATAATGACTTCAATAATAAACTTCGTCCAACTTTATGTTGTTAAATTAAAAACTAAATTATAGAGTTGTACTGCATATTTTCCAATGTTTGTTTGAATATTGCAAGAAAGCATATTTTTCTATTATCAACAAAAAAAAAAAACGAAAAATTTTCTAAAACTTTGGCATACAATTTTCTTCGTCAAAGTTTCGGTTAGACTTACAATTCTATTCGCAATTCGAAACGTATGATGAACTTTATCAATTGTTGTACAGAGTTTGCAATTTTGGAAACAAATTTTTGTTCGTCGCTACAACAAACTACTTGTTTGTTTTGGAATATGTGTTTGAATATATATAAAAGCTATAAGGGTATACTATATGGGTGAAAACTTGTGAACAATTTTTGGTTTAATTAAAAACTAAATGTCGCGAGGACATATCTGCTACTGAATACGAGTCTATATATTATGCAAAAAATTTGCGACACAAATTTATATTTATTAGTACACGTCTCATTGTTGCGGATGGTAATTTATGTGAGTGCTATAAATTATGTTTCGCGATGGACGTTGAAATCGTGATGCTGGGGGGACAAAATAAAATACAATTATTTTATTCGCGAATTAAATTATTTTAAAGGGCGAGCCTGATCTCGAATAGGGCAACATATTGCAATAATTTAAATGCATCTTCACTCAGAATTCTCCAATTTTTTGATTCCGTCCAAACCATGGAGAATCCGTGACAACAAACTTTATATTTTTGCAAAAAATCGGTAACATGTTGTTGCTGGATTTCCTGTTTAAAGTTTGTATAAATTTTGTAATCAAACCTTTATTGCAGGCGAATAGCATTTTACAGAACCTTCTGCATCTATTGAGGAACCCAAAAGTTGTTGAAGGCTAAAATAAAAATAAAACAACCACAAAGTATCGAGATCACATTAATAAAACTAAAAACTTATCTGAACTTAAAGCGAGCCAGCTTTAACACAAAAATTCAACGAAGTACGCTGCCAATTGTACATTGGTCCTTCGAGCCGGATCTCGAACCGGAAATTTTGGCGCCAAATTGCACTTGGTTGGATAAAGCCTTGAGTAACGGCTTATGTTACAAGCTTTATTGAACGTTAAAAAATCAGAGAATTGATCTAAACAGTGAAAGGAAAATCTACTAGTGAGAAGTTATCATTTTGTTAAAACTGTGAAACAGTATAAAGGCTAAAACCCGGACGCTAAAGCGAATGTTGAAAAATTTGGAAAAACTTAAATTTCAAACAGCAAAATTCACAGCTGATACCCGTATCAGTGAAATTAAAACGTATCTAGCACTGCCAGCTGATGAGTGGAAAGAGTTTCAAGCTCTTGAAAGGACAGTGAAGGGCAAATTCAAGGAATTGGATATGGAAACGGTGGAAAGAATTGAAGAAACTCACGCCGATTTAAAACAAAAGTTGTTTAGATTGGACAAGCAGTATGAAGATAATAATGCTAAATACAAATGCGGCAAATACCAGAGGAAACACGATTTGACCTGGCAATATTCTTAATATTTCGGAGGCGAGTGCAGTGGATGACAATAAGTGAATAAGGCAATGATACCCAGTTTCCAGGCGTTACTTCCAACAGCGATAGTGGAAATAGCTAACGGGTATGGAAACCTGCAAAAATGCAGGGCATTATTAGACTCAGGGTCGCAAGCCTCATTCATAACGCGGGCATGCATGCAACGTTTGAAACTGCCTAGATCCAAGGCAATCATTTCAATAACTGGTTTGACATCAGGACGTAACTACCAAAGGGATGGCCTCTATCACAGCGAGTTCGGTGTATTTTTCAATGGATAAGATTCAAATTGACGTTGGCTACCAAGTTTTTGTTTTGCAAGTAAAGATGCTAGTTTCCTGAACGACTTGAAATTAGTCGATCCCCAATATCACCAGGTTGGGCCAGTGGATATTTTTATCGGCGCGGATAGAGTTTTTCACGTACTTAGAGATCGTCGACTAACCAATTCAAACAACTATCTAGTCGAACAGTGGGGAGCCAAGTGAGACAGTGCTAGTAAACCATTGTACTCTTAATTTGCACTATGTGCAATTCGTATGATTTCTTGACCAAGAAGAGATGCCTCGTGTCGATGTTTTGGATCCTGTTTGGAATCGTATACGATTTTTTTCGAAAACGCGCATGAAAAATTCGATTACTTAAAATTAGTCAGATTTTTGAAACTTTTCGAAATTTTTATACATCACCCTCATGATAGAAATAATAATTACCGACATCGATGGGAATTTAAATGTTGGATGAAAATAGGGTTCTCAAATGTTTTTGTTTTCCACCTGAGGTGGAATTCGGTAATTTCTTTAACAATTATGATGGGATCGGGTATGCTAGATGGAAATGAGATTATCAAATGATTTTTGGAAGACGTTCTGGAATAAAGCCACATGGGACGGAACTCGATCAATTCTTAACCGATTATGATAGGATTGGGTATGTTTGATGGAAATGGGATTCTTAAATGATTTTTGGAAGAAGCTCTGGAATCTGGAAAGCTGAAGCGGAACTCGATTAATTCTTAACTGATACCCATCATTATCAGCTCATTATCAGTATTGGGTATGTTGAATGGAATTGGGATTTCTAAATGATTTTTAGAAGAAGTTTTGGAACTAGGCAATCTGGGTTCACCCCTTGACGGATTTTGATTGAGTTGGCTATGGTCCGAGGGAACTTAATCAGAAAGAACTCGCCCTAATTTTGAATTTTATTATAAATTATTTAAGAATCCTATTTTCATCCAACATACAAAATCACAAAATTATTAATTAAGAGATGGCCGAGCTCCATTTTAGGTGGCATAATCCAGAACTTCTTCCAAAAATCATTTGAGAATCCCATTTCCATCCGATAAATCCAATCCCATCATAATCGGTTAGGAAATATCCTAGTTCCGCTCCGGATAGCCTAAATTTAGAACATGTTCCAAAAATCATTTAAGAATCCCATTTCCATCCATCACACCCAATCCCATCATAATCGTTAAATAAATTGCCAAGTTCCGCCCCAGATGGCCATATTCCAGAAATTCATCAAAAAATAATTTAGGAATCGTATTTCCATCCAACATACCCAATCCCATCATAAGCGGTTAAGAAATGGCTGAGTTTCGTGTCCCAGGTGGCCATTTTCCAGAACTTCTTCCAAAAATCATTTAGGAATCTAATTTCCGACCAATATACACAATCGCATCATAATCGGTTAAAAAATTACGCGGTTAAAAAGAGTTCCGCCCAGGTGGCCATATTCCAGAACTCATTCCAAAAATCATTTAAGAATCCCATTTCCATCCGGGTATGTTGGATCATTTAGGAATCTTATTGCCGACCAACATACCCAACCTTATCATATTTGGTTGAAAAATGGCTGAGCTCAGTCCCAGGTGGCCATATTCTAGAACTTCTTAAAAAATCATTTAAGAATCTCATTTGAATCCAACATACCCAATCCCATCATAATCAATTAAAGATTGGTCGAGTTCCGTTCCAGGTGGCCTTATTCCAGAATTTCTTCCCAAAATCATTTAAAAATCCCAATTCCATCCAACATATACTCAATCCCATAATAATCGGTTAAGAATTCAACGAGTTCCGCTTCAGGTTGCCATATTCCAGAACTTCTTCCAAAAATCATTTAAGAATCCCACTTCCATCCAACTTACCCAATCCCATCATAATCGGTTAAGAATTGATCAAGTTCCGTCCCAGGTGACCATATTCCAGAGCTTCTTCCAAAAATCATTTAATAATCTCATTTCCATCTAGCATACTCAATCCCATCATAATTGTTAAAGAAATTACCGAGTTCCACCTCAGGTGGCCATGTTCCAGAACTTCTACAAAAAACATTTAAGAATCCCATTTCCATCCAACATTCAAGTTCCCATCAATGTCGGTAATTAAATGGCCGAGTTCCGTTCCAGTTGGCCATATTACAGAACGTCTTCCAAATATGATTTAAGGATCTCGTTTCCATCCAACATACCCAATCCCATCATAATCGGTTAAGAATTGATCGAATTCCGTCCCAGATGGCCATATTCCAGAACTTCTTTCAAAAATCATTAAAAAATCCCATTTCCATCCAACATACATATACCCAATCCCATCATAATCGGTTAAGAATAGATCAAGTTCCGTCCCAGGTGGCCATATTCCAGAACTGCTTCAAAAATCATGGAGAAAATCATCGAGCTATGTGGTGCGCAATTGTTAACTAAACTTCTGACGCTGGTGAAAGAACCCATAAATAAGCCGATGAAATGTTTTGAGTGGACAGATTCTATAATCGTTTTGATGTGGTTATCCAGTCATCCAGCTAGATGGAAAACTTTTGTGGCTAACATGACGCCAGAGATTTTAAGCCAATTACCACGAAATTGTTGGAGTCATGTAAGATCTGAGCACAACCCAGCTGATTGCGCATCGAGGGGAATGTTTCCATCGCAGCTTATCAATTTAAATCAATAGTGGCACGGTCCAAAATGGTTGATGGACCCTAACTGTGTTTTTACTTCCCACGGTGTAATATCTTAGCTCTTCGTTCTCAATGCTCAAAGAGAAGAACACATAACATCGACTTGTTAATATGCATAAGTGACATTCTCTCCGTTTATTGATGCAAATGGTATTTTGAAAGTTGTTGGTAGACTAAAACATTTGGATTGCATATACCATTATAAGCATCCAATAATACTGCCAAAGGGCCATGCATTAAGCCGAAGTGTGATAATACACATATACATGAGCTAAACTTGCATCCGGGTTTAACACTAACATTCCCTCTGACGACAGTAGTTCTGGATAGTTGGCGGTAGAAGCACCATCAGAATATTTGTGAATAAACGTGTAATATGCTTCAGATCAAAAAGCGAGGTGCAATGGCTTTTTATACCACCTGCATCGCCTCATTTTTGGAGGTCTTTCTAAATGTATACATCGAGCATCTATTTGACGTTTGAAGATATGGCAACTTTGCTAAGCCAGATTGAGTCGATTTTAAATTCAAGGCCACTACGATTCTACGTTTGATGTTTTAACGCCGGCGCACTTTCTAATATGCTTCGCCAATTTTTACTTGCCCTAGGAAGAGATCAATGAAAGCGTACAAGTTGGAAGGCTTACCAGGTGGCAATATATACAGCAGCGCGTCCAATCATTTTGGAAAAAAATCAACGTCGAATATTTGCACAATCTTCAACAAAGGCCGAAATGGTGTAGACTGCAGCAAAATTTCAGTGTCGGCAGTTTCATATTAACTGTAAAGAAGAACATTTTCCATCATATAAAATTATTTAACTATATCTCGAACAACAGGGGCGAGTTCGTGTAGTTACTTTAAAGGCTTCAGCATCAATACTGACATGCAAATGGTTAACGACGGTATCGTTAACGGGGCGGCAAATGTTGTTGAGCATAAAATAAAAACCACAATGTATCGGCATCATTATAAGCATTAATACAAAGTTTCAACGAAGTACGCTACCAATTGTACACCAAGTTTTAGTGATGCTGGCTTGGCCAATGCCACCAATTTCAAATTGTTGTTAATTTGAACCAAATATAAACACAAAGCAAACGAATTGAGTTATAACCCTACGAGTACACGACTTCGCACATCGATGTCATGGATGCTGCTTGCGGCTAATGTGTGGATAATTATGCTCCCGATAAGGTAGAAAAAGATCAGTCATTACGGAATATTTAGGCGCATTTCACCCGATTCGTGACAAATCATTTGATTTTGGTTGGTGAAGCTGAAACAGATGTGATCGCTTGATCGCTGGTCACGACCAACATATTTGCCGAAACTGAAGCGGCATATATGACCGCTGTCGATTCCTATTTTTGATGGGCGGCCCGAGAATTGGCTTTTGTTCAAGGTCATGTTTGAGACGCTTGTACATAATCGCACAAATTAGGAACCACGTAACAAATTTAGCTATTTAAGACAGTGGGGTATATGAGCAAGTTTGACCAAACTCAAGCGGCGTCATATGACAATCTACGTCGTTTAGTTAAGATACACGTGAATCGACTACTCGATCTGCCTGATTCAGTAACCGCGATCAGCAACGAGCATTGCAAGTCATCATCGACTGCACAACAGTACATTGCGAGCATTGTCAGTCCTGAATATACAAACGGATAAAGGGGACGCGATAATTTATCCCATTCTATTACGAAAACTGCCAAAGGCTGCAAGCAATCAATGGACGCAATGAGCTTTTCGGATGAAGCATTGCCGAAACTGGATGATATGCTTGTATATTTCGAGCGACGGGCACTGAATATGCCTTCAACGACTCCTCGGACACATGTACAACAAACCATTGGAAGACGTTCAATCCCGCGAGGTATTCACGCAAATGTGGCTGCGACAAATTCTCCACAGCACTCCGCTGAAGTTAATCGGCGCCTGGCATGTCATCAGGTAAACCATGTGTGAACTTTGATCAAAACGCATGACTGACCGACCATATGCACTCCTTCATCATCCATGCCAACAGTGTTGTTCTGCTTGTCATCGCAACCGCATCTATATTGGATCGGAATGGAAACCGTCACCTGTACAGAATCGGAGTTTAATAATTTGAATCTTCACAGAAACCGATGTGAAGTAGCTATGAAAGGTATCGGCGTATCCACGAATACCTTCACTCGCGGTCAAACGACGCTTAACCATGCGCTCTACGATAGAGGCTGATTTTGAATTGCAAATTGAGGTATATATACATATTACGGTCAATCACGTCGACCACGACTGCGACGTCGATTGATGCCAATTGTTGAAAACATTTGCGTCCAATACAGTTTGCTGATCCGGGATTTATGAAGTCAGGGCACAGTCAACAAGTGTCGCTGAACAGCGACTCGATGAACTAGTTGGAACGAAGACTGTATAGCGATTCCGAATTACGAACCAAGTATGTGAAGTTTATGCGTAAATATGTTGTCGGAAGCTGTGGTTGATTTTCGAAGCAATCCGTCTCAATCATATTATATCGCGCATCATGCTGTCATCGAGAAGTTTAGAGTGGTATTCAAAGAGTTAGCCAAAACAAGTAACGATTATGGTGAACGATTATTGAGACAGTGCGGATTCTCCAAGTGGAGCAGTATATCGACGCCATATGGCGATTATTGCTTTGCATCCATCTGCTCCAGCGCTTGAACTCAGTGAATCTAGCACAACGTTGCTCGGTCTTCGTTGGAACCCGATCAGCGATCAACTATTCTATAAAATCATGGTGCGTGAATCAGACGCCGTACCTACTAAACGTTTAGCTCCTAGCGACATAGCTAGACTCTATGATCCAACTGTGGCATGTTCGCCCCAGTTACCGTGTCCGCAAAAATTTTCATTCAAGATTTATGGCGTGAGAAACTTGATTGGGATACACCCCTACCGGATGAACTACGAACGCGTAAAACCAGCTGCGACAATAACGCTTCATGGTGTGCAACTAGCAAGGCATATATGGCAATGATTTACATGCGAATAGTCGAAGCAAATGGGCAAAGACAAAGGTTGCACTTGGTCTTTACATACCAAAACTGGTGACCCCGATAAAAATACAGATTCGTCCGTTAATTTATCGAAAATCGTCATCACCCAAATCCATCCAATTTCAACATATTACCAGAGACCGAAGTGACACCTTAAATAACGTGTCTCTGCAACGGCTGATATTTGGATAAATGAAACAGAATTCTGAGTACCCAATTAATTATTTACGGTGCTAATGTTAATAAAAAAAAAATCTGTCTGAAAATAAGTTTCTTATTAAACTGTACAGTAAACCCTCGATTTAACGGACCCCGGTTTAACGGACAATTTTTTTATTTTTCATTTTTCGGTTATCGTTTATGATGGGATTGGGTATGTTGGATCGAAATGGGATTCTTAAATGATTTTTGGAAGAGGTTCTGGAATATGGCAACCTGTGACGGAACTCGTACAATTCTTAACTGATTATGATGGGATCGGGTATGTTGGATGCACATGGGATTCTTAAACGATTTTTGACCATATTCCAGAACTTTTCCAAAAATCATTTAAGAATCCCATAATCGAGTTCCGTCCCAGGTGGCCATATTCCAGAAAGTCATTCAAGAATAATTTAAGAATCCCGTTTCCATCCAACACACCCAATCCCAACATAATCAGCTAAGAAATGCCTGATTTATTTGCCAGATGGCCATATTCCATAACTTCTTCCAAAAAATGTCTATGAATCTCATTTCTATCCAACAAACAAAATCCTTCATAATCGGTTAAGAGATAAACGAGTTTTGTCCTAGGTATGGCCATAATCCAGAACAAGTCCAAAATCTATAGTCTATTAAATTTAAAACCATTCGGATTTAACGGACTCCCCAATTAGTCCGTTTAATCGAGGTTTTTCTGTAATAATAAATGTAGCTGACATTTCATTCTAAAAAAGTATTGCAAGATTAAAAAACGATAAAAGTCGAAAATGATCCAACTTTCACTTTTTCGATTCGACTTTTTTCGATCCGAAGTGACGGTTTGTATACATGTTGTGTATACCGCCCCAGGACGAATTTCAAGAAAACGACTTCGTTGAGCGCAACGAACTCCCGCGAGCCAGGGAGAGTTATGGAAGCCGTTAGTCTCTACAATTATTGCATTTCAAAATGCCGACCAACGGGCGCCCAAATTCATTAAAAAAACTAGAAAAATCAGGCTTTTGAAAGTCGGTATTTTGATTCCGGGATTCTGAAATTCGGGAAACGACCCCAACCCCATTAAATATTAAATAAAAGATTATAAAATATAAGTTGGACAATTGTTCATTAAATTTATGTGGTATCAATATAACACCCATACAACTACTGTTTACGTTCCAATTTAACTATACTAGTCACTTCTTCTCACTTGTAAAATTGATGTGACAAGAATGTTATTTTAAGTGACATTTGTCACTAAGAAACGATTATGACAATACCAAAAATGAAGTGACGTCTAAAATGACGTGAGACGGCTATGACAATTTGGGGTAATAGTTGAACCATATCTCAACGAAAGAAGTGAAGGCAAACGTGGTGACGAAGCCCCAATTGGAGTCTATCATCAACTGATGACCCGCGTTTTATTGCGCCATCTCATAAATACTACAGTTCCTCAAAGAGGACCATCCACAAATTAATCGTGGTTGATCAACCCATCGATAGATATATAGATATCCTATAATTCATGAAAAATTTCTTTCCATAGGATGTTTAATCTTTGTTGCGGGTAGTCGTTGCCGGATTTTTGGAGAAGCTAGCTATTTCCGCATTGGGTGTGTTAATGTTTTAGAAATCATTTCTGCCCGAAAACCGAATGCAATAGAATATCTAAATGTAAAGCGGCGATTTTTGGATAACCCAACGATGAAATAAAGTTAGGATTTTAAACGTTGTTAGGGCTAAGAGGCGTCAGAGTTGAACAGTGGGTCATAGAGGTGGCTCAAGCTGCACGAAATATTATACTGAGAATAGATTATAAGGCCGAAATGTGTAGTGACTCGTTACGCATCACACCAAAATGTAAAGACTTCCAGTACTGTAATTTTCAATTGCAGCCGGTTAAACTGGAATAGATCATAAAGATATATATTTTTTTAAACAATTATCGCGTATTACGAAATTTACCCAAACTGCAAATTTACATATTATGAAACAATGAGTTCTCCGACTAAAAATGAAAATCATTCAGAAGAAGGTGATAACTCCCAAATTGACTCTGTTAATTCTTTCCGATTGAAATTACCTTCTTTTTTGCCTCGAAATCCTAACGTATGGTTTGCTCAAGTCGAATCACAATTTGAAACCTATTCTGTAAAATCCGATGCAATAAAATATAATCACGTAGTCTCAGCATTACCCAAGGACATTTGCGAAACTATTCCGACACTTCTCACAAATCCACCAGAAAAAGCAAAATATACGAAATTGACAAAACGACATGCACAATCGGAACAAACCCGCCTTAAAAAATTGTTGGATGAGTACGATTTTGGCGATCGAAAGCTAAGCGAGGTATATTGGTCAATGATCAAGGTAGGAGGTTCATCTATTGATAAAAAATTTATTGGCACTCTTTGGTTTCACAAGTTACCCGAACCGGTTCGGAAAAACCAATAGATGATCTTTTACCCATAGCAGATAGAATTCATGAAGGTACAATATTATCTCGCGTATCAAGTATAAGTCAACCGTCAACCAGTCGTGGCGAACAACAATTTCAACAAGCACCACAAAACGGATCAACAACAAGTTTGGAAGAAAGAATGGCACGTATTGAATGCATGATGTTTAACTTAGCTCGAGGACGAAGTTTTTCAAAACCAAGATTCAGAAATAGGTCGAATTCATCTTTGCGAATATATCGAAGCGCAAGTAGACGACGCTTCATTGATGATAAAGAAAATTGCTATTATCACCATAAGTTTGGAAAAGAAGCGAGGAACTTTTACCTTCCTTGTGTCCAACACCGTAGGAATACTACGTTTTCCACTTTGAATGACTCGTATACAAAAAACTAAATTATCCGATCGCAAATGCGGCGAACGATCGACGCTTTTTAAACCGCCGCCTTTGTATTAGACCAATAATGGGTGCTGATTTTTTGATTAAATATGGTCTTCTCGTGGATTTAAAAAGACGACAACTACTCGATTCAACCACGAAATTAACTGTAAGAGCTATGACTGCTTACGTGAAAACACCTTCTTCTTTATATGCTTTGCTCAAGATGTTTCCTTCGCCAGATTATAATAGTCCGGTGAAACCGGACGTGGTACATCATCATATATTCACTCAAGGTAGACTTCATTTTTCGAAACCACGTCGATTGAACTCAATTAAACACAAGACTGCACTTGCGGAATTTCAGCATATGATCCAATTGGGCATATGCAGACCTTTTTCTTCTGAAGCTTCTTCTCCACTTCACATGGTTCAGAAAAAAGACAGTACCGATTGGATACCATGTGGAGATTACCGTAAATTGAATGCAATCACTCAACCGGACCGATACCCAATTCCTCATATACAAAACTTTTCGATGAATCTCCACGGATTACCAAAAACGGCCATTACTATTCCTTTTAAATTATTTGAGTTTACTCGGATGCCTTTCGATCTTCGGAATGCGGCACAGACCTTATAACGATTTATAAATAAATTGGTCAAAGGATTCGATTTTGTATTTACGTATACATTGATGATCTTGTCGCCAGTAAGAGCATACAATTCAATAAACATGCAATCTTCTAAATGCAAATTAGGTGTTCCAACTTTAGAATTCCTCAGTCATCAAATCAATTCACAAGGCATACAACCATCGCAACAGCGAGTAGTAGCTATCAAACAATTACCACCCACAACATCCATTAAAAAAATTCAACAATTCGTAGGAATGGTCAATTATTACCACAGGTTTGTGCCAAATTTAGCAGAATTGTTGTTTCCAATTCATGCGCAAGTGGCAAAATTAAACAAAATGCCAAAATTTCAAAAGAATTTCTCATGGACAGAAGAGTGTGAAATAGCTTTTGGGAAAAAATGTTCCCTTGCTGACGCAACAATGTTGGCACATCCCATTAGCAACACAAACTATGAAGCTGTCGGAGCTGTACTTCAACAATGATATGAGGGATGTTGGCAACCTTTGGGGTTCTTTTCACGCAAGCTTACTGACAGAGAAAAGAAATATTCCACATTTGATAGGGAACTTTTGGGAATTTACCTCGCCGTTAAGTATTTCAGATATTTTGTAGAAGGACGGCTATTGTTTTTACAGATCACAAAACCCTTACAAAAGCCATAGTCTCGCTAAGTGATAAAAATCCACGGCAATTAAGACAACTTGATGGACATGTGCAAACTGTTACTTTAGGTCAAGCTCAAAAATCCGACGAAGAACTTCAACAATTGTTAAGTTCATCACACCCCCAAATTCGAAATATTAATTGGTACTCATAATCCTTCCTGATGTCGAAATTTATTGTGAAACATCGACCGGCAAGAATCGCCCATTTGTTTCTGCCACCCAAAGATGTAGAGTGTTTGATATATTACACGGTATTTCACACCCGAGTACAAGAGCCACCAAGAAGTTAATCGTTGCAAGATATTTTTGGCCGAACATGAATAAAGACATCACGGATTGGACAGAACGGCCCGCGGTAATACTGCACATTGGAGCGCTGAGTTTTATATGTAAAACATGATCCAACTTTTGTTTTAGATCAAAAATTTTGATTTTGAATCTAGCAAGCGCCTTTGTGTTGTTTCATGAACTGAACCGCATCAGATCAAGCGTCAAGAAACACAGCTATTAAGTGATGTACTTACGGTGATGGAAGTAGAACACGCTCTCCATCACACATGTAAGACTCAACAAAATGTTTTAGATTCCGTATGGAAAACAGCTTTTATCTTCTAAGTTTGTGAGACGGTGTGGCAACCGACAAAGTGAAGAAAGGTAGCCTGTCGGAAGCAAGTAGCAATAAGTTAAGCAAGAAGGGTTTCGTTATACAATGACGTTCGAATTGCATGAGTCTCGGTTTGTAGGATTGGGCTAATTAAGTAAAAATTAAAGGAATTATTTGACTTAGGTAGACCGGTTTCCTACAAAACCCTATTGATCTAATTTCTTAATTAAAACTAAATACATAATCTATTGTTCCAGAGTACAATATGCATTTTATTTGTGTAGTGACAGTCTCAGGCGCTAGTTATGTTCTGTGTTGAATCCCTAAATAATTAAAACATCCCTGACATCTACAAAAATCTATTCATTATATTTTCAAAATTGATAAAATCAATAAAACATAATAGAAAAATAAAATAAAATAATAAATAATTTCTTAAAGCCTAGAATAGTCTGTAAAAGAACTGAATTGTACGTTCTACCAAATCACTTAATCTTAATAATCCAAACTACAGCTAAAATGTAAAAGCTAAAAATAGAACTTGATCGTTTTGCCCCAACAACACAAAAACTGGTGTTTGCTGATTTGTTTTTATTGCAAATACCTATGGCGTTGGACGGCGATTAGTTGCCTCTCTTTGAATGAGACCATCTAATCACAGGAGATTGGTTTAATTAGAAACCGAATTTCCTATCGACGAGAGAAGATGATTGCATTCGTCCAGTTTATTTTTATCGCCAATTTTTTCCAATATGCTTATAGCCTCCATCAGTAGACCGCGTCGAACACGCGAATCCGAAAATAGATTCGTCGGTAGATATTTATTTGCTATAAATATCGCATCCGCCTTCTCCCGTTCACCACCGTCCCAATCATGATGACGATCTGGAAAATGTAAATAAAAATTTAGAATATCAACAATACGGTGTAGGATTATCGACGCGCACCTTTTCCACAAATGATTGAGCTCTTAATATGCCGATAGGTCATATTACGATTAAGGAGTTCGTGTGTTGGACCCGGAGCAGCACCAGCCATTAATCGATATATCGCTTCGTACAAAAATACTCGAGACTCCGCATTTGAAATGTGTTCGGTTATTATACGAAGAGAATTCAAATCACGTTGGAAATTTGACATAATCTCGCTAGACGCCTGCACATAGACTGTTGTGTTTTCATTCGTATTATACTCAAGCTCCCAAAGTGCAGTACGCGTTTCGAGCAACCAATTACAAGCCACAAATTGTGCAAGCTACGGGAATAAATTGTAAAAAAAAATGTAGGAAGCCAATTTTATATTGAAATAATTGTTGTATGATGATCCAATACGGTTTCAGTTTGCACTGCAGAAGTACTGCAGCCTTGAAACATTCACCTGCAATGCAACTACAATGCACCTGAACCCGTATCATAATAAAGATGGAACTCTTTCATAAAAAGTAGAAAACCTACCATTTTCATGCCTTTCGCAGGTTTATTCCCTTTGAGACTGCCTTCGAGAAGCTCCGTTCCTAGTTTACACATTAAGTAAATGTTCTTTAAGACGCGCGGTGCATTTTTATTAATTATGGCCCGTTTAGATTTAAATGCTATAAAGAACGCCTTTGGCAGAACATCAGGATGTTCAGCTAATTGTATCGGAAGTTTCTCGATGTGAGAATACACTTTTTCCGCAGTCTCAAAATCGCCTAAAATCCAATAAGTAGCGATGCTTAAGATGCTAGCCCACCAATGAGCTAACGGATCTTTACAAGAATCCCGTTCCGCGATGCACGATATATATGTAGCCGAAGAATCCTTTACGATACTATCCATAAGAAGTTGTGTATAGTGGAGCACTTCATTGATCCGATATGTGCTAGCGCTCTCGTTGGTCGGATTATTGTTACCCATTCCGATAAGGCATTGGAAAGCCTGTTTCAAGAGATGTTCTCGATAGTCTTTCATCACGTACGCCATCGGATCCGCCTTATTACCTAAACTGCTGAAAATTGACTCTTCACTTATCGCGTTCCTGTTGTATACGAACGAATGGCTGATAAAAAATTTATTGCCGTACGAGGTAAGCAGCCACTGATATTCGGTCGGTATATCCGCACACAATTTTGAGATTTCAGATTTTGCTTTGTTCAAATAATGACGCGAAAAATACTGAAATATTTTTGGATAACTATGCTTAACCCGTAACGCGGCCGTTAAATAAATTTCAACCAGTTGATTAGATGACATCAAATCGGAAGCGGCCTCCGCCATATTTACGGCGTACAGAGACATATACAATCCATTCGAATCTGCCATATTCGACGTTAAATTAATTTGATTCAAGCGATGGAAAATTAGCGATAATTCTTTAGCCGAAGTGAGAGCTTGTATCCGAGTTTCTGACGAACAAAATAATCCACCAGCCTTACGAGACAAAAATTTTCCAATCCACAAGCGATGTAGACACATCCGAATAAATTGCCAAGTTGTTGCAGTAGCAGTTTCCCGCTTTGTAGTAGGTAAAAATAATCCATACGCTTGAAGACATCGTGTAAGTTCTCGATTTGCCCCCGATCCGTTCCCTTTACCGAATTCCACTTCCGCATGTTTTTTATGTTTCCAAAATTCATCGACACTTTTTGATTTTGACTTTAGGATTGGATCACCATACACCAGCATCTTGATGAGACAAACGAACAGGATAAAAATATTAAACAGCCATACGATAAGCGAAAGACCTAGTTTATCCCACTCAAAATCGTATTGATCCAAATTCGCTTCCAAAAGATTACGTCGACCTCCTGCTTCATATGCTGTATCTAACGATGTGACGCGACGCATTACACTTCCAAACGGATTAAAAATAATGACGGCAAACATAAAAGCGAATAATGATAGTCTTTCATGGGGTGCCATTCCGTGGCTCGAGCTCGACGTGCTGTCCGAATCGCTATCATCACGAGAACATGGCGAAGAAGGTAAGGAATGATCTGAATATGATGGGGAAAGGGATGGATTGGAGACGTCGCTGCGAGGTGGTGTAATGGCACCATATGAATTCGTCTCATTGTACTGGTCGGATTTGTAGCCGCTGGAAGGAAGCAAAAGTTCTTTGACATTCCCAATCTTTGCGTTTTTAATTAGCTCAGCGTTCTGTCTGCGTAATTCTCGATTTTGTTTCTGTAGTGCTAAAATAAAATCAACGGCTTTTCGTAAAATTGCAGATTTCTGTAGCTTAGCATCGTCTCCGACCACCAAATTTTTAAGCGATTCAATTCCGCTCGAGATTGAAAGGCGATACTTCTTTTCAGTTGCATTATGGGCGAGCCGCTTTCCAACTCGGCCATGCTTAACGGATACTCGATGCCCTGAAACCTTATTCGTTCCAGACGTATCTAAAAATAATAGAGTATTGTTCGGGAAATGTGTTGGACCTGTGGTAGTCACAGCCGTTACAGGTTGAACTTTTGCGGCCGTGTACATTTGTACATTCACGATTTGCGGTACAACCGACACATTATTCTGAATCGCGATCGGTTTAACGTTTTGATATTGCGGTATGTTAGATTTAGCTACTGCTGGTGGAGCACCAGCCGATGTACTGCGAGGCGGGGCCGGTTTAATATTGCAATAGGCGGTTGGTTGAGGTGTTGACGTTAAAATCGGCTTTGGCGGTGAAGATTGATCTATCGGAGGTTGAGGTTTAATCGTTCGGGGCTCTCTTTTAATAAATCCATTAACCATATTTATATCGCACGGCAATGATGGCATCATTAACGAATCGTTATTGATCAAGGAACTTGTAAAGGAATTCATCTCGTCGTGCAGAAAAAGTTTATTATCCCGTTCATCTTCACCAAATGGGGCCGGTTCGCACGGCGACAACGGAATTCCATTGATTCCAACTGCATCTGGAATATTTTCCTCCGAATCCAATTCACCCATAACACTATCCAGAAAATTATTATCCAACCCGGGGCCCAGCATTCCCACAATTTCTGTGGAATCAAAACGGGGACAAATGAATCACAAATCTAACCTAGAAAAATGTCAACATTCGATTACTCACCATCGTATTTAAACCCATCGAGGTACATTTCCTCGTCATTGTATATATCGCACATTATGTTTTGATTAAATTTCCACTAATTATTCCTTAAAAATTTATAAAAAAAACATCAATTGCGTTTTGTCTCTAGCACTACATAAATTGAACCAATCACAAATCACTGTATCAATCGTACGACTTTACGTCATCATACACACAGTCGCACATAACCTAAAAACTATCGAATTTTTCTGATGCAATTTTTTGTTCACGATAATAATTACGGTTTATATAAATTATGATTTTATTTATAATTGATATATTCATTTTACTTTTTGAAAATTTAATTAATATTTAGCCATTATGTTGGTTTAAATGTTGATAAAAAATAATTTGTTCACAATTACGATTTCGTCCAATGCGTTTGACAACTCAGGAAAAAATGATAAACACGAGAATGAGGTAATGCGCCACAATTTATTGATAAATACGGCAAAAATTAAAACTATATTGATAGGGTTGAACAAATTCGGATTACAATTCTATGTTTTCCGTGTAGTGACACCTAAACAAAAGTATCATAAACTGTTATGGTATGAGAACTTGATAAATTAATATTAGCTGTTGTGTCCACCACTAAAAATATTTGGAGTTACATGATACTCATCTCTTACGCGAATTATCCTAATTGCGTAATTTGAATAACGAACGAAATTTTTGATGGTTTCCCAGTTTATTGTGAATATTAATCGAATTGAATAAACTTTTTCGGATTGCGGGGAGTTATTTAAATCGAATACTTCATAATCGAACAACGAATCATTCGGAATATGCGATAAAAAATTTTATCCCTAAAAACAAGTAACGTTAGCAATTTTCGCAAAATATTGAAAACGTTTTATTGTTGAAATTCCGGTTCAAACTGGTTATAGGTAATGTATATGACACTTTGAGCACGAAACTACTGGTAGGAAGCATAAGAAAGACCCGGTTATTGGAAGTTTCGTATTTTGAATTTCGGCCACATTTGTAATCGAGCCTCGATTGCAGACGAACGATTCGACAAATTGGAGCAAATTAAACGTTGATCTACTCATAAACACATTAACAATCGGAAATAAACGAAACATATGGAATCCGTGACAATAAATTTTATCCGTTCAAAATAAGTAAGGCTAACCATCATGGATTTTCGCAAAAAATTGAAAATTTTTTATTGTTGAAATTCCGGTTCAAAATGATTATAGGTAAAGTATATGACACTTTGAGCACGAAACTACTGGTAGGAAGCATAAGAAAGACCCGGTTATTGGAAGTTTCGTATTTTGAATTTCGGCCACATTTGTAATCGAGCCTCGATTGCAGACGAACGATTCGACAAATTGGAGCAAATTAAACGTTGATCTACTCATAAACACATTAACAATCGGAAATAAACGAAACATATGGAATCCGTGACAATAAATTTTATCCGTTCAAAATAAGTAAGGCTAACAACCATCATGGATTTTCGCAAAAAATTTAAAACTTTTTATTGTTGAAATTCCGGTTCAAAATGATTTTAGGTAATGTATATGACACGTTGAGCACGAAACTACCGGTAGGAAGCATAAGAAAGACCCGGTTATTAGAATTTTCGTATTTTGAATTTCGGCCACATTTGTAATCGAGACTAGATTGCAGACGAACGAGGCGACATATTGGAGCAAATTAAACGTTGATCTACTCATAAACACATTAACAATCGGAAATAAACGAAACATATGGAATCCGTGACAATAAATTTTATCCGTTCAAAATAAGTAAGGCTAACCATCATGGATTTTCGCAAAAAATTGAAAATTTTTTATTGTTGAAATTCCGGTTCAAAATGATTATAGGTAAAGTATATGACACTTTGAGCACGAAACTACTGGTAGGAAGCATAAGAAAGACCCGGTTATTGGAAGTTTCGTATTTTGAATTTCGGCCACATTTGTAATCGAGCCTCGATTGCAGACGAACGATTCGACAAATTGGAGCAAATTAAACGTTGATCTACTCATAAACACATTAACAATCGGAAATAAACGAAACATATGGAATCCGTGACAATAAATTTTATCCGTTCAAAATAAGTAAGGCTAACCATCATGGATTTTCGCAAAATTTGAAAATTTTTTATTGTTGAAATTCCGGTTCAAAATGATTATAGGTAATGTATATGACACGTTGAGCACGAAACTACTGGTAGGAAGCATAAGAAAGACCCGGTTATTGGAAGTTTCGTATTTTGAATTTCGGCCACATTTGTAATCGAGACTGGATTGCAGACGAACGAGGCGACATATTGGAGCAAATTAAACGTTGATCTACTCATAAACACATTAACAATCGGAAATAAACGAAACATATGGAATCCGTGACAATAAATTTTATCCGCTCAAAATAAGTAAGGCACCATCATGGATTTTCGCAAAAAATTGAAAATTTTTTATTGTTGAAATTCCAGTTCAAAATGTTTATAGGTAATGCATATGACACGTTGAGCACGAAACTACTGGTAGGAAGCATAAGAAAGACCCGGTTATTGGAAGTTTCGTATTTTGAATTTCAGCCACATTTGTAATCGAGCCTGGATTGCAGACAAACGAGGCGACATATAGGAGCAAATTAAACGTTGGGTCTACTTTTAACTACATCGGAATAAACGAGGCATTCGGAATCTGTGACCATAAATTTTATCCGTTCAAAATAAGTTTATGTGTATTGAAGTTAGAAAACATTTTCTAATGGTCCCGTATAGAAACCGGGCGACCCAGACTTTATATTACATTTAAACCCAACCATTTTTAGAATTTTCGAATTTCTACTAAATTTAACTATCGAATATCTTTTAAAAAAATTATAGATTCAATGCCTAATCGTCTTCAGTGGCCCTGTTTTGGTTTTGCCGGAGGATTGGGAATTGGGATTTTTTTTTGCTGTAATTACAAATTGCTCTAATTCCCAAATATATATTTCCCGTTCCCAAATGTGTATTCTGGCAGACAGGGAATAATTTTTTTGGGAATTTTTTTTTATGTAAATATTTATAAACTAAAACACGTATTGTGACCTTATTACAAGTTTAATTTATTTCTAAAAATATATTTATTAGCAAAAAAAATGTTTCAAAATTCAAAAAGACACGAATTACAATTCCCCAAAAAATAATTGGGAAAAATTAACGTCAAAACTGCTATAAAATGGAATTATTTTTTCCCAATAAAAAAAATTCCCAAACGCCAGAATACACTTTGAGGAATAAAAAATTCCCAACTGCTAGAAAAACGTCACTAATTCCCAATTCCCTATTTCCAGGGAAAACCAGAATAAGGCCACAGGCTGTAAAAGACGCAATTATTAAAGGTTAAAAGAATAAAAATTATAATTGCGTAAAAATTCAAAAATTCAAAATGTTGTTGTTGTTTTATTATAAAAATTGTATATATGATTTTTTATAAACATTATTTTCAAATTAAAATTTTATAAATAAAACTTGAAAATTTGTTATTTTACTTAAGATAACCAACCTCTCGAAAAAAAAATTAATTTTCAAATACTTTTGCTCACGACCTATGTAACTTATAAGAAATTTTAATTTTCAGGAAAGCACCCAAACTCTTTCGTGGTTTGCTTTTAACGTTCTACCTTTCGCAGTACCCAAATCCAGGACGTACGGCTACAGATCCGTTATACATAAACCGATCTGTGCATTAGTTTCATGCCATCTTATAGTACCGAAATGGGAGATGCGTCGGCTTATAAGTTCTACACTCCGACATCATTCAAGAGGCAAGTGCTTAACGAGCACGTTCAGTATGCCACCATCGAATTTTTTATTTAATTTTTTTAGGTCATTTGCAGCAAACTGAATAAATTAATCATCAACTTATATATTTTATAATAATACCAATTTTTATTTTTATTTTAAATTATTTATTTACAAATTATTCAAATTCATTACACATAATATAATTATACATAACAACTAGTTTATTTTTTGCTTCTAAAACGCTCTCTACATCCGACGTGCAAAAAAAAAATCGCTTTAATTTTATTTAAACAAACAAATTACGAATAACTATTTGTAATTTAATTAAACAAAATTAATGCGATTTTTTTTTGCCCGCCGCGTAATTAATAAAAATAATTGATTTTGTTTTTTCATAAATTTTACAAAATTTCCCCATCTATGGCAACAATATATGCATAAAAAAAATTGTAATTTTCCAATAAAATTATATTTATATTTATAATTAAGTAAAAGTATTTTTTTTTGTTTTAAATCAGTACACCAATTACAGTTTATTTATGTAAAGCTTGGAATAAAAAAAAAATATTTATTTACAGAAAACTTGGTTTTTTTTTTAATTTAATTTAATCATATTTTTCTAAAATATTTAACTTAACGAGTATTTAGTTATAAAAAAAATTTAATAATTTAAATTTAATTGCACCATTTAATATAATTAACGATTTAATGATGTTTGTTTGATTTATAACCCCTTAACATGATATTTTTTTTTATAATCTTAACCTATAAAATAATTTATGCGGATTTTATATTTAGTGCGCGCGAAGAATTTTTTATTACTAAATATTCGGAACAGCCATATAATGCTTACAAAACCTGGTCTCTTAATTAATTTTTATAATTATTTAATATTAATTTGAATTAATTTTGAATGTTTTCTATTTAAATCGTTTTTATGACTACGAAAGTGATGAAGAATAAGAAAAATATAGTAGGCGTGTAACTCAAATCATTACGAATTTTTGTACAAGGAATATAAATAAAAGGCATTCGGGCGAAATACAAAAACAAAATTAAATTAATTCAAATTAATAATTTAGCCTTCTAAAAAATATATATATATATATTTTTTTACTTTATGTAATTTTTACAACGGGCAGTGCGAATACATTTTGGTCGCACTGTACATTATCATGTTATAAAATATATTTTATTTAACAGAGAAAGGCATTTAAGCTGGTATTTCTTTATTTGACTAATCACAAAAATTGCCATTATTACATAAAATAAAATAAACTCGAATAAATTGTGAATGGAATTTCATTTTAATAAACTCTGTATATATAGTTTGTATTTGTGCTTTAATTTAAATGAGTGAGGTTATAAGTCGTGCCTTGAAGTTGACTACACGTTCACTTGTCTGTGCAACTCTCTGTATAAAATAAATGAAATATATATTAATAAAATTAGTAATCAAGAATATTTTTTTTTATATCCGCGACGGGTTTAATACTCACAAGAATAAGATCTTGAATTAAATTCGAAAGTCCACGATTGGCGAGGACAAATAGTCGGGTTACTGGACCGGGAATTCCTTCTGTATATCCATCGGTTTTCGTTACGCCGGCATCGGGCGCATTAGCTTGTTCATCTGCTTGCTCTGTACCGCTACCACCGCCGACCAGCTAAAATATATGCATAAATTTTCATATTAATTAATTAATTTAATTTAAAATTTGTCGTATATATAATTTATATTTATATTTTTGGTGGCTGTGCTACAAAAAATTTTGTATATTTTTAAATAATCGTCTGTCATTTTGTCTGTTGTCAGTGTTAATAATTTTTTTTTTTATAAATTAAATGAATGATTATTTATGATATATTTATGAAATTTATGAAGGATTAGGAAATTAAATTAATGTTTAGCATGAACAATTACTTAAATTAATATATAGCTGTGTTTAAAAATTTATATAATATTACGATACAGTATAACAGAGATAGATAGAGGAGGGCTACACACTACAAAACACTTTGGACCGACACTCTGACAGAAGATCATTACGGAACAAAAAATTTGTACTAATTTTTTTTTTTATATCACGGCTGAGAAGAAAGTACGCGCGATGTACAACAAACGTGACTACTCAACCGTAATTAAAAAAAAAATCGAACGCAAATTTTCAAGCACGAATTCCGATTAATTTTGAAAATTTTGAACAAAACTTAATTATTTTTAAATTTCGGGGAAAATTACAGAGTATAGGGTTTAATTTTTTACCACAAAATTGAGTCCATCATTTGTTGTGTCGGTCGTACTATCTTCACGGTTTGAATTTACAGTTGCGGTTTTTGATCCTAGCAATTTTGTATCGGTGATGCCGCCAAGTGGTTCTGTTCCAGCTGCGATACGGTATACAGTTCCGGCAGCTCTAGCAGCACGATCAGCTGTGCGCTATTTTTGTGTGTTTTTGGTGTTTTGATTTGGTATATAGATATAAATGTATAATTTGTAAAACGCGGTTTTATAATCAACAGTCAAAAATACATAAGTGTTTTTAGTCCTTAATATATAAATAAACCATAATAAAAAACACAAACAATAAAATATTAAAAATCCCATTAAAAACTATTAATAAATAAAATATTATTACACAGCCCCCAAAAAACAAATACAATTGGCACAAAATTATTTGGCTAATGTTACAATGTCATAAAATGTACAGGTTTGTGTTATGATCGGGTTATCACGGATTTTCGATCTATATCTAAATATAAGTTTAAAGCTTTGTGACTTAAAGGGATAAACTAACTATTTTAAATGAAATTTTCAACTTAAATTGTTCAAATATAGATGGCGAAACGAAAAGTCATTTTTTTTCTTTATTTTTGGCACATTATGCATTGGGTCTCTGCCCCTAAGTCCATCAAATCCTAGAGATATTATTCTTGATCTTCCGTTTAACAAT
Source organism: Nephrotoma flavescens (assembly GCA_932526605.1). Taxonomy (NCBI): domain Eukaryota; kingdom Metazoa; phylum Arthropoda; class Insecta; order Diptera; family Tipulidae; genus Nephrotoma; species Nephrotoma flavescens. The sequence goes on along the minus strand of OW052222.1, from coordinate 37,063,863 downwards.
GAGTTAAGACGTTTCACTATTATATTGAAAAATCTATCTAACTAAATTGTACATAATGCATGATGTTTATTTCTAAACTTTGTACTTACTTCCAATTTGAAATATTTTAGAGACTAATAAATTTGAATTTATTTAGCAAATTATAAATGATCATCCGGCGCGGTTTGATTTGTGCCATCTATGAACAACTGAGGTGAACTAACCATCATTTAGTTACTTGAAAATTTAAATAAAAAATAATGTAAGACTGGGAGATTAGGAGTTGAATGGTCATGTTAATTTTTTTCCAACCTTTTCCTTCTATGCGACTACAAAGTTAAAAGACTTAATCATTTTCTTAAAATGACTTCGTAATTAAATATTAATCTGTGACAATAACAAAAATTTAAATATTAATCTTTAATTAATTGATGCTTGGTATTACTGAAGAGTGTCACTGTTGCCTTGTGGGGATTTAACATTTTTGTTTCCCACTTAATTTGAACCGAATAGTAAAATAAATCTGTAGTGATGTTTAAATTATAAACCTTGGCCTGATTTAGGATTAGCCAAGACAAACTAAAATCTTAATTTTATGTAAATAATATATGATACCACTAAAACCTGGGAATTATTTTATCTTTAATATGAAATTTGAATATGCAAAAGTGGTTGTAGTTTACCAAATTTCGATATTTAGTAATTTTGAAAATAATTTGCAATTTATAATTAAATATTAAAATGGTTGGTGTCAAGTCTGAATCTTAGTCTAAGTCTTAGCTTTAGCCTAAGCTTGAGCCTAAGTTTAACTGTAAGACTTAACCTAAATCTAAACTAAACCTAGCCTAGGTCTTAGTCTAATTCTAAGCCTAAGCCTAAGCTTAAGCTTAAGTTTTAGGCAAGGCCTAAGTAAAGGCCTAAGTCTGAACCTTGGCTTAAGTCTAGGTTTTAGGCTCAGTCTTAATCTTAGTCGAATTCCATTTTATGTCAAAGCTAAAATATAAGTTCTCATGATGAATTATAATACTTATACTAAACCTTAGTATAAACATACTCTTAAGCTTAATCCTATAATACGCCTTAATCTAATCTTAATCTTAATCCTAATCCTAATTGTAGTTCTTATCCTAATCCTTATCTTAATACTAATCCTAATCCTAATCCTAATCCTAATCCTAATCCTAATCCTAATCCGAATCCTAATCCTAATCATAACCCTAATCCTGATCCTAATCATAATCCTAATCATAATCCTAATTCTAGTCCTAATCCAAATCCTTACCTTATTACTAATCCTAATACTATTCTTAATCCTAATCTTTACCCGAATCCTAATCGTTATTCTAATAATAATCATTATTTTCATCCTAATCCTAAATCTAATTTTTTTCATAATCCTTAAATTCTAATCTTAATCCTATTCTTAATATTAACCCTAATCCTATTTTAATACTAATAATAATACTAATCTTAACCCTAATCATAATCCCAATCCTAACTAATCTTAAACCTAAGCCTAAACCAAAGCCTACTCTTAAGTATAAATCGTAGCTTAAACCTAAGTCCAAATCTAGGCCTAAACATAAGCCTAAGTCTAAAAATGAGCCTAAGTGTAAGCCTAGGTTAATTCAAATCCAAAGTCTAAGTCTTAGTTAAAATCCTAATCTAAATCTAAATCTAAGTCTGCGTGTAAGTCTAAGAATAAGACTAAGTCTAAGTCTACGTCTAAGCCTAAATCTAAGTCTTAGTCTAAAACTTAGTCTAAGCCTAAGTCTAAGTTTAAGTCTAAGTATGAGTCTAAGTGTAAGTGTAAGTCTAAGTGTAAGTCTTAGTCTAAGTTTAAGTTTAAGCCTCAGTATAAGTCTAAGTCTAAGCCTAAGCCTAACTCTTAACAATTGTTTATCTAATCCTAATCCTAATCTTAATCCTAATTGTAATCCTAAACCTAATACAAATCCTAATCCCAATTCTTATCCTAATCTTTATCCGAATCCTAATCCTAATTCTAATAACAATCCTTATTCTGATCATAATCCTAATTCTAATTTTATCATAATCCTATTCTTAATCCTAATCCTATTCTTATTCCTAATCCTAATCTTAACTGTAATCCTATTTTTTTTCCTAATCATAATTCAAATCTTAATCCTAATCATAATCCCAATCCTAACTGATCTTAAACCTATGCTTCTCCCAAAGCCTAAGCCTTAGCCCTGGTTTCTATTGAAAGACTTAATCTAAGTATTAGTTTAAACCCAGGCTTAAGTATAAACCATAGCTAAAGCCTAAGCCTAAAGCTAAAAGTAAGCATAAACCTAAACCTAAAACTAAGCCTTAGTCTAGGCATATGTTAAGTGTAGGTCTAGGGCAAAGTCTAAGTCTAAGTCTAAGTCTAAGTCTAAGTCTAAGTCTAAGTCTAAGTCTAAGTCTAAGTCTAAGTCTAAGTCTAAGTCTAAGTCTAAGTCTAAGTCTAAGTCTAAGTCTAAGTCTAAGTCTAAGTCTAAGTCTAAGTCTAAGTCTAAGTCTAAGTCTAAGTCTAAGTCTAAGTCTAAGTCTAAGTCTAAGTCTAAGTCTAAGTCTAAGTCTAAGTCCTAGTCTAAGTCTAAGTCTAAGTCTAAGTCTAAGTCTAAGTCTAAGTCTAAGTCTAAGTCTAAGTCTAAGTCTAAGTCTAAGTCTAAGTCTAAGTCTAAGTCTAAGTCTAAGTCTAAGTCTAAGTCTAAGTCTAAGTCTAAGTCTAAGTCTAAGTCTAAGTCTAAGTCTAAGTCTAAGTCTAAGTCTAAGTCTAAGTCTAAGTCTAAGTCTAAGTCTAAGTCTAAGTCTAAGTCTAAGTCTAAGTCTAAGTCTAAGTCTAAGTCTAAGTCTAAGTCTAAGTCTAAGTCTAAGTCTAAGTCTAAGTCTAAGTCTAAGTCTAAGTCTAAGTCTAAGTCTAAGTCTAAGTCTAAGTCTAAGTCTAAGTCTAAGTCTAAGTCTAAGTCTAAGTCTAAGTCTAAGTCTAAGTCTAAGTCTAAGTCTAAGTCTAAGTCTAAGTCTAAGTCTAAGTCTAAGTCTAAGTCTAAGTCTAAGTCTAAGTCTAAGTCTAAGTCTAAGTCTAAGTCTAAGTCTAAGTCTAAGTCTAAGTCTAAGTCTAAGTCTAAGTCTAAGTCTAAGTCTAAGTCTAAGTCTAAGTCTAAGTCTAAGTCTAAGTCTAAGTCTAAGTCTAAGTCTAAGTCTAAGTCTAAGTCTAAGTCTAAGTCTAAGTCTAAGTCTAAGTCTAAGTCTAAGTCTAAGTCTAAGTCTAAGTCTAAGTCTAAGTCTAAGTCTAAGTCTAAGTCTAAGTCTAAGTCTAAGTCTAAGTCTAAGTCTAAGTCTAAGTCTAAGTCTAAGTCTAAGTCTAAGTCTAAGTCTAAGTCTAAGTCTAAGTCTAAGTCTAAGTCTAAGTCTAAGTCTAAGTCTAAGTCTAAGTCTAAGTCTAAGTCTAAGTCTAAGTCTAAGTCTAAGTCTAAGTCTAAGTCTAAGTCTAAGTCTAAGTCTAAGTCTAAGTCTAAGTCTAAGTCTAAGTCTAAGTCTAAGTCTAAGTCTAAGTCTAAGTCTAAGTCTAAGTCTAAGTCTAAGTCTAAGTCTAAGTCTAGGTCTAAGTCTTAGTCTAAGTCTTAGTCTAAGTCTAAGTCTAAGTCTAAGTCTAAGTCTAAGTCTAAGCCTAAGTCTAAGTCTAAATCTAAGTCTAAGTCTAAGTCTAAGTCTAAGTCTAAGTCTAAGTCTAAGTCTAAGTCTAAGTCTAAGTCTAAGTCTTAGTCTAAGTCTAAGTCTAAGTCTTAGTCTAAGTCTAAGTCTTAGTCTAAGTCTAAGTCTAAGTCTAAGTCTAAGTCTAAGTCTAAGTCTAAGTCTAAGTCTAAGTCTAAGTCTAAGTCTAAGTCTAAGTCTAAGTCTAAGTCTAAGTCTAAGTCTAAGTCTAAGTCTAAGTCTAAGTCTAAGTCTAAGTCTAAGTCTAAGTCTAAGTCTAAGTCTAAGTCTAAGTCTAAGTCTAAGTCTAAGTCTAAGTCTAAGTCTAAGTCTAAGTCTAAGTCTAAGTCTAAGTCTAAGTCTAAGTCTAAGTCTAAGTCTAAGTCTAAGTCTAAGTCTAAGTCTAAGTCTAAGTCTAAGTCTAAGTCTAAGTCTAAGTCTAAGTCTAAGTCTAAGTCTAAGTCTAAGTCTAAGTCTAAGTCTAAGTCTAAGTCTAAGTCTAAGTCTAAGTCTAAGTCTAAGTCTAAGTCTAAGTCTAAGTCTAAGTCTAAATCTAAGTCTAAGTCTAAGTCTAAGTCTAAGTCTAAGTCTAAGTCTAAGTCTAAGTCTAAGTCTAAGTCTAAGTCTAAGTCTAAGTCTAAGTCTAAGTCTAAGTCTAAGTCTAAGTCTAAGTCTAAGTCTAAGTCTAAGTCTAAGTCTAAGTCTAAGTCTAAGTCTAAGTCTAAGTCTAAGTCTAAGTCTAAGTCTAAGTCTAAGTCTAAGTCTAAGTCTAAGTCTAAGTCTAAGTCTAAGTCTAAGTCTAAGTCTAAGTCTAAGTCTAAGTCTAAGTCTAAGTCTAAGTCTAAGTCTAAGTCTAAGTCTAAGTCTAAGTCTAAGTCTAAGTCTAAGTCTAAGTCTAAGTCTAAGTCTAAGTCTAAGTCTAAGTCTAAGTCTAAGTCTAAGTCTAAGTCTAAGTCTAAGTCTAAGTCTAAGTCTAAGTCTTAGTCTAAGTCTAAGTCTAAGTCTAAGTCTAAGTCTTAGTCTAAGTCTAAGTCTAAGTCTAAGTCTAAGTCTAAGTCTAAGTCTAAGTCTAAGTCTAAGTCTAAGTCTAAGTCTAAGTCTAAGTCTAAGTCTAAGTCTAAGTCTAAGTCTAAGTCTAAGTCTAAGTCTAAGTCTAAGTCTAAGTCTAAGTCTAAGTCTAAGTCTAAGTCTAAGTCTAAGTCTAAGTCTAAGTCTAAGTCTAAGTCTAAGTCTAAGTCTAAGTCTAAGTCTAAGTCTAAGTCTAAGTCTAAGTCTAAGTCTAAGTCTAAGTCTAAGTCTAAGTCTAAGTCTAAGTCTAAGTCTAAGTCTAAGTCTAAGTCTAAGTCTAAGTCTAAGTCTAAGTCTAAGTCTAAGTCTAAGTGTAATTTTATGTAAATTCAAGTTTAATTATAATCCTTAATCTATTGGTGTATGTCGAAACAACTAATTTGAGCTTAGTCACCCGGCGAAGTATAATCAAGTTTGGTCTGTGATTTCTACTTAGGTGTAGGTGTATTTGACATAAATTAAAGCTCGACAAAGAATCTTATTTAAGGCTATTTCGATTTCCATATCATATTTCTATTTCGACATTCAGATAAAATGAAATCCGTGACAAACAATTTCGAACACAACTCTGTCCCTGTCAAGATCTTCAGTTATAATATTGATCCCTACAATGATTGCATGCAAATAGGCTGATGTCAGTAACGTATATGATCATGACAAGGTGAAACAAAAATGAAAAAATATACTTAAATAAAACAGACAGAAAGCTGTGTGTATTAAAACTTTATAGTAGTGTACACATATTTTGTTTTTGTTGTACTGATAATAAAATGTGCAGTGTACAGAATAAAATTTTCACTAGTTTATGGATTTAATTAAATAAAAAGGTACTTACACGGATAATATCGAAAAGGAAGTTTCCAGAGCCACCACCAGCGGCTGCGCCTCCGGTACTGGTACTAGCGCCAAAACCAAAATTTAAAAATCTGTGAAATACAAAAAAAATAAGAATTCGGTTAACCTCACGATCTATTTTAATAAACAATCATGATATTTATTACCTCTTATTCCTATTCTCATCATCGATCAATTCCTCATTTTCATCCAAACTTAGTTCATCGAGTGCGGACGATGATGATTGCGCGGCTGATTGTGTTTCAGCCACTTGTTGATCAGATGTCGATGATGCAACACCACCCGTCGACGCAGCAGCCGATGCATCATCTTTTGTCTCTTCGAGAGTATTTGTTTGTTGGCTGGCTAGATCACGGATCACACGCGTTAATTCTTCATTAAACGCATTTGGATCCATTTCACCATCCTCGGCGGCTACCTATACAGATGAGATGAAATAATGGGGAATAGAGAAGAAAAAAAAAATTATGATCATGAAAGGGTTAAATTAAAAATGGTTAAACTAAATAGATGAAGATTATATTGGTTAAATTTTTAAATGCGGATTAATCACAAAATACAACGAAACATACAATAAAAGAGTGAGATGAGTAAAACATATTTTTTTTTTGGCTGAACCATGCTGGAACATTCATGTGATTTTGATGGCCAGTTTGCTTATATATGGTAAGTAACAAACATATATATAAAAAAAGAGATAGACATAGATATATGATATATGCAGATATGAAATTAGGATAGAGATGCAAAGTTTAAGTACAATGATGTGTCTTTTCTAATCAGGCAATAATGTTTTTCAAGCTTAGACCACAAGATGATATAAGATGTGATAAATTTGGTACAGCTTTCATTTTATACGACATTTCTAAACTCTACTCCGCTAATTGTTTATAAATATATTATTTTGTTTAGTGTTCAAATGTCTACGATATACATATGGAGTTACGTAATTGCGATATATGTAATAGGTTTTGGGGAAATTTTGTGTGTGTGTGTGTGTGTTTGTGTTTGTGTTTGGTTTACTTTTCCAAAAAATGGTTACTAAACTACATGATAAATATTGGTGTCTCTATGCGGTATTAATATAACATGTGAATGTGTAAAAATATAAAGGCGATTATCTAATAAATGAATTGGAAAATGAAATTTGATTTGTGGATTTGATGAATTTGTAGCCGCAGCTGTATTTCTAGCGAATTAGATTTTGGTCTTCATTATTTGCTGTTGTTGTCTCAACATCGCTACTCTCCGACGATGTTTCATCATCATCATCACCACCAAATCGTGATGGTATCGATTCTGATTCTAAATCAAATTCAATGCTTTTTGCTGTTGTCGTTGTTGTTGTGCTCGAACCGAATGAATTTGCATTATCATTAGCACTATCATCATCATCATCATCATCATCATCATCGTCGGCATCTGGTGGGAATGTTGGTAGCGATACACTAACACGACGACCTGTATCAATTTCTTTGCTATCATCGTCAAAATCATCATCATCGTCGTCGGTGCTTCCTCGATTCGCTGGTTGATTGCCACCGAAACCACGTAGTAGCAATGGTCCAAGTGATCGGATTACAGCTGTTACAATGGCTTGAATTTTTTGATCCACTATCTACAAACAAAACGGTTTTTTTAGATACCGTAGAACAGCGAAGGAAACACATTTTTTTTATAAAAAAAAATAGTTTTTTCTTTTTGTTAATTTTTGTTAATTAATGTTGGCATTTAAAATTGTGTTTTATTAAAATAAATGATTGAGAGGCCTTAGCGCACCAGTGCAATAAAGAAGCATATAAATGAAAAAATAGAATGGTAGAGGGTGTTGGGAAGTTACTTTCATAAAGCAAATGGTCTAGCCGATGGAAATTAGCTTAGATTCAGGATAGTATAGATTATGCTGAGTTATATCACACATCAGGAAAAATGGAATAATTTTAGTTCATATTGCTGGCCATAAATAAAATATATCAGCAATGTAATGTATTTCAATTAATATTCAGGAGAATGGACTAATAGCTTCAATTTTTGAAATAATTTTAAAACTGATTAAAAAGCCAATTAACCTGAAAATTTATCCGTCATACACCTTCGATAAATGCGCTTAAAATACGGCAAATTTTTAAATAATTTTTTTACATTTATTTTCATTTCTTTGGTGCATCTAAACCCTTGGCGTCTAAAATGCCTTTGGTGTATTAGAAACGATTTTTGGATTAAAAACGAAATTTCTGAACGCCCTTCACCAAATATGAGCCTGTTTTCAAAAATTTTACTTGCTAAATCTATATCAGTTGATCGTGAACTACATCATGGTATCGATCGTAAACGATCTTCATATACACCACATCTTGGATATACTAGAATGTGATACTCCAAACTCGGACACCAGCTTAGTATTTTGTTCTCCATAGCTTCTAACCGTGATATATATGAATTCGATTTCCCTCGACCGTAAATGTTCTACATACAAGAGCAATATAGTTCAAATCAAGAATAACTTGAAACTAGTTTGTCGTTTTTTGCTATACGCTTCAATTATGGTTTAGACTTCAAAACAGTTTATGGCGGTATATAGAGCAGTTCTGACTGATCTGAAGCGATTAAGAGCAGTTTTTCACATTATTCCTAATATCAATTATTTTTTAGGGATTATTTCAATTATTTTGAAGGGACTTCCTCCACGAGCTTAAATAAAAATGTTTTGATGCAAATTTTGCATAATTTTGTAATGAAAACACTTCAGTGGCCGGCCCTAATTCTGGTTTTCCCCGGGAATAGGGAATTGAGAATTAGTGACGTTTTTCTAGCAGTTTGGGGAATTGTGATTTTTTTGGGGAATTGTGATTTGTACATTTTCTCGTTGTTTGGGAAAAAATTTCTCCAAAAAATTATTAAGTTTAGAGCAGGATAGAGTGTTTGAGCAATTAAGAACGGATAAGAGTAGTTTAAGGCAATTTGGAGCGCTTCAGAACAGTCAAATGAATTTATTTATGTCGTTTTAGATGAAGTCGTTTTAAGCGAACGCTGGTATGTTGGTTATGGTATGGTTTAGACTTCAAAACACTTTATGGCGGTATATAGAGCAGCGCTGAGTGATCTGAAGCGATTTAGAGCAGTTTTTCATAATATTCTCAATATCAATTATTTTTTTAGAGATTATTTCAATTATTTTGAAGGGACTTCCTCCACGAGCTTAAATAAAAATGTTTGCATGCAAATTTTGCATAATTTTGTAATGAAAACACTTCAGTGGCCGGCCCTAATTCTGGTTTTCCCCGGGAATAGGGAATTGAGAATTAGTGACGTTTTTCTAGCAGTTTGGGGAATTGTGATTTTTTTGGTGAACTGTGATGTGTACATTTTCTCGTTGTTTGGAAAAAAAATTTCTCCAAAAAATTATTAAGGTTAGAGCATGTCTGAGCCTTCCAGAAATGTTTTGATTAATTAAGAACGGATTAGAGTAGTTTAAGGCAATTTGGAGCGCTTCAGAACCGTCAAACAGCAAAAATAAATAAAGTAAAAATTCGAATTTTCGTCGCTTTAAATGAATTTATTTATCTCGTTTTAGATAAAGTCGTTTTAAGCGAACGCACTTAACATGGGAAGGGTAACAAAATTAGTTAAGAATTTGAGATTTCGTCCCTACTACCGGCTGGTCGTTACTCGTATATCCGATTTTACTGTACATATTATAGTATGGTGGCAAATGGGTAATTTTTTACTGTTACCAGAGAATTATATTTTTGACTTATAATTCATAATTTGGTCATTTTATTCTAAAAATATTATAATTTTGAAAAATTATTCTCGCTAAATACAAAAATATTGGTAACCTGGACTACCAATAAAATTATTGGTAGTCCAGGAAGTCCTGAAAGACGAAATAAATAAAACCAATTTTCTAGAAAAAACTAGAAATAATTTAAGCCTCATTTTAAAACTTTCCAAAGGCAGCTACACCGACGAAATTTGTGCTTATTATAGAAATATGATTTTCATAAATTTTCATTCATAAATTAAGGAAAAATAAACTAGCCCCTAAAAGATACTATAAACAAAAAACAGACGTACAACAACAAATTAAATTTTACTTTAGGTTTTCGATAGCAATGGTGTTTGTGATTGTTCCGTATATTGGTCTATTTTCAGTATTCTCGAATTAAATACACAACCGTAGGAAATTACTTCCATTTGCGTCAAACTGTATGACAACGCCTATGATAATCGACACTTACTTATACACAATCAACTTCCCAACCACCCCATACTTTTCTTTCCATTAACGCCGGATCGCGAATAAATTTGAATTTTGATTTATAGATGGAAAATGTGTAAGAATCCCAACAATCAGTTTCGAACACAAACAATCACAAACACCATTGCTATCGAGAACCTAAAGTAAAATATAATATAATTCGTAAACACGAAAAAGTTAATTGCAAAAGTAGAATATAGATGATAAATGTAAAAAAGAATCGAATTTCGTACGCTACGCAGTAATTCGCTAGTAGTACAACTACATGGTATTGCTCTATATATAGAAACAATATTCCAATGTAAATAATACAACGTCAGTCGTCGCGACCTGATGAGAAGACTGATTTTTTCAAATCAATAATCTCATCCGTTCGAAACTGATTGTTGAGATTCTTACACATTTTCCATCTATAAATCAAAATTCAAACAAATTAAATCATAGAAATAACATAATTTTAAATCTAAGAATAAGTAATTCAGATAGAATATTCCTATCAGGTATGTTCATTGTCATCCGAAAAATATAGCGCCTGAATTTGTGCTAATCCAGAATTGGCCCAATTCCATTTAACAAGAACGACCGCTGATTCAAAAATTTTGTTCTAGAAACCAACAAAGTTGGCACTGGATTAAATGTTCACATGATCATGCTTTACAATGGTCTTTGTTGCTCAATGAAATTGGGCCAATTCTGGATTAGCACAAATTCAGCTACACCCTTTTCGGATGGCAATGAACATATACCTGATAGGATTATGCTATCTGAATTGCTTATTCTTGGATTTTAAATTATTTTATTTATATTTTTTAATTTGTTATTCCACAAAAATATTATTGAACCGTATACCTCTGTATTTTGTTTGTTTAATGTAGTATCTTTTAGGGGCTAGTTGGTTTTTTCTCAATTTATGAATGAAAATTTATGAAAATCATATTTCTATGATAAGCACAAATCCCATCAGTGTAGCTGCCTTTGAAAAGTTTTAAAATGAGGCTTAATTTATACCTGGGTTTGCTAGAAATTGGGATTTGTTTGTTTCGTCTTTCGGGCGAAATTCGAAATTCTCTTCTTTCTCTTTTGACTTTACATGACTGTATTTGAAATTTTCATTGTACGACTATGACTGAGATTTGTTTCTGTGCCAACTGTTTGTTTATCTGCAACAAGATGAAATGATCTCCGTAGAATCGTGTGTAATACTGTAGTAGTACTTCGAGCATCGTGGCTATCATGAAAATTTCTTTAGAATTTTTTTTATATTTTCAATGGCCACTGTCAATTTTAAATAACTTTAAAGTGAGGGTATTGCCCATGTTCGCTATAAAACATTCGGCAAAGAATCCTGGATATAAAAGTTTCTTCAAAAAGATTTTTTCTGTATCGATTATCGACAATCATTTCTCTCGTATGAATTTTGTTCGAAAACCATGACTTGGGAGTTTGAAATTTGGCTGTTGTTTCATCAGTTGTTTAGATGTAAATATTAAATTTTACTATTATTTACAACAAAGAAATTTAAAATTCATTTTGTCATCTATAGTAAGTTTGCGAAACAGTAGCAAATCTCCAAACTCTGAAGTCTCATTTTTCGAACAAAATCCGAAATCTGACCTTTTCCCACTGGAGTTATTGCATGCAACATCAAGTAAGTCGTCGGTCATATTTTAGCATTCATTATAGGATTATGAACCGATTAACTTATCATTCACAATTGTTTGACATTGTTTGACAATTGTTTGACATTTTTATTAAAATTTGTAGAAATTGGGGCTATTAGGAAATAAACCAAAGTGCTTGTAGCGTCGTATCCAAAGTGTTTGTAGCAACGACATCAGCAAGGCACCGTGCGCACGACGTTGGATTTTGAAGATTAATACTAACCACTATTTTGCATAAAGTCTTGGATTTATTCCTGTATATCAGTTAACTTAAGAGCTACTACCAAGCGATCATTTGCTGGCACGGATTTTTTTAAAAAATTAATTATGATTAGTGAAGACCCTCTCCACTTAAGTGGGCATGTAAACAAATAAAGCAGCAGGTTCTGGGCAGTAGAAAATGCACAAATAATTCATTAACCAACAGTACATCCCTTGAAAGTGATGATATGGTTTGCGATTGTTGCTGAAGCGATCATTGGACTATACTTTTACGAAAATCTCAATGGTTCAGCTGTTATACAGTCACTGGCGAAACTTATCTTGATATAATATGGAACTTTAATAGACCAGATTTGCATGCCAAAGGTTTGATGGACATATGGTTTCAACAGGATAGTGTACTGCTATAGAAACCATGGAATTGTTACAAGAAATGATTCCACATCAGTTATAATTTTGAAATCTGGTGATGTGGATTGGCCTCCGCGGTTACCCGATTTAGCTGCTTTTTTCAGCTAGCCCTGTATCATTTACATGTTCTAAGGTAATTTGGTCCCAGTGGTTATTTGATCCCAAAACGCAGTTGACAACTCGACCGGGCTCATCACATTCCTCACTGATTTCTGCCAGTTAACCGTAGTGGAAAACTTTAAAAACCATAATTCGCTGTGCAAACGAGCCATATTTTCGCCAAAAAACTACGATATCGATGGTTGGTTTAAAATTAAAAAATAGTTTCACCCTTATAAATTGACCAACTAATTATTCAGAGGTTAAATGTTGTTTTCATTTAGTCTTTCATGATGGCCGGATAACCCCTCCGTGCAATATCGTTCGGATCGCAACCCTAAACTTAGTTGAATCAGCAACTGACAGCATGAAAGTGAAAGTTTATCACGACTTCGGATCTAACTGGATGATTATCTCCTAAAGATTACTGAGCGGGGCATGCTTTAGACCCTTTTAGTGCGTTTACCGCGTCCTTAACTATCATCAAAACAAAACTGGGAACCCGGTTGGAACACTGGAAAAAATCATCTTTAAAATCGATCTGTGAATCACGTCTGCTACCGGCCCTGAAGATTTTCGTGGCATTTCCATCAGTGGCACTATTCGGGCAATTCCCTGGGAACTTGGAATTGGGGAAAGAATTTATATGTAAAATTTTTTAACTATAATTTTTTTCTGGCATACTGAGGTAAAAAATTTGTATTAATTTTTTTGAAAACAAAATTTAATGGTGAAAAATTTTCCCTGCCAATATAGGTATGGAAAAAATATTCCAAATTTATAAATATTTGCATCAAACTTTTCTCCTCAGTAGGCCGGTAAAAAATATTTGATCAGAAACTACATAAAAATTCGTTCGTCAGTTCCCTGATAATAGAAATAATGATGGGTCGGAGCAAAATATTTTTTTTTTTGTTTTTGAACTGACGAAAATACCATTGAGGCGGTCGTTTGGGAAGAGTTGGGAAAGAATTGGGTTCTGATAATTTTAATAAGCCGATTAGCTCGAAAAGTTCGAAATTTGTAGTGTTTGTATATGCTAAATCAAAACACTCCCGTGCCGTAGAATATTTTTCTTTCAGTCATCGAAAAGTTCCTTCAGTCATCGAAAGCGTAAGTAGCAAAATGCCAATCGATCATTTAGGAGATGTTTTCTCTTGTCAGGAATTTTGCGTCACCATTGTTTCCGACAATGTCTCTCAGTTCAGTATATTCGGGCCAAACAATTTTTCAACTTTTTGAAGAACAGAATAAAACACTATAGAGGAAAACCTTGGCATCTTTTTCGGTACTTAGCATAAAGTTATCCTTCCAATTTCCGACGGGACGATGGATTGATATTAGATTTATATAAAACAAGGAGAAAGGGAATCCTGCTAGAATTGTTAAAACTGAAATCGAGATTTTTTACGAGATAAGGTACTAATCATCTCTTACGTTTTGGATAAAGAAAACGCAGAATAAAAATTATTGAGTTCCATTCAAAATGAGTAATAATTTTGTCCTAAATAATTTGGAAAAATTTGAGTTAATTCATTGAAACCGAATTTTTTCTAAGGGGCCATATAATTTACGTTCAAATTCCACCTAGTCGTAGTAGGTAGGGGGGGGGGGGTGGGGGGTGTAGTGAGAGTAAATCTAATCAAAACATCGCGAAGATGGTAACATTTTCTCTTAACAATTTTCAATGTGAATTATAACCCTTTTTTGCTGGATTGTGAATCGGCATGTGTTACTACTACATACTGTCAGTTACATATTTTCGAAATTTCCTTTATTAAAATTAAATAAGGTCTAGAAAATTCTTAAAATATTTAACTAGAAATTAACTGTTTAATAAATAAACATGTAATTATTTTTGTCGAAAATCCGGACGTTGCCAAAAAATCATACAAATTACGAATAACTCGAACAAATGACGATATTCTCAGTAAAGTGAAAAGAGCAAGTATGATGAAATCCTGGACCACGAACCAGAACCACTACCTCTCGTAGTCTCATTAAAGCTCACTTTAATAATAAGCAAAGGGATCAAAAAAAAAAATAAAAAAAAACATAGAAATCAAATTTCGGGATGAACCTGGTAAGTTAAATTACTCAGACCACAAAATAATCTGCACACTCAGCATATTGACGGAAATCGATCACGGGTAGCAGATTGGATTTTCAGGACCAACATATGTTGCAATACGCAAAGCTTACCCTAATTAATCGACGGCTCTTAGTCACGTGCTGGATTTCCAAACTTTGCTGCAGATGAATAAATTTAAAGTAGTAACTCAATTTGGTGGTGCTGTAGGACGAAACAAAAATCCACAACATACAAAAGTGATCCTAATGAGCATCCATCATTTCTGCATGATTTCGATGGTTTATTTGTTGTGACAAATGCTCCTGGTAGAAGTTCATTTATGTGTTGAGAGACTAATGGCACCACTTAGCCGAGAATTGTCAGGCTTAGTTTTACATCACAAAAAAATATCGGATCACGCATAGATTCTCGAGGGTAAATCATAGATTTGGATTTAGAACAACAAAATTTTAGACATGCTTTGGTATTTATTACAGGTATAGTAAAATGTTCTGAAGATTTTCTGTGTCAGATTTAAAAAATTTAACAGTGCCATTAGTAAGTGGAAATTATAAAGAACGGAAATATTTGGCTTTATTTAATTGTTTAGGAATGAATATAGGCTTTAAGGTTATTCCTTTTTATAAACAATTAAAATATGAGACGTATTGCCCTTCAATAAAAAATTTAATACAAAGTGTGGTCGGTGTGGCGATTATTTTGCCAGTCAAATTCTCCTTACGGAACACGTACAGGCAGTGCCTGTGAAAAAGATTAGACCAGTTAGAGTAGCACCGTGGAGAGAGAAAGAGTTAAGAATGGAAGCATTTTGAAGCTTTTCGAATTTTACTTTTGTTAAACTTTTCCTCCATTCGCATATAAACAATAATTATGGCAGGGTATTTTTTATTTGTATTGGTTATTCTAAATAATAAATATTAATGAACTTAATTTCTTTTTCAGGAATCTCATTGTATATAATTTTTAGTAAAGTAAACATTTCACTAAAATTCCGAACGTCGTTTATAGGTGGCGCCTTATTTATAAAATTTACGATTATCTCGGAAATTCACGAAAATTAAGTAAAACTTGTAATTTCCTTGAATGAGAATAAAAAGCATAACCGCGGAAGAGCAGGATGAGCCTTGAGCCCCAAAACAGATCACATAGTTAACAATAAAAAAAAAAAAAAAAAAATCTCTTAAAAATATGGTTAGCAAATTTAAATCAGACTCTTGAAAAATTAAATTTTTATTAGCGCCCGTAAAAGTTTTGAGCGAATGCTGAAGCAGATGGCAAATTTTCTGCTACGGACGAACCTCGTGATCAGCGCCCCAATGTGGGGGATAGGCTCTCATGAAGACAGCAGTCTAAATTAAATATAAAAAAAACTGATCGACACACCTTTTGCAAATCAGTGTATTTTGAAATTGGATTAGCAATTTATTGTTAGACTCTTTGTAGGGGGGAATGGGTAGGAGAGATTTAATCTAATTTTCACATATTTCATTGACATTTTAACATTAAGTACAATTTTCAAGTTTTTAATCATTAAAAATTTTGATATTTATCAAAAATATAATCTGGTTGATTCATAATATAAGCAAATCGAATTTAAAAATTTGTAAACAATTTCACTATTTATATCCTTGAGCTGAAAATATATGCATTTCTTAGGTGCTATTAAGCCAAAAATGCACTTAAAACCGTTGTATATTAACGCCGACACGGCTGATCAATGTCTTACACTTAAAATTGCAAATTCGACTATAGAATTAAAGTATTTGTTTCCATTTTCAATGTGTTTGGTAAAGTGAATATTTTTCGAAATCATTTTTTATGAATCATGAATCTGCCAAATTATAATTTTTTATACCCCATATAAATTACAACACCTTACCAATCAATCAAGCAAAAAAATTATTTTACGAATTACCCAATATAATTGCGTATTGTAAATGTCACCCGCGATACACTCGAAAATGTGTTAGAGCCAATTTGATGCCGCACGATACTTTGCGGTACATGCTTTGCAAACATAATTAAAAATTAAGTCATTTTACTATTACGCTAAAAAAAAAATACCGCGCGTAACTCTATATGAAATTCAATGTTGGTTGTTTTTGTTATAAACTATGCGCGGTATATGATTTGTTCGATTTTGATACCTATCGGAATTTTGAATAAATTATATTATATCTAGCTTTTCGTAATGAGGTATGTATATAAATCAAGCGTAGCATATACTCGTACATACCGCATGGATTAAATACACCTGATTAATTTGTATTAATTAAAAATAATATTTAGAATGAAATCTATATATTCGGCATTGAAAATTAATTTTGTTACTTTCGGACTGGGTATACGCGAGTACATTGTATTGTACATACACACAAAGCTTAAAATGCAGCTTTCAAAAATATTTTACGTTATATATATTTGAAATTTTTTTTAATCAATTTTGATGTCATGGTTGATTTATACTGCAGACACATATTTTATTGTTGTTGTTGTTGCTGTTGTTATATTATTGTATTCGCATAGTGTAACCAATTTTTTGTGTTTATTCGATTTTTGGTGGTGATTGTGTTGTTGTATCATGAACATAAAATTCAAAATTTTATTGCTAAAAATATTATGTTGTGTAAATATAGATACCGCGATTACACATAAAAGCAATGGCATCATCACATACGATCTTAATTACACACACACGCACACACACAAAATTTACTAGATAAAATATAAATAAATCTATAATTTTTTATGTTGATTTAATCAACATTGTTCGGTGCTAAAACGGATTATATAGTAAAAATGTCTAGACATGGATATGTGTTTGGACGTCGGAAATGGGATAAATTTTGTATATAAACATGTATTTCAAAATTTTATGTTTTTGTCGAGTGATTTATTGGCAGATAAACAGACAATTTACAAATAATTCATGTGTAAGTTAAATATTTAACCATTCGACTAAATTTCATTTGATTAATTCGGTTTTAATCGATATTTTCGGGGTTTCTCTAACAACTAACCACATGTATTTCCGGAATATCGAAATTCATTATATTTACAATTTTAAGCATGGAACAACGAAATTTTGACTTTGATATTTCCCCTTTTTCTCGAATATCGCGAAATTTCTCAAGAGGGCCCTTTGAAGGGGTCCAGTTTTGTAAATTTAATATCTTGTTCTTCTTTTAATGTTAATATAGTAGACGGGGTGGGAATTTTCCTCCATTCAGTTTCAAATATTTCAGTTTAAATTATCTGTTTCTTGCACCCTAGAAGTAAGAGGGGCTAAGAATTGCTAGGGCTGAATCCGTCTCCTTTGACGAAATTTGACAAACCCGAAAAATTCTCTGAAAATTTGGAAACATCTCAAATTTCCAGTAAGAATTTTTGTCGCAAAATGACTCAGGAAAACATGCTCTTAATATACAGTAATACCTGATTTTGAAAATTAGATCAGTTTAACCGTTTTTTATGATGCAATGAACCGAAAAATTATACTGATTTGCTTAAAATTTGGTAAAAAATATAATATGTGAAAAACTATATGAAGAAAAACTTTTCAAAGAATAAGTTTACCATTGCACCAACTCGGAACGCGTACATAAAATGATAATTTAAAATTTCCTTTAAAATATTCTTAACAAAACGACTTAGAAAAAAGTCGAACCATCAAAATAATTAGTCACCAGCACCAAAACGGTAAATTTAAGGAAAATAGAGTGCTGATAATAAAATTGGCCTGCCTGCAAGACATTTCAACCAAGAATGTCACATGATTTTATTGCAATATGCTCAATGTAACTGATTCAAGTGCCACGACGGTAGTTTTAAGTACCAAAATGTTAAAATTTTGTGACATATTACCAAAGGAATAATTTGCCACTAGCGCCAAAACGCTGAATTTATGAAAAAAGTGTTAATAAAAAAATTTCCTTCGCCCAAAATCGTAAACACAATACGTCACATGATCATATCAGCGTCAATGTGGTACTTTAAAGTACTAATATTATTCAGCTAAATTTGTGTGATTCTTTAAGACCTTTACATGTCATGTTATAATAACAAAATCGTTGCTTTTTTCAAGAACTTTCAAGTTATGCTGCATGCGACAAAATTTGTAACTGCTTCCAGCGCTACAACGGTAGTTTTGAATAGTATGGTACTTGGGAAAATTTACGGCATTCTTCAAAACCTTTTTAATGATATACGACACGTACTTGTTCTAAAATTAAAGGAAAATTAGCTAACAGCGCCAAAACCGTGGAATTATGAACTAATGTTATATCGGGATTTTTGTCTGATGCACGACCTTTCAAACCATTTACTACATGAGTATATGGGGAAGATGTAAAGAAATTTTCCCGACCCCCTTAAAGTAGAGATCCCCAAAGCTTTTCAAATCTCTGAATTAAAAAGCAAAGATGACTGGCGAGAAAAATATTCGAATCGCTAAGCTGTTCTTGAGATATATTAGGTACAGACGTCCATATATCCATGCAGAAATCCAGACGAACAGCCAAACCTGCGGTTTTGTAATCAAGGACATTCAAAATGTCGAGAAAAGTGGTTTTGGTAAAAAATATTAAGGTGGGTACACATTTACAAAAATTTGCGCTGAATGCGTTCGGTGAAAACATTTTCGCCGCAAATAAGGAAGTATGAACGTGTTTGGCACAAATTTTTGTTAATATGGCCCCATCTTTAGCGAAAAATGTTATTGAACCTTTCATCAATAATATTAAAAATTTAAAGAAGAAACATTAAAGCTTTTGGCAGTTCACTAAATTTTATATTTCGACTTTCTCGAACAACGATGCGGATCCCGACGTTGACTATTTCAAGTATATAAATCCTCTCTTCAGCGTTTAATCTTCATTGGTTTCATCTCAGAATAGGATTACGACATTGTGGTTGGGTTAACTACAGACTGGTTTACCGTCCATCATCGTAAAAAAATGTAGTGATCTAGCTCAGCCACTTATATAGCCTAGACAGACTGCGAATTAGCTAAACTGGTTTAGCAATATTCGGTCAAGTACTCTAGAAAATAAAATTCAGTTCAGATCGACATACTATACGAAAAATTCAAAAATCTACTAGCAAATTCAAGTTTTTTCCAAAGGGGGCTTGATTGAATTTTGCTAAACCAGTTTAACTAATCTGCAGCCTGTCCAGGCTATTACAGTCTTTTTTTAAAAATCACTTTCGATAGTAATTTTTCCGTTCATCTGGAAACACTTTTTTAGTTTTCCTATTCATAAGAAAGGCCATTCCAAAATTATGCGAAATCATCGTTTATGAGTCAATGTACTTTGATTGTAAACCGTTGCTTACTTTCTTTCAACAAGGTTCCTTCAAAGTTTGTATCCGATAAACCTCACCGACTTCAAATCATGAAGTAAATGCAGTTACCATTAATTTTAATATGGCATTTGACAGGGTTTCCCACAAAATAATTATATTTAAGTTCAGAGCCCTAGAATTTCCATCGCAACTTCTCCTATAGGTGGAATTATACTTGAAAAAACCAAGGTACCCCAAGGTACCCATTTTGGGACTTAAAAATTCATAAGTTTTTAAGGTTTACAAAACGGTCATAATTTATTGATATGTGAAATATTTTCAGAAGGTTTTTTATAACCAGTATAAGTGAGATCGGTACGAAAGCCCGAATTAAAAAATTCCGCTATTTTTAAATTTAGTTTGTCAAAATCTCGTTTTCCAAAATGCTGATTTTAAAATCCCAATCTTGATAAAATATTAAAAAAATCCGCAAAAGCGTGACTTTGTTTGAGACATATTAACCCTTCGGTGCGAGATTGTTTTTTTGGGTTTCTTTTTATCCAGATTTTTATTAAGAATTCAGCCATTTCTTTATTAACCTTTATCAAACTAACATGAATTTTTGAAGAATTTTTGAAATTTGGCCATGCTCAATGGAACTTGTTCGTTCCCTAACCAATAATTATCAGGTATGCAGAATTGGATTTAGATTCTTACTTGCATTTTGAACGGAGTGCCGAAATTTGGTTATGCTGAATGTAACAAGACCATTTCTTAACAAATTATTGTCAAATTTATTGTGTATTGTGATTGAGATTTAAACTTGGATTTAACGTGAAATTCTAGAACTAGACCAATCTTAATGGAATTTGGGCATTTCTTAAGCAATCATATTCAAATTAAGATTGTAGAGCTGGATTTTGAATCTAACATCACGTTTTGGATTTTGGCCATGTCGGAGGAACTTGGCCATTTCTTAACCAATAAGAGTCATATTCGATAGTTAGGTCTAGATTAGGATACTATAACATGAATTTCGATTTTTTCATTGCTTAATTGAACAAGACTGTTTCTTCTTCATATTGAATGGATTTCGAAATTTCTTAACCGCGTAACAACAACTATTTTATACTTTTACTACATTGCACTGATTACAGGATAAATGACTATTTATTAAGATTCAATTCCATAAAAATTAATTAGTCCTTAACGAAAATGATAGGGAAAATATGGTTTTCGTGGTCAATTACATTCACTGTTTGAGTTAATCTAAATCGTTTCGATGAATTGTATTGCGCTGGTGAACCGATCATTTCTTTGCACCGAGCGAGCGCTTCATGAGCGTTGTTCACGGTTGTGCAACTATTCGAAAGGATAGCGCTCTTATTGCAACATAGTCTTGGTATTTGAACTGAAGGAATTTGAAGGAATTTAAATATTCGTAAATGATGATTTTGGAGATCAGGTGATAAATTTAAATTCAGTGTGAACTAATTTCCCTTGCAATTGGAATTAATTCTGTAAATAGTGATTGTGTAACTATTGAAGTGTTTCTATAAAAAAAAAATTCTCATTCATTTATTTTGTGCGCTTACTACGTCCTGCGTTAATTGGAACTAATTAGTAAATATTTTTACAACTTTCTGTATCGTAAGCATTTCTTACAGATTAAATTAGTAGAGTTTCATAATATTTAAGGAACCGAAGAATGAATACGTCTGGTGCCGTACGATCGCTAGGCATATGCAACAGGGTCGCTTGAGCAAGGGTTGCTAGACCAAAATAATTTTATAATATGCGTTCATTAAAGTTCACTATACTGAAAAGTAACAGTAAAACATAACCAGTGTTAATCACAAGTTATGTATTTTGCAAGTACAATTTTAGGAACTGTGATGAGTCCTATAAAATCTAGATTAATTGCAGAAATAGATCCAGAATTTATTTATGTGTTAGTGACGGAAATAAACAGTGAAAAATTCGCGATTCGCCTAAGCAATGTGATATTATTAAATGACCCGGTTATAGCTTGGAACTATCACCTCCTATACTGGTTCAATCAACAGAAAATCTGTTTTACAAGTTT
The DNA here is from genome assembly GCA_932526605.1 of Nephrotoma flavescens. Taxonomy (NCBI): domain Eukaryota; kingdom Metazoa; phylum Arthropoda; class Insecta; order Diptera; family Tipulidae; genus Nephrotoma; species Nephrotoma flavescens. The sequence continues at coordinate 37,042,147 of OW052222.1, read as the reverse complement.
TCTTGATAACGAAAATCTAAGTCGCACATTTTCAGTGTCATCATAAATTATCGATTTATTTTTGCTAATGCATTTATAACCTCGATATACAATAGATGACCTTATCGACAATAAACTGGTGTTGTTTTGTCTACGGAATTTTAAAATAATGTTAAACCTGAATTAGCATACAAAATGTTCCTAAGAAAAAAAATCTTACCTACAGCGTCATCGGCTGGTTAATTTACATAAGGAAGAAAACATTCCATACAACTTGTCTACATTTTTTACAACGAATTAGTTTCTTTCGGGCTTGGAAATACTTTGATTGGTTATTGCATGTAGTTTTAATGAAATCTACATAAATTAAAAAAAGTGTGCGTGTAATAATTTAAACATGAATTTGTTCATGTTTAAGCTCAGTTTCAAATTTAAATCGATGTCCGTTTTTTAAAGATAATTTGAGCAATATTAATTGCATATTATTATTTGTCATATCGTTGGGTTCCCTATCAGCAGTATTGTGCGTCTACGCGGATTTCGCAGTTGTCGACATGTCTGCGTATACAATGTCAGAGAATTTACAATTTTTGCCTCAGATGTCACACTTGATTTTTTGAAATATTCGAATTGTCGACTGCTGCCTGTCAACTGCCCCCGGTAATTGAAATTAAAATTTTTGTGAACAATTTTTTATGGTTATAGGGTAAATAAAATTTAGTAGAAAATATCAACTTGACCTCTAAATTGGTTTGATCTATTTGACTACTCCAAATTTTTCGATTTTAATAGTGTGGTGCAACATTTAATAATAATTTCGAAATGTCCTATAATTTGATAACGTCCGATGAAGCCAGCATTTTGCGAAATTTGCATTACTTTTAAGAATAATCATTACTATTGAGCAGTCAGCATTCGCCTTTCAAAAGATCCATAAAATGAGCATAATGAACATTGACGTGACAGATGGTCTGACCAATGGAAGTATAGGCTGCCTGAGGTATATCGAATGTAGCCAAGCTGACGAGGACAACGAGAGCGATGAAAACGTAAAAAGCTAAAATGTCAAACGACTCTCGATTTCGAAGCGTAATCTTTTTCCAGTCGTACCTGGTATAACGTACCACAATATAACGAGATAGTATGATTTATCACAGGTCTGTTCATCACATCGGCCATCGATGATCATTTCTTCTATCATGTACGTAGAACTTCAATCTGAATAGGTCCTCTTCAAAATGAGCTATAGTCCGTCTCACCACCAACTATACAGCTCAGGATGTAGTGGCGAATTTTTGTGATGCTCAATTTTCTTGCTTTCCAAGACCTATATTCCATCGTTGGACAAACTACAGGTAGAGCGTCACAACACAACCAAGTGGCGGTATATGCACGACTGAACTTCAGCTTCCCAATGGGAATAAGATGCTTTCGGTATAGTTGTGTACATCTCGCCGAATAATTAACTTCCTTCATTTCGTCCTTTCTCAATATTCTGAAAGAATTTCAAAAGTTCTCCAATGGAACTATCATCTTTTGTCGATGATTATGAGCGGGAATTTCAATATAAATTTTGTTGCTCTTCAAGTTGAACCATTTATAAACTTCCTGAGTGAGACGGAATCGATTTGCACATAAACTCTGATCAAAATTTATCTATACTACGAGTTATGGGACGGCCATTGATGCAGTAGTAAACTTTTATTTCTTCCTCCTTCAAAGTAAACTGTACACATGCGCTATACACACGCCATGTTTACACATATCCTTGAGAGTACTATTGGACTTTTTTTTTAAACCAGACTGTATAGCAATGATCTACAAATAATTCAAGATCTTAAGAACAACATTGGAGCTGAAATTGAGGTCATCGAACAGGTTTTAGTGGAAAAAGTTATTATTATTAGTTTTTGAGATTTAAATGAGTCCGAATGAAGTATTAAAAAATAACAGAAATGGGTGTACAACGAAAACCCGATTTTCAAAATCACGGTTTTTTTGTAAATCCCGGTTTTCGTTTGACTTTCTAAAAAAATTGTAAAATTTGACATGTGGGAAAATGAGACTCTTAAATGATTTTTTGACAAAATTCAAATATTAATTTGCGAAAAGCTAAGAAAATTGATTTTGTTGGAATTTTTGTTGGATTTTGTTGAAATTCGATATGTGCGATGGAAATGGGATTCTAAAAAGGTTTTTCTTAAAGCGGTCAATAAAGATGGAACTAGGCCATTTCTAAATCGATGTTGATGAAATTCTGCACGTGCGATAGAAATTAATTTCTAAAAAGATTTTTTGATAAAGTTCTGAAATATGCCAATCGCTATAGAACTACGTCATTTTTATAGATAGATTCTATATAATCCGCTTCTACGTGAAGCACACGTGCGATTTGTTTGCTGACCCCGGCTCCTACGTCCTCCAAAGTTCATTCTAAAGCCATTTGGAGGGGTAAACGGGAGGCAGCGCAGTGATTTCCAGCGTGCCCGTGAGAGTTATCGAAGCCGCCAGTCACTACAATTATTGCATTTCAATGCAACATTTTCCATCCTCCGACTTCTCAGCCTTAGTTTTTTCTAATAGATTTTGGGTAACATATCTTATTTTTATGTTAAAATATTATTAGTCTGGCCGGCCCAAATTAATAAAAAATATTTTTTTTTTGAAAATCAAGACTTTATAACTAGAAGAAAAAACCCGAGATTTTGAAAACCGGGATTTTGAAAACCGCGATTTTGAAGCCTGATTTTTGGAAACCGGGATTTTGAAACAGGGATTTTGAAAACCGGAATTTTATAGTACACCCAATAGAAATATATCTGTATTATCATTTACTTTTGCTCATTTCAAGCTATGAAGAGAAATCTTTTAAACAGTAATACGAAAAGTTAGGGGAATCGTCTAAATTTTTAACAGATTTTTTCAAAACGTGAGCCAAGAATTTTAGTTGACCTTATCCGAAGGGCTCTTTGCAATTTAAGAATATTTTCCGCAACGAGCCATTTGGATAAAGTAAACTAAAAACCGACTAAATGGCACAGTGGTTAAAGCTTTGGCGTTTGGATCAAGAGGTACCGGGTTCGAATCCCGATAGGGGCAGCATGCAAAGCGAAATTTCATTAACAGATTACAATCTTTGGTTTAAGATTAAGTTTTAAGATTTTTTGAACCAAAATATTTACTGTATTAATTTTATATTAAGTAGGAAGCTGAGAATGAAAATTTAGATATCTGTCAGACCAACTATCTTTATGATACCAATTAAAAGAAATTTTTCCATCAGGTTCGTGAAAAATGACGTAAATAACGATGTTTCGTCATGAGTTTTTTTTACAAACATTTAAAAGAAATGTTCCGCTTTCTGAACAAATTTTAGAAGGCGCTGAATATCAATCTGCCCGAAAAATATGGAATTTTTCAGCGGAAATGGCATCATTTGACTTCATACAAAATTAATAAATCAATATAATTTTTTCTCTTTATTATTGAATCATATAATTCAAAGGGTTATCAACAAAATTTTCAGCAAAATATTCTGGGCAAATGGTGGTTTGTGAGGGCTACACCGAGAAAAAAAATCTTTTTTATTCAATAACTTTGACTTATTAAATCGTAATTTTTGGAAAATCAGCAATAAAATTATTGATCCAATAAATTTCTTTTAAGTTTAATAAAAACATATATTCTTTCAATAAAATAAAATAGTTTTACTAATAAATACTTAAATTAGTCTTTATTAAAGTGCTAAATCAATAACTGAAGTTATTCCATTTACAACGTGAATCTGGTCGTTCCCTCAATCACTTTTATTTTTTTAATTTACATACAATTTATTGCAATCACATTTTTATCGTAAATTAATTATGGAATTTTTATTTGCAGACAATGATGTTTTGAAGAAGTTTTCGGTTTAGTGATATAATTCGCCAAATCGATAAGTTCTTGTGTTGTACTATACGCATAAAGCTAGAGTTGAATTTTTGCAGTTCGGTCGTTACAACCTGATGAGTATAATTCAACTTTTTGATCTTATAAGCGATTCAAGAGTGTCTGTATTTTGAAAACAGTGAAATTAGAATTTGTTATGTTTTCTTTAGAAATTGGGGTGAGGTATTCGTGCTAAGGGGTAGCAGCTCAAGAATCAAACTCGATATCAACATTGAAGTATTCTGTTTTCCAATTTTAAAATAATTTTTTATTTGTTCTTCAGAAACTAAGGGTTGTGTTCGTGGTAAGAGGTAGCATGACAAAAATCACATGTGAGTTCAAAAATCGAAATCTAATTCCTCACGGGTACACGAGAGCGCTGCTCATGTTAGATTCATGCATGAATTTAGCAACTGGCAGTCCATAAATTGCTCCTAGTCCTATAATGAACACCTTTTCAAAATACTACGGATTTAGTAGTGAGAGGGCTGGTCAACTTTGAATCACCCTGTCTAAACGCGTTCATTTAAGTTTCTGGCCAACTGTTCGAGTAAACAAATACCTCATAATTCTGCACTCATTATTATTCCAATGGGAGGGGCACTGGGGCTAGCTTAACAAGAATTTATCTCTAATTGTTGCATCGTCACAACGTTGTTGTCGTCACATTTATCGTTTTTAATTTAGTTGTTGGCAATTTTAAGACCAGATTATTTTATTCAGAATTTTTGAAAATTTGTTTTCTTATAATACCAAACCAAGGAAAAATAGTACAAACATAAAATCGTAAATGATTGCATATGCTGGAACGATTACAAAATATTTGAAAATTTCCTCAGCGTTAATGGCTTACACTGAAAATGTCTGTTCATTTTACAAATTGAAATTGTTCAGCGGTTTATACCAAAGGCTGAAGAACCTTTTAGGGGCATACGTTTGTGGTGGCAAATCTTTTGAAACAGTAAAATTTGTCTGTCTATTTGATTTAAAACAAAAATTTTTTTTTTTAAATTTCGCTCTTCAGGAACCTTAATATTATTTTTGAGTTATCCAGAAAAAGTAAATTATTGTTACGATTTATTTAGCTAATAGTCAGTTGTTGTTTTAGCAGCATTAGAAAATGATTCATTTGGAATTCTAATCTTGAAAATAATTATGGAATTTCAGGGCTCCTCGCCAACCTTGTGAAAGGCTGTTGATGGTCTCGCGTAATTTTGTGACAGCCTTTACGAAAAAACAAAAACACAATGTAAATATTTGCCCTAAAAGTTTGATTTGATCAAGAGTTACATTTGAAAATATTTTACAATTATATTGTAACCGGTTTAAGTTGTTACATAATTTTTAAAATATTCAGAAAATATTAAAATAAATTTCAATATTCAATGTTAAAACGAAGGACTGAGTACATTGGCATAACGGAACGCTTATTAAAATAACAGACCGTAAAATTAAATAGTAAATCGCAACGATAAAACTCAAAAAGCAGATTATTCTAAAAAGTAAAAATAATTAGCACGTCAAAAAAATTATGAGCGTTCATTTCGAAAATTTTGCAATCATAACTATATGGTTGATTGGTGCTGAAGTTTCCCAATTTTGTTTGGAGATTATACAATTTTTGATTTTTCAACATGATTACTAAAAAAAATTTTAATTTTAAATTTCATATTGTCGAAGGCCGATGAAATTTGTTGTCCATCAACCGTATATACAGTACGTTAATTTACTAAGAATCAGTTAATGAATAGTTTATACACGGATTGCGTAATCGGTGGGAAATTCTACACATATTTTAAGCTGAGTACACAAAAAAATTAATGGTAATTATGCGGATTGTTTGTGTACCCAAATAGCGTGGCAAAGCGTGCAACATTTTTCTTTGGAAGATCATCTGATCAAGTTCTCGTAAAATCGATACGTCAAATGCAATCGACACGAATATATACAATTACTATGTAATTTGCACTCTCGATTACGTTTTGTATTGTATATCGGCCTCAATACGATAATTTTTTTTTTATGTTCACAAAACTAACTTAACAACTTTCAATTTCTTAAAAATTACAAAAAATAAGAAAAAAAAGTAAATAATCGTAATAATAATAATAAATAATAGTTGTAGTAGTAGTAATAAATAATTGTATGTATATTGAATTTTTTTTATTATCCACACTTCTTAAAAACACAGCAAGTCGCATGAGGTATTTTCATTATTCGCGTTTCTTGTTATGAAAGTAACAAAAAAAAAATTTTTTTTTGTAAGCGACCAAAGTTGCAGAATTTTTTTTTTGTTGTAAGCGACTTTAATTATATTCATGTTGGCGATATAATTAAATAATATTGGTGGATTATTGTATAATAATATAAAAAATTGGAAATTTTTTACGGAAGCTTTCTGTATATACATATAAATCTCATCGAAAACATTTCGATATCGTTCCAGCGAAATAGAAGTGATTTATGCGGCCTCAAAATAGAGAGGGATATGATTTCATAAAATATAATTAATGTGGTTATAAAAAAAATTAAAAGAATAAAAATAAAAAAATAAATTTTCCATAAAAAAAAAAAAAATTAACGATCACCTTACCTGAGATAGTGTTGGAAATAGTTCACGTAACATTCCAATTGTACGTTTATTTCTTTCATTTATTTTTCCATCTTGATCGGCTAACGTGAGTATATCCAATTCCTATACATTTTTGAAAAATAAATACAATACAAAAGTTATTAATTATATTATTTAATAATAATTAATTAATTAATTAATAGTTATATTATTGAACCTTGAGATGTACAGTGGTTATAAAATATTGACGGCCTCGAATTTTCTAGCTAGGTACGAGTATTTTTTATAAGTACTCTGTGAACGATACGATCGACCTATGATCGTTTCCTAGATAAATAAATAACTTGTTCGTTAAAAAGATCGTTAGATAAAACCATGCGCGATTGCTAACAACATTTGAGTAAAATTCAAGATCACTCGATCAGTCGATTGATTATAAAACAAATATTTGTACTGCTGATCATTTTATAAATATATTGCTTGATCATTATTATAATCTATAAATAATTTAACATCAATTAAACTTTCTTTAAATTAAATTTAACCCGTAATTTAATTAAGACTGTATATTGTCACAACAATTTCGGTAGATCATCGATCATGTATACAATAATCAATTGGGTATAGGCCACCCAAACTGACATGCAAATAAATCAATCAACAATATATAATTTATATCCCAAATTTTGATTGATTGATCTCCATAATAAAGTTATGATAGATCGCTGACCCCATCAGAAATTGCACTATGTTTACAAAACTGTCCAAGTGAGAGTTGTGTGTGATCGAGATGACACTTGATTTTCTAGGTTGAAAAGTTCTCGGGTTAAGCATTTTTATTTTTTAGGATCAAGTGATCGAAATGAAAGTTGTGTGTTTGGAAAGATTTGTGACGTTCATTATAATTGAGACATTGTGTGACCGAAGGTCACTTGATCGCTGGTATTAATAAATAATAATTATTTTATAGGTCATGATTAATAGATCATAGAGTAAAGTATTGATCTATATATAGTGATCGTTAACCGATCAAAGATCGACCTTGTTGTGGACACGATCTTGAACTATACGATCGTCAACAACAAATCTGTCAACGCAATTAATTAGAAACACTTATATAATCACGGAAACGAGTCGCGAATCCTTCAAATTAGCGACAATAAGAATGCTGGTAAAACCGAACATCAACTGTTGTACTTAAAAAAATAAAACTGTTGACCAATTCAAAACCATAGTGGACATTATTGATTATATATATATTCAAATAACTTTATAATGACATATTTTATAATATCTTCAATATATATGACTTGAGAAGCTATATGTAAGAAGATTACATAAGACGCGCTATAAAATTACGTGATGTTTACGAAATTGGTTGTATACATGAAAGTAAGAGCACATTTCACCTTTCTCTTTTCAAAATATTTTTGTTTTTTTGACTATTTGTTAAATCGACCGATCGGATTGACAGTCACGTTTTATTACATCACATAATAAGTGTATACAGTGATGAAAATGTATTTAAGTATAGAAAATAAATTGCGATTGCGCGCGCGTTATACTCGACTTCCGAACGTCCTTGAGAATTTTTTGTTGTTGTTGTTGTTGTATACAATAGGTTTAGGTTGCGGGCGCATGCCCGCTTTTATAGAGGAAGGAAATGAAATAGTCGGTATTTTCCGCGATATTTTCCATAATTTACCGTTTAATAAACCGCGACAAAATTAAATGAAAGTTTATTCATATACACAGTGGTTTAGTTGTATATAGTTGTGCATGAATATATAGAGAGTGAAAGTTAACTACTTTATGAGCACAGTGTACATGATTTTATATAAATATTTTATTAACAGGAAAAAACGGAAACCCTATTTATTGAAATTATTTATTATAGGATATTTACCTTATCACCTTGTCCAAATGGTATTCTAAGCATATCAATAGCTTGTGGATCGGGTATTGGGTTCGCGTAAATTGCACATAATCCCACACATAGTACCAATAGGATCTTCATTTTATTTATTAATTAATTTTTTTTTATATAATTTAATTATTCTAATTTTAATTATTTAAACTGAAACAAAACAGAAAAAAAATCCGTTTATATATATATATATATATAATTTTGTAATAATAAATATTTTTTTTTTGTATTAAACTTTCGCTTCGATTACGTTATAAATTTTAAATATTATTTATAAATTGCACAAAATTAATAATTTATTTTATTTTTGCACTAAAAATTTATTCACTTTATATCACTTTATATGCACACTTTATATGTAAATTAAATTAGTATTATAAATCCAACATTTACGTACATCCTAAATTACTAGACGAATTTAGAAAATAAAATTCTTAAACGATCTAGAAGCTCAGCTTATAATTTAGTGCGGGTTTAAAAATATTACAGATGAGGTGTATATCTCAGCGCTTGGACGTTAAATGGGGTATAGACAGACTGAAAAACGCGAATAAACCGCTTAATGAATTTTTTTATTATTTTCTCTTTCAATATATCGTAAGTAGTGTGGCGCGGCGCAACGTTCAAAATATATAATATGTATATATATATAGTGGGGAGATCTATACTATTACCGATATTATTATAGTTTTTTATAGTTAACTTTATAAAATATATTAATTAAAAGTGTTTTAAAAAAATATATAATTTCTTCACCTTATGCACACCACACAACTGATTAACGTTTAAAAAATTATATGGAAATGAGATGAGACTGATGCTTTAGGCGACATTATATACGGGGATACAATTTTAGATATGTATCCTCTACCTACACTTTCCACCCCAAACAAATCGTACTTACACTTTTTTAATCGGCTATAGTTAATTATCTAAATCTTGTAACCTCTGCTCTAGTATATAACTATTTTAATTATGCTTGGGTTGGAATGATCGTTATATAATTTTATGGGTGGCTCCGGGGACATAGTATTTTATATAATTAAACATTATAAATGATGGTCAAATAATTTACGAGACACTTCTAAAGAAGAACATTAATTATTATATTCGGCCATGACTCTGCCTGGATGGCTTGTACTGAAAACGATTTTTTTTGGAACACGGATTTGAAACGTAATTTCGTGGTTGGTAGGAAACAGAATTCAAAAATTTTGTTGGCGTGGAGTATTTCCTAAAACTGTTTAAATAGGGTATGGATTTTTTTAGAACAAAATTCCTTCGAGTTGAGACATTGCAAGCTATAGAGAAAAACGAGCAGTACAGAAATTCCGGTTTGATGCGTTTTTTTTAGTGAGTTGTCAGAATATCAGAAAATAAATTCTGCTTTTGTGGAATGGAATGTCAAAATATATCATCGCGGAATTTGAAGCAAATAAATAAAATTATTATATAGTGGAATTTTAAGTGGATAACACGTACAAACAAATATTATGGAGAACGGAAAAAATTGGGGAAAAAGTTTCGAATAACCAAAAAGAAATTTTGGTTAGTTTTTTAGAAAGAAATTTAGACTTGGCTCGAGGAACGTAAATATTTTATTTATAAATCCATATATAAATCTAGTAACAAGTAATGGTTTTATGTTTCTTGTTATAGATATGGAGGAATAGATGGTAGCAGAAACATGAGAGAGAAGTGGAATGAGGTGACCAAGGTGTACATGCTGCAGGAGGAGCGTCTAAGGATGTGGAACGAAGGAAAAAATGTTGGGTCGATTTAAGGTTAGTTAAATTTTTTCAGCGTTTGTATTTGTAATTCAAGCAAGACGCAAAATATTTAATATCTTGTGAATGGGTTGGGTCGTCAAAAGCCACTTATCGATTCTAATTACTTCGAACTCCGTGACAGATAATGAATGTGCTGCACCCGAATCTGGGTTAAAAATAGTAACGACTTATATTTTTCGGAACTTACCTCTAATCGAACCGAATTACATCCCCTCAACATCCTCATCAAATATCCAGGAATTTTATGAAAACATACTTGACATTACCATTGAGCCTGTAATCGACAACAATGCTGATCGAGGAAATTTGGACTCGCATCACACTTTAAAAACTAATATTCGCAAAAATACAACGATTCTTTCTATAGCTAAATATGTTCCGAAAGAGGGCAGACCGTGGAGTATGGAAGTAATAGTTTTAGGATTATTTGGTCAAAGTGAAACACAAATTTGGAAATTTTAGAAAATATAAATATTTTATAATATAATTTAAATTTTTATTTTATTTTTTGTTATATATCAAAAAAATACTCCCCTAACAATTGCATCTTGATTGTTCTACTTCGCTTAGATAACTTGATGGTTCAATGCTGTATTCGGTATCACCAAGAATCACATGTTCTGAATCATCAGCCACAAAATCCGATTCAGCTAGGTCAACCCGGTTTCTGACAGAAATGTTGTGGAGAATACTGAATGTGTAACGAAATCTTGGTTTTCAAAATCGCGTTTTTTTTATAAATCCCGGTTTTCCAAAATCTTGTTTTCAAAATCCTAGTTTTCAAAATCCATGTTTTTCGGGATTAAAACAAAAAAATTCCCGATTTTTACTAAATCCCGGTTTGCATTTTTGAAATGGGACTCTTTAATGATTTTTTGACAAAATTCAAAAATAAGTTTGTGATAATAATTTTGTGAAATAAAAAACATGTGTTTAATAAAATGTGTTTATTAAGTGTTTGTGATAAAGTTCTAGAAAACGACTAATAAGGATGGAATTTGGCCATTTCTTAAAAGATTTCGTTGAAATTAGATACGTGCGATTGAAATGGATTTCAAAAATGATTTTTTGATAAAGTTCTGAAAAGCGGCACGCAGTGCGACGTGTTTGCTGATCCCAGCTCCTACGTTCCTCGAAGTTCAACCTTAGACCCCTGGGACGGCTAAGCGAGAGTTGTCGAAACCGTTAGCCTCTACAATTATGGCATTCTAAAATATTGGGTTAATACCGATTCTGATAAAATAGCACCCGACCCGAAGCCGACTCCAGCTTCTGGCTTCGCAACCTTGGTTTTTCTAATTAATTTTTGGGCAAGATATCTTATTTTTATGTTAAAATATTATTAGACCGTCCGGCCCGAATTAATAAAAAAATATTTTTTCAAAATCAAGATTTTAGAACTAGAAGAAAATAAAACCGGGTTTTGGAAAACTGGGATTTTTAGAACCGGAATTTTGAAAACCGAGATTTTAAAAACATGGATTTTTAAAACAGGGATTTTGAAAACCGGGATTTTGAAAACCGAGATTTGGAAACCAGGTTTTTGAAAACCGGGATTCTGAAACCGGGATATCGTTGTACACCCGAGTACTGCACGCATTGATGATAAAACCACACTCTGATAGCGAATAGCACAAAAATCGCGTGTCGCCTTAATAATCCTAGCTTTTGCTTTCTACGTTGTGCCAATAAGGATTAAAAACGGTTGGTTGTGTAACCGCAAAAATAATTAAAATAACAGAAATTTTCCTTTTTTGGACATTGAGTTCGATTTAGAACTAGTACTAAAAATGTTATCTCAAAAAAAATCGAGAATTCCAATTTGTGGGATAAAATTATTTAGTTAGAAAACGAAATTCGTGTTAATCAAAAATCCCATTTTAATTTATTCCATCTCATAAAACCGGAATCCATGTGCAGAATAGGTGAATCGACACAATAAAGGGACACCAAGTATAGCTCCTTCAGATTACTATAAACTTATTCCGGTCGATGCAGTCGTTTCTTTCAGAACAGCGGTTCAATGGCTGATTGATAGGATTGACTCCAAAGACCAGGTTTATTTTCGTAGGCGGAATCCGTTAGTTTCCTGAAACATGGAGCAAAGTTGTAGCTGCAGATTAAGCATACTTTCAATAAATAATTTCAAACAGTTTCTCACTGTGTTAACTATATTTGGAAGCTCGTTGCTTCCGATATATCTTTTCCAACTGCTATCACCATTCGTTTTTAATCGGAGATGATGCGTTTCCATTATCGCGGCCAATGAGCAGACAATGTGGTGAATGCGATAAGGTTGCCAATTCGACCTGAGAAAATATTGTAAAATTTGTGGTCGGCGATGGTCCGATCGATAGTCAATGGAAAAAAATTATGGGAAATATATGTATACGTTTTAAGTTTACAATAAAAATTCAAAAAATACAGAAAACTGTTTTCATTTAATAATTCATTATGAAATTCAATTTCAACGATAATTCACTCAACCTATAACAAAATAAAAAAAAACTCACATATTGATTACTAACAGTAGTGATGATGTTGATGACGGAGAAACTGCAGGGGGTCGAATACATTTGATCTTTTTAGCTTTAAGAACTTTTATTGGCTCATTAAAAATTTGTGCGCTATCCGTGATGAGCTAGGAAGTGGAGAAGTGACAGTGACTGGTGTAGATATCGTCGGGTAAATTACTGTCACAGATGATGATGATGAAATCGGCGAAATTGAAGGAACGTGACGGTGGTTTGATTGTTCTGCAGTAGTTCCCTGTTGCGGATTTAAAACTAAACTACCATAAGTGGTAATGTGTGTTCTAAAGGTAGCTTTCGCAGATTTAAGGCAATTTGTAGCCTAAAAAAATATAATTCATCCACAGTAGCAGAATTCACAGCTGATATAAATTTGGTTAGTGCATTTTCGAAGTTCGAAATATGATTGTCAGTTTGTTTTTTTTTTTTTTTTGCAGGTGGTTCATGACTATCATTCGTGTTATCAGAAAACTAAAATTAATTTAAATATGTTTCATCAACAAAAATCTTATATTAAAGAAAGTAAAATAAAAACTTACACTAAAATTTGTTTGCCCTTTCCTATAACCAATGCAGGGATCCAAAAATGACTTTTCTTCATAATATAAACAATTTAGCTCTTTCACGTCTTCAAGCTCTGCTCCCGATATTTTAGAATTTTAAAATTTTCGTTTTTCTGCCGTATAAGGAATGCTGGGACTTTTTATTTTCTTTTTAACGATTTTCCCGTTTCCGTAGCGATTTTGCGGTACGCATTATTTTTTATATCGGTTCTGCGGAAAAAAATTGTAGCTTATTTTCCACAGGCACTCATGGCTTTTATAAAGCTCAATTAATTTCAAAATTTCTTGTTTAGAATTCATCACTTCACCAAAACAATTATTGTCTTTAAAATTAAATTCATTTTTATTAAATTGTCTTAAAAACAAAAATTTTTAACGATATAATAGAAACACAAATTTTATTTAAGAATCGAAATAATTTTTTCGGCACAAAAAAACCGAGCGTCAAATTGACATAGCTAAATTGGTATAACTTGAAGTCGTGCAACGCCGGTAGAAAATATTTTATCAAATCAGGCAAGATATTAATATTTTGCGCCTCCACTTACAACTTGCAGAATTGGCTCTTAATGGTATAACTTGCTGTTAATGACAGGTGGAGTGCGTGTGTTAATTTAACCGTAATGCACATTCATGGAAAAATTAAATTTTTGTCAAATTGATTGGGGGGCCAACTGTAAAGTATGTGAATTCATTCTGATGCGTTATTGACGTAGCCCTGATAGACCATATACTTCTAGAGTTCGGGAAAAATCCGGATTTTATTATTTTCATTTTATAGGGGTAAATACAATGTAGATGAATCTTTACTTTGGCGTTCGACACCTGGAATTAGATTTTTTTTAATTCGTAATTGGTTGGCCGTTGTTGTTGGAGTAATTATTGTACCGAACGAACTAGTATATATACTGGTGAATACGATAGGCTGAACTACGACTGATTCATTTTACTATGACGAATTCACAATGGAAAATGGAATGATTATTCGAGCATAATTACCATCCCAATGAAAAGTGGGTTCGATGACGATTGATGAGTTTCTTCCTTAAATACGGTGAGCTAATTAAACATGAGAACACTAACCTAAATTACCAAAAATTTTATCGTTATATCGAATAAGGCTCACTTTACAGAACTCATAATATTTATCAAAAAATCTGATGCTCAGAATTTTAAAGTTCTAAAACATCGTAATTTTTAAATTTAATGTCATGGTTGATAGATATACGGAAAAATCAAAAATTTTCTAAACCCTTTCTATTCCATTGTTTTAGATAGATGTAACTACTTAATTAGAGATTTTAAATTAGTATCAAATTTTTAATTTCCAAAATGTACGTTAAAGTTATAATAAGTTTTGTAATTTGCAAATACTTTAATAGTGCGCAAGTTACTTTATAATGTTGATTAATATCATTTTTAATATCATTTCCTAGGTTGTCGACGTTCTCTGCATTGTCGGGGTCGGGAATGCAAAAAAATCGCTGCTTGGGCTACCTAATAGATTATTTGTTGACAACCCATCTTTGATTCCTTCTTTTAATTTTTGTAATGTAAAGAAACTTTAGTATGTCGACAAAAAATTTAAAATGGTTTTATATTCTGGCGCCCGACTTCCATTATCTTCCAGATTATAAATAGCATTTCGACGCATTTTCTTTGAACTTGAGGGAGAATTACTCCACGTTGCTTCTTGTATATTGTTGTTTTGTTATTATTATTCTTTTTCTGCGTATCGAAATTTTAGTTTGCGCCTGAAGATTTGTATTGTCCTCTAACTAGTTTCTGGAATTTTGGCAGCAAATTTTATTATTATTTTGCCAATGTGAGCTAGTTTCTTATAGTAATTAGTAGTAATTAGTTTCCTAATAGTTGATTGTAATAATAAGAGGCGTGTGATTCTCCTTACCTACTGCTCTCTATGTTTATGTAGTTTTCGCCCATATCTTTAGTATCAACCTGTTGGTTGATCTCTAAAATGAAAATCGCATCTGCAAAGTTGTCAAAAAAAAAAAACTAAAACTAAAATAAAATATTTTAAAACATTATCTGAACTAATTTTGTTTGAAATCTAATCTACAATTTTTCTATTTTTATCACTTTTTTTTGTAAATGCTAGATACTCTTTAAAATATTTGCAAAAATCATAAAAGCTTATATAAATGCTGTCACTTTTGATCTCGTCCAAAAATCTCAGAGTTTCCCAATTTATGAAGAAAATTTATGTTTTAAGTTTCACCCATATTAGACAAACTGTCTGGGCTCTCGAGAGGAAGACATTTAGTCTGCCAGCACACTCGTGTCTACACACATGCACGTCCACACGCCTATTTATTAAAAAGTCATTTTTTTGTGTTCGGTGATATAAAAAACTAAAATCTGCAAAATCTCGAGGTCACAAATTTTCATGATTACGATAATTTATTTAACTATGTAAAATATAGTTAAACTGGAAACTTTATTTGACCACTGTCGACAATTGAAACGAAATTGCTAAAACACACTAAAAGCCTGCGAAAATGTTATGAAAAAATGTGCTTGCCTTAGCGCCACGGCCAGAGGCGGCAACTTGACCGGCACTATATTATAAACATAATGTTAAAGATTATAAAATCATCAATAAAATATAAATTATAAAATTGTATTTCATTTAAAACATAAAAAGCACCCTGTACATATTTATGAAAATATTGAAATTTTTTATCGCTATGATTTGAGCTTGTTATGATCGTTAGTCATAAATAAGGCCACCCTACGCTGGTGGTATATGCTGCTGTTGTCGAATAGCCCTAGGATTTATTTTAGAGAATTTTAAATCGACCACAAGTGATAGATGAAGCACCTTATTTTTAGAAATATATATTTTTTGACAAATGCCTGTCTGGCGATGTTTGTCCCTGGTGTCGAACATTTTTAGGATTGGCTTCCAAGAATTTGTAGTGTCCTCTTTGTACAATGGCAATAGATAATGTAAATATTGATGAATATTTAAATAGTCTATCGCCATGGTATAAACTTTACCTGGTTATGGTTAATAGTCATAACCAAGGCCTACTTGGCGGTATAATCCGCTGATATATTGTCCAATCTGTAACATTTTTCTGATTTCAACTTAATAACAGCTGAAAATGTTTTAAAATTAGCCAAGTCTCTTATATCGCTGAAAAACACATTTATTTGTAGCAGTTAAATGTTATTTTAAAATTTTCGAAAATAATTAATCATAAATTTATAAAATTCGCTAGCTCAACATGTACATGAGGAATTAAATCCCGACATAAATTTTTTCCACTACGGATAATAGAATAAGAACCCTAAAAGATAAATCACATTGTAAATAGTAAATGATAAATGCGAGATTCGGCACCGCGGTGTTAACCATTTAACATTTATCAAAAGTGTAGCTATACAAACTAACAAATAACAAAAGTGTAGGTACACAATAAAACATAAAGTGTAGCTGCACAAAAAAATATGGTAGGGTTGAATTTTCAACTTTTCTCAATAAAAACCGGTTTTTAGTGATGTGCGGTATTTCGTGTACTTACAGTCTTCTGTATGTTTGATGACCATTGACACATAATTTTAGAGATGTCTACGTAAATATGGTTATACCAGCATTTTGGGGATACTTTTGAGAATTTTCAGTAATATGCGGTTATAGTAGCCAGATTGGTGTAGACATCTCTAGAATTATGTTTTAATGGGTATCAAACATCTACAAGACTTGTACATACACTTTTCATATTTTTATTTCTTGTAAATTCAACATAGCTGCTATGCAGCCCGAAATCATCGATTAATGACTTTAAAACTTTTTTCGATCGTCTGTTCGGTAATGCTAGGAATCGGATGCCATTGATCATTGGTGATGATTTTAATGCGTGCGTGCAATAAAATGACGCATCGTGCTTAGTCTTCTGTAAAAATGGAAATTTCCTTATAGGGCCTAATTGTAGGAAAATTTAAATGGTTGGTGAAAAAATGAGACAGGCTATTTAACGTAGCAAACATCTACGGAAATTTTCGTAGTATAGTTGTAGCAAGTCTGAAAAGGTAAAAGGAGTGTAATTTAAAGGTCCGATTTGAAAATCACAATCCCAAAAGCTCCTATGACCTTCATACTTTATGATTTTGCGAAGATCACTGCTTCGTCGAATATTCATAGCTGGCAGATACCCGGCATGTGCTACTAACAACTTTTGTTTATTAATTAACTTTTTTATCTTAATAAAGGAAATTTTTAAAAATTGCTACCACCATTCTGAGTGGGTGTTTGCAACTTTAAGAAAAACAATTCGCTCGTAATAATCTTCCACCAGCCGTAAATGCTTCAGTTCAAAATGAGCCAAATCAGTTGATTCCACGCCGTTTACAGGAATTGAGAATCTCTCAAATCACATTATGGCCAATTTTGTGCAAAGATCTTGGCTTACAACCCTTACAAGATTAAAATTACCTCTAGGATTGAAGGCTGATGATCATTTTAAGCGCCAAAATTTTTCCGATTGGGCTTTGCTAAAGTTTAAAGGAAATTCAGAATTTCATCGAGAAATGATTTTAAGCGATGAATCTCATT
This sequence comes from Nephrotoma flavescens, assembly GCA_932526605.1. NCBI lineage: Eukaryota > Metazoa > Arthropoda > Insecta > Diptera > Tipulidae > Nephrotoma > Nephrotoma flavescens. Next base: position 37,024,279 of record OW052222.1, on the reverse strand, counting down.
TTTGGCCAATAAAATATGCGTTATTGCACAGCAAAAACCACAAAAAGTAACCGTGTGGTGTGGATTTCATGTCGGAGGTGTGATTGGACTATATTACGGTCAATGGAGTTTGCTATCGTGTCATGTTTTGAAGACTATTTTTGCCCAAAATTGAATGTATTTGAGCTGGTCAAAAAATTGATCTAAAGAAGTGTAGTATTTTAGTGGCGTTCTCATACGCATACAGTTCATTTGCCTTTTTTAAGAAAAAAAAATGAAGAGCTAAAATTCGTAGCCAATTAAATAACGTATGTGGTTTATCGTCAAGGCATTATAGTGATTTAAACTCATGCGATATACAGCATAAGTAAGTGCAATTTAGTACGGCCCAAGGCAAATCAAAGACGTTTGTCAATTTGCATACAGTATAGACAAAATTGTAGCGTATATATTTTGGTACAAAATTACAAAATATCTAATGAGATTGGTGCATCGAGATAAAAAGTTTTATTCATATAAAACTACTGAATACGCAATTTGTAGAGCTGGCAGGCGTAGTGGGTACGTTACGTATAACCACACAGAAAATAACATCTGTGTCTGAGCTTATTGACTGCGATCTTCGTTTTCTTCCGGATCCTCTTTGGTAGCGCAAGTGGCTGGCAAAGTCGAGGATGGGGCCGTATAGCGGCAAGCGGTGGGGACAAGAGGCCGGCGGCATTATCCGGACAGAGTTTTTGAAGACCCAGAGGAGCAAAAAGACCCAAAGGAATCTCTACATCCGAGAATTAGGTGAGGAGTCCCCTTAAACCCCAAAGAATACAAAAGCACAGCCTAGAAATAAAAAACATCGAACTGTAATTCAGAGCCACACGGAGGAGGTGACAAAGATATCCAGAATGTGTCTAATATACTTTCTAGTACAGTTGATTCTCCTAAAACGCCGGCGTACTCAGCACACCACTTTCTTCTTCCGGGTGGAACACCATGCCTTCTCCATTTAGAATCGCGCATGACGAGTTAGATGAAAGGTGCGGCCCTGAATTGGTACTGATGTCATATGGAACGCAACCCGAATGTATGGAACACATTAAAGGTGAACTTAATCGAACGCTTCCAATGCCGGAGGACCTAACACGATATCTGGGGAAGCTTAGAGTCCGGAAAGCAGAAACCACATGAGTGCCTGCAGTTCCGAACATCACTTCCCGATTCAGAACTTCTCCATATCGTTGAACGCAAGATGAGAAAAGGCTTTCAAAACGCGCTGGCAGATCTAGAGGTATTCTCCATTGCTTTTCTAGTACGACGATGCTTGGCCTTAGAAGATACCTGGAGCAGAACTGGATACGAACCCGAAAAACTGTGTGTGCGAATATATGTGTACAAAGTGGAGTTAGATGGACAAGCCCTTCAGACGGACCAAGTGGATGAAGTAAATTGGCGGTCACGAAAGGAACATTCTCCAAATCTGCTGGAACTGCCAGGACTTCAGCCATTCCGAAACCAATAGTGTGTTTCGGTTGCGGCCGTCCTAGTATTGTCAAACCGCATTGTTTTTGATTTTCGGGAAACTCCCAAATTAGGGTTTGTTTCGCCCTACTATTGAACCCCAGAACGAACTTTCGCATCAAAAACTTACTCTGCAGCAAACACAAATCCTAAATGATGTAATCAAGGAATTTCCTTTATGTGATGTGTTAGGTTTGGGTCGAACTAATCTGGTGACTCACCATATTGACGTGGGAGATGCTAAGCCTATAAAGCAACTGCCTTACTCTGTATCTCCGGTGGTCCAGAAAATCCTATATGGAGAATTAGACAGGATGTTGGCTCTCGGGGTAATTGAGGAGTCCAACAGCTTCTGGAGCTCCCCGGTGACATTGGTCACAAAGTCTAATTGCAAAGTTCGAATGTACTTAGCCGCCCGACCATTGAACGAAGTAACCCCTGATCGTGTACCCCATACCGATCGTCGATGGGCTTCTGACTCGGTTGGATTTGTTCCGGCATTACAACGCACTGATACAAAGGGCGACCAGGGACCGTGAATGTCGTTCTATCTCTGGACTCCTTCGTCCACTGGATCTGCCAAAACGCATTTTTCAAATCAATGCTAGAAATGAATATGGACAAACCATATTCATTTCTAGCATTGATTTGAAAAATGCGTTTTGGCAGATCCAGTGAACGAAGGAGTCCAGAGATAGAACGACATTCACGGTCCCTGGTCGCCCTTTGTATCAGTGCGTTGTAATGCCGTTTGGACTTTATGCAGACTGTAGTAGTTTAGTACAATACGATAGTATTGTAGTTTAGTACAATACGAGCAAAAAATAAAAAAATCACATTCGTCATAACAATTGTGTGTTTTGTCTACATAAAATTAGCATTCCGAGCAAGTTGCCGCACACTTGCTGATAGTAAATAAAATAATCTTGATTAGTCTACTACGACAATAATCAAATGTGTACAAAGAATGTACGCGCGTAAGATGGTTTTTAGATTGAACAGCATAAATTGTAAGATCGCAAGATTTTGGAAATTACATATTTTGATTAAAATATCAGCACAGAGTTACATTTTATGTGGCGTAAAACGATTTAGTTCCGCATTTTTTAATGCGTTCGTGGTTCACGTCAAACATGTTTTTATTGATGCACGGTGTTCTGGTTTATTTGATGGTCACTTATCAATGTCATACATCAGTTAAAAATATGGTATACATATACGATTTCCGCGTATTACATATTACTATGTCAATTACTTGGTTTTTGTGTATAGTGAAGCGATTCACATGCAAATCTTATTAAATATCCGCTGTCGCATAGAAAAAATCGCACCGTAAATTATCTAATCGTCATATAACAAGACAATAAAAAAACATATCGTGACAGTATATGTAATTGTTGTAAATACAAAGATGATTATTCGTGTACTATTTGAATAACAACGAATGTACTTCATGTTTATATTCATGATCAATTTTAACATCTAACGTATAAACCTCTCTCTGCGTTTGCACACCGTCAATATTGTATAAGAAAATCCAGAAGTTAAATTGTAAAGTTTAAACTTTCTTCGTGTGATTTGTGTACAATGTACATGACTTCACTCTGTATAAGGTTAAAATTGTAAGTCTTATTCGAAAATTATTGAATATTTAGATCGTCGTACGAACTATGTATTATTTGATCGTATAGAAGGTGAAAGTGATTGGCATTTTGAGGAGTACACCAAATGAGACGGAGACAACTTAGTAAGATCGCATTGTTGATAAATTGAGTTTATTCAATTTGTTATGCTTGGATGATATTCTTAATTTTTTTTATAAGTTTTGTAGACAAGATGTGAATTATTTTATGAATGTAAACTATTCATTGTGTACAGGAAAAAATTATATAATAGTTGCTGCAGTATTTATGGAATTTTGTGTAGGAATATAGTTATAAAGGTCTTTAGAAAGTCAAATTAAATTAACGGTAATAGACCAAAGGTCAGAACGATTTACCATCCTTATAAAGGGTGATCCATTTGTTGGTTTATTTTAAAGCTCAAAAAAATATGTATTGTGATTTTTGACAAATGATATGACAGAACTATGCCAATTTTAGTCATGTGTTGGTTAACAATACAACACCGCGTTTTGATTGTCAAAAGTTATTACGAAAATGGTCGTTCTAAAAATGTTTCGAAAATTACGTAATGTTTTTGGCCAACATGGACGTCTTACAGACCCTGGAATTCGCAAAATTGTTGAACGTTTTGGAAAAACTGGATCACAGCACCGCCCAGTATCACACAAATTTTTCTATAAGTGCGCTCCGTGCTGAGATATAGTCCATAGAAGTCAGGAACTATTCGTTGGCCCAACTAGCGGCCCAAAAAATGCTGTATAAGATCGGGGAAATTTGACAGCGGAAAATAAAGGAGAATTTCTTTGTTATAATTATACTAGCGGAAATTTTTAATGTATTCATTTTGTATCTCTTTTTTCACTAAATAAAACATCCCAGAGGACAAAAAAATTTAAAAGTGATCCTGAAAATGATATATTGATGGATCTCCAAAGTAAAGGAACTAGGTAAATGAAATCTTGAAATTTAACAATATTCTATCTTTCTGCCATTTCTTAACGTATAACGATTAAATTTGGATAGTAGTATTGATCCACGATTTTAAAGTAATTTTTGGACAAAACTCTAGGATTTATTCATACCTAGACTAAACTTGGCAATTTCATGACCAGTTATGAAAATTGGTTTCTAGATTGATTTTTGATTGAAATATAAATTTTAGATGAAAAGGAATATCCTACACGATTTAAATGGATTTTAAACTGGAGAAAACTACAGTTTAAAAGACATCAGACATCAGGCATCAAACATAGGACATCAGACATCAGCCATCAGATCTAGGCATCAAACATAAAACATCAGATATCAGCTATCAAATATCTGATATCAAACATTAAACATTAGACATCCGATATCAAACATCAGACATCAGACATCAGACATCAGACATCAGACATCAGACATCAGACATCAGACATCAGACATCAGACATCAGACATCAGACATCAGACATCAGACATCAGACATCAGACATCAGACATCAGACATCAGACATCAGACATCAGACATCAGACATCAGACATCAGACATCAGACATCAGACATCAGACATCAGACATCAGACATCAGACATCAGACAGCAGACAGCAGACATCAGACATCAGACATCAGACATCAGACATCAGACATCAGACATCAGACATCAGACATCAGACATCAGACATCAGACATCAGACATCAGACATCAGACATCAGACATCAGACATCAGACATCAGACATCAGACATCAGACATCAGACATCAGACATCAGACATCAGACATCAGACATCAGACATCAGACATCAGACATCAGACATCAGACATCAGACATAAGACATCAGACATCAGACCTCAGACATCAGACCTCAGACATCGGACATCAGGCATAAGACCTTAGTCATCAGACATCAGACATCAGACATCAGATATCAGATATCAGATATCAGACATCAGACATCAGACATCGACATCTGACATCAGACATCAGTATCAGACATCAGACATCAGCATCAGACATCAGACATCAGACATCAACCATTCAGTATCAGTCATCGGGCACCCGGCATCGGGCCTTCGGCATTCGGCATCAGGCTTCCGATAAAAGACTTCCGGCATGCGGCATCCAGCCACTGGCGTCCGGCATGTGGCACCTAGCCACTGGCGTCCGGCATGTGGCACCTAGCGTCGGGCATTCACCTTCCAGGATCTGGCGTGCGGCAAGGCAACTCGTATCCGACTTCCGGCATCCTGCATCCGGAAACCTAGCATCCAGGATCCGGCATAAAGCATTCAGCATAAGGCATCTGGCATCCGGCGATACCGGATGCCAGGTAACGGATGCCGGATGCCGTTTGCTCGATACCGGATGCCGAATGCCGGTAGCTGGTTGCCGGATGCCAGGTGCCGGAAGCCGAATGCCGAATGGCGGATGCTGGATTTTAGTTGCCGCATGCCGGACGCCAAATGCCGGATGCCGGAAGCCGATTGCCGCATGCCGGAAGTTTTTTGTCGCAAGCCGGATGATTGATGCCGAAGGTCCGATGCCCGATACCGGGTGCCTAATGCCGGATGCTGGATGTCGCATATTGATGTCTGATGTCTAACCTCTGATATCTGATGCCTGATGGAGGATGCCGTGCCGGATGCTTGATGCCGGTTTTTGGATGCCTGATGTCAGATGCCGGATATTGTCTTTGACGGTGGTTTCCGAATGCCGAATACCAGAAGCCGGATGCCGATTGCCGGACGCCGGATGTCGGTAGTTGGATGCCGGTTGTCGGATGCCGTTTGCTGGACGGCGGATTTCGGATGCCGGATCCCGGATTCCCTACAAAATAACAGACTGTTCAAGAAATACACGTGGATATTGCTTTTCTATGTAAACAGAATACAAATATTGAGAAGGTGTAACGTATAATCTGGCGTTACACGGTACAACTCATGCGTATCCGCTGCCGCTTATCGGGGGATTGTTGGGTCGGTTGGAACAAACCAAATTTATTTAACCCATCGATTTGAAAGACGCCTTTTGGCAAATACCACTGGCTCAGCAATCTCGCGATAAGATGGCGTTCACAGTACCAGAAAAGCCTTTATATCAGTTCGTGGTCATGCCTTTCGGATTATGCAACGCGCCGCAAACCATGTGTCGGCTTATGCATCGAGTTATCCCGTCAGAGTTACAGCAAAACATCTTCCCGTATTTGGACGACTTACTCATAACTTCGGCCAGTTTAGAACAACGTTTTGACTTATTGAAACTAGTTGCATTTTGGTTAAAGCCTGCTGGATAGACAGTGAACGTCGATAAATGTAAATTTGTGATGAGGGAAGTACTATACCTTGGATATATAGTCGGTGATAGCTGCCTCCGAACTAATCCTGCAAAGATCCAGGGGATTCTAGATTATCCTAGACCCACTACTGTTAAGCAGGTTCGTCGCTTTCTAGAACTCTGTGGATGGTATGAGCGCTTCATAAAGAATTTTGCCATCATCGCTTTGCCTATTAGTGACTTGCTAAAAAAGGGAAAGAAATTCATTTGGACAGTAACCACGGATACCTCGTTTAAACGATTGAAAGAAGCACTCTCCTCCGCCCCGGTCTTGGCGAACCCCGATTTCAACCAACCGTTTTTTATACAATGTGATGCTTGCAAGGACGGTATTGGAAGTGTGTTATTCCAATGAGACAATGACAACCACGAACGAACGATCGCCTTTATATCTCAAAAATTAAACTCCGCTCAAAAAAATTACTCCATTATGGAGCTGGAATGTTTAGCTGCCGTTGTGAGCGTGAAAAAAATTCGATGCTATATAGAGGGCTACCTGTTTACGATATATACGGACCACGCCTCCCTGAAATGGTTAATGTCACAAAGGGACCTCTCCGGCAGATTAGCAAGGTGGAGCCTTAAACTCCAGCCTTTCGACTTTAAAATAGAATATCGTAAAGGGAGTGACAACATTGTAGCAGACTCGTTGTCTCGTGCTTTTTGCGAAACCTTGAACAAAAATTCTGGATTAGGGTGGATGCAACAATACGAGGTAGCGATGGTTCCCAATGATGCATCTTTTATATGTTCGATTAACTTAGTGGACCAGGCAGCAAAAGCAAATGATACCGTATTGCATAATGATTTACCCCCGTTATATATCGATTTAGATTCCCAAGCATTCTTTAGGAGCGAGTATTTAGAACATACACAGAATATGCTGGATTCCAAAAAGACCCAACATACATGACGGTAAGCTCTTCATAAATCTCCACTACGGAACGAGATACGCCTACACTGATATCCCAGATTGGAAATTGGTAGTGTCCGATGAGTTACGTCATGACTTATTAAAACCAGCTCATAGTGGTCCAACAGCAGCACATTTAGATGTCGATAAAACTGTAGAAAGATTACAGCGTCAGTTTTATTGGGTAAACATGACTAAGGATATTCGAAACTTTGTATTAACCTGCGATTACTGTAAGATGAATAAACCTGTTAACCGATCACTTACGCCGCCTATGGGCCAACAATCTACGCGACCGTTTCAACATTTATATGCGGAATTCTTAAGTCTTTATCCAAGGTCTAAGAATGTAAACAGCTATATCTTAATCATTTTGGATCAATATTCAAAATTCATATTAATAAAACCATTACGAGAGGCAACTTCCTCACTAGTATGTTCTTTACTTGAAGACAACGTATTTAATTTGTTCTCTGTACCAGAAAAGATAACCACAGATAATTGGAAACAGTTCATATCGAAGCAATTAGAGGAATTGTTACATAAATATGGGGTGAACCATATCGCAACGCCTATACATTCACCACAGTGTAACGCCTCGGAGGCTACCGATTACAGCGAATATGTACCGAAATCGAAGATAACCATGTATACGTGTCATCGAAACCAAATCACTTGAACGCCGTGCGAGAAAAGGTACTCATGTACCTAAAATCCGCGTATGAAGAAAGTACCCATTCGTACAACCTGCGTTTAAAGGTATTTGTACATTCGTTCGCACAGAGTGAAGCTGTGGCGAAATTTTCGTCAAAATTACACCATAAATTTATCCCGGCGATAATTTATGAAAAAGTTGGTAAGGTGGCATATAGAGTAATGGATCTTAATGGTAAGTTGCTAGGTTTATTCCATTTAAAAGATATTAGAACCTAGGTAATATCGCCTTACGGTAGTCATCGATGAAGCAGAAACCGAATCGGCGCTGTATAACGTCCAACAGGGCTGTACAGTCCTTGTCCGCAGTGTTCAACTACAAATACGGGCGAAACCGCTAGAACGTCCCCCATAACCTGAGGGTTGGTTGACGTAACTTCTCTATTGCCCGGCATCGCATGAGACCACTTCTCAGGTGGGTCGCCCCACGATGTGTAACGTATCCGATTTGTATGTACGTATGCTTTTGATGCGTTGCAAGTCCTGGACCTGTATGTTTTCCCTGTATTAGATAACCTGGCGCAAATAATTTTATAACTTGTTTTTATGCCCATAAAATTATATGTTACATATTTTCGTGATGGAATCGAGGCGGTAGATCGAAGAATATTAGTGTTTAGTTATAAATACTTTTTAGTAATGATTACTAAATAAATTAGTTATTGTAGCAATAATATTTGTCTACATTTTGATGTAATAATTTGTGAAATATAATACTTTTTGTTAATGTTGATAATCGTTAGTGTATAGTGACGAGTTAACCCAAAATACAGTGAATTATTTAATGCATAAATATCCAGTTAGTGATATCAAAGTGTTAAAACGCGAAGCAAAAAAAACACATAACGGGGATAGTGTTATCACTAAGTGATTCGGGACATTTTTTTTTTGAATTTGTGATTCTTATAATCGCAAAACCACGTCGTTGTAGGCCTCCATATCGCGCCCTTGTACTGTTCAGGTACTAAGTTTCGGAGGGGCGGTCGGGCGGATAACGAACACTAATAAAGGAAAAAACGGTAAAAATATTATTATTGTGCAAATAGTGTAGTGCCACGATATGAATTGTACCGTGTAACGCCAGATTATACGTTACAACCTCCGTACAACCACAAGGACCGAGAAAACGTGGGAGTAAGAAATCTCACCACAAAACGGAAACCTGCAACGGAACCGTTACAGCTAAGTTTTTTTTTTGTTTCATATACGAAGTAAAAAAAACAAAGTAAAAAAAATAAAAAACAAGAAAAAGTTCCTTTGGCGTTGTTGTTATACACCATGTGTGATGAGTGTAGTAATGTCTAGATAAACGAGTTATTGGCGGGAATTGGAACCGTTGGTCGCTGCAAAGTGTTAATTTTTTTTTTCGTGGTATGATGCTAAATTTTTTTTCTTAAGATAAATGCGGTTTACTTTAAATCATTGTTCCACCTGGACTACCATACCCCCCATCGCTCCTGAGTCCATCCGCACCAGGTTTGGAACAGTGATATTCTGTTAGTCCGCTCAAAGCTAATGCGAGCGGCTACAAAGGGTGGCTGAGAAGATAGAGAACCCAAAAAGTCATAAAGCTTGCTTTTATAGCTTAGTTTCTTGGATTTTGAGGTGGTGTAAAGAGAGGTGGTATAACTTTTGTACTTTTAAGCCATTTTTTGATTTCTTTGTGGGTTCTGAAGTGCTGTTCTTGAAGATCACTTTGCATTAATCGGAACAAATAGTAATCTGATGGGACACAAACTGGTGAATAGGGAGCATTCGGTAGAATCTACCATTTAAGTATTTCCAGCGTACTTTTTTACTTATTTTACGCTGTTTGTTTGCTGGAATCGAACGATTTTCGATCAATCTATGGTTCTAATCTATCAATTGTTATTGATAATGTTCCGTTCGGTTTTAGCAGCTCATAGTACACCACTCCTTTCTGATGTCACCAAATGCACAACATAACCTTACTTCCATGAATGTTTCGTTTTGCTGTTGATGTGAATGAATTCATGATTTTTTGCGTTTAGGGTTATGGTAGTAAACTCTTTTTTCATGGCCAATAACAATTGGTGTCAAAAAATGCCATCTTCGGTGTTTTGTAAGCAAAGAATTGCAAAACATTAAACGATTTTCAATGTTGGCCTAGTTAGTTCATGTGGTACCCATTTTCCTCCTTTTTAAATCATTTTTATGGCATGTAAACCTTTGTTTATGGCTGCTTGAGTAACATTTAACTGTTCTGCGAGTTGTTTTTCTGTTTAACATGAGTTTTCCTTCAACAATGCTTCCAATTCTTCTTCTTCGAATTTTTTTCGTTGACCAGATCGCTCTTTTTCGCTCACTGACATCAAAATCACCACTTTTGAATCGTTTAAACCAGTTTTCGCAAGTTTGCTGAGTTGGTGCATGGTTACCATAAGTTTCTTGCAGCAAACGATAACTTTCAGTAACTTGTTTCTTTTGATTAAAAAGTTGGTACGAAATTCGACATGTTTAAACGGGATTCAAAAATATGTTGTTTACGCTTTCATGAATAATGATAAACTAAATTTTAATGTGGAAGGTCAACACTTTAAAAGTTACGCCATCTGTTAGAAAATCCAAAAAATTAAGTTATACACCCAATATGTACGGGGATTTCCGATGGGGATTTTCAAAAACGGACGAATTAAAGTGGTGGGTTTAATGGACGACGCTGCGATAGTTCTCTCTCTCTCTCTGGCACTATATCCCATTCAAGGGATTTGGCCGCCTCAAATGAGGTTTCATAATCATATTTTCATTTCGGATAATGAGTGATTAATTCATTGATCCTAAACCAGCCGTGAAATTTTTTCCTTGTCACCACCGCGAATCGAACCCGGGACCTCCGGTCGCTGGAGCAAGCATGCTAACCACTTTGCCACCGGGGCGGTGGCCAAGGTGCCAAGGCTGCGATAGTTGTTGTGACCAAATTATAAAACCGAGAGAATAATAATTATTAGCAGAAAAGAGCGGAACTCGATTTCCATCTATGTGAGCATGATTGACGCAAAGCTTTCTATGGAGCACCTTACTGAAGAAGCGACTGCACTAAATATCATACTTTTTCATGTTTAATGTATAACTTTGAGTTTGTTGACCAGTGTCGATATCTTTCTTATTGTATATGAAAGCATAACGGTGCACGCTACTATTTTTTTGTGGATGAAATATAAATATAAAAGTGAAAAACGCTTTAAAAATAAGTTCGCATGTTTCAAAATTTATCTCGAACATTAAAAACATGCATTTTTCGGTAAAAAAACCAACCGGGACTATAGTAAGTTTATAAATTTTTCTAGAAAGTCGAATTTTTAAAAGGATCAGCAATAATTTTTTGCATAAGTGGTCCTTTCATTTTACTTATACTATTTAGTTTAATTGAGAAGGAACAAAACTGATTATTTCGATTTTATGCAATAATTCCCATAACCTCGAATCCGAATAATTTTAATCTGTGATAATCGACTTCGGGTTTAGTAGATTTCTTATGTTGCAATACGATATTTTGAATAGAGTAATCATTCGAAAGAGCTTTTGTTCGGGGGATGTAGAACATCAATTGGTCGATTTTGGCAAATTGTTTGATTTTTGGACGAGAGGAAAATTTGAGTTTCCGCGTTTGGCTTGCACACTAGGATACAAACATTTGTGATGGAATATTTCAGTTAATTAGCATTCAGACTTGTAATATGTTTTGTAAGAGTTCTTAAAACTATTTTTATAATTCTAATCGCCTTCTCTTACATTTAATTTAACTAACAATTTAAAAACTATATTGACTGCTTTAGTGCCCGAATTTGGCCTAGCCCGTAACAACTGCGGATGGTGTTTCAATTGGGAATCTCATTTGGGTTTAGATACATTTCGATCAATCTATATCTCTCCATGTCATCTGACCCAGACTTGACATTTAAGTACCGTTTTGGAATATTTTGCAATATAGTTGTTGCTTTTAGGAACGTGTTATCTTACTATTGATTTGTATCCTTACTTTTAAAAATACGCAATTTTAATAGAATCAGATAGTATTTTCGATGGAAAGAGTTCGAAATCAAATTTTTCAGTCAAATCCGATACGACAGGTTCGGGAAATATTTTTAGTTTTATCTTTCTTCATCAGTTCTCGAAGGGACAATACAAAAAATTTAAATATCTTAATAAATTCTAGAATTATGGGTTTCAGTAACTTTTTCAGACTTTCGAAAACCAATTACTAAAACACTTTTATGTTGTTTAATATATAAACTTAATGAAGTCCGGATATCCGATAGCAAATTCTAAAATCACTTGAGTTTTTCGTGGCTAGATCTATAATGAGTTCACCGTCATGTAAAATATTGTACCTAGTACCAGATTTAGCATTCGCTGTATCGATGAATTCAAGAAAGGCACTTTAAAAAATCTATGTGTGTGTGTTTGTGTATGTTTGTGGTCAGAGACTAACAGTTTGGCCACTCTACAGCCCACACAGTTTTACTAATCGTGGTGAAACTTGGTGATTATTTTGGGTGTGCTGTGAAGAGTACAATTTTCTCGCTCTGTGCAGCCCAGACGACTACGGATATTTGACTGAAATTGGTTCACCGGAAGGAGAGCTTACATTGGAGCAGCTTTTTCGTTCGTAGCTCTTTTGTTTATTTTGGAAGAAAAATGAATAAAAACTTAAATATTATAAATTAATTTAGCATCAAAATCGGTCCATATCAGTTTTCCAAAATCCGTTTCTAACAAAAACTCGGCATCTGTACTGCCTAGTAGATTGTTTGGCTGATCGTGGTGGTTTTTGACTGAAATCGGTCCACCAGAAGTGGCACTTTTATAGAAACTTTTTCGTTTTGTGCAAATATTTTGAAAAGTATTGAGATTAAATAATTTTTAAATTTTTTCCAAAAAATGACGAGTTTATATAAAAAACTTCGTTTCACTAAAATTCGGCATCTCTAAAGTCAAGACAGGAATGAAACAATTCGGAATGAAACTTCAACTGAAAATTTAAAATTTTTTATTAGTTGGAAAATTCTTGTGAGATTTTAGTGAAATGTATGTGTACTGAAAGTGGTGGCTTCCATTTGAGCCTTTTCTATTTTTGCAATGAATTCGAAAAAATTAGTTTACGAAATACGACAATGAATGTGCTACATCGTGTGCGTTGAATGTGACATGAACTTTTGCGTCGTTTTCATGCGCCATACCCATCTACATTCCCCAATTTGTTGCGAAAATGTTTTCGAGACAAATTTTTGTAAATGTGGACCCACCTTTAGACTTATTTAACACAACTGCTTTTCATAATTTATATGGGAGATGAAACGCTATTACTATTGTTTTAATAACTAAATCTAAACATTAAATGTTAAACTTGAAAATATAAATCATAATAAAATTTTAATAATTAGCGCTGAGTGTCAATACTATCATAAATTATAACTAGAGCGTTAGTATATTGCTAAACTGATTAAATAAAATGAGTCAATTAAATTTTACCTCCAGCTACTCATTATACAAATATCAAAATACGCGGAAATTGTTCTTGAAGCAATTCTATTGCATGTGCAGCAGTACTTACGCAATTCTTTTCAAAACGGCTTGGTGACCTGGACTGCGAAGACATGATTAGTCAATACTATCAAATCATTTATATAATTATATTAATTTATATAAAAAGTGAAATATATTATTCCAAGTATACAAGCAAATCCAGTTCGTTTGTGAGCGGTAATCTTGCATAATTTTGTTATAAATCAATAAATTTTAGCAATTAATTCTATTTTGGTTTTATATAATTTTACATGTTCAATAATTTATGGCTAGAAAGATTATTAATTTGTGTCGATGTGATTGTTTATCTCTTGCTATTGTTTTGTTATGCTTAAAATTGATTTGGCTGTCAGTTTTAAAAATGTACGCGGATTATATTTCTTTAACTTAGTATATTTCCTTGATAGTTTCATGGTGTATTTTTATTAACTGTGGGTATTTTAAAATTATAGAGAAAGTTAAAAAATTGTAGTGACTTACCAAAAATTATTTATCCGAATATATTAATTTGGAGATGATTAAGTTATTCTTCATAATCTTAACCGTGGATATTATTATCTTAATTTCCTATACACTTTAATATTTTGAATTTATATAAAATGATTCGCAATTATTTATTAGTTTTGATCAGTTAAGAAACAAGAAATTAAAGGCAAGATATACTTTAAATAGTTGACATTTTCAACTTATTATAAAACAGTGTATAATTTGTTTCTGATAAATAGCCTACATTTCCAGAAGTATTTATAAGTATGAACTATTTGGTTTGGTTAAATAGCAAGTTTGATTTTTTTTTATTATTATTTAAAGCTCCGCTTTAGTCTAGACGCCATAAGTCGTAGTATGCATTCATTACAAGAAACCGGAAAGGAAGGAAGGATGGGATTTATAGTTCATTGATGGGCCTTTTTAAACAACAAGTTGCAACAAATTGGACGATATATAGCTCCGCTATAGACGATTGTATTCATAGTACATATGTATATTGTTTGGCAGAAACTGGACAATATAGTGTACGTAGTTCAGGCACTGGTCTATTTAAATAACAAGTGGCCTCCAATTCTTTGAATTAGAGTTCTGCTATAGCCTTCTGAATTCATATTATATATTTACACTAGACTTGCAGATTTTGCCGATCAGAGATGGGCCTGTTCAAGTAACAAGTGTGGAAACATTTTTTTTTGCTATAAAGCTAAGCTGCATGTACGTTTGAAGTGTGACCGACTAGTTCGTGCGTTTGACGAATCTTCCGATATTTTTTCTGGGACCACGTGAAGTCTTTCGTCTATGCCAATAAACCAACAACAATTGCAGAATTGGAAGACACGAAATCGGGTTATTATAGCGGAATTCCACCCAACATATTCAAAAAGTTGTGAAAAATTTGACATCTCGCATGGACCACTTAAAACGTATCCGTGGCCAATATTTACATGAAGTATTCTTTGTAAAGTAATTAGCAAACATTGATTTATCGATTAAAATAAAAGTTTCATACATTTTTGCAATTTTACTGTGACTTTTTTGAAATGATTAAAAAATCACATATAGGTCTTGTAGTTCAGAAATGGGCCTACCTAAATAACAAGTGGAAAGCAAATTCTTTGATTTGAAGCTCTGATATAGTAATCTAAATTCGAACTACATGTCCATTACGAAGTGGCGAACAATTCTTTTTTAGTTTAAAGCTCCGCTGACGTCTGAAGTCATATAATGTGTCCTTTATCAGAAACCGGACTATATAGGTTCTGTAGTTCAGTGATAGACTGCCTGTCTAAATAATAAGTAGCAAAAAAATTCTATGATTTAGAATTTCACTATATTTGTCTGTACAAATTCAGACGATTGATTGATTGATTAGAATGTACGGCCAAGACTAAGCCAAAATTCTAATATAACTTAATATAAAATAAAATCGTATTAATGATTTTGTTTGTGTATTTTTTATAACAAAATCGTGTGTTTCTAGTATATTATTTCACTATTTTAAATATTTCAGATAATTCCAAATTTCATTTATATTATGTATTTAATCAACTTTTAATTATTTATTAAAATTTCTTTACTTTTGAGATTCTACTTTATGTTAGATTTTTGATAAAACTTTAATAATAAGTCTACGTGATTTTGTTACACTTTCTTTAGTTTTTGTTACTTTATATATTTAGCTTCGAAACTTTTAGAATATTCTAATAACTTTATAGAAATTGGGTTTAATAATTTTAGCTAATTTTAAATTTTCTTCACTTTTATACTATTTCGTTTATTTGATTCATAGAAAATTTCTTTAATATAAGTTTAAAATATAGACTTACATACTAATAAGCAAATGTATGGTTAACATTTGGAGTTGTAATCCTTGCGCCCTGCTCAAGTGTCGTTAAAGGTGATTAGGCCGCTGTAGAAGAATTATAGTGGTTCGGCTTGGTGTCCGTCGTCTTACTTCAACTCCCGTTTTTCCTTGGTTAGGAGTTCTTAGGCGCTTCGTTTCCTAATTCTGCTTCTTTAACTGTGGTTGAATGTGTGTGGTGTGTTCACATTCAAATTTTTGTTTTAGTATGGTTAACTAAAATCAATTTCACTTTCGATTATAATCACTGGTTAGATTATTATAAATGGAATATTATTGACACCTGGCGGGGTCCCTGTTTCGGCGCCAGTTAAACTTCTTAGTTTCACTTTTATTAAAAAAAATCAATTTCTGATTTTTTATTTTTTATTATTCTTTATTTATTTATTTATTACACTTTAGTTATTACAATATTTTAATTAAACAATATTTTATTTATTTAACACTTTTCTTAATTAACTTTACTTTTAGCAATTACAATATTGATTATGTACTTAACTTCTAGAATTTTGGATTACAACTAACTTAAACTTAATTACTTATTCTATACGAGTCATACACTTCTACAAGGAATGTGCTTGCTTGCGAAACGTGCGATGCAATGTGCTCGTGTTATTATTAGGTCATATTGCAAATGTAAAGCAATAATGATTCCTTGCATAAATGTGGGAACCTAGTTCTAGATGTGATAACTTATATACTTAAATTTCACTCAAGCAATAATAATAATATTTACACAAATAAAATTAGATTACAATTAATACATGCAGGAAGTGAATCCATCCATTGTTACAGTCATATATGTTTCCTAGTTTTAATTTAAATACAAAATGCTTTTATTTGATATCTAAACTTAAATGGATCAGTTCATGGAATATACTGAACATTCACTCATACACTGCAAATTAGAAAAACAGATTATTACATGCACGAAGTGAATATTAATCTTCATTTAGTAAATTTTATTAAAATAACCACATGTAATAATAATAATATTTACACAAATAAAACTAGATTACAATTATTATATGCGGGAAGTGAATCCATCCCTTGTTACAGTCATATATGTTTTCTAGGGTTAATTTAAATAGAAAACGCATTTATTTGATAGCTAAATTTAAATAAACCAATAGTTCACGGAATATACTGAACATTCACTCATACACTGCAAATTAGAAAAACAGATTATTACATGCAGGAAGTGAATATTTATCTTTATTTAGTAAATTTTATTAAAATAACCATATGTAATCAGAATATATATATACTTAAATTTCACTCAAGCAATAATAATAATATTTACACAAATAAAATTAGATTTTAGTTATTACATGCAGGAAGTGAATCCATCCCTTGTTACAGTCATACATGTTTTCTAGTTTTAGTTTAAATACAAAATGCATTTGATAGCTAATCTCAAATGGATCAATAGTTCACGGAATAAACTGAACATTCACTCATACACTCCAAATTAGAAAAACAGATTATTACATGCACGAAGTGAATATTAATCTTCATTTAGTAAATTTTATTAAAATAACCACATGTAATTAGAATATTTTTATACATAAATTTCACTCAAGCAATAATAATAATATTTACACAAATAAAATTAGATTACAATTATTACATGCAGGAAGTGAATTCATCACGAAGTGAATATTAATCTTCATTTAGTAAATTTTATTAAAATAACCACATGTAATCAGAATATATATATACTCTTAAATTTCACTCAAGCAATAATAATAATGTTTACACAAATAAAACTACAGTTATATATGTTTTCTAGTTTTAGTTTAAATACAAAATGCATTTGATAGCTAAACTCAAATGGATCAATAGTTCACGGAATATAGTGAACATTAACTCAAACACTGCAAATTAGAAAAACAGATAATTACATGCACGAAGTGAATATTAATCTTCATTTAGTAATTTTATTAAAATAACCACATGTAATCAGAATATATATATACTCTTAAATTTCACTCAAGCAATAATAATAATGTTTACACAAATAAAACTACAGTCCTATATGTTAGTTTTACTACTACATTTAGTAAATTTTATTAAAATAACCACATGTAATCAGAATATCTTTATACTTAAATTTCACTCAAGTAATGATAATAATATTTACAAAAATAAAATTTGATTACAATTAGTACATACAGGAAGTGAATCCATCACTTGTTACAGTAATATATGTTTTCTAGCTTTAATTTAAATACAAAATGCATTTATTTGATAGCTAAACTCAAATGGATCAATAGTTCACGGAATATACTGAACATTAACTCATACACTGCAAATTAGAAAAACAGATTATTACATGCACGAAGTGAATATTAATGTTCATTTTATAAATTTTATTAAAATAACCACATGTTATAATAATAATATTTACACAAATAAAATTAGATTTTAGTTATTACATGCAGGAAGTGAATCCATCCCTTGTTACAGTCATACATGTTTTCTAGTTTTAGTTTAAATACAAAATGCATTTGATAGCTAATCTCAAATGGATCAATAGTTCACGGAATAAACTGAACATTCACTCATACACTCCAAATTAGAAAAACAGATTATTACATGCACGAAGTGAATATTAATCTTCATTTAGTAAATTTTATTAAAATAACCACATGTAATTATAATATTTTTATACATAAATTTCACTCAAGCAATAATAATAATATTTACACAAATAAAATTAGATTACAATTATTACATGCAGGAAGTGAATTCATCCATTGTTACAGTCATATATGTTTCCTAGTTTTAATTTAAATACAAAATGCTTTTATTTGATATCTAAACTTAAATGGATCAGTTCATGGAATATACTGAACATTCACTCATACACTGCAAATTAGAAAAACAGATTATTACATGCACGAAGTGAATATTAATCTTCATTTAGTAAATTTTATTAAAATAACCACATGTTATAATAATAATATTTACACAAATAAAACTAGATTACAATTATTATATGCGGGAAGTGAATCCATCCCTTGTTACAGTCATATATGTTTTCTAGGGTTAATTTAAATAGAAAACGCATTTATTTGATAGCTAAATTTAAATAAACCAATAGTTCACGGAATATACTGAACATTCACTCATACACTGCAAATTAGAAAAACAGATTATTACATGC